>OY728144.1:405586201-406836201 GCA_963277665.1 Viscum album | reverse complement strand
GTTAGGGATGTTACCTTTTCATTGAATAACTCCTTTTGGATTACACTAAAGGACCTCACAAGTTAGATTAATGACCAAAAAAGATTATAAAATGAGTGAATTTATGTAATGAAATTATTTATTTATTTATTATATAATACAAATGAGTTTGATGGTATGATTTGGAGAAGATATCTAGGTCCTTTTATATGTGAAGTTAGTGACACACTATTAAAATTTCAAATGAATATGGTGTAATCCTATTTTCTTAAAAGAACATGTATAAAAAATTGTCTACTATATAAAATATTAATGATAATTCTAATTTATGTACATAAAATCAGCATTTGAAAATAAATGGTTCATTTTTATCGTTTACCTTTTTAGTTTTCCACTGGTAAACCAATTTTCTCCTCAACCTTAGTTAATAATTTTTTCCTTTTTTATATTAATTATATTTAAAAATAAATATTAAATTATTATATAATTGAAATTATTCATATCCCAAAAATAGAATCTATTTATCAAATTTTAATTCATAGAAGAGGAAATAATTAATTTAAAATTGATCCCAATGTCACGATGGGAATATTTTTTTTCCAAAGTGATAAAATTTCAAATGATTTTTCTAAAAATTAAATATTAAATTGATTCTATTAAACTAAATTTGATTAATTGATATATAATTGAATTACGTCCTTATTAAAATAACTATTAGGTTATTAAATGTTTTAAGATAAATTTCACTTCTTAATAAAAATTATTATATTACAATATTCATCAAAAACATTATTCTCTAAGAAATTTCAAATTGTTTCACCATAAGATAATTTTTAGATAATGATTTTAAATATTAATTTAATTTTTTCTTTTTTTCCTTAATCTCGTAAAAAATAAATTAAAAATAAATTCATAAATGGTGAAAAATTAAATTTTATAAAAAATAAAGTTAAAAGTATAAAATATGATCTCTTCTTGTCTATTGTATAGTAAATACAAAAGAGGAATGGTAAAATTTTGATTGAATATAAAATATAAAAATTTCATTAAAATAATTCACTCAATTTTTTTTCTTTATTTTAATTACTTAAATCAAATTTTTTATATATACAATTTTTTTTTCAGAAAAGAATTTCTTTTTTTATATGTGTTTTTTTATTTTACATTTCAAATAAAATAGTCTTCAAATAATTCATTATATATTTTCTTATTTTGGTGAATCCTATTAATACACACCATTATAATGTAAATTAAAGGTTAAATAATTAAATTTTAATAGTATGTCACATATATTTTATGCTTGATGTTGTGTGGAATGCAATGTAATATTAGTGTTGTGTGTCATAAAAAGTAATATTATTGTTTCCTATATAAAAAAATAAATTAATGTTGGGTTCAAGGAAAAATATCTAAAATATTATATTTATTTGAAGGAAACATATCAAAGAAATATGGGTGTTACATTCTACACCCATTTAAATTAATTTCATCATCGCCATTTGAACTTATTCATGATTAGAATATTTTCAACATTTGAAATACCTTTGTAGGAAACCCAAACATTAAAAAGGGATAATAACATTTCATATTCAACCAAGAGAATTGGATGTATGAATGACATATAAAATAACACATAATATGGTATACAAATACGATAAAATTGGTGGAATTTAAATACATGGACAACGAAGAAAAGTATAATGACTAAATATTGATAAGGAGAGAAAGAGATCATTGGTTATAAGAAAGTGAATGATGATGTGATAATCAGAAACCAAAAAAACTATATACTAATGTGGTGTGAACATTGTAATTTATATCATAAAACATTATATTAATAGGAAGCCAATTTTTTTAATATCCTTCTCCTAATGTTGGGGAATTATACTGAGAATATATAATTACATGATTTCATTCCATTTTACAAGAAGAATCTCATAATTTTGTTTTTTAGAATTGAATTTCCACTTTATCTATTTTCTCTATGATAAATTTTTTTATCCCTGAATAACTAATAGAAAATAAGATCCATAAAAATGTTAATTCATTACTATATTTTCTAGTTGTTATCAAAAAAAATAATTGTTATAACTTTTTATTTGTTAACATCCATTGTTTAACATAATCCATTTCATGAATTCATAGCCTAAAGGATCCTCCATGTTTGACCAATGATAAAATATAAAAATCTTGAAAAAACGTCACTAAATTTACAAAAGACAACATAAAACTAATCATTCTAATATAATTATGTTGATATTAATGTTCATATACTAAATATGTGAATATTGTAGTCATACATTCTTTTAAAGTTCGATAACAATCTGAATTACCATGAAACCTCACTAAAAACATGCATTCATCCCAATTAAATTAATAAATGAATATATTATTGTACATATTCTATATATCCAAAAATGTTTCAAACTATATCAATGATAAAATAAACTTCATTTTCAAAAAATAATTTATCAGTTCTAGGGACATTAATACTATCCAATATACATTTTCCATGTTAAAAACATCTTTATCCAATATAAAACTATTTTTTAATCATCATGATAATATTAATTGTTATCTTCACATAATAAAATGTTTTCGGTAAAATATTACATTTATATTAAATCAATTTTCAAATTCATTAGTTATACTCAACATATTATTGCCTATCATTAATAAAAAATTCTACATTACAATCTAAATATTCATCCTGATTCATGTTACATAATTCTTGAATTCCGACACCTAGAAACATCATTCATTCAAATTCATTATTTAATTATTAAATAGAATTTATCAACTTATTTCTTAATACTTATTTTTTAAAATATGAAATATTAATCATATTTTAACATTCATCAGTCTCAATTTAATCATGGTTCCCACATTTATCATAAGAAATAATATTATAACAGACCAAAAATTTCATATGTCATTCTTGGTATCTTCATCATCAGTAATATAACCAATAATCATTCCACCATTCTGATTCTGTTCATGAGCTTCCCCCATTAGGATAAAAAAAATTATTATTTCTAATCATTATTCATTTTTATCATTCAACATTCAATGATATCCTAGAGGGTCCATTATTATTATCCATTTTGATAACCAAACATTTTATTTTTATTATTCGATAACATGTTTGTGTCCATATTATACACACTGAAATCTTCATACTATTACTATAAAACATCCCCTTGTGTGCTTCTTCCCTAAATATTTTCATATAGGAAATAAAATATTATGTTCTCCTTTGTCTCCACCACCCAAACTCTAAATGAAATATATCAATATATGTTTTCGCAATTCAGTGAGTTAGTGAAGGTGAATTTTTATAATTGTGTATTCAGATGATTAAATAGACATAATCAAAATTTCCTTCAGACTAATAATCATCCAATTAAGCATCTCATCAACACATTTTTTATCAATGTAATTAATAATTTAGTTCCTTCTTGTACCTTCCATTTCCTAAACCCAAAAATCATAGTGTGAGTGAAAATATTCATAGTAGAAAACAACATAATCATTAAAATTCACCTATATCATGTCTAAATCAGGAGACATTATTTTCAATATATGAAAAATTAGTCTTAAACTAGGCCATCCAGGGTAATTATTTAAATTCATCTTGATTATTCATTATGATTTTTTAAATTTACAAATAATATCTCCCAGGAGTGTCAAATGATGTGTATTGAAAGGCCCATTTTCATTCACCATGTAACGATTGAGTACACCTCAACATGCCATTTTTATATTAGTTACCCCTAAGTTCTTCTATGTCAGATCTGAATCCAATTATAGTATCTATATATTGGTTAAATTTATTGGAAACCACTCTCTATCCTTTACCAATATTTGAGGACATGTTTCTATACATTAAATCATCCTTAAACATATACTTATAAATATCCCATGACATGTCCTAGAAAATATCACTAAGGATTTTAAAAATGTTTTATTATTCTAGTATCAAATGGTTATGTAAACCTTTTTTATAATACTAATATTAGGGACCCTAAATTATCATTCATAGATATTACATATTTTTAGACTAATGTTCTAAATAATTCACTAATAAATTAACATTGATCGCGTAGTTTTAGTGTGATTAGAGGACTGTCAAAAAATATTCTAATTTAATTAATAACATTTTGTATCTCTCATAAAATGATCTTAATTACAAGGTGAAATTAAACATAATAATGGGTCATCATTGATTCTCCATATGGTTAAATACAGGAGATATCAGTATAACATGGGAATATGAGTGTGAGATAATGATAATAACATATTATAACCATACAATACATATCATAGATCATAAATCGGAGTCATGGAATTAATACTAAAGAACATTAAGTAAGAAGCATAATAGAATCAAAGAACACAAACTATGAGAATAGTAAACTGGCATAACACAAATAATTGTGTTCTACTAATATGTATGAAAAATAATTTCCATATTATTCAAGGATCACATACAGGGCCATAATTTTACACTGGGTTGACTCCCCAAACCATCAAATAAGTCATGGATTACTGCTAAGACCATCATAGTGGACCAAATCCATTACAGAACCAGGTTCACAACATGCTCTAGTACTATCTATCTATTGTGATATGAATCATTACATAGTGAAATGGCGGGAGATATAGGTCCAACCTATAAAATATTGTAAATAATATGTATGTGTGCCACAATATCAAAAAATATTAATCGTATCATAACTCATGAAATTAAATGGGTATCATAAAAAATTTATTATATCAAATCATATAGAAAATTGTTAGGTTTCATAGTCATGTCGTCATTTCATCATGGAATAACCCATTAAAAAATTTGGTTTCATTATCATTTTATCATGGTATAACCCATGGAAGAGAAAAATGTTTCATAAAAGTATTTTCACCCTTATTATTAACCATTCCAAGAAAGAATAAGAATATTTTCCTAGTATCACATCCCTATTAAATCATATGATACATAAAAGGATGTAATATAACTTGGAAAATGAATTTTAAATATTATATAAAACATTAAATTAGGACAATATCATTTATATGAAAATCAATTTTTTTAAACAAAAAATTAATAAAATATTATGGAATTACTTTTCATTGAAAATAACCACGAAAACTTATAAAGTAATCATTAAAATTCATATAAGTTATTTCTTGAGGATAATATCATTTCCACCTTGAATTATTTTAAAAATAAAAAAGTTATAAATCATGTTGGATATAATTTTATTTGAAAATAACTTTGAAACCTATAAAGGATACATTAAAAATAATTTAAATAATATCTTGAGGAAAATATCATTTTCCACATTGTGAAAATTCTTTTATAAAAAAAATTCAAAATCATTTTACATTAAAATCACCATGTAAAATTCTAAATGATAATTTCAAAATAATTTAAAAAATTCTCTAAGGAAAATATCTCGTAAAATTTGAATAATATGTTTTTAAAATTAAATTTAATAAAAAAACTTGTAATCAACTTTTCGTAAAAAAAATAAAACTTGTAATATATAATGGATTCTATAAAAAATGAATGGTTATGATTTTTGAAAATATCATTAATTGCATAAAATTTAAAACAAATATTACATTCAAATTTTCAGGAAAATACAAATGATATTTTATTAGAAAATTTCATGATGATTCAATAGAAAATTAAAAAAAAATCTAAAAATTTAAATAAAATATTATTTGTAAAATTTTATAAATATTTTCAAATGTATTTTTAGAATACATGGGTTTGGATGAAAAACAGGTATTTGACTGAAGAGAGAAATAAAACCAATTCTTCATAAAACATAATTTAGATATCTTGAGTTTATAAATAGTTGAAAATGATCAGAAAGCAGGAATTCTAATGAAATAACCATAGAATAAAAATATTTATGAGTTTCTTGATTGATAGATCATAATATTTTATTTTTAATAGCAAAATCACAAACAATCTGGATGAATGGAAAGATTGTTCCATAAAACCCTTGCCAATTTGTTAACATTGAATTATAATAGTAATAAAATTATGCCATTAAATGAAACATAATATATCATTATACTAATTAAATTCATGATATAAAATATCAATGAGGTTTTATATATACCTATTAAGAGAAGATAAGTGAAAAATATAACCAGTCTGAAAGATGGAAACATGAGAAAAAAATATACATTAAAGCATTGGTAACACTTTAACTATAAAAACCATAAAATATATATCCAAATATATATGTATATTAAATTAATTTTTATGAAAATAATCATAAAATACATTCATGGGAATTATTTACATGACATAAACGAAATAGTTGGTGAATATTGCATGTGTCTTATAGAAGTAAAAGTGAGATGGGAATCCATTATTGATTAATTCATACATAATACAACATTATAATAAATATAAGATGATTATACATCAATAATTTAACTTTACTAATATATGTATTACCATATATAAATTAATTATAACATTTTATTACCAATTTTTTAGTAATTTCTCGTTAAAATCATGTTTCAGATCACAACTGCTTTGTTTTTCATGTATATTTTGATTATTTATTTTCTAGTACTATAATTTTGATTAAGGTTCCATAGAATACATATTTTTATCCATGATATAAATATAATTCAAATTCAGTATATATTTATTTAGAGTAATTCCTAAAAGTTAGATATAGAAAATGAAACACGCGTTCATAGAGAATGTTGACCGTACATATACAAGAAAACTATTTCCTTTTACTCTAATGATAAAAAATGAATGATAAATAATAAATTAACTTTAAAAATAAAATTTTTATGTCATATATATTATATATTTATATATAAATTAATCCTTATAACCTTCAATTTAATCATTATGTGAAGAAATAATCGCATTGCTTAGTGAGGCAGTAGTTCGCCTTATACACGAATGATGTTATGGAATCATCCCAAAAATAGAATGTAAGAAGTAATATGTGATATAAAAATTAAATAATTATAATCATATTAAAAATATATTATATATTTATTTATTCTATCCTTGTTATAATCCATGTAAATCATAAATTAATAATACATCACAACAGCCCGTGAGGCGGTAGTTTGTTGTAAAATTGAGTGATGTTGTTGTTTTTGTTACATGTTTGGAGGTAAGAATATATATGTGGATTTATAATTTCATATAAATATTTATATAATAAATATTATATATAAACAGTAATCCATCATTCTATCCATATGTGAGAGGTGTTTATGGAAAAGGAATAACATTGGTTCACGAGGTGGTAGTCTTGCGTACACATGATCAATGTTTTTTTCCATTTAATAGAAGACGATATGGATAAAATATATTACCATAGGATAAAAATATTTAAATATATTAAATATACTTATTTTATTATATATGTATTTTTAAAAAAATATTTAATGAGTTAGTGGAAAAAATAAAATAAAATACTCTCTTAGGGTTGTTACAACTTCTTACAACAACTCATTCTCTAATGTGTAAAAAGACATCCTAAGATATATTTATGACTGGAATAAGGCCTATATGGTTATAGGAAGGAATTAAGGAACTTATTTGTATATCTATTTGATGTTCTAATAGTTTTGAATGTGTGAATTATGGAGGAGTGTGGGTGGCCTTTTAAAAGTGAGGTGAGCGGACCACGTGTAATTTTTTAAAGGAAAAAGGGTTAACCATGTTTTTCTCATTAAAAAATGATCCAAAATGTTCTATTATATATTATATAATGTATCAGGTCTAAATATGGCCTTAAACATGGTGTTTTACATGTGTGTAACATTTGTATAATTTATTCTTTTACTCTAACCCCCTGATAAAACCATTATTAAATAAACTGTGGTAAATAAAACTTATTAAATTTTCTATTAATTTTAGTAAAAAAGTAAATATAATTTCTTATATAATATAATTTATTTTTATTACAAATATGTACTATATTTTTTGAATTTTTTCCCATTATTGTAAAAATTAAATTTCAAATTTTTGTTGTACTAGAAAACAGAATGAGGTTTTACAATTATTTTTTTTAAAGATAAGAAATTATTTATATAAAAATTAATTATTAAATTGATTACATCAACATAAATTAATTTAACAGATATAAAATTGAAATAATTTAACCATTAAAAAATCTTTAAACAATTATGGTATTTGGTAAATCAGTTATAAGAAATGGAAAATCATAATAAAAACCAGTATTTTTCATTACTCCTCAAAAAATTTATCTTCTACGCCAATTTCAAAAAATTAACATTAGGATAATTTTGAAATGTTGATTTCAAAATTAAATTTCATTTTTTCAAAATAATGTTTTAAAATTATATATAAATAATTTTTAAATGATATCCCAAAATGTGGAAAAAGATTTTCAGTAAAATAAAATTTAAGTTTAAAAAAGTATATATAATTTCAATTTAATAGAAAACACATATCATTAATGATAAATTTTTATTGAATATATAATATATAAATTTATTTTAAATCATTCCCTTAAAAGTGATTTATTTAATTTATTGAAAAAACATGTTTGTTTACATTAAAATATTTTTTCAGGAAAATATTTCATTTATTGACAACTGGTTTTTAGTTTCATTTATAATTAATTATTCACCAAGTAATTCTTCATATATATTTTTAATTTTCTATTCCAATTAAAACTGTAAAATGTAATTTCATATTGATACCTATCATGTTATATAATAATATTTTAATAGTATGTAACATTTTGTTTATGATCAATGTTTCATATAATGAAATCTAAACATGGTGGTGCATGTAACAAATGATTAAATCTATGTTTCATATATGTAATGATTAAATAATCATTATGTTTTTCAAAAAAATTATCAAAAATATAAAATTTATTTGATTAAAAAAATTTAAAAAATTCACAAGGTGGTACAACATGTTAATAACCATAGGTCCATTTTAATGTTCATTTGGAAACATTACAAAGATGGTAATATGTATAATAGATGTGTTTTGACATTAGAGATGCATTTTCTTATGCATGTGGTGTCTCAACATGGATTAAGAGTGGGTATTTAAAATATTTAGGATATAGATCATTGAGAATCGACTTATAATGTTATTGAGGTCCATATCATTCCTAGTATCACGTGATTTTTTTGGACATTTGAATATGACTACTCCTGGATTAAATTCACATTTATAGGCTTGACCTGAAGGACTAGGATTTATTACAAATAGTTCCATCATATGTTATGTTTTAATACCCGAAGAAGAGTTTGACCTTTTCTCTCATTCTAATATTTTTAGTAAGGGGGGTTGTTTAAGGTTTTCTTATCTTTCTAACAATTTTTTGGGATGGATCATTATAAATAAGATTATTGTGATTTGATACTTCTCAGGGATATTACATCCCTTTGATAATAACTATATCTTCCTTGATCTCATGTTGATGGTGGTAAATTTTTCCCTGAATTAGTGTCATTATTACCTAAGTAGTTATATCATTGATATCATCACATATCACCAGTTCTGGAGATAGTAATTATATCATGTATAATATTAATGGATATAGGTTCTCTATGTACATGACATTAAGATATCATACACCTTATGAAATTTGAATTTTCTTCCTTATGTGGAAAGTAAGAATTCATAGAGAGAATGTTATGGGACTTCTAGATATGATTAGAGTGAAATTTATGTGCTTGTAGTGATTCATCTTGATTCAAAGGTGGTTAATGGTATATATTTCCAGTTTCATATGGTAGTGAAATACTCATTGATAAATTGGTTGGATAAATCATAGTGGTGTGACTCAAGGATGGAGGTGATTTGTGATCATTTTTTCCAGGGTGTTTCCTTAAATGGGTGGTATGTGGATGTTTAATATCATATGATGTTTCAGAAAAGGTTGTTTATTCCATTAGTAGTACACAAGGAGGCTCTATAACAGTTTCAAACCTCAAAAGTGGTAGTCGATTGAAAAAACACCATAGGAGTTGTTTTCTAGTGTTGTTTTTAAACATGAAGTGTATAGAATATTTATGGTGGACTATTTACTCTTGAAGAGTTTATTTCATAAATTATAGAATTAATTTGGATCTTCTATGGTGTGGTATCTTGGGACTCAAAAAATATGATTGATTAGTAGATTTCAAAAATTCTACTCAGTTTTTTGTCAACTAGCATCATTTTTATAGTCATTTTATACATTATCCTGTAATTCATAAACATTATGTAATTTTTATAATCATCATTTAAATCTATGTTTATGAATCATTTATCTACGAATAAATATCATATCATTATTTTTAATGATCATTTTCTTCTCAATAATCTGTTAGGTTCATAGGGCCCACAACGGAAGCCGGTGGTCCAGGGATTTTAATGTTTTTGTTGGCAGATCAACGGTACTTTTCAACACATAAATCCAAGCCCCGGAGAAGTCAAAAGATCTTGTGTTAACTATTAAGAGCACAAAATAAAAAATGAAAACGTACCAGTTTCAAATTTAATTTCATGCTTGACTGCAACCCATTAATAGTGATCACTGCTTGTAAGATCCATATAAGTATCCCCTCTATATCGTCCACATGCACATAAAAAACCCATGGGGGCATCGATCGTCGAATTTCGGGTGCTAGCACAGAGATCTGACGATGCTTTTGACATCCTGACGGTCACTGCATCGAGATATCTTCAATGCTTAAGAAAAAATATGATCGAAACTCTAGGATCAATGACTTCTCTCCTTATGAAGTTGGAGGAGAGATAGGCTCTCAATTTTTCATTCCATGAATGAAAAAATAGTTAATTTCACAACATAATAGAGGGCCTCCTCCAATATTTATAGTAGTGTTGAGAAATACCCAGGTGGGTTCCCTGACCCCTGTTTATTTCTACATCCACTAAATAAATAATTTTTTTCAAACCGATCTAAGTCCATATTATTTATTATTTTATCACATATATGTAAAATATATTACGTGACATAATTAGATCCATTTAACTGAACTCTCTATCCCACTTAATATTAAACGAACCTTCAACATTAAAATAATATTCGTTTGATTAATATTTTTCTTGAATTTAATAAACATGTAAATACATTAAATAAATTTAATCTCCAATATTAATAACATGAATATTAATGAATTTATTTAATTATTTTTTTGATCGATAACTTGGACAATGCTTGGAACCTATGGCGGGGCCCACTATGTCCATGCATCTATTCGACTAATATGGAGGATTCATGAATATGCTATTTTGTGTCAATAACTATGCCATTATATAGACCGTAGTGAATAAATCCACTGACCAAGAGTGGAGTCTTGGAACCCAGCATATCCCCTAAAGAGATAAGGATTTTCATAGCAACGACAACCATCCTACGAACACTTACTGTGTACTATAATCTCTTTGTCATTAAATATCTCATAATATAGGATGCACACTTGGGCCATTGTCCTTTTATTTCGTTAATATTTCTTGATATATCCAGTTGAATTTCTCTTTATACTGCTTTGGGCAAAGACTTATGAAGGCAGCATCGTCCTGATCAATCAGGTCTGAGAAATACAACTTCCAAAACATGGATGTGAGAAATCCTTTCTTGACCATTCAATCCATGTCATACCACCAACGACGCATCCAACAAAAGCTACATTTTCACGATTTTAACACCATCATTTTTTCCATTAATCATAGTTTTAATCAATTTGTATGCACTAGTAATGATCTAAGCTCTGGAGATTAATACACATGTTCATATATAAGAACAACCAATGACACCCAAAACATGTGGGCTTCTTGTTGGCGGGTATGTCCTCACGATCTGACTACTAGAGATCACCATGTGCAAACTTCATGATATAAAGTCTCAATTCCAATGATCCCACATCAACTTATAGTAAATCATATACTATGTCCAGTCAGTAAGATGTATCTAGACTATATAACTTATATTTACGATTATTTTCATAGTATATTGTGGATGTCATTATTGCATGGGATCTTCTATAACCTCTCGACCCAACAATTTAATCATAGGAAATTACCATTATAATAGAGGATATAGAAGAATGAAAACTATAATGTTAAGATGACACAATTTATAACTAACTATACACAAGATATAGTAATCAAAAGTACTGCATAGTTGGATCGAGGGATACAACTATTTCAACACTCTCACTTCCAATAGAGGCAACATGATAACCAAACATTTTAACATCTCACGTGATAAAGATCATGATTCTATGGATTAATGTATTTAACTGTAGGGCATGCCATGTTTTCATCACATGGAATATCTGCTGAATGCGGCCTCATCTGCTTGAGTAAAACTTCTCAATACATGTTATCCCTATGTATATCCCTTTAGTCCAGGGTCATAACTGGAAAACGTGGCTAGTAATAATATCATAATTCAAATTATGATAATAATTTTCTCACCAAGTATGATTCCATGTACTGGAACAAATCGTTGTGATTGATTAATGCTTCATAGCTTCCTTAAACGCGGCAACGTACTCAGTACTTGTAGGTATGACTACCACTAGATTTTATGAAATTGAATCACCCATCCCCTTTTCCTAACTACAAAATATATAAAATTGATCTAAGGATTACTATTATGTCTCCCACCAGAAATAGTATACCTTATTCTCGTCACATCAGGTACATATCATTTGTACTCTTTGATGTACAAGATGAGAGCTCTGATTACATCACTTATAGAGCTCCTGGATAAGATTGATATCTTCCTACTATAATGTATATTATGTTTTATGAATTATTTTACATATCATGGAATATGGGATTGATCCAACATTGAATCATATGTTACTAAATCAAAAAACAATAATCTCTAGTCATGATCTTAACACCTGAAACGGGAGATATTAAACAATGTGACATTGGATACAATTCTTAAATTGAATTGTTCCATTATTTATTTTTTTAATACAATGTCACTTTATGTACAATTGACTGGGACCAAGAAACGTTTCGATCAACATAGATAGATCAATTTCACTAGAACATAGTTTGCTGGTTTAAGTATATCACTGGAATATTGTTTTTATTTTTATCATATCTACATGTATGATCATTAAATGTTTTTCATATGTTGGTAATCATATTTTCCATGGAAAATATTTTCTCTCCCACTAACCTTTAGTAGATATAGAGAAATGATTCATTTTAAATGAATTCCCTAAAATCTTGTTGCTTATTTTAATCAAGAAGTAAAATTTAGTAAATTGTATCCATCACTGGCATTTTATGGTGTCACTGTCTCTTTATGGTTGCGTCGTATAGACACCTTCCATGAATGTTGATTATGAAATCCAATGGCCAATTTAATGATCATAATGATTAGCTATGATAAGTAGAATTATAATGGATAGGGGCATACCTACTTGGTATAAAAAATCAAGCATTATAGGTGTCAGTCTTGTACAATCCATGTATAAACTCATTTGAATACCCACCACATCATTCTATTTATAAGCCCCATTACAATGAAATCGATTAATTGAATTTTAGATAATCTTGAAAATATTTTCTCATTTACATATACTGCTTACATGGAGGAATTATTATTCAATAATGAATAATTTATAACCATCCGAAGTAAATATAAAACCATCACCATGGTTTCTTCATTCTTATGCAGTATTTTTCACTGGAACATGTCTCTTCCAAATGAATTTGTGAATCATGTTCCTAGACCAACCATTTGTGCATCAATTTTATTGACTAAGTCTAAGTAAATTCAACTCCCACTATCTCTAATAGAGATGTGCACATTTATGTAAAAATGTAGTCTAATACTTGAATACATCTTCCCTATCATAGGGATTTATTTAATATCCTATGTTACCATTATGATAATTTCCTTATCTTTACAATGTGTTAAACTCGATACATTATTGTTTAATCCTTAACAAACACATTTCATATTTAATAAGTCCTATGACATAATAGATTTTCATCATAAAAGGACTCATATAATATCCATTTGTCATTTTAGTTAGCATATTGGTTAGGGGTTTATGCCATTATTTTCAAATCATAACTTGAAATATAATAAAATATTCTGTAAGTTGAAACATTGATACAACATACATCATAATATTGATGTATAAAATTTTAATTAAGGAATTGCTCAAAGTTTCATTTTTTTGAACAATGTAACCATATAATACTTTATCAGTGATCATCCTTATGAAAATCATTTTTTTTATATAGATAAGGTAACATTTGTTTAAAAATTACTCCAAGCTACATTATCAAGATCAATGAATGTATAGTCAAGTTATTCTTTGGCATACCAATCTGAGTGAAATAATATCTTCTTACCAAACATATAATTCACTATTATATTCCTTGAAAACATAATAGGAATCTTATGAAGTATCATTACCCCTAGACTTTGTTGGTATGGTTCACACACTCTTGTTGAACTATCCTTAGTTGCTTTGTGGGATACTTTTATTCTTAAAAGATTTTTTTTCTAAACTATAGATGCCATCAATACCAAAGTTGTTTAGCTATATCATGACTAAACGCCATATTCAGCATATTTGTAACATCCAATTTTAGTTATATATGACAAGGAATCATATTTTCACAACTGAGTAGGTTTAACGTTATATATTCATCATGTATTGCCACTAATTCAAGTGTCAGTAAACTCTTTGCTGAATATCTTACAACAACAAAAAAGCTTTCCAAGACATGGATTAATTTCTCATTATGAACAAATGGGCACAAGAGATTAATGTTTTTGTCATACTAAACTACTCGTTCAATTTGAATCAATCAATCAACAATTTGAATTTATGTGTTTCTCATAGATGACATAGGAATAACCCTTTCTTAGATGATTGGAGAAGACACATTACTCATTATATTGTTTCTCTACTTACATGGTTACTCTATTTCAATAAATATATGTGAAAACGATATTGTATTTATTACCCAAGATGTATGTGAGAAACAAATACATTCATTTGATGAATATAAACTGAATGAGAAGCAGTTATTAGCTTCTTGTAATTCAGTTTATTGGATTTTTAAACTTCCATAAACTTATTTCATTATTTGATAAAAATATACATTGATTAAATAACTAACCTCTTATTTCTAAAGGACATGATGAAGTTTCCTTTGGCATAACATTCCATCATCATTTTTGCCTTGAGTTTCAATATATTACCCTAAATAACAAAAGGTCGTACTTCCTTTAATATTTTTATCACTTGGAGAATTTTACCTCAAAGGTAATGAATAACTTACTCTAGTATATTGTTCATTTATTGTTGATTATTGAATGTGACATTGGTGATTAATTTAATTATTAAATGTCTTCCACTAATTTTTTTTAAATCTAGGTACCCTATATAGTAGAATTAGAATAATATTGTATATTTTAGTGGGAGGGATCCCTGAACCTCCCTCATAGTCTATAAGTTATGGTTACACCACTACTCGAAGTGTCTATGGTAGGCTTTTGGCTCGCCAACCGCATTAACTCGTGGTTCCTTGAACTGTGGAGTGAAGTACCAGATTCTGAGATCATTACATGATTTACTCAATGGCACCCTCTAAAATTAAAACACTCTACCTTTGGATATTTCATTGTAAAAATTTTATATTGTCGACCCAACACCCAAATAATAACTCCCCAATAGAAATTGGTATCCTCAGCTATGGCATGATTGTCACCTAGAACACTCATTATTTTTCAAACATGAATGACAGAAGCCTATTTGGAATTAATATCTTCATTGAGGGTTTTATTTGTTTCTCTCGATGATTGTGATCCATTTCTATTAAAAATGTTGATCTATATTGTCGCTCTCACAAATGAAATTTAAATGAAAAATGCATGCCACTTCATTATTATCATTATTATCTATTATTTTATGTATTTTCATGATGTTATAAAATGCATAAAATAAAAAATAAACGCGTAAAGGAAAACTACTACCAGATTGGTCTTGAGCATCTAAACGGCCTTCAAATATCTTACATGAGTCGAAACATGACTATTTATGCAGGTTTCCCTTGTCTTGTTTGTTTGTTTCCCATTTTGAACATCGCCTTGTCTTGGCGGGTCCATGTCTTATCTTGGAGTACTAATTTATTAATGAGGAATCGATTTGTGGTCTTGACCCATCTTGACCAACATGCACCGCCTCATATTGGCGGGGTCCCCATCGTTTGCTGTCTTATTTCGATGTAAAATAATACATACGCGCAACCGAGGGTGCCTAGTGTGATAAATGCACAATGGGTAAATTGGGCAAGCATGCCATTATACATTTGATCCGAAAAAAGGGGATACACATACCATCATTTAATTAATTACAAGCATTGTACGCAATTAAAAATATTAAATAAATAAAAGGAAACACAAACAAGTCGATGTTCAATACCAGTGGACGTGTAAAATAAAGCGCGATAAAATTAAAATGCATTAATTAAGTAGGAGGGTTATCTAAGTTAAATTTAATTAATTAATAAATTGATTATAGATTAGGAATACCATACTGAGGCCCTGGACGGGCGTTTTGGGTGAGTTGCCTCCCTTAGTTCTTGAATCAGACAATGGTTTTGTAGGTTTGCACCGAGGAAGAGACATGTTGATGAGCTGCTACTAGCAGCGGGGGCAGAGCTGCATCGTCTGGCCGAGTGCAGAAGAGTCGGAGCAAGGGGGCTGATGGTTCTGGGTGAGGCCTAACAACGGCAGGACGTGTCGCAACAGGGAGGCAAGAACGGGCCTTTCTGTGGGGAGCCTTAAGAGGCGGCTCAGAGGGCCGGTAAGGGCATCTAGGGCAGTCGAGGGTGGTCAATGGACGAGTGGGCTCAGAGGACAGAGATTCTTTGGGAGCAGGGATAGACTTGGGGTTTCGGAGGCCATCTGTGCTACATAGGCAGATCGATAGCGGGAATCCATGAGGGGAAAAGGCGGCAGCGGCCTGCTGAGGCCGGAGAGCGATCTAGAGAAAAACTAAGCTGCAGATAGTAGAGCGGAAAGCTTCATGGTCAACTGCAAGGAGTGTGTGGTGGCCTCAACAGGAGGCGGACACCAAGACCCCAGAAGGTGTCATACTTTGTTGCAGGGGATGAACCTACTGGCCGACGTGAGCTTGGAGGTTGGTCGCGGCAAAGGGGAATCACCCGATGATGGTTGGTGTGCGGCGTCCTGATGTAGTGCGTGGGATGTAAGGGACAACCGATAGTTTTCCTTTTTTTTCCTGACCTATAAATCCAGCACTCTCCTAACATTGTGTTTTTAAAAAAAATTAAGAAATCTTTTAATGACATTCCCACTCAATTTTTTTTTTTATTTTGAGAGTCAAGTCACCTCCCATTTAAAGAAAATTCAAATCCATATTATTATAAAATTCCACCTAATAGCCTTTAATAATAATAATAATTATTTTAATAATTATAAAATAAGAAATATTATAATAATTATAAAAAAATATTATTATTATTAATTTATGATGAAAATTATTATCATTAAATAATATTAATTACCATCCTTTTTTGGGTTTTAATGAAATCGAAATAGTAATTGATGATCAAGAATGATAGGAAAAATTAACACCCACGATCTAACGCAAAATCGAACCAACAATTTTTTTTCCAAATAGTCGTTCGAGATCAGATCGATGCGCAGTTTACACTGTTGGAAGAGTTTCAAAACCCTATACATAATTTTATCCAAATTAATTTAATTGGTCTCAAAAAATTTATGTCATCACTGTGATACCACCATTAGGTTTTGGGGACCACAACGGAAGCTGGTAGGCGAAATATTTTAATGATTTCGTTTGCGGATAAATGGCACTTGTTGACACCAATGATCAGAGCACCAGAGTGGTCCATGGATCTTGCGGTAATTGTTAAGAGCACAAAATTTAAAAAAATGTACCCATTTCAAATTCAAAGTTGTGGTTTACTGCAACTCGTCGATGTCAATATTCACATAAAGGATACATATAAGGATCCCTCAAGATCATCGCCACATTTTTCAAAAACCTACAGGAGCGTCGATCGTCAAATTCCTGGTGCTGGTGAGGAGATTCGACGGTGCTTTCGACCTCCCAACGATCACCACCTCAAGATCTCTTAAATGCTTAAGAACGAACATTATACGAACTCGAGGATCAAAGAATTATCTCACTAGGAAGTGGGTGGATAGAGAGGATCTAAATTTATTATTCCACTAATGAATGAAAAGTGAATTGCACAACATAAGGGAGAGCCTCTTATATTTATTGTAGTGTTGAGAAATACATAGTTCGGTTCCTCGACACCCATTTGTTTCAATGTCCAATAAATAAATAATTTTTATGAACTATTCAATGTCAATATTATTTATTATATTATCACATATATATATATAATATGTTAGGTTATAAAATTAATTCCATTTAACTAGACTCGTTATCCTGATTAACATTAAACAAAACTAGAATATTAAAATAATACTCATTCGATTAATATTACTCTTGTTTTTATTAAACGTGTAAAGGCATTAAATAAATTCAATCCCAAATATTAAAAACTTGAATATTAATGAATTTATTTAATTCTTGTTTTGATCAATAACTTGGACAATGCTCAGACGTTATGGTGGGGCCCACTATGTTCATGTACCTATTCAACTGAATAGGGAAGATTCATGAATGCACTATTTTGTGTGACCCTCTTGGCCCTTATTTGGATTGCAGTAAATAAATCCAAAGAACCTGAGTGGATTCTCGCAACACATTATGACCCTTAAAGACATTAGGATAGTCATATCAACGACTACCATCCTATGTACATTGACTATGTACTAGAATCTCTTTGTCATTAAATATCTCATAAACCAGGACACAAACTTGTGTCATCGTCAATTTCTTTCTTCATTATTTGTTGATATATCTGGTTGGATTTTCTATTCTACTGATTTGGAAAAACACATATGAAGGTAGCACCATCCCGATCCACTATGCCTTAGATATAAAACTTCTTAAACATGGAGGGAAAAAATATTATTTTTAAACATTCAACCATTGTCATACCACCAACGACTTACCCAACACAAGATACTTCGTTAGGATTTCAATAAGATTGTTTTCTCCTTGTATCAATGTACATAATCAAATTATACACAGTAATAATTATCTCAAGTCAGTAGATCAATACACATGTACGTAGATATGAACAACCAATGGCACCCTTGAAATGTGGTGTTCTTTTGGGAATGTATATCCTCAGGATACCACTAATAGTGATAACCAAGTGAGAACTTCATGAAAATATGTCTCCATGCTTATGAGCCCCCAGGACGAGATAGTCAAACACATACATTATCGAGTCATAAAGATGTACCTAGACTATAGAACCTATATTTACGATTAATGACATAGTATCTTGAGGTTCTCATTATAGTCTGGAAACTGTTATAACCTCTCGACAAGACAATTTAATATTAGGATATAACCATTATAATAGTGGACATAGAAAATTATACACTATAATGGTAAGATGACATCATGAATATCAAACTGTACAAATGATATAGTAATAAAATGTAAAGAATAGTTGGGCTTAAGTAACTCACTATTTCAACATAATCATCATCATATCCTGTATAACCATGATCCCATCCTACAAAACCATTTTTAGGGCACCATAAGAATAAAATGATGTTACATTACAATCATTTACATATAAGTGAATGTTATGACCATCATCTTGATGACCATGGTCTATATAAACATCCTGGTTTCTGTGAATAGATAATTTTTATATAAGAATCTCCCCTTAATAAATTCTCTAAAAAATAGAGTACAATATAATTTCGAATTATTTTTATTTATAATTACAATAATTTAAATAAATTAATGAATTTATAAATAGATTCATAGGAAGGTTGAAAAAAAATTATTTTCTATGTTTTAATAGATTTTGATGGTTATTTTTTATATTTGTTTATTCAGACACTTCATTCCAATAAGTATTAAAAATGGAGCTATTCAGAACAGTGTAGAGTTGTGCTGACTTTACTATTAATACATTATCTAAATAGTGATCTTCAAGAGATATTCTATTCCATTTTATGTAAAATGGATGGAATTAAAACATGGAATAAATTCATGTTGTTGATATTGGAGATTGTGAATCACTAAAAAGAAGAAAATAATTTTGTAAATGCAAATTTAATAGAAAACTAAGAGAGAGGAGATAAAAATATAGAGTTCCTCTCAATCAATATAAGTATATCTTTCTAACCACCATGATTTGTTGGTGTTGAATGATGGAAATATTTTTAATCTATTGTATAAGATGAAGAAGATATTTATGGATTTTTAAATTGATTAATTAGTTAGAAGAGGAGGAGTTGGGAATTTTAATTCTCATGATTATAATGAGAATGAGAGAAAAACTACCAAGATTGTATACAAAAAGGTTTAAGGTGATGATGGGGGTTTCCAAGTGTCATTAAAACAACAAATATATGTATTCAAGGATGAGGTGCTACAACATCCTAGTTTATTTTCATTATCTACTATTTTTGGAAAATAAGTAGTCTTTGGAAGGAGCAGTTTATTCCACTATGGAGTAGAGAAAATAATATTTTAGTTGTTGTGATGGTTGTATGCTCGTATGGTAGTTATGACTACTCTATTGGGCAATCAAACAGAATGTAACAATATTTATTATCATTTTTGTAACAACACATTACCTTAATCCCACACTCTCAGATCTAGTGGTAAAATATAATATTTACATTTTTGGGTACAGAGAAAATAAACATAACCCAATTTTAACTCTTCAAAATATATACCATTAAAATGAAAATTTAGATCTCTTACACACTCATGAGTCTTTTAGGATTTTGTTTTTCAGATAATTTTTTAAACTATTTCATGGAAACATAGATACATAATAAATTTATTCATAAAAATACGTATCATTTTCCATTAAGTTCATTACATTTTGTATCCTTAAAAGGCATAACATACATAAAACCGTTCATTAAATGGCAGGGAAATGAAAATCATATTAATGGTGTGCTCAAATTCTCAGTAAAGGTAGAATAAGTAGTTACTCATGAATATCATTTGTGAAATAGGATGAGCATTATGATATGTTGAAGTCATCAAATTCCATGATAATTACATAAGATAATAAAAACCATGAAAAATGATTTATGTTAAAATGTATTAACATAATACAAGACTCATATAAGTAAAAAATATTGATCCTTGTGAAAAGAATTCACCAGAAAAGGATCGATTATAAATTCATAGAAATAATAGAGAACACATGTTACAATATTATAACATAATAATAATTAAAACCTTATAAAAACCCTTATTAATGGGATAACTATAACAATATAATACCCACAATCTTTTAGGACTCACATGTTAACCGGTTAACCTCATCATCTATAAGGATATTCTAATATTATATCAACTCCTCCTATATTAATTAAGGCATTGGAGGGATATAGTAGGACCACCAATAACTTATTTGAAAAAGTCCCTTCAGAATTTTGGTTCAATACACTACACAAATTTTATAAATAACTGACATGCACCATATTATGAGAAAAATAATAAAAATCATTCAATTTTTAGCATAACAATAATCGATCTTCCTTCATTACATGATTTACTTTTAGAAAAAGAATAAGTTACATGGAAATATATTTTGGAAATTAATAATCCATCTAGAAGAAAAAAAATGGTATAATTACAACAAACACCTAGTGGAACACAATTAGAATAAATGGTTTTTGTTGTTGATAAATAGAAATACTATAAAAAATACCATTAAAACATTCTTGAAAAAAGTTCCCATATTGAAAATCATTCATAGAATCCAAAATCAACAGCAGTATAAAAAATTACTATTAATATAAATATTGAATATTTTAATTGAATAATTAATATAGTATAATCACAATTGTGTTAAAATCCATTCTTGTTCTAAATGTTAAAATAAATAATTCTTTTCAATTATTTATAATGTGAGTGAAAAGTGACCCATACAAAAAATGATATAAAGTTTAAATTTAAATAATATAAAAATATTCAAAATGAACATTTAAAATATAATAACGATATAATTTATTTTGATAAATAATTTTTTTGATTTATTTAGAAAACATGGATATAGAATAGAATGTTTACTGATATAAAAGAACATACATGATCATTATCACTTATAGAAACATTATTGATTTTTCTTTAAACAGTAAAAGTGGGAATGATAGTTTAATATTTAAACGACATTCATAGGTAGTGGATAATAAAATAGATGTGCTTCAAGAAAACAGAAGAATATTATTTCCACAAATTGAAGCATGAACATAAACAAAACCAAAAAAAAATTATATCATAACCTAATCCATTTACACCGTTGTTAACATTTGAAAAAAAACATAGATAAAATTATTATATGGATCTATTAATCCCCTTAATTATATAATATAATATTTAAAAATATTGTTACGGGGTACTAATTAAACTATTTAAATTAATCAATAGGAATTACATGAAACATGTCGTAAGAAAAAGTTATTAATGCAATGAAAACCCATCATAAATCCTAACTCTTGAAGTGATAATTACTCCAATACGTGATTATGAGAACATATATAAATCCATATAAAACATGTTTAAATACATTATAAAACAATTTACTGATAAATAAAATAACAATTATGTAATAAAAATTTCAATAATTGTTTTTCCTAATGAAGGGGAATTGAGTTTTGAAACACCATACTACATGCTATATTTACTATCAAACCCATTTGGATGAAATTATTTGTTTTGTAGCATAAATATAATGAATTAAGATTAAATAAAGAAAAAAATTTAAAATGTTTATTATATAAATCATATAAATGTAATTAAATTCATAAAATTAAAATATTAATCAATGAATGGAAACTAAGAAGAAATCCCATACCTCAATACTGGGGTTACTATGAACACCCTTTAACATATCAAAATATGCTTTTATCAATTATAAGAATGAAAAGGTCAGAGAATGGACATGTTTTTAAGAAGAATGAAAACAATTGACAACATGGGGATGTACGAGGTCATACAAGAAACATACCCTCAGGATTAGTAGAAAAAAAGAATGACAATCAAAGATCATTGTCATAATAAGAAACATCATGATCAACAAACCTATTAGATTCACATTCTAAATGACCATGTGACTTTGTAACCATAGTTAGCTTTATAAATGAGAAGTATTTCCTACTCATTTCTTTCCGAAATGGAATGAATTGAAAACCTTCATCATCTAACATGAAAATATTCCCTTTAGACATGGCTTGACTATAGGTTAACGTTTTTGGGGAATCATCTTCCACATCATTCCATCATCCATGAATACCTGATGTTTCTAATTAATTTTAAAATTTCCTCCTTATTTCTAAAAAGAAATGTGTTATCACTTGGAATTTGATACTCCTCAATCATAGGACCATAGTATAGTAGATCCACTATAGATTTCAGGATGACATTGGCCTCGTAATTCATGCTGGGAGGGATCAAGGCTAGGGACAAACCTAAACTGTATGCAATCAATGTGGACCCACATTTCTCAATGTCATGTCCTATTACATTATCCTAATCCACCTGGGACTCTTGTGATGATTCTTATGAAAAATATTTTATCATTTCTAAATATTCAGCATGTAAACAATGATTACCACTATTAGTTTGGGTGCCCTTTCTTCCAATATGTACCCCTTGTTTTTGCATTGTATGTATCTTTAATGTTTATCTAAATTAAGGAACATGTTTCCCTTTAATAGAGCTATACGATCATACAAAAGCTTACATTATTTCTCTAATACATTATAAATAACATTAATGTATATAAATAATAAGAAAATATATCATATTCATCATTTTAGAGATTTTTTCATCTAATTCATACAAAACTATATTATAAATAAAGGTTGAACTAAGGTCACATTCCAAAAGGACCCTAGAAAAATATCAAAACATCATAGCCCCATGGGTACAATCCATTTTAAATGGAATTCATAAAAGAGATGAAAATTGAAAAAGAATATTAAGAAGCCACATGATCTACTGTAGGCCAACAATTTTGATCCATACTTGGTACTTTTTATTTTTTAGGGAAATGATGTTGAAATAGAAATCACATTTGTAAAATCAAACCATACATGGCCTTAGTATAACAATACCAATATCTTAATCTCATCGCTTCATATCCTCTGATGTAAACATTTAATGGGAAAATACTTGACCCATAGGTATACAACTCCAATTAGAAAATCCCCAAGCAACAATTATTTTTTGAACAAAATCATCATTTTTTCAATATTCCCATCCACAAGGACACATTTTGAGAAATAACTGAATGATCATAGATTTTATATATGTCATTAATAGCTTCTCAATAAGCCACCATATGGGTAGTGTCCCCATTTTTCACGATTCTCACCCAAGCACCATCCTGAACAGATGTGAAGTGGTGTTGACTATAATCCATTTAAATACATGATTTTTTTTTGAATCTTTAAAAATGGATAATGTATCACTGATCGTAACCTCTAATAGATGGGCTACACTAGGTCGAGTCTCCATCGAAACTAGGTGGTATGCTTTGACTTTATTCCTAACAACATATCCAAGGTTACCAGCCTCAGTCACGAGGCCATATAGATCACAAGATTTATTTAGAGATCGGTAAACATCATTTGAAGTAAACATTATTGAAACATCACATGGCTGCACTGAAATAGGTAGACACCATTCAGATGCGATCGTTGCACGAAATTCATTGATATATCCATCACCAGAATCATGAAAATTCCTACTGATCTACACGATCTTTTAAACCTTGTGATTGTCACTAAAAGAAGTCATTTCCCCCATCACACAGTACATGATCTTGAAAATAATTAGAAGATTCATGTGTGTCCCTCACTCTTAGAGGATAACAATTAGAAGAGGTGGTCACAGAAACACTCAAACCAAGATGCTACTAACCCGTATGGATCACACATCTTGGGAGAAGAATGGGGAAGAGGTAATGGGGAAACACTATTTCAGGAATCATCAAGCATGAACCACATCAGGGATACTAAAATCGCCATCCATGAGTCCCTCTAATCCCACACTATCCACTTTACTAATTATATTTTTTATTAATAACCTTTTAATATATTATTAAATTATCCATAAACAATTTATTTCACTTATTTAAATGACATATTTAGTTACTTAATCAGTTCAATCCTTGTTGTTTGTTTTTTAGCTGCTTAGTTTTTATCATTAAAAAGAATTCAGTATATTCACCACAGTTAAAGGAATATCGGTTACATCATATAATGAATTATTATATTTACATAACAATAACATTAATAATTTATTCTTTTTACCATCTATATAAGTCATAGAGTTGAAACAAATAACATATCTTCCTAGATCTTGTAATCCGCATGTTTAAATATTAAATGTTTTCATTATCCAAAGCGTGGAACATGAACACATGCTTGTATAATGTCATGCAAAATGTAAATGTATATTTCTCAATGCATTAATGAATATTATTAGTATGAAATTTCCTGAACATTTTGGTTTGGTATATGAGGTATATCAAATTTTGGTTTTTTAAATTTTGTTTGATAGTTTAATAATGAAATATAACACTTTAACTAGTATAATTTATTTATTGGTGTCAAATAAAGAATGATAACTTTAATCAGAATTCCACATCCTACTATAATAATGGATTATGTCTCACCTCAATCGATAAAGTAACATCTTCTACAACCTTGCTCATTCATAGGTTGTTTTATCAACTAAATGGATCAAATAAATCTCATGAATAGATTTTTTTTATCATAACGGAAGGAACTAATTTTAATAAAATAATAGAAATGAGTTTGAGTTTAGTTCCATAGTATACAATCTTCATACTTATTTACTTCACATTTATCCATCACAACCCTAAATAAAAAATATTAATTGATGTAAAAAATGAATCAAAAGACCACTTACCTACCCAGTAGAATGCCCCGAGTTAGCCCCTCATTTTTACATATAAGTTTTAACTATGTAAATAATGAAAAGGTGAATAGAAAAATAAAAATACAATGTTAATGAATTATGAAATAAAAAAATAACATAAATAATGTTATAAGAAGAAGAATAATAAAAATAATAGACAATGAAATAATGAAATTTAGAGAAGAATATTCAAAATAAATGGGAGGGTAAAACATTAACAAATGACCTAATCAATTTTAGATTTTAAAATTATTATAATAACATAATTAAAAAAATATAATAAAATACAAATAATATATTAAAGCAAAACAAATTCTGCTCACAATATGTCTAAAAAACGCCTTCTAATTTTCAACCAAAAACATGGCATAAAACGTCAAATCGTAATTCTTATAAGTTGTTTAGAATATATTTTTCTCTTGATCCTCCATATTTTAATGACTATGGATGTGTATAATATAACATATGACATAATTAATGACACAAAAATATTTTATCCCAAGTTTCCCTAAATCATCCACCATTTTGGCACATTCAATAGAATCATAAATGATAGAATATTTATATAAAAATAAATGGTAAAAGTTACAACTGAGAAATATTTTTAAACTATTTTTAATATCCTCAATTTATGTTATTTAACCCTTCATATACCCCATTTCAGAGTTGGGGTCAATTCTATCATCCAAAAATACTTTTCATCATAATTTATTTTTTTAGTCCTATGGAAGATTAAATTTTGTTTACTTCCATAAAAATAATTTTAAGACAAAAAAAATTAGTCCATAAAAAATATAATTACTCCAATATGACCAATATAGTATATTTTTATCAAAAAATACCAAATTGATAAATATAAGTAAAAATTATGAAGTAAATAAATTTTCTTATAGTAACCCAAAAAACACCAAAAATACAAAAATGATGCAAATAAAATAAACATGATAAATTAAGAAAGATTATATCAATTGAATATCTAAGAAAAATAATGGTAATATTAGCTATAGGATTTTATACACACATAAAATGACTATTTTTCTCATGTATAAAATCTTTAAAACGAATTTGGAGGGAACTAATTTTTCAAATATTCAAATCAAAAGTAATAAAATATACAAATTTTTAATGTCAAATAAAATTTAAAAAAATACAAATTAAAATATAATTAAATTAAAAAAAATTATATTAAAAAATTCAATTAATTAATTTTAATATTTCCTTTTCAAATTTTTTTGTAACATCCCCTTTCATTCATTCAGTTTATTCATCATTTTATTATTAGACATGAAATATCATGATATAACTCTTTTTTGAATATTTTAACCAATAAATCATGATATAATTCATGTGGAATTATGTTCATGATATGAGAAAATTAATTATATATTTAGTCATTGAAAGGAACTCATTTATCCACATTATAATGGTAAAAGGCACATAAAACCATGAGGATATGAAACAAAGGTTTCAATGACATAGTAGCTTATTTTTAATATAAATTTATCAATAAAATCAACACTCAAGGGGGAGGTTTATATATTAAATTAAAAATCATGATATAAAAATTAAAATATCATTTAAATTGAACTTTTCAAATTATTAAAACTATAACTTTCCAAAAAACCCATGTAAGGTCAGAGTCAATGTAAAACATAATATTTGATTTGTGAATCCTCTAGAATTTATACTCAACTATTATACTTTCAGAAATTTATATATCTCTTTTTTACTTTTTAAATGTTATTCTTAGAATATAGTTCAGATCCATATGTTATTTGACGCATGCCTATCATAGGGTGTGACAAAAGCAAATTTATTTTCCTAATTCAATATAGTGGCTGACCAGGGTCGTCTCACTTGAGGAGCATTGAAGTCAGTTCAATCACTTATTCTAGTTCACCTAATCTAATTATCTTTGTTGTTTTATATTTTATAAAATAAATGGAATTCAATAAATTAATTGAAATAAAAAATAATAGGAAACTAACATTAAATTATAAATTATCATGCAATGCTAAACAGAATGTAATTATGGAAGAAATGAAGTTCTCCTGAAATAATTTTCAGGGAGCACCTTCATTGGCCAGTTTCAAATATTCATAGTATACACACTTCATCTTAAGTGTGCAGACCTTATTCTACAATGGGTATGAATGAAAATTCTACTTACCGGTCGCCAAGCACACCCTCCATCAACCTCCTCAATCGAGAGAAAATGGTTGTGGATTAAGAAGTTAATATTTAGACAACCACAGTGAGGATTACAACCACTATAAATTATCCTTAGAATTAACTCAAAGAATATTAAAAACATGGTCTTGGGTTAAGGAACCTGATTACTCCCTCAGGATATTCCTCGGATTAGTTACTCATGATCAAGAGTATTATAGTTCACAATGGTACTATGAGAGGAAGAAAAAAGGGTGAATCGTTGGACACAAAAATAAAAACAATGCATGAATTTATTAGAAATATAAATTACAATTGAAAACTAAAAATAAAGAAAATAAATAAATTAAATATAAAGGGGGATGATTAGTGGCTGACCTCCCTCATTGGAGATCTCCTCCTATGTTCCATGAAAGAATGGATGGAGAATGGGATGATTTGGGAAGGAGGTGAGGGCCTCCTTTTATAGGACGAGTTCGACCCACGAGATTTTGCGTGTTGTAGTCCCAATAAATGACCACTTCACGTATTCCAACCTTAATTATAGTTGTTCATAAATCCCTTGGCCGTCTCTCTTCCAAATTGCAGCTAATTTTAAAGTCGTATG
Organism: Viscum album; assembly: GCA_963277665.1. Taxonomy (NCBI): domain Eukaryota; kingdom Viridiplantae; phylum Streptophyta; class Magnoliopsida; order Santalales; family Viscaceae; genus Viscum; species Viscum album. The sequence goes on along the minus strand of OY728144.1, from coordinate 406,807,346 downwards.
AAGGAGTTATGAATTTTTAATTCTCAGTTTCTGTTTATGGATGAAGCTTCCAGGATGGTTCCTCCAAAGGAATGTCATTTAATTGCCCACTTGAAGACTTTAAAACTTCCAAAAATTTCTTTTATAGTCGTTTCCAGATTTCCTCCTCTCATCCCAGGTTTAAACACCTCATTTGGATGAGTGTAGGCCGCGTTTGGGTTCCGTTACATTGGTGGTGTCCATGCTGTCTGCCTTGAAAAATGTCCAACTTCAATGAATTTCTAAACCCTCTAGATGGCCGAATCATCTCCTGGTCCAGAAGACAAAAATGAAGGAAATAAAATAAATATGCTACAAAAATTTGAAACTGAAAATTTGGAATTATATTTTTCAATAAATTACTAAAATACCCTTGATGTAAAAATCTTCCAAAAATCCAGAATTATTTATTTTTCACATTTAGGCTCAAAATAACACTAAAACCTAAAAACGTGACAATTACCCAATAAATAACACTATGGTGGGATTATAAACAATGATATAAATTATAAAATATATAAAAATGTGAACTTCATCACTCCCCCACACTTAAACATTACACCCCTAGGCATTCGTCATACATCTAAATAAATTTCCACACAACAATCAAAAATGAGAAAATATCAATGATCTTATCCAAAATAGAATTCTATCATGTCTCATATATGAATAATAATTCTATCTTATTTTCATTTCAATAATACAATTTTTTTCAACCTCATAAATCAATCGATGTCCCAATCACAACCTACCTCACATTGAATTTTATGTCACACTTCACTAAAGAGAAATTGATTCTAGAGTTATGCTCATACTTGGAAATCGCATGTATCACCATAAGTTTGTGAAAATTATCATTTCTCCACATTGTGAAACATGAAATTGAATTCAATCATAAGGAATTTAATTAAAGGTTCAAATGATTGTGTGCCTTAGGGTTGGTGGGAAAATTATTGAAAAAAAATGTTCCAGGCAAGAAATAGGAGGTTGGACTTTTAAGTACAATGCATGATTAAATCAAGGGAAAACACATGAAATTCCTAACACAATCCCACTTGAAAATATGAAACACAACACCATCCCCCTTTTATTGATATGGAAAATGATCCAATATGTTATTATAATGAATGATATCATCTAAGTGCTCCTTTTTTTAAAACATCAGAAAGGCACATATTTATTTTCTTTTCCATTTTTTATGGAGGATGAGCTGAAAATTGAATACAATTAATGAATGACAATTCATGCCCTTGATTTTCAGAGGGACATGAGTCATAAAAGAATGTATAATGATGAATTCAAAATCATCTCCATTTTTTCTTTTTTTAAAGGAGAATTTGATGAATCAAATAAAGCACAATGAAATGACGACACATGCCCAATTATCTTATGGTCCACTGCCCAAAGTATTGACACAAACATCACATCACCAATAAATGATACACATCCCAATTAACTCACACAAAAGGCCCTTCCCCCACACTCAAACTTGAAATAACCATGCAAAAATCCTAAAAGTTCGGGTAGTTAAGGAAAAATTACCTTGTAATGTGTCTTAAACCTATATGGAAAATCATGGAATCTAAGGGCTTACGAAGGATAAATGTAAAGGTGGATCTCATGATAAAATGAGTCTATCCAAAGAGATTCCACAATAATTTCAAATACATTCCATGAAATCCAAAGCATCCAAAGAGAATATTCACAAATTCAGGTTCTCAGACAAAATTCATGTTTCCCTCAAGAAAGTGTGAGTATTAGGAAGAATCTGAAAAAGTGGCTTAGAATACCTCATAGGATTGGAAAATATTTTGAGTCAGTGTTTCATGGTCATGGAATTCAAAAATCAGTCAAACTCAGAAAAATGAATGATAATACAATTAACGAAAAAAAAATTCACATCAACAATCATCTAAAATCCATTATTTGAAAAATAATTTCAACTCATTAAAAATAAATTGATTTGTGAAAAGTGATAAAAATATTAATTAAAGAAGAAAAATACTAAAAATATAATAAACAAAAATTAAAAGCACACAAGGAGTACTAAGTAGGTTGACACCCCCCCCACACTTAAATTTAACTACCCCTTATTTTAACTCAACAAAATATAAATATAAATGTAGGAAATCAAAGGGAAGGAATATACAACATGACATTATTTTAGAAGTGGATGCCTTGAGTTAAGATCCTAGAAGTAGCCACTTTAAGACTCACTTATTGGAAATGAAAAATTTAGTCAGGCTCCTAATTGTTTCTCTTTGGAAGCCTCAAATAAAGTAAAAAGATAACATGAGAATTTTTTTAAATGAAATGAAAATAGAATATGAATAATAAAAGAAGGATAAATATTGGTTTATTCCCCCAAGTGGACCCTGGAATCATTTACTACCTCAAGAGGGAAGTACCATCTTTTATCTATAATCGGTCGGTTGATGAATCCTCATTGATTTGAACCACCACATATGGCTCCTCCCAGCTTGAAGTTCATTGTTTTTTGAGGAGTACTCCATAGACAGAGCATACCAGATCCTCCCACTTCACAATTTGGTATAGCTTTCATGGAGGAAGTAGAATGAAGTATGGAATATCCTCTTTATTTGTTTCCACTTGTGAAACATTTACTTTCTCTTCTTGTGCTCCCTCTATTAAATGTTCAACGTCCCCTAGGAGCTCTAGATGTTCCTCAACAGGTGCATATTATTTCGTCTCTTCATCCTCCAAGGAATAATAAGAGTCATATGATTCTGAAAATTTAAAACAATTGGGAGTTATAATCAAATTTATTTCAACAAAAATAAAATAATTTGAGTTCAAGAATGTATCATCTCCCTGAGTTGGTTCAGCTTGAATCTCTTCATCGATGGAAAGTTCCTCTTGCAGTTGATCATCACTGGATGGATGTAGGTTTTCAGACTCCTACATCTTGAATTCAAATACAACCAATTGGGTGGGGTCTTCTTTCAGTTGTGTTGTCTCTTCTTCTTTGCAAGGATTAGGGAGATCAAGAAACTCCTCACACTCATTCGAGAATTCATCCAATTCTTGTTGATCTCACACATTTGGCTTAGCAGGAAATTCATCCTCCTTTTTATCTATCTCAGATAGAATTGGTTAAGTGAGGATAAAAGAGTCTTCAGTTACCCCGACATTTACCTTATCTGGTTCTTCAATGATGAGTGGTGAAATTTCTTCCACCACTATCTCAGGTTCTTGCTCCAGCTCAGGGTCGGGTTGCTCCATCCTTGCACGAACATAATCCAATTCCCATTCAATTTTCCTCCCCAAATCATCAAGATTATTACTAATCATTTCAATCTAGTAATTTATATCATGATAATCAATTTCTGGTTCTTAATATTGCACCTGCGAGTAATCATTCCTTGCATAAAAATTTGAATTTGAATACATAATGAAAAAAAAAGAAATTCTTTTAAATATTTTTCATAAGGAAAATAAAATAAAATATTCAAAAAAATATGAATTTTTAAATAGTTATCGAAATAAATACTTATCTCCCTGACAACAGAACTAGTGTTGACGCACGCCTATCATAGGGCGTGGCAAAAACAAATTTATTTTCCTAATGCAGCACAGTGGCTGACCAGGGTCGTCTCACTTGAAGAGCATTGAAGTCAGTTCAATCACTTATTCTAGTTCACCTAATCTAATTTTTTTTTGTTTTATATTTTATAAAATAAATTTAATTTAAAAATTTAATTAAAATAAAAATTAATAGGAAACTAACATTAAATTATAAATTACCATGCAATTCTAAACAGAATGGAATTATGGAAGAAAGGAAGTTCTCTCAAGAGAATTTTCTGGGAGCACATTCATTGGCCAGTTTCAAATATTCTTAGTGTACACACTCCATCATATGTGTTCACACCTTATTCTACACCAGTTATGAATGAAAAGTCTACTTAGTGATTTCCAAGAACACCCTCCATCCACCTCCTCAATCGAGGGAAAATGGTTGTAGATTAAGAAGTTAATCTTTAGACAACCACAATGAGGATTACACCCAACATAAATTGTCCTTAGAATTAACTCAAAGAATATTAAAAACATGGTATTGGGTTCAATAACCTTATTACTCCCTCGGGATATTCCTCAGATTAGTTACTCATAATCATGATTATTATAGTTCACAATGGTCAGATGAGAGGAAGAAAAGAGGGTGAATCGGTGGACAAAAAAATAAAAACAATGTAAGAATTTAATAGAAATATAAATTACAATTGAAAAATAAGAATAAAGAAAATAAATAAATTAAAAATAAAGAAGTAAGATTGGCGTTCGGACTCCCTCGGTGGAGATCTCCTCCTTGGTGCCTTGAAGGAACAGATAGAGAATGGGATGATTTGGGAAGGAGGTGATGGCCTCATTTTATAGGCAGAATTTGACCCCTGAAAGATTGTGCATTGTAGACCCAATAAATGACTTATTCATGCATTAAACCCTTAATGAAAGTTGTTCATTAATCAATTGGACATATCTCCTCCAAATTTCTTCTAATTAGGAGTTATGAATGTTTAATTCTCGGTTTCTGTTTCTGGACGAAGCTTCCAGGATGGTTCCTCCAAAAGTTTGTCATTTAATTTCCCTCTTGAAGACTTTCAAGCTTCCCCAAATTTCTTTTATGGTTGTTCTTTGATGTCGTCATCCAATAACAGGTGTAAAAACCTCATTTTTATGTGTTTAGGCTGCATTTGGCTTCCGTTACATTGGTGGTGTCCACATTGTCTGCCCCAAAAAATGTCCAACTTCAATAAATTTTTAGACCCTCTAGATGGACGAATAAGCTCCTCGTCCAGAAGACAAAAATAAAGGAAATAAAATAAGGACTATCAAAAAATTTGAATCAAAAACTTTGGAATTACATTTTTCAGGAAATGACCAACATACCCTTGACGTAAAAATCTGCCAAAAATCCAAAATTAGTCATTTTTCACATTTAGGCTCAAAATAATACTAAAACCTAAAAACATGACAATTACACATTCAATAACAGTAAGGTGGGATTATAAACAATGATCTACAGTATAAAATATATGAAAATGTGAGCTTAATCATTATTCATATATGAGAAAAATATTTTCCATAGTAATGGTTATTTTTTATTTTTCTAAGTGAAACCCCAAAATTTTTTATTTTATTCTAGAATGGAAAAAAATAAATTAATTGAATGAATAGAAATAATTTCACAATTATCATAATAATAACCCAAACAATTATTATATAAAACAATTATAATCAATTTTACATTGAAAATCCATCCCCTAAACATCAACTTTAAAATATCCTTAATTAGTAAGAGTAGTATTTTAATGAATACAAATAGCTTCAAACATGGCACATCCCAAAAAGGTTATTAATTGTTTTTATGGATTAAAAAAGTATAAATAAAAATGTTTTTTCAAGGATAATGTTCTTTTTTAAATATTACACAATCAAATTAATTTTGTTTTCACTATATTTTCATTGAAAATTTAAAATTAATGTTATAGTAGGGGGAATGTTCCATGATCACTCAAAAAAAATATGATGAATAAAAAATTGGAAGTAATTTGACAGGAAACCCTCCCAGGATTTGAAATATGATATTGAAAATTGACTCATGTCATTAATAATAATAAAAAACTATTTCACCTGGATTAATAAAATTCTACGTAAGAAAAATGTATGGGACATTTCACTTACAATAATCATCTAATTACATAAAATCATGAGTCTTAATTTTAATATCCATTATTAAAATTATTATTATAATTCTCCACATTACTCAATAAATTTTGTTATTATTGAATTATAAAACATGTAATTATAGAAATTATAATAAACTTATGTCTACTATATATTTCATGTAAAGAATAATTATGTCATGGACATGTTATTTCTAGTTTAATTGTCAAAACATGTTGTTGGAAACATTTATAGTGAATTCATTTCCCCATGAATCATTAGTCCTCTTCATTTAATTTATTCCATGGGCTGACGTCTGAAATATTGAACCTAAAAAAACTATTCAATTAATCATAATTATCATGTCATTTATTCTCAAAACGAAATGAGGTAGTGTAATGGATCCTAATGTAATCAAGAAAATAAAATTTAAATCATAGTGAACATGTTATTCAAAAAATATTAGTTTGATTCAACAATTTCGCATTGAATTTTTACTTCCTAAAGAGGGTAGTATTGACTCCTATCCATAATATTATGTTGGGTGGATCTTATTGGATTTTAAGCACCACATGTGGATATTACCTAATTCATTCTATGGTTATTCTTGAGTAGAATTATTTGTATTGAGTTCACCAGATCTTCCTCAACAGTAATGTGTTACCTCTTTCATGGAGGGGGTATGATGAATTTTGGAACCTCCCCCACTTTATATATGACTCATGAAATGTCTTATTTAATTTTTAGTGATTTACAAAGCAATCCTATATCATGATAATTATTAATAGATAAGTGATTGTGAATTTTTATTTTAAAAAATTTAAATTTTATAATTATATACAGGATGATTCCAATTTTTTATAGGTTGCATGTCTCTTTGGCTCATTAGGTAGAGCCCCTAGTATTTATTCATTTATTACGTTAATTAGATGTTCAATATATTCAGGTAGATCCATGTGTTACTCCATAGGTGTATATACTTTCTCCCTCCTTCTCTATTGGAAAATATATATTTAAGAAATAATAAAATTCATTGAATTTTGGAATGATAATGAAATAAAATTAAATACTAGAATAAAAAAAATAATTAAATATTTTATAATCCACCTAAGATGGTTTTTGTTGAATAACATAAATAGTGATAACAGAGTCCCTAATGTTACTCTCGGTATATGGATGCAGGAAGTAAGGCTCATACATCGTTTCCTCAATTTCCTTTACTACAATGTATTCACCCCCATTGGTGTTGTCACTTATTTTATAAGGAAATCTTGTTTTTATTTACATTCATTTTGATGTAATTCAGAGCCTTTTTTGATCACCCACATGTTTCTTAAATTGATGTTATTATATCAATGCAATATCAAATTCAAATGATCTCTCTATTTTCCCTCTAGTTATTATATGTCTATTCAATCATCTTGATGCTACTATTTATCATATCTGGTTTTTTATTCTTTTTTCTCCTTCACCTATGATCATTTTATACATTCATGATGATATGGAATTCATTAATAAAACATGTCAATAAACTTTTTTATTTATTTTTAAAAGAAATGAAAACAATGTAATGTGTGAAAGAAGAAAAAGATAAAAACACACTAATTTGATCCCCAGAGAGACTTCTAGTTTTTAATTCACACCTGCCAAAGTGTGTTGAAAAATAATATCTGTATTCTTAATACAATAAAGAGGATTACCCGGTACGTCCCTCTTGAGGATATTTCTCAATTATTCCACAAATTAATTTAAAACACCGAAACTACTAATTATTTTTTGTTATTATTTAACATATTATTGAAAGGGAATTTTTATAATTTAAATGAAAATCTAAAAAATAAACGAACAAGAAATGAAATAATATTATTACTATAACATAAAGTGGCCTTTTGGGTTTTGTTTATAGGTTCCATCACTATTATTATTGGGTTTCAAATTAATATTGTTGATTTAATCATGAAATACCACTCATGAATTAATATTATTTTATTTTTTTGGGTGAAATATTGAATTCCTTTAATAATCATAATTCAACATCGTCTTTTAATCATTGTGGATGGGACATATCAATTGATCATGTGAAATCTTCTAGGACCTGAATTTATTATATGTAATTTGATTCACTAAATAGATAAAATTTATTTGATGAAGATCATATATTTAGTGGAATAGAGGAAAAATATTTAAAAATAATAATATAATTGAGTATTAGTTCAGTTTTGAAGGGTGTAATCACCACATTGATTCATTATACTCTTACTCAATAGAAAGGTAAATTAAAATGTGAATTTACATTAAAAATGAATGGAAACACCACTTACCTACCCTGGGTGATGCCTCAGGTTAGTTCAAATTTTTTTATTTAAGTTCTCATTATATAAATAACAAATACAATAACTGAATAAAATTAAAATAAAATAAAATAAATATGAATAAAATAAAATTACATTAATATTTGTAAGGAATAAGAAGAATAATATATCAGAAATAAAAAAAGAAATTTGGAGAAGAACATGGAAAAGGATAGAGGATGGAAGACATGTAAAACATTTATGAATCAATTTTGTAAAAAAAATAATTGTAAAAATTAATAAATAAAAGAAACTAAAAAGAATAAAATAAAATGAAATTAATAATTATCAGAAAGCATCCTCCAGAATCAAAAAAACAAAAGGATTATACCGTTCAGCAAACCATATAATAGTAACTCTCTATGAATATTTCTTATAAGTTGTTCAAAATGTAATTTTATCTCAACCATCCAAATATAAATGCATTTAGACATGTATAAATTAATATTAGACAAAATTAATGTGTCGCAAGATTTATGGAATCATTGGTAACATTAATTTTAGAATATCTACATAATATTCAATTTTGAAATGTTTAATCAATTAATCATTAAAATACGATTTTAATCACTATAATTGAGGGTATTTATCAATATTTTCCCCAATTTTGATGAGGGTTCTATTTTGTTAGTTAGAAAGATTTTTATGAAATCATTTATTTTTGTTGGACTATGAATGCTCCAATTTTCTCATGTTATAGGAGGGTAGTTGAAGCACACAAACTCTGGAAGCCTGAAAGTTAATTACTCAAATTAGATTAATGTAATAAAATATATTCATGGAATATAAAAGTGATAAAAATATGTTAAAATTTTATAATTATGAAATTATAGTATTTTATACCAAAACAAAAAAAAACCAAAATATGATTTGAATAAGATCAAATGGGTAATTGTGATGGATTATATCATTTCAATTCATATTATAAATGATGAAAACGTTATCTCTATCATAATGGTATGAAAATAGATCTTAAATTATTTTGAAATATTATAAATATCTAATGAATATATATATATATATATTAAATTTTTAATTATAATCTTCCAGAAGAGGTTGATACGGTAAGTTAATTACATAGGTTCGTGTGGGGATAGTCCAAAAAAAAGAGTGACAGATTCGTTTCCCATTAAATTTAAATTGAATATGGATAAAGGTCACTCCCATAACATAATAACTCTTCCATATATCAATTATATAGATGTTATTATCTAAAAATTAGAGAAAGATTTTTTAATGTGGTATAAGAAGAAATAAAAATAAAACATTCGCTAAGAAGCTATACCTATTCTATTGAAAACCTCTTTTGATAAAAAAAATGTCCCTTAAATGGATAATATTATTTAAAATTAATACATATAAGATATAGAGAGGTATATTAGGATGTAATTTCATTAGATATTTCCTAAGATATATTTCTAAAAAGATGTTAGGATGACAGGAGAGGAGGTCCCCTTTTAAAAGTTTGGGTAAGGGAAGACATTGAATTACATAATATATTAAATTACTATAAATTAATTTTCATGGAAAATTGGAACCCAAATGATATAATTAAAATATTTTATTATAATGAGAATAAATAATCTATGAAAATAAAATTTGGATTTTTTTTTGTTTTTTTACCATCAAGTCTTCGTTAAAACACGATGTTAATTCTTTTAACGATTACCACACTATCAATTTTTATACCCTTTAGTTAAAATATAATGTTAATATAAAGTAAATGTTTATAATAAATGGTATATTAATGATAAAATAAACCATATCTAATTCACATGGAGAAATATAAAGTTTTTTATGAATTTTAAATCATATAATAATATATTACTTGTTATAAAATATCATTAATGCAATTTTTTTAATTATTCATTTACAATGACATTATAGCCCAAAAGATAAAATTTTATTTTAATTATATACTTTTAAAAAAATAAATAATATTATATATATAACTATAAATTTTTGTGGATACTATAACTCAACTAAATAATATTAAATATATAATATTTAACTAATTTACATGATTTTTTTCCACTCCTTGCAAAAATATTATTCATGTATTCTATTAGGGTTGCAATTAAATAATTATAAATTTAAAATAAATACACAAGGAAATTTAACTACGGTGAAAATGATATTTATGAATCATTCGAAACTTAGTTTTATACTGTGGATAACATATAAGGGAATTATAAAAGCAACAAAGTGTATTTTATTTCGTTACATAAATTATTATTTTATTTTCAAAGAAAAAAAAAATTATAAATTTAAATATTTGATTAGGAATGTGAAAAATCAATTATAAAATAAATTAATGGGATGTTTTAGTGTTATTTTTAGACATTATCATATTATTATTAACATTAATTACCCGATTTACCTATATTGAGGTGACAAATACTTTCCAGAGTTACAATTCAAAATAGAAAAAATAGAAGGGAAATATTTACCACATTTTATCTATTGATTATAAATATTTATTACAATTTTTAATATTCATTTTATATTATTGGTAGAAATTAAATTTAGATGAAAAAAATATCTATTAAATATAGTTATTTTTAGAAAAATGTGTTCAAACAAGAAAAATTATCTTAAACATAAATAATGTATAATTATGAACCATATGTAATTATATATGTTATTAATACATAAATGATATTATAGTTTATTTAGGTTTTAATGGGGAATTGAAATAATTTATTTAAAGAAAAAATTTTATTTTCCAAAAGTCAATATTTTTCTCTATTCACTAATAAATCAGTATTTTATTAATAATTTAAATATTTTTCCATATTATAATATTGATATTATAAATTAAAAAAAATATCCTTTTCTAATATAAATATAATAAAATTTATTAAAAAAATTAAATAAAACAATATAATGAATGAAAATCTAAATTCATTAAGAATAAAATTTTCTCCCTGTTTTTATGTCATATTACATAATATTATTATAATTCATTTGAAAATATAAATTATAATTCATATGTTTTTGTAAGGAAAAAATTATTTTTATATTAATAATACATATAATTTTGTATTCTCCCCCATTGGTGATTATTTCCTTTCAATTTTATCTCATGCCTAATAGAAAGGGTTTAAAATACATTCAAAAACAATTCCATGTAGTAGAAAATAAAACATATGTTCATTAAAAGAAAAAATTACTAATATTTAAAAATACGTTTTTTAAAATCTAAAATCATAAAAAGAGGTAATAAATAATTTTTTTGAAAAGTGGGAAAGTAAAATATAGAGGTTATCCAGAATAAAACATAAATATGGTTCCAAATAGAAGAACATTAGTAGTAAGTGGAAATATAGACATGAAAGAAAAATGTAATGTGAAATGAATTATGGATAGTGTTAGGTAAAATTGATCATGAGAATGTGAACCATCATGTGAAATAAATTTATGAAAAAAAAACAATTTTGTTTGAAAAAAATAAAAACAATCCTCCTAAATAAAACCCAAAGGATAACATTTTTATTTAATGATCATTTCATTGGTTTAATGATATTACAATACCATCTAGACTAAAAATATAACAACATATACCCTCTTGTTTTTCTTAAAATCTACAAATGCTATTTATTTTTCATTGGAGTGTTTCTAATAGTTTCAACCTTCATCTCATATTTTAGTTTAAATAAAGAGTGTGAATATTTCAACCATGAATAGTTATAATCAATTTATGATTTACCCTGATGTATATGAACACATAAAAGTCTATTCTTATTAACATAACTAAAACCAAAATGGTTAGAAAAAGATAAGATAATTCAAAAAATGTATAAACTCTAATATAATTAAATAGTAGACCGATTTGAAAAAAATCAACAATAACACCCCAATATGAAATTAAATTATTTTATAAATTGCTATCCATATATCATATTTAAACATAAAAACCTCAATATAAAATAATATTTTAACATAAAAAATAATCTCATACCGTTAATCGTACATCCCAAAAAATGTAATAAAATTATTCATAAATAATCAATACTATTATGAATAAGGGTTACATGTACCAGAAACTAATAAAACATCTCCCAAAATATCATTAGTCAATTTAAAAGAAAATTAAATAAAATTTCAATAGGGGTATCCATGTATTTTAACTTATTATATACCCTAAAGTTATAAACCCATAATGGAATACATAAGCATTATGTTAAACCCACTTGAAAACATCCAAATCCCCAAATTTATCAAAACCATCATCTGATACAATCTATAATAACATCAAACCAACCGACCCAAATCTACTGATGAAAAATAACTCAAAATTTTTAGATTTTGATACAGATAAAAAAGAACCAATATTAAACCTTAAAATTATAAAACCTAAAATTGAATAATTTTATTAGATATATACCCAACCACTTTTTACAATTAATGATTTTGATAATCATTAAAAAATCAAACTTGGAATCATGGTTACAAGAACAACATGTTTAAAAAATATATTATATCTTTCATGAATTTATTTTCATCTATTACCCTTCATAATCATAAAATACCTAAAACTATTACTTACAACATCATGAAATGGAAAAAATAAGTGTAGATCAAACATGTAATATGGGTAAACTAAATCATTTAGAACTGAATTTCTTTAGTAAAAATAAAATATCCTAATCAAATTTCATGACCATAAAATGTTATAATTCAAATCTATAGAAGATATATCACATAATAAATCATTAAGATAAGACAAGAGTCATATAAGTAAATAAACACCAGCCATGCGATAATAATCCCTGAGTAAATGATCTATAAAAAACTAATAATAATCATAGTGAAAGCATATTGGTGTGTAGGAAAATTATCTTCATATATCACTTAAAATGATAAACACATATGGGAAAATATATCTTGGTTAACACAAAATATCCATTAGGAGTATCTTTTTAACCAGTTTACTCCATTGTCTATTATGAGTTACTTTTATTTATTTAGCTCCATCACCATTACCCAGTTCATTGGTGGGCTATAATTGATCAACCAATACCATATCCATAACATTTCCTTCATGGATTTGGGGCCTCCACCTAATAATTATTTTAGCAATAATTTCCATGTACAATATCATGAGAAAAATATTATCATCTTGTACCTTTTAACATAATAATAACAAATATTATTCAATTTCATTATTTATCGATGGAAATGAAATGATTTCCTTGAAAATAATGTTTAAATTTTTTTAATCCATATATATAAAGAATAAAGATGATATCATTACAATATATCCATTTATTATAATAATTAAAACAAAGTGTTGTCATCACAGGTTAATATATATACCTTAATAATATCATAACAATCATTCTGGAAGATAATATCCATTTCATTTGGAAAAAAAATTTAGAAAATAATTATTCAAAAAAAATTCTAGAAATTCATTTCTTAAAAAAACATAAAACAATATTATTGAATCTTAAAACAAATAATGTTTATGATTGTGGGAAAATACATATAGGTAGTAAATTTTTATATAATTGTCTTCAAACTTCTGTAAATTTAGTCAAACTTTATCCATATAGAAAAATGAAAAAATTGTAATTGTAAAACCTATTGAAAGGGAAAATATTATGAAAAATTAAAAAGGATGTTATTTATATTTTTAAAATATAATTATTGAAAAATATTTTAGAAAATATGGATATAAAAGAGAATGATTCATGATCTTAAAGAGGATAATAGAACAATATAACTTATAATCATAATTATTAATGTTTCAAAAATAAATAAGGGGTAAATGGATATTAAAAATGTAATAATAATTCATAAATATAGTATAATAAATGTTATATGGTTTATAAAAATATGATCATATTATTTCTCATAAAAGAACCTTGAATATAAATAATCCCAAAAAGAGATTATATTTTATCATTAATCCATTACAGCTTTGGTAACATTTAAAATCACAATTCTTCAAAAAATTAAAATGATATGTCCCTATAAATCTAATGAATTAAATTAATTAACATTCAAAAAATAATTTATTTGTTAGTACATATTCCATTAATTGAAATCATGGTGAAAGACATGAAACATGTCTCTTGAAAATGAGATTGGGGAAAAGAAAACACTTTTGAAAATCAACACTTTTGACATGATAATTAATCCATGAAGTGATTATGGTCACATAAATAAATATATAAAAATCATGATTAAATAAAACATAAAAATATTATATATCAATTTATAGATTATCAAGTAATAAAAATTTAAATAAAGTACATTTATAACCCAGATATTTGAAAATTGAGTTTGGAAACAACTTACTATTATGTACCATTCATGTAAAATCGATTTGGAAGAAATAATATGTATGCTTACCTAAAAATACCTTTAATAATGAATGATTCATGATATTAAATATATATGGAATAGTATATAAACTATATAAAATAAATTAGGTTTATAACATTAAAATATTTCCCAATGAAGTGAACATGAGACGAAATTCCTTATATCAGGTCCACACCTTCAATGTATATCATTTAACACATGTATAATAAACTTATTTAAATTTATTAATTTCTTAATAAAATATTCTAGGATTAATAAAATATCGTTACAAAATTTATTTTAATTATTTTAATGAAATATCTAATTAAATAATTATTCATGTCCACATGAGGTGTTTTGGGGATCTCCAGTTGATAACATCAAAATGTCTTCGACATTTTGACAGTGGTATGAGATATATTTGTTACAAAATAATAACAATAATAATATCAATAATAAGTATTTAATACTAATTTTTATACAATAAAATAAATTTTTTATCAATACCTTAAATGTATATTGGATATATTAATCACATTACTTCATCCTAGTGGTAATCCAAATGTACGAATGAGCGACATTAACTTTTTCCAAATGATCAAAGAGTTATAAAATATATAAAACATTATATAATTAAATAATGATAATTATTCCACAAATATAATCTATATTAATTAAATTTATCATTGTACCCATCCATAATTGGTAGTGATGAAAAAAGATTAACAATTTGTGCATGAGGTGGTAGTCCACCGTACACACGAATGGTAGTTTAATTTCCCATTTTCTAAAAAATATATATAGATATAGGTTATTATATAAACATAATATAATCTATTATTATATATTATGATGATAAAATTATTTATTCAGTGTGAAATCTTTTTTGTAGGAGGTATAATAAGAAATAAAAGTAAAACATTCGGTTTAAAGCTATATAGATTGTTTATAAAAATTCATTTTCATTACAACAACATCAATATAATCCATTTTCTATACACAATATAAGAAATATATACCTTGTAGAGTTAAATTAATTTGTTATTTGGATTGGTATTGCCTGTGATATAGTACTTAAATGGTATTATGATTAGTGTATAGGAGGTTCCATTTTATAAGTGAGTTGTGGGACACTCTTGCAATTTATGAAATTATTAAATAAATATAAAATAATTTTCAACTAATAGTTACAGAAAACAAATATATTTATATTATTTATTGGTAATGAGTTTAAATAATTTCATAAAATAAAATTTCAATATGTTTAGGTGATGGTTTCACCACTATTATTTTGTTTTAACCCCCGTTAGCCCATTTGATATTACCAAGATATCAATGTTATTTTACTATTTAGGCTGTTAACTAATTTATTATAAAATGAAAGAGACTCTTAAATATAAAAATAATGATATTTTAAATAATATCCCATTCAATTGGACAATAATTAATGTTTTACAAATTTTAAATCATTTTAAAAAAAATGTTATCTATAATAAAATATCATTTAATGTATTTTTTGGAACCATACATTTACATTTAAATTAAATTAATATATATAAAAATGGAATTAAAATAATTATTTTTAAATGATCTCTAATGTGTTATATATATTTTTAAAATTACCAAGAATCTAGAACTCAATCGAAAAAATGTAATTTATGTTTTTTAAAATCAAATATTTTATTTTTATACTGTGTGAAGCAGCACACTATTCGTTTTGTGTAAGAATAAACTGTAATTATTTCTTCAATAAAAAATAAAAGAAACTAAAATAACAAAAATTATTTTATTATAATCAGAAAAAACTTTTAAAATCCTTGAAAACATAATTTTATACAAATTTGGGCATATAATAAAAATTTTAAAGCAAGCGAGTGAAATTATTATTTTTCATTTAGTAAAATAATATTTAAGTCATTTTATATTAAAAAGAAAAAAATTGAAAATATTATAATATTATAGTAAAATAGTGGATCTAAAGTCATAAAATATATTAAATTAATGTGGTAATGACTTTCATTCTATATCATATTATTACTATCTTTAATTACCCAATATCCCCTTATTGAGGTGAGAAATATTAACAAATGTTACTATACATAATCATAAGAAATAAAATTTTCAACCTTACATAAATTTAACATAATGAATCAAAATAATTCTTCCATATTTTGTGATTCAATTTCTATAAGTTTCAGATATTAATTTTACATTAAAACACAAAAGGTAATGAAAAACTATTTTTATTAAAAAAATGTGTTTTAAGACCAAAAATGAACTTATACAAAATATATTATAATGATTACATCAATTTAATTATTTATATTATTAATAATTAAATTACACTTTTCTTACATGAAGATAAAATGGAAAATTTAAATTGTCTTTAATGAATATAGTGTAATGTTTATAAAAAATCAAAATATTTTGCTATTCTTTCAAAATTAACTTTTTTAGAAAAATTTCAAAATTACACACTAATATAATTTTGGTATAATAAAATTTAGAAATATTTCGTTTTTAGAAAATTGGAATGCGAATTTTATTAATTTTTTAAAATAAAACAATATATATCATGAAACCCCAATTTGGTGAGAGATAAAGTTATTTTTCTATTTGATTGAAAATGACATAATATTCTTATAATTTATATACCTGTATAAAATAATATTCATTAATAATAATTAATAATTAAAATGATTTTAAATTTATAATATACTGGTTTATATATCTCAAACCCCTAGTATTTTCCATTTATTGAAAACCATGTAAAATGGTACGTGTCTTTTATTTTTACTACATTACATCTATTATGAATAAAGACAGATGTTTTCATAATAATTATTTAATAATATTAATCAAAATATAATGTTTTAATTTAGAAACCCTTATTCAACCCTCTCATGTTGTAAGCCGTATCAAATACTATTGAGTGGTATCAAAGTGGAATGTTATCTATAGAGTTCTATATCTCATAGAATTAGTGGATATAATGAGGAATAATAAGTGAATCATTATTTTTTTAATGAAAAAACATCCATCTTTGTAGAATTATGATATTACTTTTTAAGCAGAAACAAATTTATATGGATGTAGTGAATGGAATTTATTTTTTATGGACAATAAATCATTGACCTATAAAGGTCACAATTAATTTTCTTTTGACCCACATAACTGAATGCCTTAGGGTGATATTTATTCAACCGTATACGTAAAATAGTTGTCATGGAAGGAATGAAATTTGATGTGGTAGAAGATTTGGAAATTTTATAAAGGTTATTCAAAAGTGTGGGATGTACATTAGGAAGTCTATTCTTTTTTAATAAATATAATGATATAGTAATGATCCCATATGATATTTTTGTTGAATTTTGGGATTTATTGAACATTATTATTGAATACATATTCTATGATGTAGAAATAATTGATCATATGAACATTACTAAAATAATTTTGAGGAAACTTATACCAAATTTTAATCCAAATGATTTGGTGCTTCATAATAGTGACCTGATATAGTTAACATCATATAACCATCATATAAATATTATTTCTTATGAGATGATGAATAATTAAAATTAATCTATTACAAAAAATGACACTCGAGAGGTAATATTTAAGGATGTGTAGAAACATTTGGTCTCACAAATAATAAATGATGACGATGTTGATAATCTTATGTAATTTATTTACAATAATTTTTGTTGTGGAAAATGGAAATTCAAGGGAAATCTTCTAATCACCTATTGATGATTTTGTGAAGTTACCAATCATCATTCTTGTTGCCCTAAAAATTATTTGATAATGATGAGAAAGATGAACCCAAACATAATTCATTCAATGTATTGATCCTAAAGTGAAAAATTAAAGTTAAAATTTTCATGAAAAATATCTTCTAATAAAAATAATATGGGAAAATGATGGAAATAGAAGTGTAGGTGGACTTGGACTATAAAGAACACGTCAAATATGTCCTCATATATTTTATTAAAAAGGATTAAGAGAAGTAAAATGATGATGAATATCATATAAACAATGGAAGTGTTAATATTCAAGTATTACATAGAGAATCCCATGAAGCAATTAACATACTAATAGATAATGAAGATAACTTTAAGATGAATCTATGCATTATATTCAATAACTATGAATTTTAAAAGCCAGAACTAAAAGTGGAAGATAAAAATATTAAATCCAAAAATACTATCAATTAGAAAATAAGTAGAGTTTGTGATCTAGGTTGAATAATATGCATTCATAATTAATGAGATTTCAATTTCATTGAAATAGTTGGTGAAAATAAATTGTTTACTTTTACAACGATTTCACTAAATTTTGAGAAATACATAAATATCAAAAAAGAATTTTTAATCCAAGTATGGAATTTGGGAGGACAGGTTCATCGATAACTAAATTTGTTCATTGGATTATACATATTGAAAATATTCAGATTCACTAAGTGAAGTGGTTTTTTGAAAAATGTAAGTCAGTGATGGTGAAATATCATAAAAAAGATAGACATAGGGAATTCAAAACCAAAATAACCTACTCCTCAGAAGAATATTAGGATGAAAAATACTCATAGAAATAATTTAATTGATGAAAAGTTGGTAAAAAGTACACAAAATTATAGGTTTTATTGTTTTTTTAATTTAGGACACACCATATAATGTGATCCATTGAAATGTGATTCATCGGGGAACAAAAAATGGAATAAATGATAGGTGGGTTTTCCGTATTATTTATATGATTTTTATGGAAACATCTATATTTGTGAAGGATTTCAGCCAATGTAAATTAAATACTATACACAAATCATGAAGAAACATTCCATAATATACATGAATACATAGAATAAAACAGTGGGATAAATCATTGAGAAAGATGAAAACTGAAAGTATATTTTAGGTTATCCAATATACAGAAGAAATTGAGTCTATATCTTAGATAAATCATTCCATTCATAAAATAAATTAAAACAGTGGTTATGGATCATGAATGGAATATATGAAAATGTTAATTTTGCAAAAAATTACATTAGGAGAAAAGAAATGGTGTAGAATATGGATTCATAAGATTGGGGGCACTTCTCTTATGATGGGAAATTAAGATCTCCTCACTGATTTAAAATAAATTAATGGTGGGGTTGTCTTATTTGACAATGGTGATGGTATATAGATTACTAGCTTTTAAAAATACATGTTTTTTGGAAAATACATGATATGGACTGATGTTCTATTTATTGATGTCATCATTCATAATCATTTGTGTGTATTCCAATGATGTCACTTCAGACATTTAGTGGAATTCAATAAGATTTCCTATATTGTTATGATAAGATATGGTTCAATTACTCATCTAGGAAAATAGACCAAGGGGAATATTTTAAATATTAGTAAGGATAATTTTTGAATGTTGTCTAGAGAAGAAGAATGGTGGTAGTGGAATAATAATCTTGGGTATTTGATTTATAAACTATTGAAAAACCCTTTCAACATTGATTATTCTCAAGACTATCCCAAAATCACACGTGTTAATATTCAAACATGGGATTCCTATCAAGAGGGGATGGTTTTCTGAAAACCCTACATTATTAAGAAAATAATGTCATCAATTTTATATGATTTAGTTTTGGTTGATGTTTTTGGGATAATGAAAACTAATTAACTGATTGAAAAAGGTAAAATATATTATTTATTTATTAATTTAATAAGATATCATGATTTATGGTGATTACATTCTGAAATTCAGTATTCAAATGTATAACACAATTTTAGAGAGAAGATAAAAATATTACTCTTGAAAAATGCATCATCTGTAATTCAAAATCGATATATAATAGTAAATCAATATGTTCTAAGGACACATATAAAATAATGGGTTTCAAAAGTCAGTGTTAGCAAAGACGAATCATTAACCAAATGGATTCAGTAAGAGTTGGAAACAGATCATGAAAAATATTCCATAGACTACACTCATAAAAAGAATGTAATAAATATATCTTTGAAGGTTCAAGTTCTTTCTATTTTCTACATATCCAATAGTTATATTTATTTATTAATTAATACAATACTCTTTATGAAACTGAGTATGGAAATAAACCTACATTAAAATAATCTTATTATTATTATAGAGTATATTTTTTTTTCAAAAAAGACAAACATAAGATGTTTAAATATTCTATGTGGAATTTAATTTCCTTGTTTATTCGTTGTGAATAAATGTTCATAAATATTTTAACATATTACATTTAAAAAATATTATAAAATCACGATAAAACATTTGATGAAAGCATGTAATTTCTAATGTCATAAAACTAGATTTTTGAGACTTGTGATGTGATTTCAAACAATAATAGGCAAATTTTTAATAACTAAATTGTTGAGAAGATATAATAACTAATGGATGCTCAATATTCTATTAATAAATTATAGATATATTAGGATAATGGGGAAAATATTTTTGATATGGAAGATCCAAATAAGAGAAAAACAAGGTAAAAATCATCCAAAATAACATTTTTTTATCAGAAAGCCCCAAATCAAAACTGAATTGTTATGGATCAAAAACACTATTATCATTCTAACATGCAACATAAATACAATTAATAGTCTTTGAGAGATGAAACATTTTATAATGAAATAAAAGATAAAATTAAAAAAAACTAGAATAATGATAATTGGGAAATTATTTAAAAGCGATAAAAAACATCATCAGTACCATATGGGATTTCTCAAACAAAAAATAAAAAGGAAAAGAACTGATAAAGAACATTGAATTGATAGTGTAAAAGAAAAATTCAAAAATATAATACATTAATTTTGATGAATCATATACACTAGATGAATGGTTTGGTGTCATAATAATAATTTTATGAATGGAATTTTACATGAGATCTAAATAATATAAAAAAATAAATTAATGAATGGATTTCTGGAGAAATTGGTTTATATTGAAAAAATGTTATTGTTTCGAATTATTGAAGATAAAAATAATTTGTACTAGTTGAAGTAGTATCCATGTGGATTAATGTAGTAACTATTTTCATGAAACGTATGACATCATCAATATTTGAAGAAGATCATATTTGAAATAAGCGGAGTTGAATATATATATATATATATATATAAATGGAATTGTTCAAAATATTATGGTGATTATCTATGTCGATAACATACTTTTTTGGTTTCTAAAATAAATAATAATAAAATGTTTTTTTAGATTATATGAGATAAAAAAATTTAGATATATTTTATTGGTGATTTTAAATTATTCATTAGATTATATGTTGTTAATGGGATGAAAGGAAATTGTTTTTCTCATAAAATAAATTAAGGAGGTACCGAAATGGGTTGACCTGAATGTTTTGATGACAATGATGAATCTGGTTGATAAATGTATGAATTATTTAGAAATTTAATATGGAAAGGATGTTCATTACACTTATTTTTAGAAGGCTGTTGGGAGATTAATTTTTCTGAAATCCACTATATAAAAAATATGTTTTGATGAATTCCATGATTCTATCAATCAAAGTAGTTTTAATGAAATTCATATTAAAATATGAAGAGAATACTTCATCATATTAGTGACACAATGAGATATGTATTTTTTAAAAAGGAGGTCCTTATAGTAGTTATTGTATTATACAAATCCAGTTTTGGAATGTTCAATGGACAACCAAAAGAGACGTTATAGTGGTTTATTCTATCTTGGTAGTTTATGTACATCTTAGATAGTAATTAAAAAAAGATTTCAACTCTTTTAGAAGGGTTAAGGATGAGTAATTTTAATCAGCACAATCTTCTATTCAGTGTATTCAGTTAATGGAACAATAGATAACATCATAGTTGATGTGGATTCCCCCATTTCAATCAAATGTGAAAACTCCCCCACAATCAATTTTATTACTAATATAATTTATAATTTTAGGAAAATGAACAATTATATCAAATATAATTTTCATGAGGATTTTGTGTAGAAAAAACTTCTAATGTAAGAGTATGTGTTGGTACACAATGATGTCTTGATATTTGAATATGTATATCCTCTGATTACTAGTTCCTCATCTCTTCCAAAAACTAGGAACATATTCTTTGTGTGAATCAGATAATTTTGAATAGTCATGACTTGCATCCAATAACAGTTACCTGGGTCAGCTTGATATCTACTTACCGCAATTAATGCATAGTCAATGTCAAGCCTATTACATATTATTCCATACATGACTGACTTAATCGACGATGCATAAGGATTTCACTCCATTATATTTCTTCCCTTAGGTGTTTGAGGACACATTTTCATGGAACGATGAATTCTGTGTGATGCTGGAAAAAATATCTTATTGGATTGTTTGGTACTAAATCAATTTAGAATCTTATCAATGTATGAATATTGACATAGGCCCAGAAATATCTCTGATATATCACGATGGATCTTGATCCCATGAATATATGATTCCTCGCCAATGTCCTTCATGGATAAGTATTAATTCAACCATGCCTTAAAAACTGTAAGGCAAGCATCTCATTTTCAATAAGTAATATGTCATCAACAAATACTGTTAGGAAAATGATTGCACTCCTTCTAAGCCATTTGTAGACACAAGTCTCACATTCGTTCCTACTATTACAAAAATTATAAATGGCTTCATCAAAATGAATGTTCCATTACATGGATGCTGGAAATAATCCATAACTGGATTTCACCAAAATTCATGCCTTGTTGGCATCCTTTGTAGTCATAAACCCTACAGGTTGTGACATGTAGACATCCTACATAAGGTTCCCATTAAAGAAGGTTGTTTTGAAATCCATTTTCCAAATCTCATAGTAATGTAAATCAGC
This sequence comes from Viscum album, assembly GCA_963277665.1. Lineage (NCBI taxonomy): Eukaryota > Viridiplantae > Streptophyta > Magnoliopsida > Santalales > Viscaceae > Viscum > Viscum album. The sequence goes on along the minus strand of OY728144.1, from coordinate 406,784,131 downwards.
AATGGACAATATAATTTTGATGGTTTTCGGCATTTCATCTAGTGAAATGTTTTCTTGTAGTCATTGCCTTGACATTTGTGAACCCTTTTGAAACCTGTAATTCCTTATAGGTATAGACTTTTCCTTCCATGTACAATTTATTCTTGAATATCCATTTGTAACAAATAATCTTTACATCAACTGAAGGATCTTCCAAAATCTAGACATTGTTTTGGTAAATTGAATCCACTTCAAAATTATTGGATTCATTCAATTTGGAAAAATCCATTCCACATACTGCTACCTTGTATGTTTGAGGATCATTATTATCAAAAAATAATGAATCACCATTTCGATAACTAGAAAACATTACTGTTCCAGGAATCTATCCTCTGTTGTACTTCTATGTAGTTCTTATTACTCTAGAACAGTTATTTCATCCATAGGGTATTTTGGAATCTGTTCTTATACCATCTCTTGTGTACTATGAGACTCAACTTCAATAAAGTATATCACTCTCCCAATATATCTTTTTTAGATGTTCTCACTCTTAGGTAATATAGTTTTCTTTCCACGAATCCATTTTGACAAAGGGGTTTTCTAGGAAATATCCCCTTGTTTCCTTAGGGTATCTTAAAATGGTACACTTTGTCCCTCAAGGTGCTAGTGGGTTACCTGAGGAGGACTTTTCAAATGCATCTCTTTCCCACACATGTAAAATCGCTACCATGGATTCCGTTCAAATCCAAAACTCATATGGAATACGATTTATCGATTTACTTGGTACTTGGTTTAGTATTGGGATGTTGATTGTATTCAATATCCCCAAAAAAGACATTGGATGACTCACATGAGTACTGATTGATCTCACCATATCCAACAAGGTGTGCATTCACCATTCGGTCTAATCATTCCAATAGTTCATATACAGAGGAGTGATTTCGGATAGGATCCCAAACTCCCATACATAATCAATGATGTCTTGATTAACATATTCTCCACCTCAGTTTGAGATGAGTTTCTTAATCTTCTAACCAAGCTGGTTCTCAAGATGATTCATTTATTCATTGAATATGTCCAAAGAATCTGACTTATACATCATTAAGAAGATATATCTATATCTTATAAAATCATCATATAATGTTATGATGTATGAGTACCCCTCCATTAATTCTACTAGAAATGGTCCACACACAGCCGTATGGACCAATTCAAGAAGTTATTTATCCCTTACACATTTCCCACTAAATAGGGATTTGGATTTTTTTTCTTGTAAACATGCATGACATACACCAAGTGGTTTTAGATTGAAAGAATCTAAATATCCAACTTGATGTAACTTTATCAAGTGTTTCTCGATTACATGACCAAGTCAGTGATTCCAAAGTTGAGTGTGGTATGAGTCATGTGAATTAACTTATTTATGGAATGTCATTACTTGGTAAGTGTAATCCAACACGTAATGATTATCCCATAAATGTTCCATATCAAAACATATGACATCATTTTAATATAAGAAACATTCATTTCCAAGTAGGATATCAAATCCACATATATCTAATTTGGATATAGAAATATTGTTTTTAGTAACAAATGTAACATAATAACAACTCATTAAAACCAATAAAATCATTGTTGGAAACATGAGGTGGTGCTCCCCAACAGCTACAACAACGAGTCTGGCTCTGTTGGATTCTTGTATATCTATACCCCCTAGTCAATATTCCTAAATATACCCGGTTCCTGTATTTGGATACATATGTGTGTACCACAAGTTGTATGTAATTCACAATTTGTAGAAATATATAGATTACATTCAATAAAAATTACAACTGAAGATTTCCCTTTCTTCTTATACAGGTTTTAGTTCATCTTCTAGTGGACCTTCATAGAACATGCAAAATGAATATCTTATCTTCCCATGCCTCCCCTTTTATATTCACCATTCCATTCCATATATTCACCATATAGACATAAGTATTGGCATGCTTCATATCTTTGTCCACATGGCATATAAACATAAGAAGATCTGATAGAGACATCTCAATGTTGATCATATTAAAATGAACAACAGGTTTAGAGAAGCTATGTGGGATTTATGCATGAATGAGATTGGTGCCATGTTTTTCAGTGAGTTTAAACCATAGAATCTCCAAGCTCTAAATGTATCAAATGAGTTTGAAAATGTGCGGCCCATATGGGGCACCCTTTCTAATCTTACCAAAAAGATTTCTATGGAGACCTCAAACTGTTCTTGTCTTTTTCTATCCTGGTAAAGACCATAATGGTGCTAGAGAATCATGTAGGCATCCATGTTTTCATTATAATTCATGAAATCACTTAACATTGATGATATCATTAAACAATGAATTTGGACCTTATTGTTCATATGTTTCTCATAGGCCATGAACTCTTCATCACTCTCCTATTGGGTAGGAGGATCTTGTAATGCTGACTCTAGCATGTAAGAATTATGTTCATGGTGTAGAATAACCAAATAGTGTCTAGACCATTCCTAGAAGTTACAGATGGTGAGGATGTGGTCTTTATAAATAATTGATCGCAAGGATAGTGTGGTTGAGGAGTTTCTCATTTTATTCTATAATTAAAGTAGAATATAATTAGTATATTATTGGTTACATTTTACGAGAATTAAAAAATTAATTTTATTAGTTCTCCCATAATTTTATCATGTCATAAATTCTATCACCATTAGACTCAGAATATCTAGTTTCCATGAAATTATAGAGGCATGGATCCATATTCCCCTTCACGTAACACCAACACGAGCCTATCAATCTATTTGAAGGTATTTTGGAAGGGATGTATTTTGCTAACTGTGGGCTTGAAGCCCCTTGATATGTAGAGTGGACTACCCAATCCTAAAATCCTGAATTTGGATTTCCCTAAATCTTGCCTCTAATATTACACCATGTCTAGAAAGGGATACTGCCTTTGATGTAATATTGGGAAGTCCACCCAAAATCCTTTCATAAGGTATTCCTATATATATGTTAGGTTCCCTACATGGGTTTGTAAAACACATAGTATTAATGAGATTTTACATTACGAAAGTAATAAAACGCATGGTCTTACATAATATTTTATTTTATATATTTATATCTCTTATTCATGAATTTATTATTATCATTATCACATGATTTTTAATATTAAATATAACTTAGTTATTTTATTATCCATGTCGAAATCATATATAGATATACTCCTATATTATTTTAGTTCCAACTTGATTGCTTGTTTAATTATTTAATTAGGTGATCGTGAAAACACATCCATCCTCATATTCCATAAAACTGGTAGAAATTAAATAATGAAAATGGAATAATCTTGAGATTTTCAAATGGTTAGTTTTTTGAGGGGTTTATAAACTAACCCTGAACTATGAGAGAAACACCTTTAACCCTTTGGGTTTGTGTTTATATCTTTCCACCTAGCCACTTGTATATCTCATGAGATTGGTTACATTTGGGATCTAGATTGAACAACCTTCTCTAGATTGGAAGTTCCATCCATTACATATGAAATTTCATAACTCACAAACATTTAAGGGATAAAAAGGGTGTTTACATAAAATAAAACACTAGCACAAAATCCCTACATATTAATGAGGAGAGAGGGCTCTCCGGACAAAAATTAATTTAATAAATAAATTAGATGGAAACCAATCGCATACAAAGGTCATGGTATTTCAAATGATCACCCACATACATGAAATGAGGTACATATTTAATAAATCCAGTATTCAATTCATCAATCATTCTTGTTTAAGATAAATCACGCTCAAATCAATTATTTATCATATATAATTAATCAATTCATTTATCTTAAAACTTTTTTCTAAATTTCCTTGATATTCTTATACATTATAACATTAAACAGTAGAATTCATATAAAATTATCTTTGTACATAACTTGTACCTTTGAGGAAACTAGGTGAATTCCTATTAACAACTACAAAATGAATATAAATGAACATTATGTAGATGTTAAATTAAACACATGCATATAAAACACCTATCTTGTTTTGTTATTCATCTTTTCTCCCACACCATGGTACAAGTCTCAAGGTATTGTATAATATAATATCAATTTTTAATAAGAATGAAAAATTTGGATGTGTAAAGGGAATGTATTTTCAACTACATGTCTAAAACTATTGTTCATCGTCCGTCCGAAGTACACGTCGTGGGATACCGCGTGTGAGTGTACTCTAAAAATATTTATAGTATACGACATGTCCTTTTGGCCACATGTCATGTAGTATCCGCATTACACAGTCTCTAGATGGGATGCCATTTACGGGCTACACATTCTATCCATAACCCCAAGGGTCTACATGTTGTGTCCATTGGACCACATGGCGTGTAATCCTGAAACCACGTTCCAAAATTCCTGGTCAACACATGGATTCTATATGACTTAGTCCAACTCCAATGATATGACTTGGTTTGGAAGACCAATCATGATTCATTGAACCACAATACACAGTGTGTGAATCGAACTACACAACATGTATTCTGTTGTTGTATATCCAATAACCATTGGAAGCTATGAATGAGATCCTTTATTTTATTTTGATCAAAATTAGAAGAAATGGCTATTTTGATATGTTGAATTATAAATGAATGAGGAGGACCAATCTTGGGATTAATATTTGTAGAACAATTAACATGAAGTGAAAAAACTAAATTATTAATGCGTAAATAATATACAAAATATTTACATAATTATAAACTATAGTGTACCCACCTCTTATATAATTTGAGGGGTTCTAACTGCATCGAATGTGTGGTTGGGATGAAAACCTTCATTAATCTTTACAATGATCAATGATTATTTCGGGATCAATATAAAGAAGAAGACCAGTCTCCATGTAATTGAATAAAATAGTTAGATAAATATGGAAGAGTCATGAATCCTTAAGATAGAATCTTGGATATCATGTTTATAATAAATTTATTTAATTTTATATGGAAATGAATACCAGGATCTTCGGTACTTTCTTCATTGATGATGTTGGTCATCCTGAATGACCATTCTGTATTATCTCGTTTATCATTTGAGGATCCAAAGTAGAATCCCTCAAGCGGTGTTCCACACATGATTTGATGACCTCTAATCAACAAAAATCACACTTAGGGTGCTAGTGCAATGAATTTAGTGTCTTGTGCCAGTCGTTATTTATCTCTCATATTTCATCCACAAAGAAAGTCACTTGTTTTTGAGAGGGGTGGGAAGAGGATTTGAGAGAGAAATTGTTTAGCTCAAAAAAATCCAAATACTCCAGGCATGTAGTTTAGTATATGGCCTAATATAGGTAAGTTTATACTTATTAACTTGGGCCATCAGTTACAATATGTAATTGTGTAATAGTTATAAATACATTCATAACCTTAGTGAAAACCCATGATTTTAATAACAATTCTGCGTCATATTTTTTGTTGTCCCAACATGCACAAAAGGTAATTATAAATAAAATTTACATCATTAAATAATAACAAAATTATTATTATTTCTTTTTGTGCCAACTAGTTAAATAATATTTTACCATCTTGCTAATAAATATTTTACTACCGAACATTCATTGGTCTTCTTGAACTCCACTTCTAATTATTGATTACATAAATAAATAAATAAATAATTTATTCTCATAAATAAACATTTTATTCAAAAAATATTAATCAAATATTTATTAAAATTTTACTAATATAAATAAATATATTTTACCCTCAATCCTGTGAAAAAGTATTTATTTAATTTCTTCAATCAATTTAACATAAATAAAATTATTCCACGATTTTGAGAGTAATATTTATTTTTTTAATTAAATTAAAAAATGATTTAATTGATTCCACATGAAACACTTAGTGTGTGACCCTCAAGGACTTTGTCTTATAGGCATTTGGCAGACTTTCCTAAAGTCCAATAGTACTACCTAAAAATAGGTCACGAAACCTAAGAGAAAGAACATGAAGATTCAAAAAAGTCATCCACAAACAAATTCTCATTGTATAATATAATCACTTTGTCTAAATATCACTTAAATATGGTTTCCTAAAAGTTTCATCATCCATTATGCTTGAAATTTCATTATTTGACTACATGAAATAAACTCATCGTTACACTGTGGCCATGGAATTTCACAAGACTGATCTATTTAAATCAAGGGGTCAATATATCAACTTCAATAAATAGAAGGGACAAATCATTCCTCGACTTATCCATTAATAATATGCCACTCGTGACACACCTAACGTACCTTACTTCCCACCAACAATCTTCATGATGGTTTTCATCAGTAAATCAATGTGTACGAGTCATGACAGATATTAAAGAAAATCATAAGTTTTAAGGATCATTACACATGATCGCATATATAAATCTATGAATACACCAAATTATGTGGAATTCATTCTGGAGAGCATGTTCTCATAAGCTCCCGTCATGGATAATACTATGTACAAACATCATAAGAGGATGTCTCACCTGCTTACGAGTACTCATACTTGACGGTCTATATACAATGTGTTTCATTTTAGTATGTCATCCAACTATAGAACTATATTTAAGAATATTGTTATATAATTTCATGGTTATCATCATGATGGGGAACTTTCATGAACTTATGAATGAAACATATACTCTATTACATTTTTACATCATAGTTATTTAGAACAATGAAGAATATGTAATAAGATGTTAGTGATTTAAAGAAATTAATTATCCAAGAAATTAAAGTACAATCGGTATGTTCTAGGACAACAAATATAACAAATATATCATTATAAATGTATTATCACACAAAAAATTACTATCATCCAACATTCTTGAGAAAATAAAGTAATACTTTATAAAAAATAGATATAATTAACTGAGATTTATCTTAGTCAGTTGCACAACCATAAAAATATAATATGATGACATAAACCCTAGTATTCAAGAATAATTGAAAAATTATTTATATAGACTCATATCGTAGGTCATAAAATGATTCTTAGACCTAAAAACAATTAATGGGTAATATCTAATAATATTTAAATATGAATATCATAAGTGAATTATATAATAAATATCATATTTGAAAAACCTCATATAATGTAATAAAAAATTTATAAATATAAATTCCATTTATATAATAAATTTGACTTCTTAGGTATATTCAAGTAAATTATATATAAGTTAACTAATCAATTAATCATGAAGTTCTCAGGTGTGGTGTCTATTCAATTTATGATGGTTTAACAATAGAATATCAAAGAACATGTATAAAATAAAACAAATTACCATAGTGTAAAACAAATATAACTCTTCATATTATATCATAAAAAATTATACCATTGATATTTTTATATTACATATCATGATTCTATCTAAATCCAACAATCAAAAAAAATCTATTTTTGTAATCCATTGAAAAAAATATAACATCTAAAAATAAAACTTTAATTAAAAAAATTACATTATAAATATTCATTAAGAACCCCATTTAATATATGATATCAAATTTTATCACATTAAAATACCATTTATATTTTGAAATAGTTTTATTTATAATAATTGAATAAAAACCTTTTTCAAACATGTTTGTTGACAACCCACAATATTTCTGAATAACATTTAATTCTAAAACACTTTGTCACCCATTTTAAAATCACTCCCTCGACATGATTCTTGATTGAAAACAATCCATAAATATTTTCATTCTATTATAATTAATAATTACACACTTATAATGGGAAATTATTCTTTAATATTTCAGAAACTATACATATCAGAAATAAGAAATGGAAATAATATATGAACATAATTTTTTGTCAATATAATATTTTCTTTTGAGTTAATATAAATACTTATAGAAGTAATTTTAATATTTTATAGTTAAATAAATTTATAAAAATATGTATTTGGGAAATTACAAAATCTATTTTTATCACATTTAATTAATTTTTATTTTTTCCTTTACCTTCATCAATTTGAAAATAAATTATCTATATGATCTAGATCAATCACACTCACATAAATATATTGATATAATTATGATACTATCCACTTTTTATCGGACTCAATGTCACAATCATATAATATGACTGAGAGATAGATTAAATAGAAACGAATACATATTTAGAATAATCCCATCAACCTCACCATACAATCAAATGCCTTATTGTAAGATCCCAACCATTCTGCTGATGTCTCATCGTTGTTTTTAGTAAATGTTTTACCATTTTTTGGTCATACATAATTTGGATTATGATTAGAGGTCACATTTAGTGAATTATAATAATTTTAGAAGCCCATGTGATTTTCTTGGTTGGCGCATGATAAGGTAAAACTACGCATTTTTCCATAGAAAATATGGACCCCATTTTTTAGCTACTGGATGGAGTACTTAGTTTGACAAAAATGTTTGTCCACACCACCAAAATATGAACCCTTATATACTGGGAGTTTGCATGGTTTTCCTACAGTTTGAAAACCATGCTCCATCGTAGGAGAAAGAGTTCACCATAGATTATAGGGGCACATGTTTAGGGAACCCAGTTCTTTTAAACATGCATCCCATCTATGAAAATATTTGTACAAACATTCAATCCCTTAATAATTTAATTAAAATTTCATGATACCCTATTTTATATCCCTAATCATCACCACTCACCTAAATAATATTTCCTTATCTCTTGGATTCTCTGGAGAGGATTCTAAGGATCATAAAACCCCCTCCTTTGCAAATTTACTATCTAGTTACTGAATCAACTCTTATTTGGTATGTGATATCTTCCTTTTTTAGGTTTATCTATCTACCCCTCCATTAATCCAATTTGAAGAGGGATGAGTTCCTATTATTTTTGTTGGTTTATATCTATGATTTAATGGATCTTTATTCATTGGATTTTGATCATTGGATTTGATCCAAGATTATCATCATCATTCCTAAAGTTATGGGCTAATGTTTTGTGATCATTAATCAATGATCCCAATTTAGGTGGTCTAATTTAAATTTACAATATTTTTGATCATGACCACTTTTAGTAGTCATACTATTTAAATTACACATTTAAAAATTTCATTTAAATTAGAAAAATAATTTAATTCACCTATAATATTGAGACCCCTCATATATCCTATTGGACGAATTGGAAATTATGAGACTGAACCTGATTTCAACCCATTGAGTATGATAATTATATTTAAATTGTGTGTCTTGAAATGTAAAAATAGGAATGATGGGTATATATAATTGAACTAAATACATGTTACATTATTTGATAATTGTATTTAAAGGTTGGACGAGTTCAAACTATAAGTGTTAATGTGATGATTGGTGAATAATGATAAATTGGGTAGTGTTGTGGATTTCCTATGTTGTTCCTTGTGATAAAATTAAATATTCATGGTGGTGCTTGATAAATGTAATTTCACAACATGAAGTGAATTCTTGGTAAGAAGGTCACTAATGATGAACACTGATATATAATTTTTTTGACTTTGTGAAAAATATGTTATGAGTGATAAAATGATTCTCTAAGAACCCATGACAATCCAGAAAAATGCTCTAGGCCTATGATGTATATTTATTTGTGAATCTAAATGAATAGTTGGAGGTGAGGGTTGTAGATCCTAGTACCCCTATATTGAAATATTTATTCCCTTTTTCTACCATTCATGAATGTCAATTAATACTAGAATAATACTCTCAATATCCATGATATTTTTCCAGGATTGACACTATATTGTACCTAAATGAAATAAAATTATATTAGTTAACAAAACCTAATGAATTAATCTAATTTTAAAATCCCTGGTTTTTATGATTTAATATCTATCACGGGACATTGTAGGGATAATTTGATTGAGTATCACTCTAAAATTAAGATCTAATGTTTTTAATTAATGAATTATAAATATGAAACATGATTCCTTTTATTAGTCTATTTATTATTTAGTTATACAATTTTACAAAATATTATTGACCAGAAATTTTTTATATGTTGGTGGTGGGGGAATACTATGTTGTACTCACACCCTACTCAGGATTCCATTTGTTACCCAGAAAGACTTCATCTTTATTGTTCAGGATGAGAGAATAAAACTCATCATTGATGTTCAAGTTGTGATTTGGTAAGGAGCAAGGATGAGGGATACAAAAATTTTGTTGGGACCATCGTGGGAGTTTTTATAGTGTCTTTATTTTGGTTTTTCATTATCCACATGAATCATGTCTGTAAGGACATATAAAATACATTAGTTTATGGTTATTTAACTATTTTTGATTATTCGGGTGTTGTTTTCTTGATTATTGATTATTATAGTATCATGTTTATATAGAATATTGATTTTCTCTACTGCGAAACTTTGAAAAAGGTGGTATAGTGTCACCATGTTACATATTAGACCCTCAATACTTGTCATAAGCCTCTGGAATATAGGTAGGAATTCCTGAGGATGTGTACATAAATATCTTCAGGCACTGGTATGTAGAACTCAGGTCGTGAAGATACAAAGTGGTATCAAAGGGGTTTACTTTCTTTACAACTGTTTCACAATTTTGTAAAGGTAGATAAGATACTAGTATGATTTGTTCCCTTGTAATATGCTCATTTATTGGTGTAGATAACTTATGTATGTGGGAATACCCATACATCTTTTGAGGGATTGTTGTGCACTGTGTTTACTATTACAATTGGATATTATTTCACCATGGGTGATTTACTTATTATGTGATGGCATTTTATTTATATATTTTTAACTTGTGGTCTGGTATAGAATGATATTTGAGTATTTTTGCATCATTCTATTAACTCATTAATTTAGGTGACATGTGTTATATTACTTGTAAAAAATGAAATTTATTAGATGGTTGTGGGGAATAAAAATATTATTCATCATTTAAGTAGTTTAAAAATATATTGAACCTAATAGAGAATATATAACAGTAAATTATTCAAAAAATGGTAATTTTAAATGGGTAAAATTGGAGTATAATACAATGACTACAAAAATGATACGGTTTTTACCCTATATAATCCATGGCCAAGGTTAGAGATTGTTTAGGGTCATGTCTGTGCCATCATTTTTTCCATTACGAAATGTAATATGGATGATTTGTATTGAAAATATGTGAATCCATCTTCTGTAAATGTATTAATGTGGTATTATATTTCCTCATTTGTTTGTTTTTATTTTTATATAGAAGCATCCACAATGAATTTTATTTCGTACAACAGGTTGAAGTTGCTAGAAATGTGCTTCTAGCGGTGGGAATTTAGACCTTGACGGTTCTTGGTGAATGATCAGGAGAGGAAATTTATGATAAACTCACATGCTTAATGCAATTTATGAAAAGATACCCTAGGTGGGATATGAGAAATATGTCTGACTTGTATTGGGAGTTCCTATAGCCACACCCTCTGAAAGTCATCGGAGTGGGTGGAAGTAGGTAAGATGAGTTCTATAATGATTCAATCCAAGAAAAACATGCACATTTAGGGAGTCATATAGTGAAACAAGACATGTTTTATAAGTTATGTGGTTTAGAAAAGTAAGGGTGGGATATTTAGAAATGGGATTAGAAGTTTGAGAGAATCCTATTAAGGTATTTCCAGGAGAAAATCCTTGAGAACATTTACCGAGAGACCCTAATATAGGAGAGGGAAGAATATTACAGTCGATTTTCCTTGGAAATGTTGTCAGTGGTGGGAAATTCATGTCATTTCACTGACATTCAGTGCTATATCATAAAACATATAAGAGATTAGAGAACTGTGGAATAAAATTTCGAAGACATACTTAAATGTGGGATTAATTACTTGGTTAAAATATTTCTATTGAATATGTTTACCAATGTAGTGACTCAACCTCAAATTTATGATGTTAAATTGAAGGATTATTCCAGGTGAGTATATGTGGTATCTACTGGATGACTAGGTGGTTTGTTTTTCAAGGATAAGAAGTGTTGTTTTGAGAACGTTAATTGGGATAATGTAAAATACAGTATCTAAGGAGAATAATCAGTTTCCTAGTATAGTAATCGAGTTTTCTTTCCTCAATGTAGTTGGATGGGTAACATTCATATCCAGTTCCCCTGACAATTTTTGGAGTGCTATTCATAAATATGGATCAAAAAATTACAAAGGTATTGGAGGAAACCTTGACCGATGGTTAGTGATGGATTATAAAAGAAAAACCAAATAATTTGATAGGGGTCGTTTATCACATACTAGTGCTAAATTTGGAGATCTACGTTCTATCTCATTCAAGGGTAGGGGTAATTTATGGAATGAACATCCGTTTTAGTAGTGTATTGTAGCTCGGGGGAGTCAAACTGTAAAATAGGGCATAAGGGGATATCAGATGCACGTCGATCAGTCCGAACAGGTAGATAGTGTGGCTCAATCATCGATATTTACATGTAGAATATTCATATAATCAACCCTTTCTATAAAAAATTGATATAGGTTCCAAAAATTGATTTATAGCTACCCAACTTTTGAATATGTAGAGTGTTATAGTGGTGTTTGGATGGGGGTAGTGTCTATCAACACACTGCTAGGTTTATGGATGAAATAAATATTTCTATCTAAAGGGTGATCCACCATGGTTTGGATGTATAATATCATTTGAGATATTTACATACCTTTTATGTTAGGTTTTTAATTTATTTTCTGTACTGACTAGCTACTATAATTTTGTTCTCACATCAATTATTATCGTATGAGACAATCTTTTACATCAATTGAGGGTTGCAATTATGTTCATCATGGAGAATGGGATATATAGGGAATAAGTGTGTAACTAGTTCATCATCAACATGGGGAGATCACAACCATGGTTGTGAGTGTTTTGTTGAATTATGGTGGTGTGATGTTTAGTTTCTTTCCACCAGAGTTGATTGGTTTCAAGAAACGTTTCCTAAGGACTTATTTGGGCTTCCACATGAGAGTGATGTTGAGTTTACAATTTATCTAATTCCAAAATTTGAATTAGTATTCATTATACCCTGATGAATGGAACCAATAGAGATTCATGATATTAAGAATAATCTACATGAATTTATGGATAGGGTATTTTTCCATATGAGTACGTCACCTTGGGGTTCTCAGGTATTTTTCTATGAAGACTAATGAGACATTTCATTTATGTGTCAATTAGTAGAAGTTGACCCATATGAAAATTACAAACTGGAATCCTCATATGAATAAAAATATTCTCTTGGACAAGAAGAGGGCTTGTTGTGTGTTCTCCATGATTTATTTTAGGTCAGTGTATCCTCAGTTTAGAGTTAGACCTTTTGATATACCACTGAATACATTCAGGATTAGATATATCCTCTATGATTTCATAGTAATGTATTTTGTATTAAAAATTCTCTTCTGGAATTCAAGGAATTAAATGTAAAAATATTCAAACCACAACTGGATTAGTTTGAGGTTATTTTTCAATGAAATCTTGGTGTACTCTTATACTCATAATGGACAAATTAATCATCTTGAAATCATCTTGAGTACACTGAGAGATCATAATAAATACACAAATTAATTTAAGTGTCAATTTTGGATTGTCAAGTTATATTTCTTAGGTCACATCATCTATTGGGATTGGGTTTCAGTGGATATAGAGAAATTGTATTCAGCTATTTCATGGGAGAATTCCAAGAATGTTTTTAGTAACCTATGTTTTATGGATTAAGTAAGATATTTTCAAATATTCATCCATGAATTTTCTCTCTTAGAATATCCACTTTTAGTATTTTCATATAATGGTATAAAATTGGAATGGTATGGATCATGTGATAATGATTTACATGATTTACAATGAATTTTATCACTATATAAATTATCATTATACATGAGATGTGTGAGTATTACAGCTTGTTTTGTGATGCATCTGGGATTTGACTTGTGGTAGTGTGGATGCAGATTGATTTAGTCTTAGAGTATGGATCATGATAAATGATACCAAACAAATTGAATTATCCAATGAATAATCTTGAGTTAAATAATGTGGATTATGACATACATTTTATGCATCATTAACTTTTTGGTGGAAGGTTATTTTTTATATTTACCACAAAAACATAATGTACAAATTTTCACTGTGAAATTTGAATCTCCAAAATAAGAGGTTTGTTGAGTGTATAATATAAGGTCAATTCGATCAAGACGGTATTCACATGATGGAAAAAATTTATCTTAACACTTTTTTCTTGAACACACAATCTGAGGTACTCTAGGAGTCTAAATCTTAGTTGAAGATAATGGATTTTGTATATGATATTCCTATAGCGGTTTAGAAGGGTTTTTATTATATGAATCATGTTTCATTATCATTTGATTCCACGATTATGAGTCCGATTATTGAATGGAATCACGATTATCTATATTTTTTATCCTAGAGGAATCAATTTGATGCTGTGGATTCACCTTTCGATTATTTAATAGATGGAGATGTGAAAATATATGTATATAGATATGTAATTTTTACTACATGTATTCAAGATATGTTGAAACATGAGTTTCATGATTATAAGTGAGAAGAGAACCTTGGTCTGACCAAAAAGTATTGTGAACATCATATGAAATATTGGTGGTAGATACTAAATAAATGGATTGCAATTTTAATGACTCTATTGTAAACCCGTCATCAGGTGAATGATGAGCACCATCAATAAAATGGTGTGATAAATACAATTATCATTCAGAATTGTATGTGAGGAAACGTTACCAATTTCTTTTTTGTATGTCATTTGAAGAACCCTAAAAATAATCACACAATGTGGGTTATTGTTGACCAGTTGTTGAATGTATCCCATTTAATTAAAATTAAGGATAATTTCATGGTTGATCAGCACGGTGAAATGTATGCTAGAGTGATAGTTTGATTAAATGGGTTGATGTAGGGTATATTTATAGATCATGACCCACATTTTACTTCAAGATTTATTTACAAATTTCATAAGGAATTAGTTACTAAGGTATTGTTTCTTATAGATTTTTACACATAGTCAAATATTAAATTATAGTTTACAAAATTTGTAATAAAGGAAAAACTGAGAGAGAACATCCTAGACATTAGTGGATCTTTGGATAAGAACTTAGTGATAGTTCTATTCTCTTATAACAATTGTTATTCGAAAAATCATCAAATGGAACCATACAATATTCCTTATTTTATTCTATGAAAATCACTGTTGTTTTTGATGGAGAAAGGTGAGTTTGAGTTGTTTCCATAAAGTCTCATGTAGGGGACATCATAGCATGATCAGTTGATCTAGAAACATATATCTACATTGAATTGTATATAAAAGTTTTATTCTAATCCACATCATAAACCTATTGTGTTTATAGTGAGAGATCGGGTGTTCCATCTGGTGTTTTTGAGATTGGATTTATATAGGATTTATTGGTAGGGAATGATGTCACTGATGTTTATTGGACCATTTGATATTGTGTAGAGTATTAGATTGATGTTGTTCCAATTGTTTATTCCACAGAAGTATAGTGCAATGGATAATTATTTTCATCTCTCATAGCATTATCAGTTTCACCATGAAAATTTTTATGTGATAGATTTTGAGGACATTGAGATTGAGATGGATGCATCTTTTTAAGAGCATCTAATTAATGTTGTGGATTATAGTGAAAAGGTTTTTTTGGATTGGTAAATCCATTTTTATGAGTTATATGGTAGCATGGACGTGTTCAAGATGAAACATGGGATAGAGAATTCGATATCTAGGCTGATTTCCCGACATTTTAACTTTGGAGGCATAATTATCCTTGTAAGTATAGCTTATGGATAATCTATTAAAAGCTGGTGATATTGTAAGAACCTGAAACGTACAAATATTTCTCGTTCTTTTTTTCAATCATTATTTTTTCCTTGTTTTGATTATAAACCTGTTGGGTATATAATTTAGATCATTTTGAGTGAATTTAGATAATTTTGGAACCCTATGGGGATGTTCGACGTTGGTGCACAATTAAGGACAAATGTGTACTTTTCCCTCAGAAAACGTAAAACCTATTTTGATCTACTAGAAGGGGTCCATAGTTTGACCAGACCATGTGGGAAACCTCTAAATTGTGTCCCCTTACAAAGAGGGGTTCTCCATGGTGGTGCATGGGTATTCAAACCATGACCCCACAAATAAGAAATAATGTACCCTATACAATAGGGTCATATGGTTAGGGTTCACAGCTTGTCTAACCATGTATCCATTTTAAGAAACCATGTGCACAAACTTTTGAAAATCCTAAAACAAAATAAAAATTTTCAAAACCTCATTTATATCCCTAATCACCCACACTCATCTTTATATGGTTTTATTTTTCTATTGGAGGATCCTTATTTGACTCCATGTCTTCTCTTACACCTTACTTTGACAACCAATGGTCCAGGGGAGAATCAAATCCTCTATGGTATGTTATCTCTTTCATTTTAAGGATTCTCTCTTTATCACAACATTATTCCTCATTAGATAGGGATTCATTACTCTAGTTATTGTCTGTTTAGATCTAGGTTTTTATAGATCATGTTTTATTGGTTCTTGATCCTTTGTTTTTTTCCTATATCTTCTTCAAAATTGTAAATTTATCCATTATACCTCACATTATGGGCCATGGTTTGGATAGAATTCATCATTGATCCTTAGGTAGATTGTCTAATTAATAATTCATATAGTCTTCACTATGATCATAGGTTTATCTGTGAAATCACATATACACAATGTGAAATTTATTTTATATTAAAAAATGATTAGATTATCATGTAATTATGAGACCCTTCAGGGATTACATTGGACCCATTAGATTTTGGCTCACCTGTTAGTTTTGAAACTGGTTCGGTAAGCCAATATTTTTAAAATTGTAATTATTGAAATTTAAAATGTTTACTAATGGGTATATGTAGTTGGACTAAACTATTATTGCATCATTTGTTAATGGGATTTAAAGAGTTGATTTTATTCAACTCAAATAATTAATGGGATGAGTGATGACTATTTATAAATTGTTTAATGGGTATAATTGAAAATGTAGTTATTTATGATAAACGTAAACACAACTGGTTGTGTTTGATAAATGAGATAGTGCACTATGTTGTCAATAATGCAAAAGAAGGTCACTAATGATGAACCATGATATATATGAATATCTATTTGTGAACAATATGTTATCAGTGAGGGAATGATTCCCATTTTACCCATGGGGATTAATACTTATTCTCTAGGCCCTATGTTTATATTTATATGTGAAAGTGAAAACATGTCGTCGGTGAGGGACTGATTCCTCAAGTACTCATGGGGTTCTAGACTGATGATCTTGTCCTCTAATTCTAGACTGTCAGTTTTTTTCAAGACTGATGCTCCTTGTATCTATGATAAAGGTATCTAGACTGATGATAGAAGGTAAAAAAATCAAATTTAATGAAATTTAATATAATAATACCATTGATTGATAAAATGGAAAATTCCATAAGGTGGATGATTCATACTCTTGTACATGATGAAGAAGGATTGATTAGCTTGGGAGTCATTTTAAATACCCTACCCCAGTTGCCCGGAGCTAATTCCATATTACATTACATTAGAATAATTTAAAAATATTTATCCCAGTTAAAGGAATAGTTTATTAGATTTGGAATTCCATATACATACATAAATTCATAATTTTATCATTTTATGAAATAAAACATATATGATTTATTGGGAACATCCACAACATAATATTATCCCTACAATTGAATCATAATATACCACTACTAGTCCTGAAAAAAAAAAGAATCATAAAAAGGGGTGAGATCTGATTCATGGTAAATGTATTAAACAAAACAGAAGATATCATAAACATAAACACCAGGCATGGTGAATAATTGAAAACACATGCCTCTAAAAATTGTATACATCAATACATTATGATAGGAATATGATATGAGTAAATAGTTCCAAAATAAAACATAAGCATAGGTCCTCTACTAGTCAATGTTTAACACACTAAGATTTCATTGTATGTTATTTTCATTAAAGTAATTCAATTGCTTGCGTTAAACGCAACACCGAGTTCGAGCACATCATAACTTACCAAAACAGCTATTTAAAAAGCATTTATGAATAGTATTAACTTAATATTGATTTTTATATACTCCATATAATTTTAGAATAAATATTATGTGTATCTTAGACATAATATATTAAAACAATCATTTTTTCAGATAAAAGATATATTTTCCAAAAAATGAAATTTTACCAAATTTTAATAGAAACCCCTTTTTAAAGAAAATATTTGTCTCTTTTATATATTTAATTTAATTAAATTAAAGTCTTATTTAGAATTATTTCATAAAAACATATTTTGGGATAAATATTTTTAACTTTTCTGATAACATTCATATTTTCATGAATAGTGAAAACTACTAAATGTTAATTGAAAAGAACATTTTTAATCGAAATAATTTGAAGTGTTAAATTAATCATTTGAATGGTTTGGAAGTATAATAAGATTATATTTTTATCATTTAATACAATGTATGTCATTAAAATTAATTTCACATTTAAATTTGACATAAACAGATGTTAATCTTTTGATAGTTTTTATTTCATAAAAACCCGCTTTATGGTTTTGTCAATTAGAATTAATTTTATGATAATTAATGTTACTTATATTTTTTGGAATTTGGTCAAATAGAAATCATTTTTTAATTCATAATATCAAAATTATCTTAGGGTTAATTTTTGGTATTTTTCTGAAAACATTCAATTTTTAATGAATATTGAAAATAGTGTGTTATTGTTTAAAACCCATATTTTTATATAAATAATTATTTGTTTTATTTTTTTAAGTCAATATAGATACATAATATTTATATTTATTCAATGTGATTCATTGGAGTCATTTTTATAATAAAATTAGTTGTATAAAATTTTATTGAACTTTTTACTGTCTTTTACCCAACTTCTAGTTAAATTTTCAAATTTGCCTAAAACATAATTTTATAGCTTCTGTGAGTTCAATTTCAAAATATTCAGAGACATAGTTTACATGAGTCCATAAAATGTGGTTCAATAATATGAAAATAATTATTAGTGTATAGTAACTTTTGACTTTTATTTATAACGGTATAAAATAAATAAACTAAATAAAGGTAAAAAATGATATTATAATTACCGTAGCACATGTCCTAAATCTATTGGATAAGAATTATTTGATGAAAAAACAACCATAATAATAACATATTATCCTTTTTGTCCAATTGAATTGGATTTGGACATTTATTATTATTTTATTTAAGGAATAGTTAAAACTATTAAATTCAATGTTTAATAAATAAACCATTTTTAATATAGTGTTATACATAAGAAAAATTCGACTGTTAAAATTCATTTGAAATCTTAAAATATTCCATATATTATTTTATTTTATTTATAATTTTTATATATTGAATAATTAAATTTATTTATGACACAATGATGATGTAGTAATTATCTTATTAATGAATGATTAAAATAATTGATATTATAAGTATCCAAATAAATATAATTTGAGGCTTTTGTTGAATTACACTAATTTTATAGTTTAATATAAAATTGTATGGTTGATTGAAAATTTTTTCTTCGAAGTAATCATGTAGTTATTATTTTCACAAAAACCAAATACTAAATAGTGTCAAAATTGACATAAATGAATTTTTAAAACAACAGTTATATTATTGGTTGATATAATATTCCCAAAAATAATCTATTTGGTCAATGGGATTAAATAATATTATATATGTCATTAATAAACCACTATAGGGTCTCTTGGATGTTTATAGTATGTTTATTAATGATATAGTGTAAGAATACAAGAAGACACGACAGAAGTTAAACTATTTAACTAATTGTTAAATCTAAAATATAGGGTTAATATGGTGACCTAAACATGTCTAAAACCTATTGTTTGAAATGATTGCGACCAATACCCACATTATATTTAAAATAAATCAATTTGGATCCATTATAAATTGACAATGATTTATAATAAAATAATATTTCGTGGTTTTTCTAAAGTAACCCCCATCTCTCTTAAAAATGGTACTTCCCCTTCTCTCCTAATCACATATCCAAAGCCATTTCTCTGGACAAACCCTGCCCAAATATCTCCCAAATTTTCTCACATCATCTTTGATTCCTTACTTATATTAGAAAGAAAACTCAGGGATTCATTTTGATAAATTCAATAGAAAACACCCGAAGAAGTGTTAATAATTTCACCACCCTCTTTCAAGTTGTCTTCTTTATCCAAATCTACTATGTTGGTTGTTTCCATATAAAAATAATAACTCCGGTACCTCTAAAATGCATTGATGTTATTATAAATATGGTAGAACTATGTTCGTTATTCTATCCATCATATAAATGACAAAGTCACAATACGTGCATATGTACGGCTTACCATCTCCACGTCGTGGTGTAGTTTTTTATTCAAAGGTATCATGATTTTTATGGGAATAATAATGAGTATAACTGATTTTAATAATAAATATAACATATTAATGATTTGTAATATGTGATATATCATCAAATTATATACGATTTCACCATAAAAAGAATGATATTGTTTCTCGTGCGTACGTTTAGCTTACCGTATCCACGAACCTGATGAGATTCATTCCCCATCAAAATCATTCACAAATACTTTTTATATTATGATTAAAAATAATGTTTAAGAACATAATATAGTTCTGGATATGAATCAAATACAGTCTATACCTAACAAACATTACTTATGTAACAAAACACATAATGGAAAACGAATAAGTTAACAACCAAAACAATGATACTTCTAAAATATCATTTACAAATAAATATTAGATGATCATATATGATATCATATATTTTTTATAGTTATGGTATAATTTAACAAAATTAATTTCACCATTATACAGGAGGTTAACCTACCAAATACTAAGGAATAGTACAAGGTAAGGGGTTTTCATCTCACTTCATATTTTCATGAGATTCATGCTATATTGCCACTATTTTATTTTGTGTGGTGTATTCACTACCCATGATTGTATTAATCGTGTAATATACATTAATTTATCGGTATTTACATCTTTATTTTATGATACATCATTTTTGAAGTGTATGTTTCATATGTTACCAAATCATTAAGGGAATTTCAAATTTCAATTTCTACTAATTAGACACTACACATACCTCATTGATTATTTTACTCCAAGATTATCTATGGAATCACTATTTATTATTTGTTTACTAATTTTTACTCCCCATTCTATGGATATACCTTTAATACACATAATCACTCCATATATAAATTCACATTCCATTGATATTATCTTTTTAGGGTAATCTTAACTCAATTTCCATTCATTGAGTTAAACATCCATGTCATTGGTTTAGTTTTTACAAGAATATGTGTGAATATAATATGATTCATTTACACTGAATATCCAATTTTATTGAGTTTATTTATATTTTTCACAGATAGTTATTTCATTTATTTATTCTTAATCTATGGATACAATCATCGTAAGGTATTTCGTCTCCATTTACATTCCTTTGAGACCTCTTCATCATTATGCACCAACTTTTATAATGAGTATATACTGTCAGTTCACATAATATATCTAGAATCATTTTATTGGAATGATATTATAATGTTTTTATTAATTTTATTCATAAATTTTATGTATTCAAGTGACTCTTATTTGGTTAAAAACACTTTAACTAATGTATTGATTTAAATGATTTAAATATTTATTCTTCTAAATCTTTCTCATTAATGTCCTTGTTTTCAAAATGGGTTTATGTGTTTATTTATATGGGAATAAATGTTTTGAAATTAAAATTCCTTTTAAAAGTTCCAAAGTGGTATGGGACACTTTGATTCCAAATTATCTTTTAAAAGGATTCTACAATAAATAGTGGGACATTTAAATGCTTTCAAGAAAAAGGGGATATTTCTCTCAAATGGTCTTCATGACTATTTTCATCTATGTCAATTTCCCTCAATTTATTTTATTCATGATTGAGGATGATTTACAATAATAAAATAATCCATATTGTATTGAATGAGTTATGTTTGTCTGTGGATGTGATATTTTTTTCCATTCATGGGTTGTGGCTAAAATATAGAAATTTCTTAGGTTAGTTTTAATACAAATGTTTACATCATATATCAACATTTTCATATAAGGAATTCATTGGACATAGTATGTGACGTGAGGATCCCTCTAGGGCTTCTAGATGCATCGGCAGGTCTCTTATGGAAAACTAGTGTCTTGTCATAATTCCTTGTGGAAATCTTATTTGTAGTCTTGGCATGAGGCATTGACTATGTGTTTATGATATTTTGTATTCTTAATTACATCATTATGAAAATTTCTAATGATATTACATGTGATTATTCAACTACTAGAATATAAATATGAATAAGTAAATGGCATCATTTGATTTATCATATCCATATTATGCAGATGTTTAAGTTAAAAGGCTTGTGTTCTAGACTTATACACTGTCGTAAATGTTTATTCCTTTTTATGACAGTTTCTTCTCTATATTCATCCTTATTGAGAATCTGAGCACACACCATTATTTTGTTTTATAATTCTCATGATGTAGAGAAGCATATTACGATTAACCTGTAGGAAGAGGATAAGGGATATAAGAGCGTTCAAATGTAGTACAATGTTGTTATTTTATTTAATTATGTAATGTAAAATTTATGTATGTATCTAGAACTTTAAAGGCTATAAAATTTTTCACTCTTGTGAGAAATGATTCCTTATATGATGCCAATGTTATATAATAATTCACTGATTCTAGGTAACTGGGGTTGGGGCGTTAGATTTGGTATCAGATGATGTTTAGTACACTCATTGGAATCTAGATTTGGAAAAAACTCTGTTTAGAAAACACTACCCTAAGATAAACATTGACGATTAGTATAGAAAAACATCGAACAAATTTAGTAATGTAAATAATATTTTTTTAATTCCAAGAAATACATCCTTTCCAGGATATGAGAAAGTAGTGGCAGCTTTGGCACAGATGTACGTAGGAGTAAAAACTCTGACAAGGATTTTTTGGGCTTGACTCAGGGTATCCAATTACATGACAATGACCCTTGATGCACTCTTGGTTACGACACTTCCAGGTGACATGTTTATGATAATTCATATTTTCATTACAAACCTATTTGATGTATTTTAATTTAAATGTGAATAAATATCCTTGGTTAGTCTTATGGTGATTAAGATTGAAAATAAGGTTTTATTATATTCTCGAAATGATTTTATGACTCACACTATTCTTTCTTGTGTTATTCAATGGCTGGATTCCAAAGAATTCATAGTAACATTGAACATGATGTAAAATATAACACCCTGATATTTTATGAGATATTTTTTTTAATTTCATTAATATCTTCTGTTGTACGCTATGAAAATATTATCTTGTACTATACACAACACCATATTAGCTTGCAGTAAACACAACACTACTATTGTCTCGTGTTACCCACAGTTTCATGTTCGTTTTGTGGAAATTATTCTACACAACATTAGGTATAGATTTTGTTTAATTTATAAATGAAATAAGTTTTGATTATGTTATATGCAACACCAAATAGAGAATTCACTACACACATCCCTGACTTGGCTTGCATTATACGCAACCAAGACCTTCTTCGATAGCATGTGTAGTACGAAATACCGAGTTTCACTAAACGAGATAATATTATAATATTATTATTAACTAGCCGTTATAAATAGTAATACCCACCTTTTGAAATTTTATAAATTTTATCTTTCAAAATGGATATTATTTTTGTATTCAGTATTTCGAAATTATCCTAGGGTGATTTTTTGTATTTTTCTGAAAAGTTTCAATTTTTGATGAATAGTGATTTCACTAGGTTCCTATATAAAAACCGAATTTTTATTTAAATAATTATTTATTTTATTTAAATTTATTTTATGTCAAAATTCATGCATAATATGTATATATTTTTAATGTAATTCATTGTAGTCATTTTATAATAATTTTAGATATATAAAAATTTTATTGAACTTTTCACCGTCTTTTACCCACCTCCTAGGAGCATTTGCAATTATACATAAAACTTAATTTTACCTCTTCTATGAGTTGAATTTAAAAAATCTGATATACATGGTTAATATCAAGGAGTAAAATGTGGTTCAATAAGATAAAAATAATTTTTGGTGAATAGTATCATTTATTATTATTTGCCACGTTTAAAGGTAAATATTGTAATTAAGGGTAAAAATGATATTATTATTACCCTAACAATGTCCTAATTTTATTGGATAAGTTTAATTCGACCAAAAACAACCTTAGGAATAAAATATTATCCTTTAGGTCCACTTTCATTAGATTAGGACACTTATTATTATTTTATTTAAAGAAGAGTTAAAATAGTTAATATTAATGTATAATAACTAAAACATTTTTAATATAGGGTTATACATAAGATAAATTATGCTATAAATATTCATTATAAAAATAAAAAAAATTCCTATAGAATGTTATTTTAGTTAAAAAAAATTTACATTAAATAATGTAATTTATTTATGACACAATGATGTTGTAGTAATTACCTTATTAATAAAATATTAACATAATTGATGTTATAAACACCCAAATAAATGTAATTTGAGACTTTTGATTAATTACACTAATTTTCTAGGTTAATATGACATGTTAGTATTTATTAAATTAACTTTTTTTAATCTAATAATGCTATAATGATTTTCAAAAAAATCAATTACCATATAGTGTCAAAATTGACATAAAATAGTTTTTTTTAAAAATATATTATATTATTAATGGTTATCCTATTCCCAAAAGTATAATTTTAGGAAACATTACTTCTATAAGGTTATATATATTACTAATGTACCACTTGGGGTTCGTTTGTCTTGTTATAGTATGTTTATTACCCATATAGTGTAAGAAAACAAGAAGACATGATGAATGTTAAATTATTTAACTTAGAGATAAATCTAAATGATAAGATTAAAATAGTAACCTAAACATGTATAAAACCTATTGGTTGAGAGTATTATGACCCATCCCCGCTTTATTTTTGAAATAAATTAATTTTGAGCTATTATAATTGGAATATGACTTTATTATAAAATAATATTTTATGTTTTTCCTAAGGTGCCCCTATCCTCCCTTATAAAAGGGAACCTCCTCCCTCTTCACTTTACACAATTTTGAGCCTTCAAGATCATCCAACGCCTATCCATTTCCATTCTAAACTTACCTATATACATTATAGAGGTTCTGGGATAATAAAAAGACCAACTCTAGTGCATTAAGAGGAAGCTTAAAAGAGGTGCATCGAAGAAGAGGTAATCTCTTCTACCGATTCATTCAAGTTTGTTTCTTCTTAAACTAATTCCTATTTAGTTGTTTCATTATAAAGTAATGACATCAGTATCACTAATATACTGATATCTTATTATAAAATATTAAACAACCTCATTTCACATTCTATCCATCCTACGGAAAATGAAATTACCATGTGTGCGTACGTACAGAATACATTCACCACGCCGTGGTGTATTATATTATTTCCACCACCACCTTACTTGGATGGGTATAATAGTGTAAAGAATAAACATATATAGTTATTATAACATCATATTTTTTCTGAGATATTATATCATCCAATACAATTCAATTCAATAATTATGGAATGATATCATCGCTCGTGCGTACGTACGGATTACCGTCTCCACAATGCGATGAGATTCATTCTCCACGTTAACCATTCAAGAATGATTATAAAGTAATATATAATGAATAATAATGAAACATATGACATGATAAATCTACTGTATTTATGTATATATATATATATATATATATTTCATCTACTTACTTCAATTCAAGTCAACAAGGAAAGGAAAACAGCGTTCATACGTACGTACGACCTACCGTCTCCATGAACGGTGTTTTTCATTTCATTTATCTGTCTATTATATATAAATATACTCAATATATATGATATATAAATCATGATTTACATTCTAGAAGTAAGTTCAATTTGATATATGTAATAATAATATCAAGAACAACAAGTCCAAACACGTATGATAAATAAAATAATTTTACCCAAAACGCTGCTTTAACATAGAATTTACAAAAGAACGGGTAATATAAAGTCATATGTGAACCATATATGATATCTTAACAATGAATATGATTATGTAATAAGGAAATTCCATTATTTAAATCATTATACAATAGATTCTGTTACATATGAAGCATATCAGACCTAAGGTAATTGATAATTTTGCAAATCTCATATTTCTCTAAGATTGCTTACATGTAAGTATTTACCTGGGTTATTATTATCATCCATGTCCAGGTTTTATAAAAATTATTTCATTTATTTTTAATGTCCTTTTTACCCATTTTTTACTTTTACCACATGTTATGGAAGGAAATCTTTTTCGTGTTTACCATATGAGGAACATTTTTGACTTTTCCGACAAAAGTATGAGGAGAATGTTTTTTTAACTTATACGGAATGAATGGATTTTTTCAGTTTCATATCGCCTATTTTTCAAGAAGAATCCTCTAAAATTTTTCATGGTTATTTTCAATAAAATAGTTTTATATTAAAATTGTGTGTGTGTTTGTGAAAAGAAAATGATTTTTAAAGAGAAAGGATATTTTCCTCAAGAATTCATTTCAAGTGTTTTATCAAAACCATTTTCCATCTAAGATGACATTATTCAGAATGTTTATGTATCAAGTATAATGGATATATTGTTTACATGGTTTCATTCTTCTTATGTTGAAATAATATCCATTTGGTTTATATGGATTACATTATGATGGGACGATGTTTATGAAACACATTTTATTCTTTGGGTTATGATGAATGATTTATGTTTAACTTGTGGCACAAGTAAGAATGATTTCATTATGAGATGGGTGGGACCTATATATCTCTACAATTCATTTGGTAAAGATTTATATCTCATGATATAGACATGGCTGGAACGGTAAATTAATCTGGTTTAGTGTTACAGGACTGAAACAAGGAGTGAACTTGATTCAGAAAGGGACTTTGTCCACAAAGATGGTCTTGGAAGCAATGTCTTGGATACTATGGAAATCATATCATGTGATTAATGGTTTTCCAAAATTAAATTTTTTAATCCCATGATATTTTCTCATTATTGGTGTTCCTTTATGATATATGCCTTACTTACTTCCAAGATTTATGTCTTTGCTCATGATTTTGATGTTTAGATTTTATGTTCAAGTTTTGGCATTCAAATGTTTATGGATTGTTTTATGTTCTCTATGTTTACCCTTACTGAGCATTTGAGAACACCATTTTTATGTTTTCTTTTCCCCAGGATATAATGAATGGTTTTAGGTAAGACAAGAAAATGGGAATATCTTTCTAGGAGATGTTGAATATCTTTCACCATGATTAGAATATTATTTTTCTGAGTTTACAAAGACAATAAAATATTACGGTCTTTGCGTGTTTGTTTTTATTATGTATTATGTAATCCGAAAAAGTAATGTAATTTCCATGTAAGTCAAGCTTGGGTCTTCACAGTTGGTATCAGAGGAAAGTTTTATATAACCTTTGGAAACTAGGATGCAGAAACATTTGTGAAATACCTAGATATATTTCAAAGGTATGTCTAGGGATGTCCCCAAGGATAAGTATACGTATAGGTTATAGTCCTAGAATTACGGTAACGGTCTTAAAATTAATCCTACTATTTTATATATTTAAAGTAATCGCCCTTTATTATGATGTTTTCCTAGCATGATTTTTTCCTCTCACGCTGTTCTTTTTGGGTTTTAGACGATTGCTGGAACCTGAAGGAAATGTGTTGATAAATGTAATAGACAATGCAATGATTGTCCTCCTGAAAAAACCAATGTTATGGGAGATGGAGTGCAAAATATTATTGTTATACTTAAAAAAGGAATGAATCATTATGGACATCCAAATGAAGAGGGAATGGAACAATATTCTTTTGAGTTCTTCATGAGGCAACGTCCACCTTCTTTAAATGGGTCTTCTAGTCCACTTGTTGCTGAACAATGGATCGGGACCATTGAAAAGATATTTTCCATACTTCGTTGTTCTGAACATGAAAAATTAATTTTAGCTGTTTGCCCTTTAGAAGGTGAAGCAGACCAGTGGTGGACTCTAATTAAGAATAAAAGGCTCCAAGATGAAATTGTTTCCATGGAATGGGACTAGTTCAAGAACTTATTTTTCAATAATTACTTCCTTTGTATTCTTAGAAAAACAATGGAAAACGATTTACTTGAGATTAAGCAAAAGGATGATGAATCTTTTGGTATATATGAGGTGAAATTTACAAGGCTTGGAAGGAATGCATCTTGATTTATCATTCAACATGAAAGTAAAGTTCATCGATTCTTCAGTGGCTTAAAACCAACTCTATGAAGGGCATTAGCTATAAGAGACTTTAGTAGCTATGAAGAAATTGGGTGTTTTGCTATCAAGGTATAATTGGAAGTTGGTGTTACATATCGATCTCATGTTTTTTACAAGAAATGAAAGATGGAGTTCAAGGAGAAATCTCAGAACAATGGTGAAATGAAGATGAATGTTTCTTTATGCTTAAAGTGTGGAAAGAAGAATGGTGGAGATTGTCTAGAAGGTAATAGAAAATTTTTTATGTGTGGAAAAGAAGGTCATCGAGCAGTTGAGTGTCGATGTAATGGGAAAAAGGTAGCTAATGATGTGAATAGAGAAATGACTACAAAGAATGCACCACCAACACTTCAATGATACAATTTCAAGGAAATGGGGCATTATGATAACCAATTCCCAAATCCTAGGGTTAATGATGATCGACATCAACAACCTCTTAAGGAAAAGGACAAAGAGAAGTCACATGCGATCAATATTTGTGATTTTGAGTATGCCAATGATTTGGTGGAATGATTAAATGTTTATATAATGGGATTTCAAAATTGTGTGGTGGAATCTCATTTATCGAATCATGGAATTTTGGAATATCTTTGTATTTGGTTTAATGTTGTTTTCAATAATTATATGGTACTGGTAACCATGAAAAGTGATTGAAATATTTTTTGAAAGAAGATGATATGCGCAAAATGAATGGTTAAGGAGAAAATAATATGTTTGATGGTATTCATGAGCTCTTGATTTATATAAATACAAAGTGATATCATGGATTGAGTATATAGAATTTTGGTATGTGTAAAGAGTTAATTTTTGATAGCATTTATGTTTTCACTAAATTTCAATGGGTATTCATTTCTCAAGAGAATACATGATTAATGAATTCACATGTTTGTAATGTGACCTACAAAATATATCTTATGATATACGGGTGATAAATGATTGTATTCAATGCTTGGTAGATGAACTTTATTGTAATCATTTTATTTATACTATGAGATTGGACAAAAGTATTTTTGACAAACCTAAAGATTAGAAAAGATAATGTTAGACATCCGATAGTATTATTTAAGGGTAGTAGATTTTAATGTTATAATAATTATATCTTTTGAAAAAGGACAACCCATAAGATGAGAGACAACCAGATGCGTCGGGCTAGGATGCGGGAATCTAACCCACAACCGAAGTGCAACAAGACTTTATCGCATACCACTGGCCTAAAAGAAGTCTTGGTTAGTATAAACTAGGTTTATTTTATTAAGTGCTATGATATATGATATATAAGTAAATTTTTTGGAACCATATACGTTTAATCTCACCATAAGATGGACTTATAACTTTTCCTAACCTTATGTTTGAGATAGATGGAATGACCTATCATTCTATCGCATGATCTGCTAACACTTTTCAAAAGACAAATTCAACTTCATTTCTTAAAGAGGTGAATTGGAAATTGTTCAAGGCACGAGAAATGGAAATATTGTACCGAAATCTATTAATTATTTTTTCTAATTCAAATTCTTCAAATTTAGGGAAATGATCTTGAAAACCAAAAAAATTGTCCTAGTGTCCTCATATCCAATGAATCATGTGGTACCTTAGATCATCACAAATTTATGTCTTTGTGATTATTGGCTTTTTCATAGCCATGTCCTCTACCACTCTCCATCAGAACTTGTGGGTTATATTTTTCTTCCATATCTGTGTTTTCACCTATGTTCTCATTTGTGGAAACCTAGTGATGAGTTAATTTGGTTAACCATTAAGTTTCATACAATAGTTTTTAATATTATTTTATAGTAATCCTTTTTACGATGTGGGATTCTATGAATGATACTTTTAAGTAGTAAATAATTTATAACCCTGAAAAATTTCGAGGGCAAAATTCATTTTAAGGGGGGTAGAATGTAACACCTTTATATTTTATAAGATATATTATTTTTAATTTCATCCATATCTTCTATTGTACACAATGCCAAGATTATCGTGTACTATATGCAATACTGTATTAGCTTGATGTATACGCAACACTATTCTGGGCTTGTGTTACAAACAATTTCAAGTTCGTTTTGTGGAAATTATTCTACACAACATTAAGTATAGATTTTGTTTAATTTATTAATGAAATAAGTTTTGATTATGTTATAAGAAAAACCAAATGGAGCATTCACTACACGCAACCCTAACTTGGCTTGAATTACAAGAAACCAATACCTTCTTCGATAGCATGTGCAGTACGCAATTCTATGTTTCACTAAATGAGATATTATTATAATATTATTACGAACTAGACGTTATGAATAGTAATACCCACTTTTTGATATTTTATAAATTTTATCATTCAAAATGGACTTCATTTTTTGATTCAGAATATCAAAATTAGCCTAGGGTGAATTTTTGGTGTTTTTCGAAAAACAAACAATTTTTTATGAATAGTGAAAACACTAGGTTACTATTTAAAACTGCCTTTTTATTTAAATAATTATATATTTTATTTAAATTTATTTATGTAAAATATGATACATAATACCTATATAAGTTCAATTTAATTAATTGGAGTCATTTTATAATAATTTTAGATATATAAAAATTTTATTGAACTTTTCACCTTCTTTTACCCACCTCCTAAAAGCATTTGCAATTGTACATAAAACTTAATTATAATGCTTCTGTGAGTCAAATTTCAAAAATCTGAGAGAAATGGTTAATATCAAGGAGTAAAATTTGGTTCAATAAGATAAAAATATTTTTTGTTTAAAAGTATCTTTTTACTTTTATTTACCACGGTTAAAGGTAAATATGATAATTAAGGGTAAAAATGATATTATTATTACCCTAACACATATCCTAATTCTATTGGATAAGTTTAATTCGACCAAAAACAAACTTAGAAATAAAATATTACCCTTTAGGTCTAATTGGATTAGATTGGGACAGTTATTATTATTTTATTTAAAGAAGAGTTAAAAGAGTTAAAATCAATGTTTAATAACTAAACTTTTTTTAATATAGGGATATACATAAAATAATTAGACTATAAATAATAATTAGAAGGATAAATATATTTCATAAATAATGGTATTTTATTTATAATTTTTATACATTAAATATTCTAATTTATTTATGACACAATGATGATGCAGTAATTACCTTATGATTAAAATATTAACATAATTAATGTTATAAACACCCAAATAAATGAAATTGGAGACTTTTATGAATTCCCCTAATTTGATAGGTTAATATGACATCTTAGTATAGATTTAATTAACTTTTTTTAAAACTAATAAAGCTGTTATGAGTTTCACAAAAATCAATTACCAAATAGTGTCAAAATTGACATAAAATAGTTTTTAAAACAAATATTATATTATTAATTGTTATTATATTTCTAAAAATATATGGTTAGGAAAAATTAATTAGATAAGGTTATATATATTAATAATTAACCACTTAGGTTTCTTTTGGCTTGTTATAGTATGTTTATTAACCATATAGTGTAAGAAAACAAGAAGACATGGTAAAAGTTAAATTATTTAACTTAAAGTTAAATCTCAAGGATAAGGTTAAAATATTAACCTAAAATAGCCTAAAACCTATTGTCTGAGAGGATTCCAACCCATCCCAACTTTAGATTTGAAATAAATCAATTTTTAGAAATTATAAACTGAATATGACTTTATTATAAAATAATATGTTATATTTTTCCTATGGTGCCCCTCTCCTCCCTTATAAGAGGGCACCTCCTCCCTCTTCTCTTTACACAATTTTGATCCTTAAAGCTCAGAAAACCCCTGACCATTTCCCTTCTCAAGTTCCCTATAAAAATTATAGTGGTTCTTGTCTCCTCAAATGACCAACTCTACTTCCTTAAGAGGAAGTGTAAAAGAGGTGCGTTGAAGAAGAGATAATCTCTTCTACTAATTCTTTCAAGTTTGTTTCTTCTTTAACTAATTCTTCTTTAGTTGTTTCATTATAAAGTAATAACATCAATATTAATAATATAGTGATATATTATTATAAATATGAAACAACCCCATTTCACCTTCTATCCATCCTACGGAAAACGAAATCACCGTGTGTGCGTACGTACAGAATACCGTCTCCATGCCATGGTGTAATCTATTTTTCCACAACCACCTTACATGGATTTGTATAATGGTGTAAATAATAAATATATATAGTTATTATAAAATCAGTATAATTTTAAGATATTATAGCATCCAATCCAAATAAATTCAATAATTATTGGATCGATATCATCGCTCGTGCGTACGTACGGATTACCATCTCCACGACGCGATGAGGTTCATTTTTCATGTTAAGCATTAAAAAATGATTATAAAGTACTATATAATGAAATATATGACATTATAATCTACTGTATTTATGTATATATATATATATATGTCATCTAATTACTTCAATTCAAGTCAATAAGGAAAGGAAAACAACATTCTTAGGTACGTACGACCTACCGTCTCCATGAACGGTGTATTTCATTTAATTTATCTATCTATTATATATATATATATAAAGAATATATATGATATATAAATCAAGATTTACATTCTCTAAGTATGTAAAAAATGATATAAGTAATAATAATATCAAGAACAACAAGTCCAAACACGTACGATAAATAAAACGATTTTACCCAAAACGCTTCTTTAACATAGAATTTACAAAAGAACGAGTAATATAAAATCATAAGTGAACCATATATGATATAATAACAATGAATATGGTTTTCTAATAAGTCAATGACATTATTTAAATCATTAATCATGAGGTTATGAAATGTATGAAGCATATCAAACCTAAGGTAAGGGATAATTTTCAAATCTCCTTTTTATCTGAGATTGCTTATACGTAAATATTTACTAGGTTTATTATTATCATCCATGTCCATGTTTCCTAAAAATGTTTTCATGTATTTTTAATGTAATTTTACCCATTTTTGACTTTTACCCCATGTTATAGAAGGAAATATTTCTTTTGTTTACCATACGAGGAACTTTTTTGACTTTTTAGACAAAAGTATGAGGAGAATGTTTTTTTAACTTATACGGCATGAATAGATTTTTACGGTTTTATATCTCCGAATTTTCAAAAAGCATACTCTACATGTTTTCATGGTTATTTTAAATAAAATCGTTTTCTTTTAAAATTGTGTGTCATTTTTTAAAAGAAAATGATTTTTAAGGAGAAAGGATATTTTCCTCAAGAATTCATTTCAAGTGTTTTATCAAAACTATTTTCTATCTATGATGACATTATTTAGCATGTTTATGTTTCAAGTATAATTTCTCTATTATTTACATGGTTTGATTCTTTATATGATGAAATGATATCCATTTGGTTTATATGGATTTCATTATAATGGGATGATGTTTATGAAACCCATTTTATTCTTTGGGTTATAATGAATGATTTATGTTTAATTTGTGGCACAAGTAAGAATGATTTCATTATGAGATGGGTGGGACCTATATCTCCCTATAATTCATTGGGTAAAGATTTATATCTCATGATATAGACATGGCTGGAATGGTAAGTTAATCCGGATCAGTGTTACAGGACTGGAACGAGGAGTGAACTCGATTCATAAAGGGACTTTTTCCACTAAGATGGTCTTGTCAGCAATGCCTTGGCTACTATTGAAATCAAATCATTTCCTTAATGGTTTTACACAATTAAATGTTTTATTCCCATTCAATTTTATCATGATTCATGTTCCTTTATTATATATTCCTTATGTACATCCAAGATTTAGGTCAATGCTCATGATTTTTTTGTTTAGATTTTATGTTCATGTTTTTGCATTCAAATTTTTATGGACTTTTTTATGTTCTCTATGTTTACCCTTACTGAGCATTTGAGCTCACCATTTTTATATTTTATTTTCCCCAACATATAAATAAAGGTTTTAGGTAAGAAAACAAAATGGGAAGATCTTTATGGGCGATGTTGAAGATCTTTCAGCATGATTAGATGATTATTTTTTCATGTTTCCAAAGACAATAAACTATTACGGTCCTTGTGTGATTGTTTTTGTTAAGTATTAAGTATTCCTCAAAAGTAATGTAATTTCCATGTATGTTAATCTTGGGTCTCTGCATACAAGGTGTGCATGGGGGTGGAAATAATCAATGAAAGTGAATGTTGATTGGTGTGAAAGATATCTTGTTTAGGCCGAATTAGTTTTCCAAAAAAAATTATCAACAAAATATATATTAATCAACTCCTAGACCCAACAAAGAAGATAAATAAAATGAATGATAAGATCTCCAGTGGTGATGACCATAGAGAAACGAAAGCTCAATTTCCATCATGCAGGAAATGTGGAAGGAGAAACCATGAAATGTGTCTCAATGGAATAGGGAAATAATTTATGTGTGTGAAAGGATATAAAGTCCAAAATTGCAGAGAAAACATATTGAGTACTATATAAGAAAATAAAAATTATCCCAAC
The DNA here is from genome assembly GCA_963277665.1 of Viscum album. NCBI lineage: Eukaryota > Viridiplantae > Streptophyta > Magnoliopsida > Santalales > Viscaceae > Viscum > Viscum album. Next base: position 406,749,193 of record OY728144.1, on the reverse strand, counting down.
AATACATTTACAGTCATTTCCCATAAATGCTGGGGACCTGGTAAATAATCGAGTGAATGCCCTATTCTATAAGATAAACTTTTTGTCAAGGAAGAACCAATGTGGAAATAAATGGATGGAGAAATGTTTAAAATTATCAGTTCTCTTTGTTGATGGGATTACATTGAAATACTTTTCTCTTGTATGCGTAACCCTACAGTTTGTTATGTGAAATTGCTATTTTAAGAAGAATTATCTTTTATATTGTTAATATATTTATAAATAATGATTTCAAATTATATGATCCTTGAATTTGAGGCAATTACATGTTATTAAATTTTAGGATGATGATCAGAGGTACGAGATAACATTTGAGGTGATATTAAGATAGGGTTATTTTGAGGAATTTATATCATTTGTGGAATGTTATAAAATATAGGTTTTGAAAATGGACAAAACGTAGACTGTGTGAAAACCCATCTCATAGGACTATGCTATGGGAATTGAACCTACAACCAGAGTGTGATTGAGATTTATCACCTATGAAAGAACTATGTGAAGTCCCTGGTTAGTGTGACTAATTACTTTTAGGTGAATGATTTTATTTATCAATAATAAGTTTATTAGGGATCTTATGTCTTATCAAATAGATATCCTTAGTATAAGAAAATGATTTGGTGATTAAGTGATTAATTTTATTTTAGAAGACATTCACTCTATTGGGAAAACTATGTACCTCTGGAAAATAGAATACTACGGGATTTCATTTTAGGAGTAATGGTTTATTTTTATATATGTTTTTATTGTGGATTTATATCGAATTTTTTCATTTATATAAATGATTAACCTATCATAGAAAATATGGGATTAGGTTAATTACATATATGTATGTGACTTTGAGAGCAGTTGATGTTATTTGGAGATACAATTTAATGTTGAAGACTATGTAATCATATACTTCTATGTTTTTTGATTCAATATTAGTTTGGATTATATGGAACAATTTTAATTGCAATTATTTATTGAATGATTTTTTTAAAATTTTGATATTGTTGGTTTAATTTTAGATATTAATATTTTTATTTCATTTCAAAAGGGTTATCCTTTTTGGATCATCTAATCATGTACTATCCATTTTCATTTTGGTTAATCTATAAAGAATAGAGAAATATATAGTGTATTTTTTGTGGATCATGTGATTCTCTAGAAGGTTATTATAGAGCATTAGGTGTGACGAAGTCATTTTGAATACTCATAGTTTAGAAAAAAAGATGAGTTAGTGGTAGAAATTTATTAAAGGATGAAAGTCTACTTAAAAAGTATATATATCTCATTATTTTCATAGTTTATCTCATAAATATATTCCTCAACTTAATAATAAATTGAAATTTAAACAAAAAAAAGTTGTCCATTTAATTTTTCCTACTTGGTAACTAATGACAGTTTATCCCATCAAAAGTTTGTGGTTTTCATGTTGTTAACTTTGTACTGATCATGTTTTCTGTCATTCTCTATCAGATCATGACACATAGTTTATCTTATATATCAATGGATTCCTACATAGTATCCTTGTATGGGTTATCTAGGGTAACCTTTGTACTTCTCTTTCATTCTTTTAAAGTGATAGTTTTATTGACTCTTTTTTTGATGTGGGATATTTAATGAAGATAAAAGCCCAATTTTAAAATTTCAATGATGAAATTTCAATAAATGGATAAGAATGTAACACCCTAATATTTTATAGTATGTTAATTACTTTAAAGTAATTCAATAGCTTGCGCTACACACAATACAGTGTTTGAGCGCACGTCGACTTACCAAACTAGCAGTTCAAAAAGCATTTAGGAATAGTATTAACTGGATTTTGAATTTTATATACTACATATAATTTTAGAATCCATTTTATGTGTTTCAAAGACATAATATAAGAACAAATTCATTTTTTAGATAAAAAAACTGTTTTTAAAAAATGGCATTTTTTTAACTTTTAATGGAAAACACTTTTTAATAACAAATATTGGACACTTTTATATATTAATTTTAATGAAATTAAATTATTCTTTAGAAGAGGGACATAAAAATTTAGTTTGGACAAATTTTTTGTACTTTTCCGTTAACATTCATATTCTGATGAATAGTGAAAAATACTAAATTTCAATTGAAAACAACTTTTTTAATTGAAATAATTTATAGTGTTAAATTATGCATTTGAATTGTTTGGAAGTATAATCAGATTATATGTTTATCATTTAATACAATGTAGGTCATTAAAAGTAATTTCACATTTAAATATGACATAAACACATGCCAATATTTTCATAGTTTTTACTTCTTAAAACCCAGGTTTTTGGTTTTGAAAATGGAAATTAATTTTAAATAAAATATTTCTACTTCTATGTTTTTAATTTGGTAAAAAATAATTCATTATTGAATTTCGAATATCAAAATTAGCTTAGGGTGAATGTTTTAATATTTTTCTGAAAACATTCTATTTTTGAATAATTGTGAGAAACAATACGTTATTGTTTAAAAATCGACTCTTTAATTAAATATTTTTTATTATACTTATTTAATTCAATATATATAAATAATACCTATATTAGTCAAATGATATTCATTTGAGTCATTTTTATAATAACATTAGATGTATAAAACTTTATGGAACTTATTACCGTCTTTTACACACCTTCTAAAAGCATTTAAATTTTTTCATAAAACATAATTTAATGGCTTATATGAGATGAATTTTAAAAATCTGAGAGAAATGGTTGACATCTGCAAGTCAAAAATGTTTCAATAAGATGAAAATAATTTTTTGTGAATAGTAATTTTTGACTTGTATTTTTCATAGTTAAAAATAAATACGGCAATTAAAGGTAAAAATGATATTATAATTACCCTAACACATGTACTATTTATATTGGATAATTGTAAATCGACCAAAAACAACCTTAGGAATAAAATATGAATCTTTTGGTCCACTTCGAATTGATTAGGACAGTAATTATTATTTTATTTAAAGAAGAGTTGAAAGTGTTAAATTCAATGTTTAATAACTAAACCATTTTTAATGTAGGGTTATATATAAGATATAATCGACTATAAATATTCATTAGAAAGATAAAACAATTTCCTTCATAATGGGTTTTTATTTATAATTTTTAGAGATTATATAATTAAATTTATTTATGACATAATTATGATACAGTAATTACCATATTGGTGAAAGATTAAAATAATTGATATTATAAATATCCAAATAAATGTAATTTGAGGATTTTATGGAATCCTCAAATTTTCACAAATAATATGACACGTTAGGGTTGATGGAATAATTTTTGTCAATGTAATCATGTTTTTATGATTTTATCCAAAAACAAATAATAAATACTGTCAAAATTGACAAAAACGAGTTTTAAAAGAAATACTATATTATTGGATGATATAATATTCCTAAAAATATTAGGTTCAGCCAAAGGGACTAAATAATATTATATGTGACATTAAATAATGAGTTTTGTTTCTCTAGGATGTTTAGAGTATGTTTACTAACCATATAGTGTAAGAATACAAGAAGACACGGTAACAATTAAACTATTTAACTAATAGTTAAATCTAAAAGATATGTTTTATATAGTGACCTAAATTTTTCTAAAACATATTGGTCAAGTTTATTTTGACCCATACCCACGTTATATACAAAATAAATCAATTTGGATTCATTATAAACAGAAAATTATTTATAATAAAATAATATTTCATGGATTTCCAAATGTGACCCTCACCTCCCTTATAAAAGGGTTCTTTCTCTTCTCTCAAAATCACACCTCCAAAGCGATTTGGCTCAGCCCAAACCTTCTAAAATATCCCACCAAAATCTCTAAAATCAACCTATAGTCCTTATTTGTGTCACAAGGATAACCTAAGGAGCCCTTTGGATAAACTTAAAATGAAACACCTGAGGAAGAGGTAATAATGTCACCACCCTCTTTCAAATTCTTTTCATCTTCCACTTCCTATTTATTTGTTGTTTCTATAAAAAATTTACTAATACATTACCTCCTATATACTCTAATATTATTATAAATTTGGTAGAACCATATTCATTATTCTATCATCCCTATAAATTACAAAATCACGATACCTGTGTATGCACGACGTACCGTCTGAACATCGTGGTGTAGTTTGTTATTCAAAAACATAATTATTTGGATGGTTATAATAATTAGTATAACTGATTTAAATAATGAATATACCATTCTATTTAATCTTTATATATGATATACCATCCAATTATATACTATTCCACCATCATATGATTGATATTGACGCTCGTGCGTACATATGACTTACCGTCTCCATGAACGCGATGAGATTCATTCCCCATCGTAATAATTCAATAGTATTTATAATTTTATGATTTAAAATAATGTTTAAGAACATCATATCTTTCTAGATATGGATCAAATACATCCTATACATAACAATCATAACGTGCGTAATAATATATATAAATGAAAACGAATCTGTTAACACAAAAAACTATGATTCTTGTGAAATATCATTTACAAATCAATATTAGAAGATCATATATGATATCACAATTTTTTATTTTGTTGTTTAATAATTTAATAACAATTATTTCACCATTATAAAGGAGGTTAGACTACCATATACTATGGAATAGTACAGGGTAAGGGGTTTTCATCTCACATTTTATTCCTGTGAGATTCATGCTCTATTGCCACTATTTTCTTTTGTTTGGTGTATGTACTGCCCATGATTGAATTAATTATGTAATATAATTTAATTTAGGGGTATTTACATATTCATTGTAAGATACATCCTTCAAGGGGTGTATGTTTCATAAGTTTCCAAATCGGTAAGGGATTTTTGAATATCAATTTCCACTCACTGGTCATTACACATACTTTATTGCTTATTTTACTCCAAGATTAAGTGTGGAATCACAATTTATTATTTAGGTAGTTATTTTCACTCACTGTTATGTGTATATACCTTTGATACACATAACCACTCTATTAATAAATTATCATTCCATTGATATGAACCTTTTAAGGGTAATCGTAACTCAATTTCCATTCATTGAGTTAAACATCAAAGGCATTGGTTTTGTTTTTACAAGAATGTGTGTGAATGTAATATGATTGATTTACAAGAAATATCTGATTATATTTAGAGTATTTATATTTTTAACACATAATTATTTGATGTATTTATCCTTAATATATGGATATTATCTTTATAAGGTATTTCGTCTCAATTTACGTTTCATTGAGACCTCTTTGTTGTTATGATCCACTTACCTATTATATAATGTAAATACTATTTTTTGACATATTATATCATGAATAAAATTATTATCGTGATAATATAATGTTTTGATTAATTTTATTCCCCAATTACTGTATTCTATTGTCTCCTATTTGGTTAAGAACTCTTTAACTAAAATATTGTTTTAAATGTTTTAAATATTTATTTTTCTAAATATTTCTTATTAATTTTCATGTATTAAAAATGGTTTTATTTATTTATTTATATGGATAGAAATGTTTTGAAATAAAAATTCTTCTTAAATGTTTCAATGCGATATGGGACACATTGATTCCAAAATAACTTTTAAATGACTTCTTTGATGAATAGTGTGTCATTGAAATATTTTCAAGAAAAAGGGTATATTTCTCTCAAATAGTTTTAATGACTATTTTCATCTATGTCAGTAAACTTCAGTGTATTTAATTATTGATTGACATTGATTTATCATAATACAATCATCTTTATTGTATTGAGTGAGTTATTTTTGACAATAGATGTGCAATTTTTATGCCATTCATGGTTTGTGGCTGAAATATTGACATTTTGTATTGTAGTTTTAATTTGAATGATTCGATTGTGATTCAACCTTTTCATATGAGGAATACATAGGACATAGTAAATGATGGGTGGAGCCTTCTATAGCTCCTCGATGAATCGGTAGGTCTCATGAGGCAAACTTGTGTCTTAGCGCAAGGCATTGACAAAATCTTATTGGTTGTTTTGGAACGAGGCCTTGACTATGTGTTTATGATGTCTGGCATTATGAAATCCATCATTCAAGAATTGGATATTAATATTATATGTGATTATTAGACTACTAGAATATCCATGTGAAAATGTAAATGGAATTATTTGATTTAGCTTTTCCATATTATGTTGAAGTTTAAGTTTAAAAGTCTTCTGTTCTAGTCTTATATATTTCTTTAAATGTTTATTCTTATTTATGACAGTTTCTACTATATTGTTATCCATACTGAGCATCTGAACTCATCCCATTCTTATGTTTTATTTTTTCTAGGATGCAAAAAATCATTTTACGATTAACTTGTAGGAATAGGCAATGAAATGTAAGAGTGTTCAAAGGGGACACAATGCCGTATTTTTATTTCATGATGTAATGTAAAACTTCTGTATGTATCTAGTACATACAAGGATACTAAAATGATAAGACTTTCGGGAAATGATTCCTTATATCATGTCAATGTTATTTAATAATTCTCTGATTTAGGGTAATTTGGTTTGAGGCATTTCACTAATAGCCTCTTGAACTACGAATTTCAAGCTTCATACTAAGAGAAATTCATATTTTGTGCATTATAAAATATACCGTCAAAGCCTCATCCAAGAAATCTAAAAATTCTTAAGCCCTCGACCAAAACCATAACTAAAAATTGGAAAGGACTAGACAAACTCCATTTATATTTGTCTCAAGCGATCTACTAATGCATCAAGAGTAAATATAAGGCCCCAAACATCACATAATAAGTCAATTACGTTACTAAAATGAGTGGGGTAAACATAAATATACATGTTGAATATAACATTTGAATAAAACAATAATTTTAATAGTAAAATATATTAGTAATAAATTTAGTGATTTTAGAATGTTGATTTTGTACAAAATATGATTATAGAGTGGCCTTGAAAATAGGTACGTATTTAATAAATTCCCTCCATTCGGGATGGTAATTCCTGAAAAATTTTTAAAATATCATTTTAAAAAATATAACACCCCTTAAACGAGATCATGATTATATATTTCCCAAATATATATAACATTAAAATAAAATTTATGTTGTGTAGTTGTGAATAAATAATAATTTCATTGAGTTTAGTAGAGAATAATAGTTACCTGAATGAAAATGGAGATGCGTGTAGAAAACCCTTTCCTTAAGTTTGAATGTGTTCCACTCTTATACTTATGGTCCTAGAATATGAAATTAAACATATTAATTAATTAATTGAGAAATTATTAGACATATATTTAGTTTATCATAATTTTATTATGTTTAGAATGATCTTATTGATATGTTATAAGATTAAATTTTGTCTTTTCAGTGTGGTCATTTCCTTAGTTTTCATGATCGGTATATTTGTATATGAGTATGGATGTTCATGTGGAATAGATATAATTCTCCAGAATTTAATTAAAATGTTATTTATGAACATCTAGAAGTGTTAATGTTTAAATAGATAGTTTTTTACATGTTATGATGATGAATCCTTTGATGAAATATTTATTAAAAAGCACAAATATTATTTAGCAGTATTTGGATTATTATGAACTAGTTTTGTCATATAAATTAATACAATGAACATATAATAGTTCATGTATATTAATTATTATATAATACATATATTATATTCTATTTCCAACATAAAAATGTTTTATTGACTATTAATGAAGTATAAATAGAAGAACGAATCTTCGTCATCCATGAATGTTGTAAATTTGAACATCACAAACAATGATTTCATTTCTAAAAGAGAGAAAAAGAGTAAGAATACTCATAATGGTAATTAAATTAACATGTTAAAATTATACTATATAGATTATATTACAGTTATCAGGATCTATTTGTTATAATTTTTTATGATATAATAAGAATAAAATAAAAATAGAAATGAAACTAACTGAAAAAGAAAGATACATAATCTTTTGAAAAATCCTCCGTTTGAACCTCCTTAAGGGATGGCAGTTTGGAATTTTAGAATCACCATATGCTCTTGAACATGGATAGTGACTATGGAAGGGTATTTTAGAATAACATTATGTATCTCCAATTCTTATAGGAATGAATATAATAGTGTGTGAGGGGGTCAGTGAAGAAGAGGAGGGTTTTCCCAATATTTTACTTATTATTTTTTTCCAAAGACAACCATTATGATTGATTTTTATGACCGAGAATAGTAATATGTGCCTATTAGTTGAATCCAAGTTTCCATAAATCAACCATGATGCTAGTAATAGTGAATTTAACTGATAATGAATATATTCTGTAAATTACAGTATTTTAATATTTATCCAAAATTTCTGTATTTCAGAAAAATCAAAAAATTTCACCCGTAACCTTTTTCAATGTGTATAATTAAAAAATGAAATCCATTTTATGAATATAGGTATATATATATTATTAATTTAATTTTTAAATAATATTTCTTTTTCGAAAAATAACAATTATAATACTATATTTCATTTTATATCCCTTGAAAAATTAATCAAGATCTCATTTTATTATAAACATCATAGAATAAAATAATATTATGATTAAATATTCATATGGGTCATATTAATATTCATATTAAAATTAATAAGGGTATGTTAATATTCAACAAAAATTATGTTTGTCTTATGATACTGTAAACATCTTACTGAACTCAACCATGTATATCTGTTTATCAAAATTCAAATCACAGAGGTGGAATAGTTATTTTTACAGGATTTGTTATATCAAATTTATATTATGAAGAGGCATAGTGTTTTATGAATTCAATATTAAATTTACTTGAAAAATCGTGGGGTGTTAGAGTTTCCTTGAAACCGATGTCTAATATTGTTCATTACATAATAATACATGTAATTTTATAAAATTTTATTTGTTTTTTTTACAATTTCGTTATAAAATCACTTTAAATATTATATACTAGATATGTTTTTCCCTCTGTTGGGGGTGGTCTACTGAGTTGTACTCACATCATATTCGGTCCTCTATTTAGTACCCTAATAAATATAATATTTTCAGACAAGGACTATGGAAAGAGCATTATGTTATATGGATGAGTTGAGATTTAGGATGATTAATTGGTGAGGGTTCCAAACATGATGTCATGAACTCCATGAATGTTTCCCAGGGTCACTATATGTTTGGGATCCATTAGAAAGTTGAAACATGTATATCATGACATATTTTTAAAATTAGTTTATGGTAATTTTCTTTGATTTTGATTATTCATGTATATTTTTGTAGACTTTTTATTAATGTGGTATATTAGTTATATTTCATAATAACTCATGATGGTGTTCATCATTGATAAAGAGAGTATAGTCTCTCGAGATTACATATTTTACCGTATTTACTAGTCTCCATCCACTGGCATACATGGGGAAACACATGAGGTTATGTATTGAACCATATCAGGGAACCAGTATATGGAATTCAGGTCTAGAAATTACACTTATTACATAAACTAATAAAATAAATACATTTTCTATAAATAAATATTGTATAGTACACATGTACCAAACCATTCCTTAATATACCATTATATATTTATTAAAACCAAAACCCACTCTGATACAAATTTTATATGAGTCACTTTTTCCCGAGTCAGACTTGAATATGACCATAGACATGAAAAACAGTATATTATATTTTATAGTTATAGAGTGATATAAGAAAATAAATATAGGGGTAAAACTTATATAATAGAAAATTAATTACTAAATATATAAAAAAACAATATCTTTAATCCAAAGGGGAATTTCTCAAAAAATTATGAAACTGTCATAACAATGATGTCATTATAATATGAGTAACTAATTATATAATTATGTATTTAATGAATTAGAAATCATTTCAATAATTTTAATTATTTTTATAAATTAATGAAAAATTGAGTTCATTAATGACCCTTTTTCATCCCATGCAACCAATTATTAAAGACAATACACTTGTACCAAAATATCATATTTTTCTTCTTTTATAAAAACAATGTATTTATTAATTTTTACTAAAACATTTATCATTATGATCATATATATATATATATGGATATATTGATCTATAAACATAATTTTCAGATAATATTTCTACCAATGAATTAATAATTTTTAAATTACATAGAAATTCCCTATAAATTTCATTACCTATAGTGTATATGAAGATAAATATTTTGATTAATATATATAAAAATTATTATACATAATATATTAATTGAAAATTTTATAAACAAAATTTTTAGTATTATTACATAGGGTTGGGAAACAAAATTTTTATCTCCTAAAAAAATTGATTCATGACCATAAATATATATACATTAGTATTATAAACTATCATATTAATAAAAAAATAATTTTGACATTTATATGACAATTTAACAATGTAAATCCTTAAAACTCTAGGATGTATTTAATTTAATTTTTTTAAAATATTATATTTAGGTTTTTCACTTTCATCATATTTTAATTTTATTTATTCCAAAAATAATAATGTTACCCTGAAACTATCTAGACCTAAATAATCATTAGTATACTAATAATATCAAAACATTCTCACATGAGGGAAAATAAATTATTTATAATTAAATAAATTATAAATTTCAAAAACCTTCATATTAACTATTGGATTTCACACAATAATAATTTTTTGTAAAACTTATTTCATTATTAGAATAAATATGTAATACTATATTATGATATAAAACATAGATATATTTGGAAAATATAACTGTTAAAACATTTACAATATTATTATGTATCATTTAAATATTGTTACATTCAATGAAATAATGTTCATCCACCACTAATCCACCCAGAATCAGTATAGGAGACATGTCAGACATTCATGTCCTACCATCAAAATCTATAGGATAGTGACTAGAACTAATGGTATCTATTATAATAATAGGTGGAATTAACATCATAAATCCTCAAAAAATCAGAATTAAAAATCAACTATTACATTATAATATTAATTATGCACCTATATCGTTAACAATGTTTCACTATATGATGATTATTAAATTAAAACAACGTAATATAGTGATGACCACCTAGGATCCACTTTAGCTTCTCAAATAAATACATCCACAAATCATCATTGAATAGTCCAAAGAAAAAGAGTATGAAAATTATAGAAGTGGGGAGCACATTGGGGTACAATGTTGAATCATTTTTCTATAAATTTATATTTCCATTTGAAATAAAATTTCCCTGGCAGTCTGGAGTTAAATCATCTATGTTGGATATGGAATAATAGTGAATATAGACTAAGAATGTTAGAACATTTGAAGTGAATACATTATAAATTATACACTTACTATTACCCAAAACTATATCACATAAAAATGAAAATCTAAAGAATAAATAATCTTGAAAATAAATATGGATGATATCATGTTTGTAGAATCATAAAAACAATGTATCAAAACTCTTTAGTCTATTGTGATATGTCTACTATATAATAATTATAACTAACTAATCATATCACCATCATAATTATTTTATAACCATTCATGAAAGACTATACCCACCACACCACACTTCCACCACATAATCACAACCTTCACATCACAACAACCACCACCACACCATACATCATAACCACCACCACGTCACCACAGCCACAACCACAACATTAGTACTACCACACGACCACCACCACTTCACAACCATCCCTACATCACTATATCATCAAAAGCATATCCAAACCACTCTAACCATCATATCACAATCATCCCCACATCAACATATCTTAGACTATTACTATAAACAATTTTAATTAAAACCAAAATACATAACATAACCTTGAAAAATTACATCCCATATGAATATAAGTATACAGAAAATTATGTGTAAACTATTATTACCCATGAAATAATGTAAATACAATAAATCATTATAATCTATTATATATTTAATGAACTATACATTCGATAATATTGAGCCATTATAATCCACGAATTGTTTTATATTAAAATATTACATTATATCTCAAGAAAGTAAATATATAACTCAAATTCATCCCAACCAATATGTATTTTGTCATGGAATACACGTAAAAAATTTATAAAATGTCATTCCATCAATAAAACATATAATAAGAAAAATTATTAACTATAAATAAAACATCACACTGTATAAAAAGAGACAATGTTATACATCCAAAAATAAACTGACCACATTCGATTATGATATAAAATTTCTAATTATTCCATTACTATGTGTAATTTTAATCATCAGTTTAATTCAAAGTATTCCCAAAACCACTAACCATGTTGAAGATGTTATACCTTAATAAAAACATAAATCTATTAAACTAAAGAAATATTCTTGATGGAACAATATTTGAGTTACATTAATTAAATAATTTCTATATTCCATAAACATTGATTATAGTGTTTCATTTCATCATCATAACCTTTTCATTCTAAATATACAACTCATTTACTAATATGATTAAGTATAGTATCATAATAAAAATGAAACATCACTAATTCAATAAATAATAAAAATGATAGTATAATGAAGAACCCAACTAATAATGTCCAAATTACCATATTACTTATTGTAAATACATATTTCATTTTCTAATTTTATTTCTAAAATTATTTTCATTTCACATTGAACATCACTTAATAATTGAAATTTAAATAATCACATAAATATCAATATTATTTTACATAATAATAAATTAATTTGAAAGTATGTCAAAAATAAGAACCATAAAATATCCCCTTCCCATATACCATAACAATCGTAATTGATCAAACGAAAAAGAAATGTAATATAGTATGAAAGAGGTCACATAATAACCCATCAACCCAAACCAAACAATTAGAACCAATCATATTGGAAGAGTATGAACAGTACATGTTGGTGATACATTTTATAAGTTATGTGAAGATGTAGATTATGAAATGGTTGTATTTGTACAATAGAAGTGTTATTGTTTATCTAATTCAATATAGTGGCATTCAAATTAAATAGGTTAATGGTAAAAAATAATAACGGACCAAAGGGAGGGTTTCTAAACATTAGGTTTTAATAAGTTAAAAATCATAAGAATAAAATACAATCAAAGTGTTATTGATGATTTCATATTATAAAAAAGAAATATTTTATTCCCGAAGATAAAATAAATTCATTCAAATCCCACACATCATTGAATCTCTTCAAACACCTCATCATGAGATGGGAAATTATTAATTGAATGTTGATGAATTCCTCACAAACATCCTTAAACATATTTCAAGGCAATATACATAAAAACATTTTCAAAACCATATATAATCCAAGATTACACCATTATTATAATAGCAATAATAATGAAAAAAATTACAGGTTGAAAAATTAAACTCATATTTAAGAATAATAGACACTAATAAACAGATTAATAAATACAATAGTATAGAAAAATGCACTTGAAGAATGAAATAATATTTAACCAATGAGGAAGATTGATTTCTGTTTAAAAATTATATATGACATTAGATAAAGATAATTCCAAAAAAAATAACAACATCATTAAAATTTATTATAAACATAATAAATACGGTGAATAAATTTTATGAACTTTTTTATATTAAATCTCCCATATAAAAATAACTAACAATATATTAACAATATTATAATATAGATATGTTGTAATTGATATTTTACAGTATTTATATATGTGTGTGTATATTTTCTGTTAAAAATTGTTTCCCCAAATCACCATTTATTTAATGGAAAACACAATTCTATTCATTACGTTTATGCGTTACTATTTTTTAGAATTTATATTTATTTACACATTATATATATTTAAACATTGAAATGTGTAGTGGTGTGATATTTTAACACATTCAATTACTTATTTTATTGTAAATTGTTAGTCATACATTATAAATTTTGATATATATATATATATATATATAAATTTTATTAGACATGTTTTTTATGAGTTAACTAATTATTACTAATCAAATAGAAAATTAATGGGTAACTTATTTGAAAGCATTTTATATTTATCCTTTTATATATTAATTGGTTTTAAATATCATAATATAAAATTATAATTACTATTTAAATCATTATATTTATTAATAATTTGTTAGATATTAAAAGTTTTTATTTACATATATATATATTATTATCTGTTCATCAAATTCCCTATTTATTGTCATTATTTATTTTATTTTATTAATAAACACAATTTTTCACCTAAAACCGCACATCTATTTTTCCCCAACAGTTTTTTTGTACCCCCATTTAATAATAAGTCACACCCCAATGAAGTTGTGAATCAATCCAAATTTATCACTATGTCAAAATTAAATTTAATAATATATATGTATATATATATATATTACTATTTTTGTACATGAATATGTAACTCTAAAATTTTCATTATAATGATAACGACGCATATATATATATATATATCTAGCTATAATTAACATCATCTTAATAATTATTATATTTTTATAATTATAATACATTTAAAATGGGGAAATTAAATCATAATAAATTTTTATATAGTATAATCATTCCCAATAAATTAAAAGCAACCTACACCTTTAACCATTCAATAATTTAATTATATAATTTTATTGAAAAAAATAATTTCTATCATTTTAATATATACTAAAAAACAAATAACTATTTTCATAATTATTAGAAATCCAATAAATTTACATAAAATAATTAAATTCCAATTATCTTTAATAAAATCTATTAAACATTTAATTAGAATAAATTTACTCATAAACATTTTTTTCCATAAACCCTAATATATTACAATAGAAAAAATAAAACAATATTTTTTATTATAAATAAAAATAATTATAATAATAAATATATAAAATAATAATTAACTTGTAATTAATTAATAGACTCTGAAAATATATTTAATATTCAATAAAAATAATATAACGTGTTTTTGGAACATCATATTACAAAATATAGAGAGATAAAAAATCTAGATACTTTATACTGGATAGTTGTCAAATAATTAAAATTCTCAATAATAATAATAAAACCCAAAAAATATACACCAACTAATTTAATTTATAGGGATAGCCATAAATTGATATTATATTCCACCCAAATTATTCTCATACATGGGTTTCTAATGAAAATATAAAATTATAAAAAACAAAACAATAACATCCTTCAGATTAATATCTCAAAGATGACCTACGAACTGCCTAATGATTTAAACACCCTCTTTATCAATAAAATTTAAAATCACAACACACTTATAATGTATTTTTAACATGAATAATGTATGTACTATTGATATGTAAAAATGAAAAACATGTAATTGTAATTCTAGTGGAATTATTGTAAAAAAATAATTTAATATGTTTTTTTTCAAGACTATCCTCACTAGAAATATGAGAACTTATGTTATGTAGAACAAACTTCATAAAAATATTAAAAGGGTTTTCAAGTTCATTGGATGATGATGAATATACTTTTGATAAAATTATAACTTCTCTATAAGGTCACATATTCTGACCACTAACTATGACTTATAAATTAGAGCTCCTCTTCATGGACAAGATGATATAATAGTGATGAAAAATAAATGATATATACATTACATCTTATAATTGACTGGTGTATATAACCTCATTTTTTCAGGAAAGCACATCTGATTTTATTTAATTTTTTTCATTTTTGCTGATGGTTGCCTGAGAGTTTTTTTCATTATAATAAAATTATAATTTAATGTTGGTATTTCTATGTTTTGGATAATGATGATTGTGGGATTCTGAATAGTGTGATAAAGGTGAGATTTTGTTTTTCACAAATGGAGATTAATATCGATCTGGTTGATTAAGTGCCTAAAATATAGAGATAGATATGAATTTATAGAAAATATAATTGAATAACCTATAATATTTATAATAACAAGGGCTTCAAGGATTTGGAATAAATAAATTTTGAAAAGTTAAAGTTGAGGATACCATGAATCTTGTCTATGATTCCCCAAAATATTTGTGTTAAAATAGTGTGTTATTATATCCTTTTAAGGGGTACATGATTTTTGAAATACTGCTCTGCATTTTTTTTATTTTCATTGTGTCTACTATATTATGTATTTAATGTCATTACTGTAGTATTTTTTGATTTTTGCATATTCATAAAATTATAATAGACTTAATCTCCCCAACACATATATAAATTTACTCTAATAGTTTATGGGTTAAGATTTTTTGGGTTCAAAATAAATTTTTGTTGCCTTTGATGATGTCACTAAAGGTGGAAAAAAATTATAAGTGGTGGTTTAGACTAAAATTCACACCATATTGTTTATTACCTATCATGTTCAAATGAGAATACATTTCATATTATAGTAAGTCAATATATTTGATACTAAATATGTTATTACCTCAATTTTTCTTTTTTTTCTGAAATTTCATATTTTATTTCATCAGACCAAATAGTTTTTTGAGAATTTTGTTCTATAGGAATATATTGTATGATGATATGCATGATTAGAGTATTCAAAATCCCAATCCAAATAATCCTCATATATTTTATTATAATGATTATGAATACATGAGAGATCAAATGGAAAAATTACTTATCATTTCTAATATATACAATACCCTTATTATGACCTAAACATATAAAAATCCAGATAAATTATTTACTAAGCCTCTGATAGTACAAAAACATAAAATTTAGTTATTAATTTTTAAAAACACCAATTATTTTTTCAAATTCAGAGGAATAAAATATTTATGTTTCTTATATCATAATTTCATGTTATTTTTTAAAAAAAATACGTGATATTCATTTTAGAGCATAAATGGCTTTGGGTCTAATAAAGATATGTGAAGGGTCAATTTTGAATCTTAAAATTTTTTACTTGGATAAAGAATTACTGAAACATACTAGAGGATAATGTAAATCCTTATCAATTAATAATTACATAGTGAAATATATTTATATAATTATCAACTCATAAAAAAATTAAATTATATATATCATAGCTAAAATAAATCTACGTTGACTATGATTAGTGATACAAATCATATCAAAAAGTTATGTTTTTATGATTTGATCAAACCCTTAATGTGATATATATATATATATATATCTAAAAAATGAAACTAATAATGAAAATATGATAAATGGAGTTTCCTTTAAATCTAAATATTCTTTAAATTCAAAATATTTTAATGATATACAATGTATATCAATGTGTTATAAATGTGTTGATCAAGGTGAAGTTGAATGAAATTAATATTTTTTTATATTGAACCAATTCTTGGGAAATATGAATATTTGAAAATATTATAATAAGGATATGAAGGAGTCATATTATAGGAATGAATAATTTGGAATTATATTCTTTTAATGTAAAAAAAATTCTATATTTGAAATTTTTTTATAAAATTGAAAATACAATATAGGAAGTCTCCAAAAACATAAATTAGAGGAAATGAAAATAGGTGTCTAAATTCTTCGTATTCATGGAGTGTTTGTGGAGAAGACACTATTTCCTGATGTTCTTTAGAAGGTATTGTTAATAAAATATACATTTTTACCTTTAATTCAAAAGCCCTAATGTGTTTAAAAATCAAGGGAAATATTTTAGTTAATGATATTACTAAATAAACTCCTAATTCCAAATTTATCAATGATTCTGAGGATGATAGCTATGATGAAACTGAGAGTGAAGATGAGTTTCATACTACAATACTTGAAGATATGTATCTATATGTAACTAGTCTTGAAAATGGAGAAAAATGAGTAATAGATTAATGTTAAAAAATTTAAGGATTATTTATTAAATCATTAAAAAATTTAAAATAATACTAAAATTGAGAGAGTTGAAAGAATAAATATATCAAAGGAGATCATTATTGAGATAGGAAATTTAATTTATGAGAGTAGCAAGATAAATTCTATTTTTATGGATTTGAAGAATAAATTTTCAATGTACTACACTAAAAAGAAAATTGAAAATTGTTTATTAATAATAATGATATATTTCATAACCTCGTGATAAAAATGGTGAATTTAGTTAATGGAAAATGGTATCCTTAAAATATTTAACTAAGGATATTATGTGGTATTTAGAAATTTAAACTATAAATAAATTATTGAAAATATTTAAAAATGGAAGGAAAATATTTTCGAAGATATATGGTCAACTAATACCTAAAATATATAAACCTCTTATTATATGTAAATTCCCCAAAAGCATAACGTATCAATTAAATAATTCATCCCCAGTCAGGACCATTTTTCACTCTGTTTTAGAATGGGATAAATTGGAAGAAGAATTTTTCATTAAATATAATTCAATGTTTCAAAAAATTAGATATTTTCTTTCTATGGGGGTGATCACATATGAACAGTTCATAACTGAGGAAATATGGGTTCTAAAGATCTCTTTTTCAAATAAATCTGATCCTCAGAATGTTTATCATCTAAAAAAAGAATTTTGGAGACCTAATGTCCCTGTGTATCAGTGGTTGAATAATTATTATTAGTACCTAATAACCGAATACTATTATAATAGAACATACTTTCAATATTTGTTAATATATTTATTATTCCAAATATGATAGTGTTTAATTAATATATTTCATTAATTCCATTTATTTTTTTGGAGATAGAGATTTAGGTTTTTGGATTACATCTAATATATTACACATTTAATTTTCAAAATATTAATCTTTATAAATATTGATTTTCTCACATCTTTGATAGAAGAATATCATGAATGCTTATTGGAATATATATTCCTAAATTTTTTTTCTTCTTATTATTATAAAAATGAATTCTTTAAGGAGAGGTATCCTTATATTATACTAAATATTATTATTTATAAAATAATTATTTTTTAAATTTATGAATTTAAATTATTTTTAAAATAGAATGTTTTGTAAAAAATTTCAACTCATTTAAAATTATATCCAGTCATACGTTTTGATTATGATTTTTTTTGTAACATCTGATAATGGATATTCAATTATTATTGTAGTCTAATTATTATATCTATTTTAAAGTATAGAATAATTGTTTGTTGGATGTATATAATAAATTGATTTTTTCAACCATAATACAAAATTTTTGTATAATTATTCATTTTCTATTCGATTTAATGTGATCATATAGGGAAATTTTATAAAATTTAATTTAATGAGATAGGTTAGTAGATGAGGATATGATTATAAAACATGAATTTATATATGATTATATTAAATACTAAGGATGGGGATATATTTTTCAGTATAGGGAAGCTTATGAGGTGAATAATTCCATAATATTTCATGAGAACAATGGAACTATGGGATACATAGAGCTAGGAGAAGAAAAACATGTTTTTTACTCTCTTTAAGGATCAATTTATCTTAACCATTGAATGGATTTTTAAAATATGGGGACTACAAATGGATTGTGAATCAATTTTTTAAACAAACATTTATATGGTTTTGATCATTCTAATAGAGTAATGGGAAAAAATTATTTATGGTGAAAGACAAAGTACAGAAAATAAACCCCAGGTTTCTAAAACTAATAATAGCATTTTAGTTTATTCAGTTATTCAAATTAATAAAAAACAATGATAAAAATAAAATAAAATTTATGATATCTATATTATAGGATTTCAGTTAAATAACCATAATATTAACCTTTTAAACTTCACATTGAAATATATTGAATCCATATTCATTGAAATAATGAAATTAAATAATTTTTTTCATAGATATTGTACAATTGTTTAATAATTTTATTGATAAAAATACAATTTTTGAATAAATATCACAATGAATGAGTAAAAGATAGTCTAATTAATAATGAAAGTTTTTCTAAGATGAGGTTGATATACAAAATCAGTAAACAATTAATCAGATATCATAAAATTTGTTTCCCTGAATAGATAAAATACATCAATGAAAGAAAACAAAATGTATTTATTAATTCAATATAGAATATAAATATCAAATAGGTATTTTTAATAAACACAGACATCTAAAAAATAATGAACACAATTAATATATTATTTTAATGAAGAACCTTTTTTAATAGATCATTAATTATTCCACTGAAGAATTCTAGAATTTGGTTAACCCACATTAAAAATCATAGAAGGAAATGTATGATGAAATAAGAAGGAATAAAGAGTATTGGGATGGTGGAATTATTTATATTATCTTATATAAATATAATGATATATAATAAAGGGAAGATACTCATTAAAGTGTATCCAATGAGAATAAGAATAAGTGACACACTTAGAAGGGGATATATTAATCATGTATTCAAGTCCATACTACATAATATAAATTTAAAAAACAAATAATTAAATAGATATAAATTTAGAAGAACATGGATTCTGAAAGTAAAAGGAAAAATAATGTGAAAAAATTTAAAGTGAAACCATTTTCACTATACTATCCCCATCATGAATTTCTTGATGCTGTTGAGAATACCACAAATATTATTGCAGTAGAGGTTACTCTATTATAATATTATTGTATAGATATAAAATCCATTAATGTTTTTACAGATTGGTAAGACATTTTAATGTATAAAAAAAATCAAAAAAAGCTGAATTTAGAGAATGGAAAGACATTTTTGACTGTTTTCTCAATGAACCTCCAATTCCATATTCAAAATCACGGATGACATCTCCATTTATGGAGATTGGTTTATAATAAGAAAAACTAATCCAAGATCTATCAAATTCATTAGAAATCAAATAAATGTTTTAGAAACACTGGATATAGAAAATGGTTTAGATGACATTGATGTTGAAAGATATGATTCTATTAATGTGTTTTAAATATCAAATAAAAACTGAAAATTTGAATTTTGAACCTATAAATATTAAAATATATAATGATAAGTGGGATTTTTCAACAGAATATTCTACACATAAAGAGTATAATGAATTTAATGGGAAATTAATTCATTTTTTAAATATTTCATGAATTTTAATTTTTTAATAATTTTTTACTAGAATATCACGGCAAAGTGAATTTATTCCAAGAAGAAATTATTGTTAGAAAAATTATGTTCTTCCAAATTTTCATAGTTTTTATTTGATTTGAGAATGAAAATATCCAAAATTTTATTCGAACAATTTTATCTTATGTGTTTCAGATTGTATTAAACAAAATAATTTATGTTATTTTATTTCTTCATGTGTTTATCTAACATTGAGTAATGTAATCGATCTATAACAATGTATGTTATCCTAAAAGAAGCGATAAATATCATCAGTTTACTCAAAATAAAAAAATATTGAAATTGATCTTACTATGGATGATATAATCATCCATAGACAATGATTGTTTTCCTAATTTCTCTAGTCAAATGACTTATTTAGAGTGTGAATAATGAAAAAATATTATCTTTTGAAAATGTTATTCCTAAATTATTTTCATAAAAAATAATTTGGGGTGATGAAAACTATATACCACCCTTGTATGTTCATATTGGACTAAATTTTTATCAAAGATAGCATTGAGATCATTTATATTATGAAAAAGGTTAAAAAGAAATTTTATATTACAAAGTCTCTTAGGGAGCCATATTACGATGAACGATACTTAAAATTTGATATATTATGTAGTGCTATCTGTTATGTTGAATGTCAATATCACATTTCAAATCACTTGAAATTTCATGTAATTATTTAATAGATTATAAAAAATTATATTATCTATTTATGAAAATACTGATATGTACATTCTTTTCCATGAATAAAAGGATATGATGAATGAGATGATCTCTCACAACACGACTGCAAAATTAATTAATATATTGTGAAGGAATATATGAATACACATAAAAACCATTTATATAAAGATATAATTGTGTGGCTACATAAATTGTTATTATTGTCTAATTATTATGTTCAAAATTAGATAATAATGTAATAGAACCAACTACCAAAAGAGAGAGAGAGACAAAGAACCTGAAACAAATGAATGTGAAGAATGATTAAAACAAATATTCTTTGAATATATATACATTTAAAAAATATATAAAATACTAATTTGTTGTGATTATAAGATTATATATATTTTAAAGAATATCATCTATAACTATGCTCTAAATACAATCATATTATTTGGAAAAAATTCCATCGACTATCAGTTTCTGCTTGCAACGATGTGGTGATCCCTGTTTCCCTCAATGTTCTATTTTATTATATTTTTTTACACTTGGTGTATGAGTTTTTTGAGACCTTATATATGAATTATAAAATAAGATATTAATTTAATTCTCAAATACTATTATATTAAGTGAAAAATTATTCTACACAACTATGATCCCCTGTAAAATGGTTCTTTTAGTGAAAATTTACAAACACATAGAGGAGAGTGTTGGTGGAGTGGACTAGGGGATTACTGTTCCTGAAACCATTATAAATCTCTAGGTTTTTATATATTTTATATATATTTTAATTTCCAATTATTGTTTTTATTACTAAAATGGTTTTTTGTATTCATACAAAAAGAGGGTGGTTTTTTGAGATTTAATTTTTTTGAACTCAATTCAACCCCCTCTTGAGTGTTCGGAAATCCATTATATGGGACGCCAATTAGTATTAAATATTGTAACATCATAGCTCACTAATACAAATGGATTTATTCAAAAGATTATTTTTTTCAAATGGTTTCAATGGATGATAACCAAGAAAGTATGACAATTTTTAATGCTTTATACTTCAATGATGAAAATTATGGTTTATTAAAATCTTGCATGACCATCTATCTGATGAATATAGGGTGGAATAATTATCACAATTTATTAAATCCCTATAACTTCCTATTTATATTCTAATACGTGGGATTCTACTAATAAAGTATATTCTGACATGAACTCCAAATCATTGAATATTGTAATATGGGGATTAGTTATATATGAGTTCGACAAAGTTTCTCATTTTCAAAAAACCCAAGAAATGTGGACCCCAATATAAGTATAACATGAAGTTAATAAAAATATGAAAACTATTATATATTATAAAATGATTATTATTTTTGATACATTCAAGTTTGATAAGGGAGAAATTAGTACTCATCTTATTGGAAGGGTCATTGAGAATGAAATTATCATTATTCCTCTATGAGATACAATCAATGAACCAAACTAGCATTGAAAGTTATTATAATATTACCACCAAAGAGGAGTATAATCTCACATATATCATACAATCTATTGAGGTCAAAAATTTCAAGGAAAATATCTCATATGAACCCTCATGTTGTATAAAGGTAAAATAAATTCTTTATATTGAGAAAATAAAATGATAAAAAATTTAAATTGTATATTAATGGATTTAATAGATAATGATTAAGGAATAAAAAAATACAAATAGATAAAACATATTATGAATAAAAATCCTTATGAAATTCCAGATAAAATGATGAGATTACATATATTACGTAGAAATTTAAAAATTTATTCATCAAGAGAAGAGGATTCAAAATACCATTCGAATAGTACATAAAACATAGTGAATATACTAAAGAGTTCTGATGCTATGAGTGTTAGTGGTTTGTATATATCAAGCCTAATAGTCTAAAATATAAGGATTATAAAAAATAAATAAATACATCAATAATTATTTTTTTATGAAACCAATCTAAGATATGATGGACACATAGAAGGTTTTTTATGATTTAGGTGAATTCACATTATCAGAATCAAAAAATTGATCTATTATTCAAAATTAAAAAAATATTAATTATGGTTTATTTTAATGGGGCTCATTCTAATAATTATTTTGAAAATTTATTTGAATCCTGAAATTAAAATTTATCATATGGATAAAAAAATTAATATTGTACCATATTGAAAACAATGAATAAAAGATTGAAAAAAAGAATAAGTTCTTCCTAAAATTTTATATTAAGATTCTTATTGAAGTGGAAGACCTATTAAATAGATATTAAAGTAAAAAAATCAATTGAAATAATATACTTGCTAAACACAGAACAAATTAATTTTATTTAGAATCTGCAAAATAAAGTTCAAAAATTTAAATATTCATGATGTTTCATTACTAATGGTTACAAATATATAAATAAAATCCTTGGTCAAAATAAAATTAAGAGATAAAATATTGGAATAGAATTTATAGGTGAAAATCCAAAATCCTACAAATACTAATTTTTTTCCTAGTTCTAAAAACCAAAACCATTCAAAAGTTACCCATTTTAATTATGGTATGGTAGGACACAATGATAATATTTTTAATTTTTGAAATCTTCAATTTGGTTGAATCAAAAATTCATTTCATACTAAATATTTTTAAAAACATGTTTACTATGTTTTATATAAGGGAAGAAATTGGATTCCTAAGTCTCTTATAGTTAAAATTTCCTAACCCAAAAGTGTCTGGGTACAAAAGAATTTCTATTATTGGATTTATATTTTTAAGGAACTGTACATGTGAATAGCAATGAAAAATGGTCTATCGAGAGTCTGGTCATGATATATGAGTTGAGATTACTCAAAAGTTCCTTCAATATCCACAATATATTTATTATATGTCACATTTCGTTACATTAAAAATGGAATAATAGTCTTCATTGGATCAATTGGGAATCCCCAATCAATTTTCATCAACACAATTCTTTAAATTAAAGGCTTTCACTATAACAAAACATGTATTTATCCACTTCACTATGGTAGAGATTTTATTGATTTCTCTAACAATTCAATCTTAGTTTTTAATGATAATTCCCAAAAAAATTAATTCACCTAGAACATATAATTTTTAAACATTTTATCTAAATTATTTGTGTAGAAAAAATATATATTAATTGAATACTAAAATTGAGTAATCATGGATTAGTCATAGAAAGGTTGGATATTTAAATGTTCACTCCATAAAAAAGTTATGTATGAAACAATTAATTTCTAAAATTTCTATACTTAAATTGGATAAAAATAAGCTATGTGATGCATTCCAAATGATCGGCCAAAAAATTCATCATTTCAATGAATAAAAGATGTTGGTACATCTTGACCACCAGAAAATATTTATATGGATTTGTTCAGACCTACTCAAACTGCATGTCATTCTAGAAAAATCATATTTTATATAATAATTTATTATTTTTCAATATATACAGGGGTTTAAATTTTTATGACGTAATAGTGAAGCATATTCAACGATTATAATTTTTTTAAACAGATAAAAAACAAGAAAGAAGTTAAAATCATGTATTTTAGAAGTGATAAAGGAGGCCAAATTGAGAATCCTGAATTTGATTCCTATTTCAAAAAAAATAATTTGAAAAAATATTCTCTACCCAAAATACACCTTCATATAATGGTGTTGTTAAAATAATAAACGACACATTTCAAGAAATTTCATGCACTATGTTATGGTAATATAACATATGCACACATTTATGGGTTGAGGCTGTAAACATAACATGTTACATAACTAACAGAATTCCAATATGACTTATCATGATGAAAATACCATATCAGTTATGTAATAATAGAAAATCAAAGGTAATAGAGTTAAAATTATTTTTATATAGGGTTTATATCATGAAAACCAAGAATAATCATGGCATGTTTGATCCATAAGGTGATAATAGAATCTACCTAGTATACACTACTACATTGAAATATGGTAAAGTTTTCAACAAATGGTCATGGATAGTTGATGAATAATATATTGTAATGTTCGATGAAAGTGGTCAATTTGAAAAAAAACATTATTCAAATTAAAGAACAATTTGATTCCATCAAGGATCTTATCCATGCACACCTATTTAAAAACAAAAAGGATTATTAAGTGGTACATGATTACTTTAAACTAAATTAAATAACGATAGATACTTTTGTACTAAAAAGCATGTTTCCCAGAATACATAGTAACCGTAAATTCCATCAAGTAGAAATATTTTTAGAAATATTAGATTAAGGTTTAACAAATATAATATAATTGTAATCCTAGTTTTATTCTCTTTATTTTGTCCCAACTTGAACATAAATATAGAGAATACGATTTATCAAATTAATTTTGGATCTTAACTATCTATGAATAGAATAAAAATTAATATAAAAAATATTTGGAATAAGTTGGAATACACTTGGACTATCTTATAAATAGATTAAAATGGGTTTTAAAAATAAAATAATGATTCAAATTGTATAATAACTATATATAATGGTAGATTATTTTAAAAATATATAATCAAGAAGAAGGAATAGTTTAGGAAGACACTTTTCCTCTAGAATTTAGTCTAAAAGCTATACAATCCTTATAGAACATAAATATTTTATGGATATTAAATTATATCATATTAATGTTAAATATTCTATTCTAAAAGGGTTTTTAATGGATGAGATTTATGTAGAACAAACTCCTTGTTGTGAAGACCTCACATTGAAATTTCCATTTTTAGACATACCAAAACACTATATAGACATAAACAAGAACCAATGGAAAGGTGTGAATTAATAAGTTATTTTATTTTATCGAATGATTTAATAGTATGAATTCAATTACCTATAATATTTAATAATAATTCGTCCTTAGTTATTTATCTTGGATAAATATACCCAGATGATGTTATTTTTGGATCAAAAAATCAATAATTGTGAAATTGTTTTTCAAATATTATGAGAATAAAAAATATAATGAGTATGATGTAAGAGTTAAAATATTTTTTATGATTTTATATTTATAAAATTATTTTGGAAATATTTAAAATAAAATAAATTTCTTTCATAATTTATTTATGAAATGTAGACATGGTAACATTATGTATTACTCAAATACTTTTAGATCCAATATTAAACATGTTTAATATGAAAATAAAACACCATTTGACAACAATTAATTTAGAGGAATCACTATATGTTTGATTTCTATTACTACAAGTAGATGAGATTTTTTTTCTAGTATTTATTTGTGTATGTTTTAAATGTAATCTAAAAGAATCACATTTAAATGACTCAAAAAAATAATATATTTGAAAATAATTTTGACTCTTTAGGTAATTTTCCATAAAAAATATGTTTAACATAGTCTCATATTAAAACGAGGTTTTTTGGATGTAGATTACATATAAATATTCCAAATGGAAGCATTGATATTCTATAAAAATCCACAGTTTCTTAGTTGAGTATGAAACAATACTATGAAGCATTATCAACTATTGAAGATGAATATATTGCAGCAAGATGATTGTGTGCCAATGTTTTGTGTATAAAACAAATATTTATAGATTTAGGATTTAATTTTAACTGCTTACCATTCAAATATAACCAAATAATTTCTATGAATATTTTATATGATCATATAATATATTCAAGAATGAAGCACATTGATTTAAAATAACTTCTTTAGAGACAATGAACCAAATAATGGCATCCCTTCAGATTTCGTTTTCAACAGAAAAAATATATTAGTTGAGATTTTTTATAAACTATTTCTGACTAATGGATTTAATTTCACTAAATTAAAAGGAATTATAATTAATTTTAAATAATGATATTTTATAACAAAATTTCATGTTCAATGTAAATACATTATTTAACATATTTTATATACTATTGTGATTTTATTTTGAGTACTATATATTTCTTATAAGTCATGTCACCTCGTTTTAATAATAATAACATTTCACGTCATTGCAGGACCCCTTGATCACCACAAAAGAAAAGAACAGTGTGTTTACTCTATATATGAAATGCTTTTCAAATCAATGAACCCACTTTCTCCGGGCTACCCAAAACATTGTTTACCTAACATTTCAGCCTTCCAAACCCATTAATAATTTCCAAAACAATGGAAAATGGTGGTGCGTCTTTACGATGAAAAATATGAAAAGAATCTTATGATAAAATTGAAGCGATCGATATATTGATTTGAATGGTTGGAAGAGACAAAAACGTTTTTAAATAAGGTCATTAATCATCATGGATGTGAGTACATCTTTGATGAATTGTGAAACTTGTTGGTATTCAAAAAATATGTTCATTTGTTTTATAAATCTGCATTTGTTTCTTCGTAGATGATGAAGACCTGGTTAATTCAGAAATAAACCAAAATAATCTTTCTATATCCTATGTACTATTATTGGAAGCCTTCAAAATCTCCCAGGAAGGATACGTGTTCTTCCATACCAACTTAATTATAGTGTGTGGAGTCACTCCTCTAGAGATGATAAAGTAACTATTTGAAATATAAGTCATTTAAAATAAACCAATGATGAAGTTAGAACCCGAAAGAAAATTTCTTACAAATTATATATAGTCTAGAAGCACATAATGGAATGGTGAGTTTTAGAAAATTATATTTCCAGAAATTGCATTAATTTATATACTTATTATTGAAAAACATTCTAATATGGATTGATATATATTACGGTACATGTGCCACACTCAAAACAAATCATTAATCATATATACTTTTATATGGATATTAACCCTCTATTTTTGAAATGATAGAGTTTTCTTGGATAAGGCAACTTTATCTCCTTATCCCGGTTTGAAAATTCTATGTGCCAAGTGATTAGAGGATTTTTTGAGTTTGAATTTTACATTGAACAACATGGTTCACATAACCTAAGAACTAATACATCATAAAGTATCTACGTAGGGAATTTCATTTGACCTGGGAGAATGTCTATCCCATTTATATAGATCAACCAAAAGTATTGAATTCAGAAAATGATCAAATAAAGAGACTATTTCTGATAGGTATATAAGTGTCATAGTTCCTAGAGAATGTGGATATCTAAATAAATATTAGAATATCTCTCCTCCTAAACACATTTCCATATTATTTTATGCCAATATAGAAAGAATTACCTCTACTATCACCATGCCTTTGATTGTTGGGTAGGACACAAACATTTCGTTATTACCCAAAACATTTTCTCTCATTACTTATTCCCACTCCGAATAGTTATAAAATTTGTCTATAATAAGGATTACTAAATATAGATATCTTGATTTGTGTCATGTAGAAGATGTACCCCAAGACAAAAAAGTCACCAAGTTGGTTGTGAGAGAATGGATGTGAAATAAAATAAAATTTATCGTTCTCAAGATGTAGATAGAAATATAATGTTCAAATAGTTGGAAGAAGTTTTCCTGAGAAATATTATGAGATTTATTACAAGTTTATAGTTAAAATATTTTCTATGAAGGCCTAGTTAGTTGATTATAGAAGAGAGATTAGTATTCTTTTTTAAAGTACCATGTTAAAAGAAGAATTGAATAATGTGAAGCTTCCGGCATAGTTGATAATAGTGAAATTGATCCTCAGGAATCTATTGCGTCATTTGATCAATCTAAAAAAAATATATCCCGTCCATTAAAAGATAAAGTGCTAGATGTTCAAAATTCATCAAATGAAGTGAAGATTGATGATATTTTAATCATAACTGGCTTAAATATGGCTTGCAATTTATAAAAAAAATTAATTAATAGAGAAATAGTTAGAATACCTGCATTCAATATTCATAATCATATTATGTAAGAGTTATTGGAGGAAAATGATAAAGTAGAAGTCGATGCTTTTGGGGAGATATAAGAGTCTTAGACTTATGAATAGGTAAATGAAATTTCTTCTCTTAGTCATCCAGTTACCATATCAGATGATTAGTTTGAAGAGTTTACGAAGTTGAGTGATGGATTTTCAATGAAATGAGATATATAAAATCTCTTTGAAAATTTCCCTCAATGAGAGTATATTGGTTTCAAAACCTTCCAATAATACTAAAAAATTATAAGTTGACAATGCTTGACTATTGTGATGATTACCTTATTTAACATAATGGAAGATATCTGCCAACACCACCTGTATTTTATTGGAATGTATCTACTTCATAGATATTAATGGATTAATTTAAACTGGAAAATGAGTACTAGAGGTAGATTCTCATGGATGGGAAATAGTATTATTTACATTAAAGTCAACTAATATCTAAACAATGCATTTAATAATAGGATAAATTTTACTTGCTAATAGTTTTCAGAGAGGCACTAAAAAAATCTAATATAAAAATGATAGATCAAGGAGGTCACGTTGGTATTACAGAATTATTACTATTGTTGTGTGATGTCATTTGTTAAATAGTTGACATACATCTTCCTAAATCATCACTAATGTAGGGAAATACATTATCATTCAAAAATACACCTACTAAATCCATTTCATTTTTATCAGTTAATACACCTACTCTTCATTTTACAAAGGTAATTTACTGATGGATAATCATCTATTAAATAATATAATAATGATTCATCTATTGCATTTATAAAACATTTTAATTTTTCCTCATTTAATAGAATCTTTAACACATATGAATTATTCCTCATTTATGGAATATTTAAAACTTTTGAATCGATTTTTAAGATAACATTTCAATTCCTGGATCCCTTTAATGGTTTTTAGGATGTTCATTTCTAACATGATTCTATATGTTTAAAGAAATCTAGTATTATTTTTTTATAAAATTTGAATTATTGATATACTAAAATATTTTCTAAACTCCCTATCTTTTTATTCTATAGTGCATTAACTATTTGTCCATGTGACTAATTTGTTTTAGTGTCTTTTTAATATTCATATTTTGTATTAAATATATTTTTAATGGTCTCTATTACTTATTAACATAAAATAATTCCAAATTCAATTCACAATATATAGAAATAGTTTTTTATTATTTTCTATGTGAATAATTAATTTTATTCCATACTCTACATCTTTATTACAAAAATACAGAGATAAAAATAAGTATAAGAAAATATAAATTGATATTTAATAAGACAAAAAAATGCGCATCCTCTTTATTTTAAACTACGAAGAGAATAATATATTTCAAAAAATTGGTGAATATATACTTTAAAAAGGTAGAATGAAAGTAGGAGTCTATAATTCTATAGAATTTATCATATTTATTTTTAATGATAAAATCATATTTCATGAATTATTTTATATCGTAGGGGTTTTGTGAACATCTAAAATTGGGGGATTTTTAGAATGATATTTTCCTGACATATCTTGGTTTTAATGTGTTTTGATTATTCAAAAAAATTCATAATTCCATTATAATAATTTTATCATAAGTGTTTAATATTGTATTATTTAATAGAATATATCATGAAATTATTCTTAAAGTCTTTATCTTACATCGAGTAAATTATTTGATCTAACCTAGTGTATTTTATCCTACAAGAAATGAAGAATATCATTAGTTTAATTACAATAAAAATGTGTTAAATATAATCTAACTACTTAATACATTATCATATTGAGATATTGGTTGAGTTTCCTAATGCTCATGTCAGATGCATTAGTTATAGTGAAAATAATGAAAAAATATTATCTTATGAAAGGGATATTCATAAATGATTATGTTAAGAAAGCCCAAGAGTTATTAAAACTAATTATAACCCCAACATGAAAATAATATTTTGATTAATTATCGTACATAGTATTGATAATATTTTATATTATGCAAAAGTGGAAAAAGTTGTTTTTATCTTACACAGTCTCTTAAGAGGTCATCTTACGATGAATAATAATTATAGTAAGATATATTTTAAATTTGTGGAAATTATATATAATTTCATGATTAGTTTCTTAATCTAAATATAATTATTTACATTATATTAGATGTTATTAGTAAATTTATTTTCTAATTAAGGGAAAAAAATTTTGTGCAAGACATTTAATGAAGAGAAATATATGAGGAACCATAAGATATTTGACATTGCTACATGAAAAATAACGTATATATTTGCAAGGAAAGGATTAATGTCTTCAATAACCTATCTTATTAATATCATAATGCATGGAATGTTCGACTATTAATATTTTCTCATTATTAAGATGGAAATATGATATAATAGGATGTGTAAATTACATCACAATGAGAGAGAGGGCAGCAGTGAAATAGTTGAATGTGAAGAGTGACCTGAACTCCAATTATTTGAATACATATAAATAGAGAATATTAAAAAAAATCATCATTAAATTTTTATCAAAATCTCTCAATTGTACTAATAATTTTCTAGATCTATACACTAAAGGATAAGATGTTATCTGGATTAATCTTCTACTATTTTAAATATCTTTTTACAACTATGTGCTACAACCATTTATCTCAATGTTCTATTCCATTTCACTTTGATTACACTTAATTTAAGAGTGTTTTTAAGACAATAGATATCTCATGTAAAGGGAGAGACATGTTTAATTTCCTTATTACATTTTAATAATTGATATATGCTTATTATTAGCTAGGATACCCTCATAAAATGGTTATTTTAGTTAAAATAACAAAACACAATGAGTAAAGTATGGGTTGAGTGGACTATGAAATTTATTTCCCTAAAAACACTATAAGAAACCTATTTTTTATTGATTTAATTTAATTTTCAGTTTTTTTAATCCTATTTTTATAAATTAAAAGTATTTAATGGTTCATACCTAAATAGGGTGTTTTTCTGTAATGAATTGTTTTTTAACTCAATTCATCTCCTTGAGTGTTAAATTATAAATTATCTGGTCAATGTTTATCTACAATTAAGTTAAAAAATGGAATAAGAAATTTGTCGATTCAATTAGAAATATTAAATGGGATTTAAAATTGTGAATTACATGAATTTCATACCTAATATATAAAATTTTTTTTATTCATTTTAATTCACAAGATAAAGATATAAATTCCATATATATGTTACAAGGCCAATGTCATGAGAATTTTTCTATTTTATTAATCAGATTATAATCGATTGATGTATTCAACTATAATCAACACATGGGGGTCTAATATCATTATAAATTCATTGTTGAGTTGATGTATCTAACAATTACTCGAAATTTATGATTCTTAAAGTATAATTAGAAACCAAATGTATAAGAAGATATATATATTGAGTAATATATAAAGGTAATGATAATGATGTAATCATTTCTATCCAAGAAGAAAATATAGACACTCTGAATGTTAGGATAGCTACTTAAGAGGAAAATAATAATGAATAATACAAACATATTTAGAAGTTGGAGAACATGATTGATAAAAATATTAATAATAATGATATGCCTTTTTCTGATACTCTATTTTTGTTTGAGAATACCATTTCATTAAATCTTATTACAAATTACCATTTTCATATTCATATCAATTTTTATTAAGTTTATATTTTATATTTTTGAAATTAAAATATTTTCAAAATTATGATGGATTGAATTTTCATTAAATTCCATTGAATTGTTTTTGAATTTAATGATTAATCTTTCCACCAATCTAAAAGAATAGGTAGGTATTTATTTTTTTCATTATTTAATATTGAAAAATCGAGGGAGAAAATATCAATGAAGATTAGAACATTTTAACAAGGGAATTTTGTTAAAGACAATATAATTTATTTTCCAGAAATAACATACATTATAATATCTAATTAATAATAAATTTCATTAGTTTGTACATGATTCTTTTTTAAAATACAATATTGATATATATTTTGATAATTTAAAAATTATTATATAGAGGGTTTATTTTATAAAAATGTTTTTTTACTATGGGAATATATTATTAAATATAGTTTAATAATATTTTTACAATAATATTATTGAATTTGTTTTGAAACTTTTTTTGGGGTGGATTATTTTTTGATAAGATTTTGGTTTCTTAAATTTTTATTCATGTATTTTTATTTTAAAAAAATGTGGACATTATCGAGTTAAAGATAATTTTTTCATTAGTTATCAAAATTTTAATACACTCACACTATAATTTTATCTAGATTGTTATTTAGTTTTTTATATACAGAATAGAAATACAATTATTATATTTCTAGAGGGTTTAACTGTAAAAACAAGGATGAATAAGTTTTCTAAAATTAATATTTTTTCATAATCCATGAGAACAATAGTGGTGAATAACTAACTTCATCAAAATATGAGATGACTTGCTGAGTTCATCGGATAATGAAAAATATTCTCTTTATACTGTTGCAATTTATGCTAAAGAATGTGTAATGTATCCAATTGGAATTTTTTGTAAATATTACTAATGATTCTAGTATTATAGTATTTACAATATATGTAAAATATATGAGAAACAAATTATATGTTGAATTCATTTAGCATATAAAACATCATTTGGTCATGAGATCACATTCAATTCTAGTATCTATTTATGTGTTTTTGAAAAATGTTTTATTATTAGGGTTTAAATTTAAGACATTAAAAAATTTATGTTGTAACATATGAGTTTCCAATTTGGTTGGCCAAGGAATTCTAATACCAAACATCACGTTGCATACATTTAAAATACATAACATTTGTAGAAGACAAAATATATTAAACCAATTGATAACTAAAGATAATAGTAGTTTACAGCCTTTGGAAACATGTAAATATGAACATTGATTCATAAGTGATTTAAATTATCTTCCACTAGATTCTTCTTGATTAGAACCATTATTAAAAACATCAAACATAATATATAACTTCAAAACATGGGGAGGGTAACATTAAAAGTGGGGAGCTCAATGCTCCGTAAGGGTAAACAAGGGAGATATCTAAGAATAATCATGATAATAAGTATATGAGTACATGATCTTGAAAATAGAAGATCATACACTGAATATGAATGATCATATACACAAATCATTGAAGTTAAAAAGACATGAATAATATGTACACCAAGAACATATGTAATGAAACCATTACATTGGAATAAAACATAGAATTATGAAGGGAAAAAAATAATATATAATAATTTCCATAGTAGTCATGAAATTACATCCGAGACTATATTAGTTGACAAAGTAATTTAATGAATTGGGTTCCCACCCCATTCGATCCCTGTGTTACTCAACCAAGTTCACCCATCATTCTGACCTAATATTACTAAACCGAGTTCATTTCTGGTTTGAGCCCTCTAATACTATAACAATTTCATTTTTATCTCTATCCATTCAAATATCATGAGATATAAATCAATACACCATTCATTGGAGGTAGATATTTGTCCCAACCATCTATGATTGAAATAATATATTCATGTTATAAAAGATCATATATAACACCATCATATCCCATGAAATGAAATTCATATAATAAAAATGTAATCAATACATAACATGTGGAAAGATTCAGGTTTCATAAAAATTTCATGGTGAACATATCCCATGAAATTAAGTGTTTTTAAATATCATATAACTCGTGAGAGAGAAATAGCTTTCAAAATATTATAACCCGTGGAAGAGAAATGGGTTTCATAAACATTTTTCCATCAAAACATCATACATTCAGAAAAATTATATAAATGGAAACATAAAATAATTTTATCATATAGGCATGACTAACAACAAGGGATGATATCTTAGATGGGATATAATTATTAAAGATATTATAAAAATATTGATCTGTTAAAATATCATTCCTACATTGAATATGCATTTTAAAAAATAAATCCTTTTTGAAATGTCGTGATTTAAATATATCATTTAACACATGTAAATTCATCATTGAAAACTATGTAACTTTTTAAAAAAAAATCTTCTTATAAAATGGTATTTTTTTATCTTATGAAAACATATTAGAAAATATTTTTGAAAACATGGTTTTTGAAAATATTAGATTTATGACCCGAGAGAGAGATGATCAGATTTTACTAACAAACACAATACTAATTACCAATGAGTGGAACAATGGTTCTAATACAAGGATAAAACTTGAATAAAAATGGATTAGTAAAATCATGAGGGCTAATGAGATATGGATGGTAAAATTTCATCATATGTAGCATAAACATAATCGATCTCCAAAAGTGATGAGATTATATCATCAAAAAATTATAACAGGGTAACATGGGGTCATAATCTCCATTTAAGAAGTGGAAAATTATAGGAATATTAAAATGTCAGTAATGAAACTAAATTAGTGATATAACTTGTAAAATGTAATTATATACTATTCTATATATAATTTTGGTTCATAATAAAACATGGGTCTCAGCGACAGCCACATGCACCCCAGTGGAGTTCCTAACCTCATGGTCTTTCGATCCTTGCCCAGATATTGATTTTCTCAAGCCTTCACAGCCACTGGTGGACTCTCCCATGATTTTTCGGCCTGTTTCTTCTTTCAGGGATGTGTTTTACGGCCCATATAAAGCCCAAAAATCTTATTTCCCCAAAATCTGTTCGATCTCCTCATCGGTGTCGTGGGGGTGCTCTTGGATTTCTATGGAGTTTCTACACTTGGAGTTCGATAATGAGGTGGAGTGCCTCAGGTTGACCCTTGTTTGTCAATATGGAGCTGGAATGCAATCTCCCCCAGACATCAGGCGTTCCCTTGATTCCTAGAGGTTGCAATATCATGTGAGGATTTTCTAAATTAATCATAATTCTTTCTTTATGTTTCTAGATTTAGAACAATATTTCATTCATTAGTGGTGGTTTTCTCTACAGTCCTTTAATCACTGGCACTTTAACCTATCGTGGTTAACATTGGATTCACATCATGGGGAGAGAGTACCTGAGCTGCGGTCTAATTCTATCCCATGGTCTCCCTCTTCCCTTTTAGAATGATTCTTTCCTCAAGGCCACTAGGGACTCTCTAGTTGGTTTTCTTTTTACGGATGATTCAAACAGATGCAGTGAGGCTTTTCTAGAAGCTCAGATGTGTGTGTAGACGGACATCTCCCACCCTCTCCCTACCAGTATATCCTTTAAAGTGCAATGCTCAGTGGACTAGAGGCAGAACATAGTCTTCCTAGTGTTCCCCGTGTAATTTACATCATTCTCTATATAAGGAAATTCTGTTAAGAATTATAGGAACTGAAGGCACGTCAGTTGGATTCACCCCCTTCATCCCTCTCGTGTGGTGTTCCACTACCTTTGGATACTCATGAGCCTAGAATTTCCCAGGTTTTCCATAAAGAATTGTTTGTGACCCAGCCAGTCCCCCCTTCCTAGGAGAACAAGATTCTACCTCTTAATCAACCTCCAACTATTTGTTCTAACATCCAAGAGTGGGCTTGATTTGATCATATGGCCTCCTCTATGCCCAAGGTTTTTATTGGTTACTTCATCAACCCATGTTAGTTTCTTTCAGGAGGGAACCTACAGGAATGTTTCATGGGTCTCCCCCTTAGTCTCTTAGTGCCTTAGGCGTTTCCCTATTCATTGGATATAGGACTCCTTAGAGATGTCAGATTGAACAATTATTCCAGCTTAGTGATGTATGTTCCACCTTCGGTTTATGTCGGTGTCCATCATGCTTCTTGTATTCCCCAATTGGATGGCTTAGTTCCTCTAGTCCATGATAGAAAAGAATCTCATGTAGTTCCCCCCTAGTGCTCTGAATGGATGCCACAATAGCCCCATTTGAAACATATCAACATTCTTCATGTCCAAGAGTTTGTACCCATTTCAAACATAGGTAGATGAGGGATAATTCCTCCTCCCAATTAAGAGAGATCGAGGGTCCGAGGAAAAATCTAGGCCTTTTCTTGTTTCATGTTATCTTTAATCATCTGGAACTCCTGTGGTCTAGGAGCCTGGGTGATGTCTGACAACATTTCTATTGAAGATAGAAAAAAACAAGTGGATTTGGTTACTGTCCTAGAGTATAAGCATAATCCTTATAAAATTCAGTATTTTTTCGCATGATCAATCTGCATGATTCCATGCAATCAGATCTCGTTAACAAGATCATTTGGATATTCTGATATATAAAAATCTTTGTTGTTCTGATATTCTCAGGTTACCAGTTCATCACAACAAATGTATCAATGTGTGGGTATAGTGTGTTGGTTTTCTTCATGTATAGAAGTTGTGATGCTCATGGTCATGAAATATTGTGGCAATATCATTGTTCCTTTGATCCATGGGAATCTTCCTGAATTGTGGGAGGTGAAATCAAAATCATAGTTGATCATAATCAGAGTAATGGAATTGGGGAATTTCCCAATAACGTCCGCATGGACTTCACTTGCTTCATGAATGAGAATGGTTTACTAGATGTAAGATTCTCTGGTGACCCCTTCACATGGTGTGACTATAAAATAGGTAGAAGGTGATGGATCCAGCTTGATCATTTCCTTGCAAACATCAATGCCATACCCATGTTTCCTAATGCCAAGGTCAATAACCTTGTCTGAGGTATCTCAAGCTAGTTGCCACAATCTATTTCCCTTCCCCCCAGGACGGATACTTCAGAGGGTTTTAGGTTCTACCCCTACTAGACCCACACCCCTGGATAGAAAAAGATCATTGAATAGTTCTATGGGGAAAAGATGTAGGGGAATTCGTGGGTTCCGGTCTCCTATAATCTATGTCTACTAAAATCTAGGTTCAAGGCGTGGGCCAAGGATCTCCATCATCCTGACTAGAATATGGTGGAAATGAAACTGAGTATCGAATTTCTGGAAACTAGTCTAGAAGAGAGTTAGAGCGGCTTTCTTTTCGATGAGATCTATTCCAGAAAGAAATCATGGGAGGATATTATTCTCATGTAGGAATTTGTTTCATGAGAAAGATATAGGATAAAGTGGTTTCATGAGGTTGATAAGAACTAGACTTCTTCCATGCTTGATTTAAGGAAAGATGGTGACTCATGAAACTTAGCATTCCTCTCGAAGTTGGGACATACATAGATGACTGTGACATGGTGAGAACCATGGCACATACGTTCTTCAGGGATCTCATTGTTGGTCCAAACTCGAGGATGTCCTTGGGGTATCTTAGTAGAAATGTGGCCATCTGGGAGTAAGTGGTCAACACAGTCTCTAATAGGGGAAATTTTTTACTCAAAAAGATCCCTTAAGGGGAAGAAATTTACTTGGATATGATGAATCTAAATCCAGACAGCACCCCTGGCCCAGATGGCTTCCCATTTTTTTCACATGGATGTCTGGGATGTGGTTTAGGATGATATCACTATTGTTGTTCATGATATATTTCAGGGTGGTATCCTTCCAAGGGTCGCATGTGCTACAAACATAGTTCTCTTACCGAGGTTTAGAGACCCTTCCTCTCTCACACACCATAGACCAGTGAGTAAATGTAATTTTCCTTACAAGATCCTAGATAGTTACATCTACTTGATTCTATCCAATCTCCTTCCTTAGTGGAATTATATTGAACAAAATGGGTTTGTTATAGGACAGACAATACAAGGGGCCCATAGCATGGCTCGGGAACTTCTATGAGATATTAATACAATGAATCATGTCTCTAACATTGCTATCAAATTGGATTTGAAATATTACAATGACAAAAAACAGTGGGGATTTATTAATTTATATTTTTCTATGATGGTTTTCTCTTATAATGCCTTAAATATCATCATCAGATGATTCATCCCTTCTTGGATGGTAGTATCATTCATTGGAAAGATGCATCGCTTTTTCATGAATATATGAGGGCTTCTGCAGGGAGACCCAATATCTCTCAGCTTCTACATTTTTTCGCAGGATACACTTATTTCCCTCATCAACATGGGTTTATCTAAGGGTGACTTACTCGATTACCGCAGGAAGTTGATCCTTCTTCCAATTTCCCACTTGATGTTTGTAGATGACACTTTGATCATTATCTATGATTGAAGGATACCTATTAATGGTATTAATAAAATTCTTGAGTAATATTATAACTGGAGTGGGAAAATTGTCAAAAATGCAAAAACAAACCTTTACATATTATACAAGTGTCTTCCTAGATGGACTTCTTCTCTTTGTTGCTAGATTTCCCACAACTGCGGGTCCATTCCCATGGGTTACCACAAAACTACAATTTCTTTAGTGAGACTAAGGATTCGAGACTTTGATCATATTGTGAGTAAGATAACAGGGAGGGTTCTCAACTTTATGGAATTTTTCCATTACTTCAGTTGGAGGATTACCCTGGTTAATAGTTTACTGTCGGCCATTCCTTTTAGGCGATGACATCCACAACTGTACCTAACGGAGTCATCAGGTCTATTGATAATCTCCTGTCCAGTTTCAAGTGGGATTCTCTTTCTGAAGGGAAGATCGAAACTGGTATGATGTGATCAAAGGAAAAACAATGTAGGGGATGTTCGTGCACTAATGCTGGGTGGGGATGAGGAGTACATTGGAGGTAATGCATCCCCATTCTAGTTCAGGATTAACCCACTCATCAAAAACCTAAAACCAATCATATGATAGATTTTGGGGGAGGGTAATATTTTATTCTCTAGACATTATTATATAGGCTCTTTTCATGGTTTTCTAGGATACCTAGCTCCCTTGATCTCTTTAAAGGAAGAAATCGTCCACCCCTTATTCATAAAAGTTCTTCTAGACCAAGAGAAATAACATATCCTTGAATCAATAGTTATTAAATCCAAACCTAACACATGAATCTTCACTACGTCCTCCTAGGGGTGTTTCTCAGCAAATGATTACCGCAAGATCTGGAATTTTCATGGCCTTTCTGATACCTGGAACACCACTATTTGGAACACACAGATCACTTCCAAATACAATTTTATGACATGAAGGTTCAAAAATCATATTGTGGCTATAGATGGGTGATTCAAGAAACTAGGTATCAGTCTATCCTTAAGATTTCACTGATGTCATAGCCAGTGGAAAAAGAGCTCGATCCTCCAGTTCAATGAAAATTAGTGGGCCCACAGTGTCTGTTCATTCTATAGAACCATCTCGGATTTCTCCTCTGGATTTCATGGTGACGATTACTTCCTAGATATGTTGTTCCATGGGATAAATCTATCATACATGGAAAGGATAGAATATAAATTATTTTAATTTCAGGGTTTTGGTGCATGTGGCATGCCAGGAATACAGATCGCTTCAAATATCTTCTATTGGACCTAGTCACACTCCTCCAAAACTAGTTAGAGGATCCATAATTTAATCTAATACAGGTGAGTGATCTTCTAGTTAACACTTCCCATAAATGTCCATATTGGAAATGGATATGTTGGAGCCCTCCGGTCATGGGATAAAAGGTCATCTCGGATGGTTCATGTCTGCTAAGCAATATGAGAGGATAGGGTGTGGTTTAAGACATGTTTGGTAGTGTTTTTCAGGAGTTCACCACTTTTATGGAAAGGGTACCCCACTTTAGGAAGAGGATAATTATTTTCTTACAAGACTATCCCTTTTTATAGAGAGGAAAATTATGATAACTCAAGTGGAGACTGATTCCTTAATTATTCTTAACATTCTGAATGGTAAAGTTCATACACCTTGGTTAATATCATATATGGTTAGGAAATTCCACTCCCTCCCCCACAATGTCTTGGTGACCCACACATGGAGAGAGGGTAAAAGATTTTTGGATCATCTTGGATCATTAGCGAGCTTAGGATACAACATCACTTGCCTCTATTTGATTATCTTCTTGAAACCCAAGTGGGTTAATTTTATATGGGGATATGCACTTGGCCAACATTACTTTAGGCCTTCCTGGTCCCCATGTGCCGTGTTTCTTGTATCTTGTTATGTTCTTCATGTCTTTTTTTTCCTTGATTCATCTAGAAAACAAATTCAGTGATGATGATTATGGAGGACATTAAATGTTTCTCATAGAAATAAAAAGTTTTATGAATCCCCCTTACCTTGTGTCTTGACTATTTTCGTACTAGTTTGAACCACATATATAATAAATAAAAACTTCTTATAAAAATTTTACAAAATCATATCCTTATAAATATTGTGATATTATTACCATATATTTACCTCTTGTTATTAGTCATATGTCATTGTTTCACTTTGATTAATATTCTCTGTGTTCTTCAATTGTGTTATAATTTTTTATATAATTGTTATTTATACTTTATATCATGATTTATAGAATGTAAACAATTGTAAAAATATAATGTGTGTATATATATTATATATATTTTTTAAAATCATAAATATAATATATATGTATGAAACAAAATATACCATTCTTGGAGATGGTTGACCATACGTACACATGAACCCAATTTCTGTTTAATTGTCATGTTGGAAGAAAGAAAGTAAAATTAATATATGTATATATATATATTTATTATAGTAGATTTAAGATATCATATATGTCTTATATATTAATTAAATCAATCCATTATGAAATCCATGTAGTGTTTGAACGAATCATATTTCTTTGAGTGGGTGGTAGTTCACATTTCCTCAATCTAAATTATCATATTAACACCAATTGGAATCTTGGAAAATATATGTTGTAAAAACAATATATAATCTTAGTTAAAAAATATATATATAATATATAATATATATTTAAATAATTTCAATCATACTTTCTATCATTATAGGAGGAAAGGAAATTTGATCAATCAACGATTAGTGAAACAATAGTTTGTCATGAACA
The DNA here is from genome assembly GCA_963277665.1 of Viscum album. NCBI lineage: Eukaryota > Viridiplantae > Streptophyta > Magnoliopsida > Santalales > Viscaceae > Viscum > Viscum album. Next base: position 406,706,826 of record OY728144.1, on the reverse strand, counting down.
TAAATAGTAAGTACGTAATCTATAAGATGGAGGTGTTTGTAAATGTAGGTTGAAACATTATCATAAAAAACCTATTATATTTAGGATACATTAGTTTTTATAAAATAGTTGAATAATTAGAGTTTAGAGGGTGTTGTAGGAAATTAATTGGAATGAGCTTCAGTGAAGGTGTTGCCTATTAATCGTGTAACTCATGTTGGGTTTTCCAAAAAAGAAATAAATGAATTAACAAATTACGAACAGAAGGATTATAGGAGGAATGGAGGATTTTTGGGAAATGTTTTTGGGAGATATGTTTCTAACTTAAGAGGTTTGACATGCATGAGGACATCAGGGAGGTGGTTTCCCTTTATAGGGACAGGAAATTACTCACATTGAATATTTTCAATCAAGTTAAGTGTCAAATTTTATTACCTAAAAAAAGTTATAAAAAAATTACATAAATAATGGAATATTTATTTCTTAAATATTTTTATAAATGGGATTTGAAAATGTTGATAGTTCATTTGGCCTTCTAATATTATGGTTAGTCCCTAATTGACCTTAATTTGTCCTTAATCAATGTGAGTAATTTTAATCTTGTTTACTAATCATTTTGGACAACCATTAATATGATATAATTAATATATATATATATATTATAATTATTACAATGGTGTATGTTGGTTTCTCAAAACTAAAATAAATATTTATAAAAAAATTAGATTAATCTAATGCCACATACGGGGTGAAATAACGTGTTTTAATGTTGAATGATGTTCAAAAGTTTATTATGTTTTTATATTCAATTTCATAGTGAAATTTATTCCCATGAAAAAATTTATATAAATATATTTATAACCTATCAAATTTTACCTTAATAAAAAGTTAAAATATAATCTATCATTATTAATTATTTAATGGAAATGATTGTTTTGAACTAGAAAGAAATATTACCCACTATTCAGAAAAAAATAATGATTCTTAGAAAAGACCAAATAATTCACCGTAAGATACTGTAAATATTGTAATTTCAAAAATTAATTTATTATTTAAAAATTTAATTTATAATTTTATATAAAATTATTTTTTTCCATATAAGCACATTTAATATAATAGTATATTTAAAAATTAATATACTTTTCCAAAATCAATTTTTATCATTATAAATATGTTTTAAAATTATAACAAATATTTGAGAAGTAGTTATTACTGATTATATAATTAATCTTAACTAGTAGAATATAATTATATGATTCAAATAACAATGAAAATAAAATTATGTTATGTATAATAATCATTGTTGCATGTAAAGTATGTTAAGTTGATGTTCCAGGTAACTTATATTAAATCGATGTTCTATGTGACACACACAATGTTTTCTGTTCCATGTTATGTAATCATATTATTTCCCATGTGAATTGAATTTTTGACTTATTAAATTGAACAAAATAAAGTAAAATTTAATTTATTCTATAAAGAGATACATAAAAAAATTGGGTGTTACACTTTTGGGGAGGAAGATATTGACAAGCATGTCGTTTATTGAATCATCGATTGAATCTAATCTGGTATATTGAAGGATTTGATCATTAATGTAGAGCATGGAATTCAGTTATTAGGGGAATTTATGTTTTCAAGGTTTTAATTTCAAGGATTTCAGTCATATTGGAATCCATACCTTTTGATGGGTTACTATCATTGATATCATGAATAATGTTTATAATTACACTAATTTATGATGTTAATTGAGTTTCGTATAATTTAATTTTTTTGGGTTACATGATTTGTGAATCTTTAACCCGTGATTTTTTGTTAATTTTTTTCATATTATATTAACATGATTCTCTATACAAGCTTCATTTTTTCAATTGTTCTTAATATTATGACATAACATTTTTTCCACTTCACATATGTGTTTTCATACTTCAATAGCATGTGGGTATATTTTTTGGGATTAAAGAATTAAAATTTAACTTTTTTGACCATCAGATGGGGCAAAACTTGTAAATCAATTTTTAGATGACAATTCACCCCTCATTTAATTTACATACCCCGGTAATCTAGGACAACATTACCAATACTATATTATAAAGTGTTCATCTATAAGTCAAACTCACATCTAATATGAGAAATTCATGATTCTATAATTTTCAATAATCATTTATATTTTTTAAAAAATAAATCCCTTTGAATTTTTTTTTGATGTGACTCTTATAAATTTATTAATGAAATAATAAAAATTTTCTAATACAAACTAACAGAAAACATTTTTAAGGTTTTTGTTGTTACCTTTTTTCCAAAAAAACAATATTCACTCCACCATAGAATCATGATTAATATTATTATAACTAATTTTTATTTAAATATATATATTTATATATTTCGTATCACATGTTAATTTCAAAATCCCCAATTTTGATTCCAAAAGATGACATCACATTTACTCATAAATTTCTATCCATAATAAACATAACCATTTTAATTTATCTTTAATTATTATTAAAACAAGTTTTTAATTAATAAATTATATCATGAAAATTTGTACATTATATAATTATACCAAGATTTAAAATGAAACATACACAATTAACCTTATCATAAATAAATAAATAAATTTCATAGTATATATAAACATTCCCAATATTAAAATAAATATTATTTACAATATAAAATTCTGTTTATAATAATTATAAATCCAAAAAATAAATTAAAAATAAGGAATTTATAATTATATTTAATAAAACCCTTTAATAATTAAATTAAATATAATATTTTTTCCTGAATGTATTATAATTCAAATAATACAAGAATATCTGAATTGTAATAAAATATATATATATATATTATATAAAATAAAAATATTTATAATCATAAATCATTATATTAGAATTGATTATTACATAATTAATATTGTTATCTAAAAATATATATGAAATTAAACCAAATTCAATAAATCATTTTTTAGATCTTTATAATACAATATGTATAGGAAAAAAATGTCTAGTATACTACATTAAATAACGCTCAAAGACATAACATCCTTTAGAATAAAAATAAAACATGAAAAAAAGGAAAGCAACCAAAGAAAAGGATAAATAATACCATTATTTTATATTAAATACGACTCAATTTATTCTCATATTTAGGAATCCAAAAAATATAGTAAAAAACAAAGCCCAAAATCCATGAGATGAACCTATCAAACTAGATAGAAACACCACCAACAATATTCTAGGAAACGGATGAGTTATCAATCAAACTAACATCTAAAAAATTTTATATAATATAAGAAACGTGTTAAATTGTTTTTTGAATACAAATAAATTAATAAAATTTTGTTTACCACCAAAAAATTTAAATAAGGTAATAATTTATATATTTTAATGCATGTCAACGCACTTTCTTTCTTTTTTGGATATTTTTGAACATTATTCCTAAGAAATCATGTATCAATCTTCCATGAAATTATAAATCACTCCCAAAACTTCTTTTTTTAAATTTATATAATTAATAAATATTACAACACACTCCCACCAATAAACATTATCTCACATGCTAATGTCAAACACCCCAATATCTGTTAAATGTGATGACATCACATTACACATAAATGTCATCCCATAATTAACATCATCTTCAAAATTCAAAAATCTTATAATAATCAAATTTTTTACCTAAATAAATTATATTATAAAATTTTATATATTATAATTATTCCAAAATAAAATCAACCTCTACCATTGACCAAATAAAATCTTTATTAAATAATATCACATGAGAAATAATATTGTCAAATTATTAATTACCAATAAATTTTTAAATAATAAAAAATATGACATTCTTTCATGATAAAACATAATTACATGTATTGAAATAATTTTAATTCTCAAACAGTATTTCTTAGATGATGAATACAATTTATTACATTACCTTTTTTATAATTTTAAAACATATATATGGTAATTTATTATTTTATATTTCAATTGGCGTCATTTATATGTTTTCAAAGGATTATGATGGTTTATTTATAAAAAACAAACATATATTTCATTTCAAGTAAAATAATGTTGTTTATTAGGGTAAAATGTCATCATAAATATTTATAATTAATTAAAAATATATAATATTTAAAATTAAAATATATTTAGTGTGAATGAAATTTATTTTATTTATATTAAAATTGTATATTTATATTATGTTATTTTTATGAGTAAAATAATTATATAGATATATTTTATGTCAATCGTAAAATGTATAAGAAGAAGAATATTTTACATAGTATATAAAAACATATACATGGTATGTATAAGAAATAAAAAAAGTAAAATTGATCAACAAATAAATGGAACTTTAGTTCCACATATACTAAATATAATATAATGATTTATATTTATTGTATGTTATTTATATAAATTGATTTTTTGATGGAGTTGTTCATATAAATATAAATAAAATGATATTAATTATTAATTTTCTTAATTATATATATATCATTTTTAGAACAATAACTATATATATAGTGTAATATAGAAATACTCAAAGTGTAATAATGAAATTTATTTCTATAAGTACTTATATTACTATTTTAGAAATATTTAATTGGAACATTAAAATATTTAAATACATTTTTTATTTAATTTATGTAACATAATCACATAAACTAGTAGTGGTAAAAGAATATCCTTAATTTTATATCATCTATGAAAAATCCATTTCAAGAAAAACCATGAAAAAATATATTTTCTTACAAACTAAATGTGCTATAAATGTTTTTTGTATTTATATTTGATCCTTCAAATTTAATAAAGGAGAATAATTTAATTCAAGACATGGAATATTTAGATAAATCAAACCCTGATTAAAAATACATTATAAATGACTAAAATTACATATGGATCTATTTAAACAAAATAATTTATAATTTAATTGAAATAAAACCTAATCAGAAAAAAATTAATTAAAATTAATTGTCTCCAATATATTACAAATATCCTATAATAACATAACAAATTTTTTAATCAATTTTAGAATCATTTATGCTGATTACTTCATAATAATTAATTTTTTTTTGTTTTATGACTTACTAACATTGAGACAAAACCATTTCAATTGAATCTTTATCAGGTGACTTCGATGAAAAAACATAAGATTTTTCAGTGTATATTAAAACAATAAAATAATTTCAACTAACATATTATATTAATAAAATGTATCTAATATAATATTTTTGGGAAACCCATTTCATGTTTTTTATTCAATGATCCCAATATAATATAATCAATAATAATTTTAGAATGAAAATTCAATTAGATTTATATTTATTAATATTATAAGGATACTTTTTACCATAATAAAATAAGCCTAGTATAAAAATTATATAAATATATCCTAAACCACTCTAGTATGTTGTTTACAAACATGTAAATCTATGGTAATTCTAAAATAATAATTTATAAATTTAGTCTTTTGATAACCAATGTATTTTTTATGTACTGTTTTTCCAAAATATAATCTTATTAAAAATTATATTTTTCATACAATTGAAATAATGTTATCTTCTAAATGAGTCTCATGTATCGAATAATATAATAGTTTCAATTTTGTCTATTTGGTAAAAAATTACTTATAATCAATGTCGCATTCTGAATTATATCATTATTCCGTTTTTTTATTTCTTATGATAGTTACATTCTTATTAAATAAATTTTTCCTATCTAATTATATATAGGAACATTTATAATCTTTAGGACTTTCCAATTTTTTTCATTTTTGAAATGAAAATATCCATGAGTTATTAAGATGAAGTAATTCGATGATTATCATATTGAATTTATTTATTAACATCTGAATGAATTTATAAGTTCATTTCACAAAATAATTTCTATTATCATTATATTCATATAAAAAATATTGTCACAAATTCTATATTACATAATAATTCATAACACATTTTTGTTACTATGAATTTGGTTTAATTCATAGCATTCAATTAATATAAATTTTTATATTTTCAGTTATTTAATTTAAAAATAAGATGGAGTCATTATTTAACCTTATTAATAATACAATAAACTATTAAAACAACTATCCCAAATATTTAAAGATGTTAATAATCAAAATTTTCAGAGCCCTGGGACTGATTAGGTAGCACTAAGAGGGGGGACAGGAAGGTGAATTACTATTACATACGTTATATAAATTATCCTTTTAATTGAATCTATTTAACACTTTTATTTTCTCTATTAACTATGTTAAATTCCAATCCCAATATCATTTGTAGTAATAATAATAAAATAAGGGAAATATATTTATTTAAATGGATCAGTTGACATGCCTACTCCATGCAATTTCGGTTATTCCCCCAATATGAATTAACCACTATCCTCAAAAATATTTCTTAACACAATGTATGATTAAATCAAAAGTAACTTAACATTCATGGATAATTATACATAAAATAATTATTACTTTTTGAGACAACCTATGACTTGTTTACCGATATTTGGTGTTAAAATAAATTCTTTATAAACATGCTTTCAAACTATTTAAAGAGATCCAATTTAAACTAAACATAATAAAATAATAGTATTTAAATTTTGGTCACTTACATCCCTGCATGATTATAGGTTTATTTCTTTAGATATATTTGTAAAATCCGTTTATGTATGAAAATTCATGTCTTTCTCATCAAATGTAAAATTTTAAAATTATACTCATATTTTTTTATTATATAAAAATAATTTAAATTATAACAAAATTTTATTTACACATGATAACCGTGTAGACATATCTTACATAACATTATCCATCATACCCTAATGAAATAAAATATAATAAATGGTGATTCATATTGTTCAATAATAGAAAACATGTGAGATATAAATATATTAACATATATAATAATAAGATACACATATGTATAAGTGATAAAATTCATAAATTTAAAAATTCTTACTAAAAAAGTGATAAATTATAAATTCCGAGTCATGGCATAAAAATTTTCATACCGAGAGAAAAAAGTCATACGAGTTTAAAATCATCAATATTGATTTATAAGCATGGAGATCATATCATAAGTATAAGAACACATCATCAATGTGTGATGAATAATAATAATAATATAAAATAATTAAATTATGTTAATATCACCACTAAGATAATCAATATATAATGGACAATGTAACATACACCATTGGTTTATTACTCATACCAAGTCCTATTTTCCTTCACTAGATGGTGTTCATTCATCATTCCAGTTCATGAAATCCTTTTATAGGATGTGTTTAATTATCATTCCAGTTCATGTTATATAATTATAAATAATTCATTACGTAATGTATTTATGATATATAGATATAACCTATCCTACTAGTCACAAAATAAAAACCATAAAATTATGTTACATAAGATAATAAAAACATTAATTAATTAATAATATCATAATCTATGAAAAAAGAAATTAATTCCATAAATGTTTCCTCATCACATTATCATAATCTATAAATAGAGTAACAGTGGATGGTATCTGTCAATAATATCCCTAATAATGTATAAAAATTATCAAAGTATGTTATCATATGTGGAAATAACCTTTAAAATAATATTAAATCCTTTCTATGAAATCATGAGTAACATATCATTATCAATTAATATCAATTAAAATTAAAATGTAAGGAATTTTTAGGTATTAATATTTTTTTAAATTTCCATTGAAACTTGTAAAGGAATCCCCAGTTTAATTAATTTTTATTACAATGATAAAATCCATTAAATATCTAAATGCTAAAAAATAATCATTTTACATTATTGGTAAAAATTAAAAAGATCCTATTTTAGAAAATGACATAAAATTTATTTTAAAAACTATAAAATATTGTCAAATTTTGTAGAAATTGAATATATAGAATAATATGTTGATTTACAAAAAATATTCATGAAAATATTTAAAGAACATTATAATTACGAGAAGATATTTCAAACCAAATGATGAAATAATGTAGCATTATCTTAAAAACGCTATATTGATCGATTTAAATACCAAAGAGAGGAGAACTAAAAAAAATAATATAAAAAAATAATAAAGAAAACAATATATGAATTTTAACAAATAAAAAACAAAACATTTCTAAAAATTTAATTTGAAACATAAACAATATCGATTGAAACATGATTGTGGCATAAATTGATACCTGTTTGAAATGGTTGAATCATAAACCCCATGAAACAAATTTCATAAATTATAGAATTAAATTCAATAAATATAACGATATTCACAATATCAAATATCATAGGATTATAATATACACCATTTATAAAAATATGATCAAATAAAAATATTTCTTAATAAAACATAATTAAGAGAGTGAACATTTACCTCAAATCCTCCATGATTTATATGTGAATAAAAAATCACATATAATAATCATATATTTATTATAAATATATAACATTAAAAAATTATACAAATTATATGATATAAAATTAACTTACAACATCATATAACTTATTTATAAACAAATCTACATTAATATCCGCATCACATGTGTTAACTTTTTTGTTTGTCAGGTATGATTCAGTTCAATAGTTTCAATAACTGATTATTTGTAATGGATTATTTATCTATAGAATAATAATAAATATATAAATTTTAAACATATTAATTATATATGGTCCTATAACCATCCATAAATAGATATAATATAAATGTTAACTGCATCTTTCATGGAGATAGTAGTTCGTATTTATCCATTAATGTTGTTACATTTTCTACTAAAATGATGAAAAGAATGATAAATAATATAATATAATCATATAACCATAATTTCATCATAAAATTCATATAAAATTACAAAATACATCATTATATCAATCCATGGTTGGGGTTATGAAAAATTACATACCTCACTACATGTTGATGGCAGTCCATATATACGCTCGAGGGACACGTTTTTTTTCTATTTGTTGAAAGAGTAAAAAGGTAGACAAAATATTATAATTTTTATAGAATATTTACCTAAAAATTAACATATTAAAATATTAAATACATTATAATTACCAAAAATTAATCTTTTATATGATAAAAAATTCCTCGCTTCGTGCTAGTGGCAGTTTAGGCATACACACGAGCAATGCTTTCAATTACCTTTTGATGGAAGGGAGATTAAAAAAAGTAGATCCATAAATAGAATTAAGCTTAATTATATTGAATAAATTTATTTTATTGTATCGTAATTTTTACATAATATTTTATATATTATTATGTATAAATATATAGGGAAACAGTTGTTTTAAAATTACACCACTTTAGAAAACCTCATCTGGTTAACAAATTATTCCTAAAAATGTACGTATCATGGAATTAAGAACATCTATAGGGGATTTGAATTAATATAAGAGGTTATTTGTTTAGATCATGCAAAATATAAGGGGATAAAATGGTTTGAGTTAGAGATCAGAAGAGGTTTCCTTTTATAATTGTGTTGAGTGTAAAATGTATAAATATTTGAACAATTATTGTGTAATATATGTCTTACTCGTGTAAAATGGCCAAAATACCCTCATATCAAACAATATTTATTATAAGGAAAGAATATAAACACGTAGTTAAATTTATAAATGGTTATGTTTCATTTTAAAACTTTTTATTTTTTTAACACCTTTATTACATATATTTTACCTTAACCATTATAACGAAATTTTCAATCTTTAAGGGATATGAGTGTTATTTTAAAATTTACAAGATAATCTATTCCTGATTTTATTTTAATTATTTTATAATTATTTATAAATGTTTTCTAAACATTAAAATTCATTTAACTACATTTTCATAACTATTCACATATTTGGTATTTAATGGAATCATGTAAAAAAATGAAATTATAATATGAATTATTTCACAATAAAATATACCTTATAATTATTTAATAAATTATGGGAATACCATAATTCATCTAAAAAATATTACATATAATGTTTCTAAAATTATTTCCTTGATTTTTTTTACTGTGTGGACAAGTTTCAAATCGACATTGCACAAACCATGGAATTCATTTTACCATCACTACTTTTTTCTATCAATCAATATCTTAAAAAAGTTCATAATTAAATTATTTATCATATATATATATATTCATTAATATATTATTTTTATCAATATTAATATCATTATAAAATATTAAGTGATAGAGATAAATATTTTTTAATAACTTATAAAATTATATATTTAAATGATTGTAATCGAAGTAAAATTCATCAAAAATATTATCTATTAAAATATAGGATGTTAATAGTAATAATAAATACATATAATAAAATATATTGACGTTTTAGAGATATTTTGGGACCTTATACCATAGTTTCAACCCTTATTAACTCGTATAACCCATTAGAGTGGTGTAAACTGTTACCATGGTAACCATCATGTATGACTAAAAATAAAATTGTCCTCATTTCCAAATGATAACATGATGATCAAAAAATTTGAATATATTTTATAATAATAAATTTCAATAATTACTGAAAATTAATTTTAAAATACGTTCACAAAAGTCAATAAAAGACAGATTTTAGAAATTCCACTTTTACTTATAAATTTATTTTATATTAGAATCATGTATACTGTCGATTTAAAAAGAATATATTTGTTTTTTTAATAAAATGATTTGAATTTATTTTTTATCCTAAATAAATAAAGAATGGAACTATTTTAAAAAATAGCTAGAAGAGAAGTATAGAAAATTGTTATAAATTAAATAAAATCATTACTCAGATTTCAAAACAGTCAAAAAAATATTTCAATTTTTTAGGAATGTATATTTAAATAAATTAAATTACATAATATATATGTGTGTGTGTGTATGTCATATATAATTGGTTTTAAAAACATTTGAATCATTTTTTTGTCATGATTATTTCAAAATTCCCCATTATTTGTAAAATATGCATTTTTTAATATTCACCCAAAAAAAAGAATATATATGAAATATCTATAAATTTTGTAACACCCCGAGATTTTATGAAAAATCATTAATGTCTTGTGTTTTATTCTAATCCAAGATTATCTTGCGTTATACGCAACACCGTATTAGCTTGTAGTATACACAACTCTATTCTTGGATCGTGTTACACATAATTTTGATAATAGTTATTCTACGCAACATTAAGTATATATATATATATATTCAATGTATAAATTAAATATGTTTGGATTATGTTATACGAAACAACGAAGGATTCTTGCATATCACGCAACCTTGACTTGGCTTGCATTACACGCAATCACGACCTTCTTTGATAGCGTGTGTTGTACGCAATACTGGGTTTTACTAAACAACGATATATTATTATAATATTATTATGAACTAGCCATTATGAATAGTATTAACTAAATTTTTAATCTTATAACATTATTATTCGTCTTACACATTTTCTAGAACATGGTATAAGAACAAAATAAATTTTTTGGGTAAAATAAGTATTTTTCAAAAAATGCTGTTTTACCGCCTTTTGATGGTGCACACACTTTAAATCTAGTTTTTACATGTTTATAAGTTCAATTTGAAAAAATAAAATTCATCTTTGAAATCATTAAATAAAAATTTAATTTGGATAAATTTTTAATATTATTCTGGTAACTTTTATATTTTGATGAATAGTAAAAACACGCTATATTTTAATTAAAAACAACTTTTTTCATCGCAATAATTTATATGGTTAAATTATAATATTAAATGGTTTTAAAGTATAAATAAAATATATTTTTACCATTTAATATAATGTATGTCATTAGCATTGATTCTACCTTGAATTCGTAGGATAAATCAATTCAATCTTTTGCAATGTTTTAAAGAAAAACCCATTTTCTTTCGACAACGGGATTAATTTTAATTTAATTTCTGAAACATTTGTGTATTGAATTTGGAAAAATGGATTCCATATTTGGAATCAGTGTATCCAAATTATGTTAATAAGCTACTTTATATTTTTGGGAATTATGAATAGTAACTACGGTAAATTTTATTTACCATAGTTAAAGGTAAATCGGGTAATTAAGGGTAGATATAATATTATAAAATTAACCTAACACATGTAAAAATCCTATTGGATGAATAAAGGACGACCCATATAACCTATGGGTTGGATTAGATTCATTTAATGGACTTTTGTCCATGAAAATAATTTAATTATTAATAAAACCAAATAATGTGACAACATGTCACTTTCTTAAATCTTATAAGTATAATAATTTTAATTTAGTTATAAAATTCATGAAACATCGAACATGAATAGTCTCCATAAATCTAATACAATTATCTACATCATAGTAATTTATTTAAAATTTTTAGGGATTATATAATTATCATTTATTATGACACAAAGATGATGCAGTAATTGCCTTATTAATGAAATATTGACATAATTGATGTTATAAATACCCAAATAAATGTAATTTAAGACTTTTTATGAATTAAACTAATTTCATACGTTAATATGACATGTTAGTATTGATTTAAGTAACTTATTTAGAACTAATAATTCTGTTATTAGTTTCACAAAAATCAATTACTAAATAGTGTCAAAATTGACATAAAATAGTTTTTAAAACAAATATTATATTATTAATTGTTATTTTATTCATAAAAATCTAAGGTTCTGCCAAATGACTTAGATAAGGTTATATATATTAATAATAAACAACTTGGGGTTCTTTTGGCTTCTTATAGTAAGTTTATTAACCTTATAGTATAAGAACAAAAGAAGACACGGTAAAAGTAAAATTATTTATCTTAATGTTAAATATAAATGATAAGGTTAAAATAGTCACCTAAAATTGTCTAAATTATATTGGATGAGATAATTTCGACCCGTACCCACCTTATCTTCAAAATAAATCAATTTGGAGCTATTTAAAACCGAATTGGACTTTATAATAAAATAATAGTTTTAGTTATTCCAAAGGTACCCCTCTCCTCCCTTATAAAAGGGAACCTCCTCCTCCCTCTTCCTCACACCACTTTGAGCCTTCAAGCTCGGCCAAACCCTGCCAATTTCTCCTCTCCACTTCCATAGAAACATCCTAGAGGTTCTGGTCTTCTTCAAAGACCTATTTTAGTACCCTAAAAGGAGGTCTCAAAGAAGCACTTCAAGGAAGAGGTAATGTCCGTTACCGATTCTTTCATCTTTATTTCTTCTTCCACTTCTTCTTCATTAGTTGTTTCATTATTAAGTAATAACATCCGTATCAGTAATATACTGATATGTTATTATAAGTATGAAACAACCCTATTTCACCATCTATCCATCCTACAGAAAACGAAATCACCGCATGTGCGTACATACGGAATACCGTCTCCACGCCGTGGTGAAATCTATTTTCCACCACCACCTTACTTGGATGGGTATAATGGGGTAAATAATAACTATATATGATTATTTTAAAGTTATTTTGATTCTGATATAGTATACATACACTCCAATACAGTCCCGCAATCATGAGAACGATATCATCGCTCGTGCATACGTACGGAATACCGTCTCCACGACGCGATGAGATTCATTCTCCACTTTAACCATTCATGAATGATTATAAAGTATATATAATAAGTAATCATGAAATATATGAAATAATAATGATACTGGATTTATGTGTATATATATGTATGTCATCTACTTAATTCCATTCAACTCAATAAGGAAACAAAAACAGCGTTCATGCGTACGTACGGCCTACCGTCTCCATGAACAGTGTATTTCTTTCCATTTACTGATTTATTATATATATGTATATTATGAATATATATTATATATAAACAATGTTTTATATTCTGTAATTAAGTAATCATGATCTAAGTAATCATATGAATAATTACAAGTCAAAACACGAACGACAAATGAAACAATTTTACCCAAAACGCTCTTTAACATGGAATTTACAAAAGAACGGGTAATATAAAGTCATAAGTGAACCATATATGATATCATAACAATTAATATGATTCTGTAATAAGTCAATGACATTATTTAAATCATTATACAGGAGGTTTAGACACTTACGAAGCAAATCAGACCTAAGGTAAGGGAAATATCACATTCTCATTATTATCCGAGATTGTTTAAACTTTGGAATTTACTGGGGGGGTATTTTATCATCCACATTCATGTTTCCTCAATATGTAATATTAATATCCTTCTACAATAGTTTATATCCAATTTTACCCTTCGGTGAGTTTTTAGTAAACGATATGAAAGAAATCTTTTGTCGTTTTTCATACGAGGTACTTTTTGACTTTTCTGACAAAAGTACGAGAAGAATGTTTTTTTTAACTTATACGACATGAATGGATTTTTAAAACATTATTTCCAATAAGCTTCCTTTACAAGTTTTAAAGTTTATTTTTAATCAACTTCTTTTAGTTTAAAATTGTATGACATGTTAAGAAATGAAAAATGTTTTTGAAGTTGAAAGGATATTTTCCTCAAGAATGGAGTTCAAGTGTTTTATCAAAATTATTTTCCATCTAAGATAATATAGGATTCTGTTTATATCCCTATTATTAAATTTATTTGATTATGTTGTAATGGAATTATTTTTATGAATTCCTTTATCTTATATGAATTTTTTGATGATGTCACGATATTTAAGATTCCCATTTTTATTACATGGATTATGCAATGATTTATGATTTATGATTTTGTGGAATACATAAGAATGGTATCATTATGAGATGGGTGGGACCTATATCTCCCTCCAATGCATTGGGTAAAGATTTTATATCTCATGAGATAGACATGTCTAGAATGGTAGGTTATACTGGTTCAGTGAAACAGGACTGAAATGAGGAGTGAACTCAGTTCAGAAAGGGACTTTTTCCACTAAGATAGTCCTGGAAATGAGTCTTGACTAATAAGAAATGATTCTATATGATTATGTGTGTATTCCAAAAAGTTTCATGTTTTATGTTATGATTATTGGGATTACATTTCACTACTATGATTTATCCCATGTTATGAAATTATGATCTCTTTTGCAGGTTAAGATTTCCAAAAGATATGTTCTTATGAATATGACGTGATTGATATTTTTTTATTTACCATTACTGAGCATTTGAGCTCACCCTTTTATGTTTTCATTTCCCTAGGACATAAAGAAAGGATTTAGGTTTAAAAAAAGAAGATCTTTATGGGAGATGTTGAAGATATTTCACCACGATTAGAATATTATATTCTGATTTTCCAAAGACACTAAACTATTACGGTCCTTATGTGTGTGTTTTTGTTATGTACTAAGTATTCCGCAAAAGTAATGTAATGTCTATGTACGTTAAGCTTTAGGTCTCTATAGTTGGTATCAGAGGAAAGTTTTAGTAAACCTTTGGAAACTAGGATGCGAGAACTTTAGTGAGATCCCTAGAGATATTTCTAAGGTATGTATAGGGATGTCTCTAAGGATAAGTATACGTATAGGTTATAGTCCAAGAATTGCACTAACGATCATAGAATTTAACATAAGATTTTAGATATTCAGGGTACTCCCCATTTTATTATGTTGTTTTCCCTAGCATGATTTTTTCCTCTCACACTATTCTTTTTGGGTTTTAGACGATGGATGGAACCCGAAGGAACCGTGTTGATCAATGAAATGGACAATTCAATGTTTGTCATCCTGAACAAACAAATGTTATCGGAGATGGAGTGCAAAATCTTATTGCTATACTTACACAAGCTATGAATCATTCTGGACTTCCAAATGAGTAGAGAAGGGAACAATATTCTATTGAGTCCTTCATGAGGAAACGTCCACCTTCTTTCAGTGGGTCTTCTGATCCACTTGTTGCTGAACAATGGATCAGTACCACTGAAAAGATATTTTTAGTTCTTCAATGTTTTGAACATGATAAAGTCATCTTAGCAGTATATCGTTTGGAAGGTGAAGTTGATCAATGGTGGAATCCTATCAAGAATACGAGGAAAAGTGATGAAATTGAGTCCATGGAATGGGACGAGTTCAAAAACTTATTTTTCCATAAGTACTTCCCTTGTATTCTTCGAACAAAGATGGAGAAGGAGTTTCTTGAACTAAAGAAAAAGGATGATGAATCTGTTGGTGTATACGAAGTGAATTTTACAAGGCTTGCAAGGTATGCATCTGGCTTTATCATCCAACCTGAAAGTAAAGTTGATCGATTCTTCAATGTCTTAAAACCAAATCTTAGAAGGGCATTAGCTATAAGAGACTTCAGTAGCTATGAAGAAATTGTGCGATGTGATATCAAGGTAGAAATGGAATTTGGTGTTACTTATCCATCTCATAGTTTTGAAAAGAAACGAAATATGCAGTTCAAGGAGAAATCTCAGAATAATAGTGAAAAGAAGATGAATGTTTCCTTATACTCAAAGTGTGGAAAGAAGCATTGTGGAGATTGTCTTAAAGGGACAAGTAAATGTTTCAAATGTGGAAAGGATGGTCATCGGGCATTTGAATGCCGAAATGATGGGAAGAAGATGCCTAATGATGCAAACAAAGGAAAGGATACATAGAATGAACCTACTACACTTCAATGCTTCAAGTTCAAGGAAATGGGGCATTATGCTAATAAATGCCCTAATCCAAGGGTTAGTGATGATCGACATGAGCAACCACTTAAGGCAAAGGACAAAGGGGAGTCACATGCGATCACTATTGGCGATGTTGAATATGACAATGAAGTGGTGGAATGATTAAGTGTTTATGTAATGGGATTCCAAAATAATGTTGTATATAGTATCGTGGAATATTGGAATATTTATGTATTGGTCTATTTTGGTTTTCAATAATTTTATGGTACCGGTAACCATGAAAAGTGATTGAGACATTTTTGGTAAACAGATGATATGCGTATAATGAATGGATAAGAAGATAATGAGATGTTTGATTGTATTCATGAGCTCATGATTTATATAAGGACTAAGTGATATCATGGTTTGAGTATATAGAATATTGAGGATTTTGGTATGTGGAAAGTGTTAACTTTTAACTGCATTCATAATTTCACTAAGGTTCAATGGGTATTCATTCTTCAAGAGAATACATGATTAAGGTATTCAACAAGATATATCTTATGATATATGGGGGATAAGTGATGGCATTCATGTGATTGTTATGTGACATTTCAATAATCATTTTCTTTATACTATGAGCTTGGACCGAAGTATTTTAGATAAGCCTACAGATTAGAATGGATTATGTTGGACATAAGTTAGTATTGTTTAAGGATAAAACTTTTTTTCGATATTATGGATGGGATGTTATAGTAATGTAGTTTTAGAAAAAGGATAACCTGCAGGACGGGCGACAGCCCATCGCGTCGGACAAGGCTGTGGGAATCGAACCCACAACTAAAGTGCGACTGGCCTTTATCGCCTACCACTGGCCTACAGGAAGTCCATGTTTAGTATAAACTAGTTTTATTATATTAAGCAGTATGATATATGAAGTATAAGTCCATTTTAGGAACCATATAAGATTAATCTCACTATAGATGGACTTATGTATTTTTGATAACTTTTATAACCTTTTGTTTGAGACAGATGGAATGACCTATCATTCTATCACATGATCTATTAACACTTCATGAGTAACAAATTCAACTTCATTTCTTTAAGATATGAAGTGGAAATTGTTCAAAGCACGAACAACAGTGAGAGTGTACCAAAATCATGTAAGTATTTCTTTTAATTCATCAACTTTAGGGAAATGATCTTGAAAACCAAAAATTTTGTCCTAGTGCCCTTATATCCGATGAATCAGATGGTACCTTATATCATCAAAAATCTGTGGATTTGTGATTGCTGGATTTTCCATAGCCATGTTCTCTACCACTCTCCATCAGAACATGATGGTTAGATTTTTCTTCCATATCAATATTTTCACCTATGTTCTCATACGTGGAAACCCAGTGATGAGTTAATTTGGGTAACCTTTAGATTTCATACTTTAGTTTTTAAATCCATGTTTTGGTATTCCTTTTTACGATGTAGGTTTCTATTAAACAAACTTTCGAGTAGTAAACCATTTATAACCCCCAACGAATTTCAAGGGCGGAATTCATTTTAAGGGGGGTAGAATGTAACACCCAAAGATTTTATGAAAACTATTCTTTAAATTTCATTAATTTATTGTGTTGTATGCTACAGCAAGATTACCTTGCACTATACACAATACTGTATTAGCTTGCAGTATACGCAACACTATTCTTGGATCGTGTTACACACAATTTTGATAATAGTTATTCTATGCAACATTAAGTATATATATATATATATTGAAATTATAAATGAAATATGGTTGTATTATGTTATATGAAACAACGAAGGATTCTTGCACATCACGCAACCCTGACTTGGCTTGCATTACACGCAATCGTGACCTTCCTTGATAGCGTGTGTTGTACGCAATACCGGGTTTTACTAAACAACGATATATTAATATAATATTATTATGAACTAGCCGTTATGAATAGTATTAACTAAATTTTTAATCTTATAACATTATTATTCGTCTTACACATTTTCTAGAACATGGTATAAGAACAAAATAAATGTTTCGAGTAAAATAAGTATTTTTCAAAAACTTCTGTTTTGCCGCCTTTTGATGGCGCACCCACTTTAAATCTAGTTTTTGATATGTTTATAAGTTCGATTTGAAAAAATAAAATTCATCTTTGGAATCATGAAATAAAAATTTATTTTGGATAAATTTTTCATATTATTCTGGTAACTTTTATATTTTGATGAATAGTAAAAACACGCTATATTTTAATTAAAAACAACTTTTTTCATCGTAATAATTTATATGGTTAGATTATAATATTAAATGGTTTTAAAGTATAAATAGAATATATTTTTACCATTTAATATAATTTATGTCATTATCATTGATTCTACCTTGAATTCGTAGGATAAATCAATTCAATCTTTTGTAATGTTTTAAAGAAAAACTCGTTTTCTTTCGACAACGGGATTAATTTTAATTTAATTTGTGCAACTTTTGTGTATTGAATTTGGAAAAATTGATTCCATATTTGGAATCAGTGGATCCAAATTATGTTAATAAACTACTTTTTATTTTTGGAAATTATGAATAGTAACTACGGTAAATTTTATTTACCATAGTTAAAGGTAAATCGGGTAATTAAGGGTAGATATAATATTATAAAATTACTCGAACACATGTCAAAATCCTATTGGATGACTAAAAGTCGACCCATATCACCTAAGGGTATGATTATATTTATTTAATGGACTTTTTTCCATGAAAATAATTTAATTATTATTAAAAGCAAAGAATGTGACAACATGTCACTTTCTTAAATATTATAAGTATAATAATTTTAATTTAGAGATAAACTTAATCAAACTTCGAACGTGAATAGTCTCCAGAAATCTAATACAATTATCTACATCATTGGAATTTATTTAGAATTTTTAGGGATTAAATAATTATCATTTATTATGACACAAAGATGATGTAGTAATTGTCTTATTAATGAAATATTTACATAATTGATGTTATAAATACCCAAATAAATGTAATTTAAGACTTTTTATGAATTAAACTAATTTTATAGGTTAATATGACATGTTAGTATTGATTTAATTAAATTTGTTCGAACTAATCATTCTTTTATGAGTTTCAAAAAAATCAATTACTAAATAGTGTCAAAATTGACATAAAATAGTTTTTAAAACAAGTATTATATTATTAATTGTTATTTTATTACTAAAAATCTATGGTTTGGCCAAATTACTTAGATAAGGTTATATATATTAATAATAAACAACTTTGGGTTCCTTTGGCTTCTTATAGTATGTTTATTGACCTTATAGTATAAGAACACAAGAAGACACGGTAAAAGTAAAATTATTTAACTTAATGTTAAATCTAAATGATAAGGTTAAAATAGGAACCTAAACTTGTCTAAATTCTATTGGATGAGATAATTTCGACCCATACCCACCTTATATTCAAAATAAATCAATTTGGATCTATTTAATACCGAATGTGACTTTATAATAAAATAATAGTTTTAGTTATTCCAAAGGTACCCCTCTCCTCCCTTATAAAAGGGCATGTCCTCCTCCCTCTTCCTCACACCACTTTGAGCCTTCAATCTCGGCCAACCCCTGCCGATTTCTCCTATCCACTTCCCTAGAAACATCCTAGAGGTTATGGTCTTCTTCAAAGACCTATTTTAGTAAACTAAAAGGAGGTCTCAAAGAAGCACTTCAAAGAAGAGGTTATGTCCGTTACCGATTCTTTTATCTTTATTTCTTCTTCCACTTCTTCTTCTTTAGTTGTTTCATTATGAAGTAATAACATCAGTATCACTCATATACCGATATGTTATTATAAGTATGAAACAACCCTATTTCACCATCTATCCATCCTACGGAAAACAAAATCACTACGCGTGCATACGTACGGAATACCGTCTCCACGCCGTAGTGAAATCTATTTTCCACCACCACCTTACTTGGATGGGTATAACGGTGTAAATAATAACTATATATGATTATTTTAAAGTGATATTGATTCTGAAATAGTATAAATACACTCCAATACGGTCCCACGATCATGAGAATGATATCATCGCTCGTGCGTACGTATGGACTACCGTCTCCACGACGCGATGAGATTCATTCTCCACTTTAACCATTCATGAATGATTATAAAGTATATATAATAAGTAATCATGAAATATATGACATAATAATGATACTGGATTTATGTGTATATATATGTATGTCATCTACTTAATTCCATTCAACTCAATAAGGAAACGAAAACAGCGTTCATGCGTACGTACGGCCTACCGTCTCCATGAACGGTGTATTTCTTTCCATTTACTAATTTATTATATATATGTATATTCTGAATATATATTATATATAAACCATATTTTATATTCTGGAATTACGTAATCATGATCTAAGTAATCATATGAATAATTACAAGTCAAAACACGGATGAAAAATGAAACAATTTTACCCAAAATGCTCTTTAACCTTGAATTTACAAAAGAACGGGTAATATAAAGTCATAAGTGAACCATATATGATATCATAACAATTAATATGATTCTGTAATTAGTCAATGACATTATTTAAATCATTATACAGGAGGTTCGGACACTTATGAAGCAAATCAGACCTAAGGTAAGGGAAATATCACAATCTCATTTTTATCCGAGATTGTTTATACATTGGAATTTACTGGGGTGTATTTTATCATCCACAATCATGTTTCCTCAATATGTAATATTAATATACTTCTAAAATAGTTTATATCCAATTTTACCCTTCGGTGAGTTTTTAGTAAAAGATATGAAGGAAATCTTTTTTCGTTTTTTTGTACGAGGTACTTTTTGACTTTTCCGACAAAAGTACGAGAAGAATGTTTTTTTTAACTTATACGACATAAATGGATTTTTAAAACATTATTTCCAAGAAGCTTACTTTACAAGTTTTAAAGTTTATTTTTAATCAACTTATTTTAGTTTAAAATTTTATGACATGTTAAGAAAGGAAAAATGTTTTTGAAGTTGAAAGGATATTTTCCTCAAGAATGGAGTTCAAGTGTTTTATCAAAATTATTTTCCATCTAAGATAATATAGGGTTCTGTTTATATCCCTATTATTACATTGATTTGATTATTTTGTGATGGAATTATTTTTATGAATTCCTTTATCTTATATGAATTTTTTGATGATGTCACGATGTTTAAGATTCCCATTTTTATTACATTGGTTATGCAATGATGTATGATTTATGATTTTGTGGCACACATAAGAATGGTATCATTATGAGATGGGTGGGACCTATATCTCCCTCCAATGCATTGGGTAAAGATTTTATATCTCATGAGATAGACATGGATGGAATGGTAGGTTATACCGGTTCAGTGAAACAGGACTGAAACGAGGAGTGAACTTGGTTCAGAAAGGGACTTTGTCCACTAAGATAGTCTTGGAAATGAGTCTTGACTAATAAGAAATGATTCTCTATGATTATGTGAGTATGACACAAAGTTTCGTGTTTCAAGTTATGATTATTGGGAATACATTTCACTACTATTATTTATCTCATGTTATGAAATTATGATCTCTTTTGCAGGTTAAGATTTCCAAAAGATATGTTCTTATGAATATGACGTGATTGATATTTCTTTTGTTTACCCTTACTGAGCATTTGAGCTCACCCTTTTATGTTTTATTTTCCCCAGGACATAAATAAAGGATTTAGGTTTAAAAAAAGAAGTTCTTTATGGGATATGTTGAAGATCTTTCACCACGATTATAATATTATATTCCGAGTTTCCAAAGACACTAAACTATTATGATCCTTGTGTGTGTGTTTTTGTTATGTACTAAGTATTATGCAAAAGTAATGTAATGTCTATGTACGTTAAGATTTGGGTCTCTACAAATTTTGTCTTAAGATATCATTGATAAAATGAATAAAAATAATTTTTTTCATCTAATTAAAATAAAATTGTAAAATTAGTAAATTTATCCTTTAAATGAAAAATAAAAATATATGGAAAAGCTAATTTTAACGAAAAAAGAGCATTTTAAACATTAAAAGTTAGTTACAATTTATGTTTTAATTCATATGAATGGAAATTGGGTAATTGATTCCAATGAAGTAATCATGATGTCTTTAAAATTCAAAATTTGAAACATATATTTCATAATTTGATTACACCTATTCATACACAAAAAACCAATGACTAGTTTATAATAGTCAATTTTAAATAATAATATTTCTATACTATATAATGATTTTTAAAGATATTTTTTTAGTTTATTAAATGATATTAATAAACAATATCTATTAAAAATAAAATATATTATGAAATCATGGGATGTTACATTGAACCCCAATAAATAAATTTTTTTACAATCTTATATCGTGTATAATAAAAAAAGTACAATAACATTTTTAGAATCAGTTACTTTGAGTGGAATGTAAATAAACATAAGTGGAATGAAATTTAATTTTGTCCTAATTCAATTATATTTCCTATTGAAAATGTCTTTAATGTCTATCTTATGTGTAATAAACTTATCATTTCCTATATTTTTCTTAAACCATGCATTTACCTTATGATACAGGTACATTTTGAATGTATATAATAATATTTAACATTACAACTAAGAATTATTCTATACACCAAACTTATTATATTTATCTTTCCATTTTATATGTCTAAGGAATTATCATACTATATATATTGAGAATGTTTGAGATTTTACATACATTAGATGTTTATATAACATTATTATTTGGTTATATTTCAATTTGTTTCCCACATCTTCATTATGTCATAATATAACCTAAATGGATTATTCATCCGTGAAGCACTATAATTATATTTTATTAACTAACAAGACTTACAATAGGATAATAGTTTATTTATAATATTTTTATACATTAAACAAAAAATTAGTTATAAAAATTTTATATAAAATTTAATGTTTATAAAACATCATATGAATAAATACTATATTAATCTATGTATCCTTAACAACAATAAAATTTCACTTACAAAATTCCACAAAAAAATTACTATAAAATTATTTAAAAAAATATTACCAAATTCAAAACCCACAAATCGATATATGTGATCACATATTCTCTAAATATCAAATTCACGATTATAAACAAATAAAACCATTCACTAATCTGAAAAAACACCAAAAATGTATATTCCATAATTATATATTCTCTGAAATATAATGTTTATAAAAAAATAACCTAAATGACAATGTAAAATACATATATTCTTTAACAAGAGAACCCAATAATTCTTTCATAAAAAAATTATTCCCATAGAATTTATATTATGGGTTCCATAATCAAATAATGTTTCAATTATATTTAAATTACTCAAATATGAATTTAATAACTTAGTGAGATAATCAATTTTCAATCATATATATTCCTAAACTATAACAATGCATTTATTTTCATTAACAATAATTTCTTATTTGTAAAATAACATACTAACCATAATGGGTTTCATCACCTTATGTCCACAATATCATTATTCATGAATATGTTCTCACTAAATTACAATATATACCTAAGGGTTACATATATGTAAATGATATATTGAACCCCAATAAAAAGATCCCAAAATGTATTCATTCACATTAAAAGCCAAAAAAAGGATATATATACCTTTATGCAGACGATCATATTTAAACATATACTTCCAAAATGATATAATTAACTCTTAAATTATCCCCATAGAATATCTTTCTAAACTCTACAGTTATCTAATCCATTCTCTGAAACTAACTAAGATAGATTGTGACCCATACACCCAAATATGGTGCAGAAACATATTACTTACATATTTTATTTTACACCCACAAGAGAGATGAACGTTAAACAAAATATAATACACTATTAATTACTAAAATTTTGTCACATACATACTCAACAAATTTTAGGTTTACTGTTGTAGATAATTAATTAAAAAATATTATGTAACAAAACCCATGTCTTTATCATCAAATGTATATCCATACCATTGTAAACATATTTTATTATTCCATAATAATACATAAATTATCATATAAAATTATCCACCCGTGATACCATACTATATATATATATTTTATAAATTCATACTTCATAACCAAGGAGAATGAAAACATATGAAAGTGTGAGTTTAAATACCTAGTATTTGTTATCACTAAAGATATCAATTACTGATCACATTTAAGCATAAAATAAGTACTAGTGTTTGGGGTGGTGATTATAACTTATGAAATTCATACCCACATAGTCATAGATCATAAATTTTTAGTTATGGTGTAAAAAAATCTCATAACAATCAACGTGATTCATTTGAAGGAAAAATCATAATTAATCAATGATAATCTAGGAGAGCATATCATAAGCATAAGAATGCATCATAAAAGTGTATGGAATAATCATTAGAATATAAATTAATTTTAGTATCATGTATCACTACCAAAACCATCACTACATAGTTTATAAATTTAGATATTGGAGTATGCTCATTCCTCATTCCAACTCATATTATCTTTTACTAGTTTGGGTAGAATCCACATTCTTGTTCATGTACTCTTTTACTCAATAGTTTCCAATCCACATTCCAGAAAATGATTTCTACTGAGACATAAATAATTACCCAAATAATTATTGGGATATAAATTTTTTATTCTACCCATCAGATAAAAAATATATACATTTATGTGCCATCATATTATGAAAACATTCATCATTTAATCATATCAAAACATACGGAGAAGAAATGGGATTCATAACGATTTAATAAACTAATAACAACAGCTCATCTAGAGAAATAAATTTGATGAAAAAAGTAAATCATATCCATTAAGAACCCCAATGATCATAAACATTTATTCACATATCTGAAAAATACTAATAAATGTATTTGGTACCTTAAATTGAAAGCATTAAAAAAACATTGTTTTCTTTTTTATAATAATATAAAAAAAATTCAAAGATTATTTGGAAAAATTTTTGGTTATATTCCATATAAACATATAAAGGAATCCTAAAAAATAACAGTTATGATGTCTTGAAAATTAATTCATTTGGTAGGCATTAAAAAGAATATTCATTTCATAATTTTAGAAAACATTAAAAAGATACTCATTCATAAAAAAGAAAAATATTAATTTAAATTTTTTTAAATTAATGATAAATGTGGATGAAAATAACCTAAAATAATTATATGACCATATAATTTATCATTATTGAAAACAATTTAAATAACATGGCCAAAACAATATATTCTCCAAAAAAGAGGAAATAAGATCAACTATTCATTAAAACATTTTCATGATTGTTTTATGTAAATATTTTATAGAATGAAATTAAGTAATGACAACAATTTATATGAAAAAGGTATAATAAAAATTATTCGTTTTACTACATAAATAACAATTAATTTCTTGTACTGAAAATTTAAATACAAACAATTCTGATTAAATTGAAATTGTGACATAAACCCAAACATCCTTGTTAACTTTTAAATCATATACAATTGAATGAAAAATTAATGTTAAAATATAAATTTTAATATAATTAATTCTAATTTATTAATTATATAATATATTAAAGTGATGGTATATAATTTATATAAATACAGAAATGTTCATAACATGAATATTGTCTCAATGAAATAATATTATGATTAATCCCCTAGACTTAAACACTGAAATACATTGTAAATACTCTGAATGTCATGTATAATAATTTTAAATTTATTATAATTATATAACATAACCATATTAAACATTATAATAATAATATTATTCATTTATAACTTATTATAATGATTTTATAAGTTATTATTCCTTAACATCACCATCCTTAGTGTTGATTATTCTATTCCCCATGAATGTTTCAGTTATGTAGTTTTAATCCATATGTCTTGATATTTATTTAATTATATATATATATATTCATAATAATTATATAGTTATAATATATATTAATTATATTTGGGTTTATATCAATACATGATGTTTGGTTATAGAAAAACTAAATACATCATTCATTGACACTATAGTCTATACACACAAATGTATAATCCCTACATTATTTTAAAAAATAATGAAAATAAAGATAAATTGTATTATATGTAAGAAAAATTGTATTTAAATTAAAAATATAATGTATAATAATAATTACATCATTACATACATCTATTAGAGTCTCTGATGGAATTTTAAATACTTCACTATATGGTGATGATAGTTTATACATACAGACAAGCATTACCTTCATTTTCTATTATATGGTAGAGTATGAATTTTGAGTATAAGATATTTTTATTGATGGATAATTATATAATTAATTTCATATTGAAACATTTAATAAATCCTAATAACCATCCATGAAATTTTGTGATGAAAAGGGAATTAAATAACTTTGTGGAGGTGATAATCTGCGCATACGCATGAGTGACAGTTTACATATCTATATGATGTACAAAAAATATGAGAAATTGATGTTTCATAAAGAATTTATTATATGGAATATATTTATTTTATTATATCATCTTGGTTATATAGTATTCATTGTAGGTGGATGATGAAACAAACAAGTGAACATAAGGTTGATATTTATACATATTCATTGGAAAACCTCTATTGGCTTACAACTTATTCTTTCTAATTATGGTATTTCGATGAAACAAATATCCAAAAAATTGATATGTAAAACGTTTTGTGGTTCATGGATTAGTTAAGTGAAAAAAAATTGTGTGAATAAGAGAGGGTATTAGGTTCCCTTCAATAAGTTAGATGGGTGGTAAAAGTGTATATATTTATAAATTTAATTTAAAATATATGTATCACTCAGGTAAAATTGATCAACAAAAAATTACAATAGAATATAAAGAGTATTTGGTTGATATAAAAACAACCAATAGAATTTTTATCTATTTAGATTTCATTTAAATCATATATTTTGTTTTAACCCACTCATTAACCTTATTTAACAATAAAATATTTAAAAAGTATTTTAAAATTGAAGGGTTATAAAAGTAATTTTATAAATAATAATTCAAATATAAATTAACCAAGAATGATAAAATCAAAAATATACTATCTTCCCTCAACAAAAATAGTTTCCTATGTCTCTATAATTATTTAAAAATAATTTATAAACAATTAATATTATTTAATTTCAATTTGATGTCAATTAGCATATTTTTTCTTTAATGTTATCTATATAATAAAAGAATTTTAATATTAATACATTCAATGTAACAAATTATTCATAATTAAAATAATAATTCATGGATATCCATATATAATCCAAAAAATATTACTTATTATATTTTTAAAATCATTTACATTATTGTTGTAATAGTTTGACAAGCACTCATCGACATTGTACACACATTGTAGGAAATTATATTAGTAGTAAAAAATGTTAAATAAATTAAAATAATAAATATAGTTTTGCATTGAAAAATATTATTATAAATATATACATATATATTAATTAACATATCATTTTTATCTATATCAATATCCTGACAACATACTATGTGAGATATATTTTTTAATTAATCGTAACTAAAAATAATATAATTGTTGTAATAAGAGTAATAGAGCACCAAAAAACATTTTATAAAATATATGATAATAATGGTAAGATTAAACATCTAAAATAAAATAAATTCAATGGTATGATAGTTTTTTAGATCTTATCTAATAGTTCAAGCCCCAATTAACACCTTCCACCCTTAATCATTATGATAAAAATTTACCCTATTTACTATTCATTTTGATATAAAATGAAATTAATGTCATTATAAATTATTATATTATGAACCGAAATTAGTAATCAATTTTATATGATTAAAACATCACAAGTGGTAAAAATTACTTTTCATATATGTTCAAAAAACACAATGAAAAACTATTTTTAGAAAAATTCCATTTTAATCAAAAAAAACATTTCTTCGAAAATAATGTATAAAAGTGATTTACATGGAATAAATTAGTTGTTATTTAATAAAGGAATATTTATTTCTATTTAATACAAAATTAGAACTACAATAACCCTTTTGAAAACATCTTTTATAATGAATTATCACAAATAGTTTTCATTTAATTAAAACAATTACGTAGACTTCTAAAATGTGAATGATATATATATAAGATCAATATTATATTTATAAATGAATTAAAATAAATCCTAAATAAAATTTTCATTAATAAAAAAAGGTTTCGTAAACATTCTGATGATTCTAATACAATGATATTGTTCTAAAAGTGACATTTTTTGTAAAATCAGTATTATTCCTTATTCATTCGAAAGTAAAAAATTTATGAAAAATCAAAAAAAGAACCATAAAATAATTTTAAAATTATAAATCAAAAAATTAGGTTATTTTACTAAATTTTTTATTCTAAAATTTATAAATATATCTTTAAAATGAAAAATAAAAAATATTTGGAAAATTCTTTTCCATTGAAAAATGTCCCCTTTGAACTTTAACTTTTCTTAACATTATATGATTTAAATAATATCATTCAAAATTTAATAAATATTTAATAAGAAAGCATTAATAAATATGAATTTGGAAAACTATTGATCATTTATTTCACAATGTGGTTACTAAAATTTATACCCATCAAACGAACGATTTGGTTATAACATTCATACTTAAATAATAATATATACATTTTATATCACGATTATATTAAGATCAGTGTTGTTTGAAGTACACACTATGAGTCATAGTATTTATTTATAATAAAACACATTCTAAACAATCATTTCGATACAGTTATACCCCCAATCACACCTTCTCTATAACCATGGTTTTGATGCACAAATGAAATTATTCTTTTCCCCTTTATTTTTCCTTCTTAACCACAAGAATGTATGATCTCACACGAAAAGACTACAAGATAAACTTTCATCATATATTAGCACAAGTATTTTTTCATTATATTCATTATAACATCTTCAAATTCCTGGATCAATTTTTTTATCATCACATTATAGGGGTCTTCGTGGTTTTTTCTGAATACATTGGCTTAAATTTCAACTTATTTTTAGAAAGTAATCGTTGCTTTAGCCTTATAATCTCTCAGTTTTATACTATAATGTTTCAGGTTCTTAGGACCCTACTTTTATATGATGAGTTTCATGAGTCTATATTGATGAAAATAGACTCACATAATTCTTTTACACTATTGATTATTCTTATTTTTTACTACATGAATTATTTAATCTCATAGACAAAAATTTGAATATTATCTATTAAATTTGGAAGAATAATTCTACTTGATATTAAGATATTTTTATTATATTATAACATAAACTAATATTTCGAATTATAATTTTTTTATTCTAAATTCGATATTTTAAAATCTTGATTTATTGAGTATTTTATTTTGAAATATATTAATTTTATCAAATCATAATCAATTTAAATATTTCAACATATAAATTATTTTCAAATGTACTAATGAATTCATATAGAACCATGAATTTTTCCATGACATGGTGTGAGGATCTATTTCTCACTACATCATTATAAACATACCACAACATTCACAATGTATACAAATAATTATGATTATTTATCTTCATCCCTACATAGATGATATCTATGCTACTCATAGTTCATGATTAAAGAAAACAAGACGTTAATATATATTGTTATAATGAAACAAAATATATGTTTTCATAGTATTAATCTAGTATATTTCATGTTTATGTAATAGAACATCATGTTTTTTATCAACTACATGTTTCTTACACTGCACCTATAAAATTTTTATGTATCACAGATCCATCCCAGATTACTATTAAATTTCTTTACCAAAACAATATTAAAATGTTGATATAAAATGATATTCTTACATTGGAACAACAATTTTCCACAATGAATTTTTTATCAATACCCATACACAACAATTTCTATATGTATATCTCCTTGGATTATTACATCCCCAGCTAATTAAAAATAAATTAAAAGGATGGTGTAAGGGGCCTTTACATGTTGTTATTATTTTACCCAATCTCTAACCAACATAATCTTACCGATTTCAAATTTAAATAATGATGGAAATATTCATGAGATAATTATTAAACCACATGATTTTCTTATCAATTATCATTGAAATATTTTATTTTAATTCTACATGGGCTAACCAAGTTAATATAATATGAGTGATACATGAAATATTAAATAATGTTTCTATAATTCTCTATACATGTGATACTATGATAATAAACAAATTCTAGGGGATTTTTTAAAAATTATTTATCTGGGGAAAATATCCTTCACACATCATAACAAACCATCAAAAGATGTCATGTGTAAATAAAATAACCCCCCCCCCGATATATGATCCATTTATCATCAAACACTCCACTTTAATAAGTATATTAAATAAAATCATAATAAGATGTTGTAAGTGAATCTTTTATACCATAATGTTTGTGTTTACAAAACTATGTAAAATTTAATGATTCCATATAATTTAGTAAAATAGTAGATTATTTTAATGTTTTATCATTTTCAAGGGATTTTCTCAACGTATCCTCTCTATGTTATATGAATGTCTCCAAGAAGAGTTCCATATTTTCTATCATGTGCATATGTACATAATTATAATCCATAAAAACCAATACTATAAGAAAAAATAAACAAAATAATATCAAATCATAATGGGACAAAATTTTACATTAAAAGAAACATTCAGGGCATGAACATTCTCTTATCCATTTATTCATATTCCATACTCATTCAGTATGTGAAATATTATTTTTTTATTGAAAGCCATAAATGTATATCTATAAATTTTATTCCCATGATAATACTATTTATGTGGACATTTCTTTTAAAATAATATAATTTTTTTATGTTAAATTACTTTTTAACATTATCCATTAAAGTAAATGATTACTTAGGTTCTTCATTTTTATTCATAATGATCTCAAACTATCTAAAAAACCTTGTTAATAATATTTTAGTTTCATGTCTTAGAATATTTAAACATACACACAAACAATAACTATCCCTTAGGTTAATCGTTATTGGTTTATTTTACTATTTATCATTAATGTTTTGAAAATCGCATTCTACATACATCATTGAATTACTGGGTGAATTTGATTCCATAGTTCTTTATGTTTTCTCTTTAAGGATAACATGTATTCCTTTTATTTTGACATCTAATTTTGATTAGTAAATTTTATAATTTTTGTAGATTTACTCCATCATTCTTCTATAACTACACGATCTCTTTAAATTTAGATGTTAGGGAAAAAAATTGATTCCATTTTACCAAACCAATTATAACAACAAATATTCCCTAAAAACCTGATATATTTCTCCATACTGCATGATGTCAATACTCAACAACTAGAAATCTCTTGAAATAATTATAATGTATTTTTATGCATTTGGGGAGATGTTATTCAAAAACATCCTCACATACACCAAATATGATATAGTGGGGCCATAAATGCTAGTCCACCTCTATATATTACCATTTTTTGGATTAAAATTAGTACCATCAAGTGAAATGATATTTGTACTGATGAAATTTTATATGTTATGGGATACCTTATATTGGCCAAAATATATGATATGTTTCTGTGAGTTGTGATATTTAAAAATTTTAATAAGTTATAAAAGTCAATTAATACCCCAAAAATAATAATCCATGTCATATAATGTTGTTAATTTGAGTACACAATTTCATGGAGGACATGAAAGCCTTCCCATTCCATAGTCACTATGACTACATTATAAGGATTAGACTATGCCACAATAAATATTTTTATTGGATCAAAAACATGTACAAGCCCCCTCATGGATAAAACTTAGGTATCCTCTGAAAAAAGATGTTGGTTGTGCCCATGCACCCCATAGAGTGGTACAAGTTTCTTGGTGTACACATAAGAGTAGTTGTTGACATCATAGAGTTGTAACATGGAATATTA
The DNA here is from genome assembly GCA_963277665.1 of Viscum album. Classification (NCBI taxonomy): domain Eukaryota; kingdom Viridiplantae; phylum Streptophyta; class Magnoliopsida; order Santalales; family Viscaceae; genus Viscum; species Viscum album. Next base: position 406,674,320 of record OY728144.1, on the reverse strand, counting down.
CAAGAATTGACTACAATAAATGAAAATATTGGATGATGGAAAGAAGCTAGTTTAATTGTTCTTGATTCATTGATCTAGGTCCGATGTGAGACTTGGGAGCATTTTACCATTCTGTATCTTGGTATTCTATGATGCAATGTCACGAACCAACCCGGGTCGAACCTGAACCGGTCCCCCGAGCCGGCTCGCGACATGGCCCGAAGGGCATTCCCGATCCCCACGGGCTGGAAACTAGTGTCGGGCATCAAAATTAAGCAGGTGGGAACGATTTGGCCCAAAGGAAAATAAACTAAACAGCGGAAAATAAAATAGAACAAAAATGAATAAAGAAAGAGCAACCAACAACACTACTAACCTGACCACGATCCAAACTCCAGGTAACCCCATGGGTCACTCCCCAATACCACAACCAACATCGCTCAAGGCGAACAACTGAATCTGGAACCTGCAACAAAACTAAAAACAAGAAAACACTATAGGCGTGAGTATTAAAACTCAGTAGGTAGGCCCCACTAATTCTATTCCCAATGCACATACCAATAAATAAATAATTTATCAATTCCAGGTTTGAACTAAATTATATAAAATATGGTTTCCACACACATTAATTTCTAAAACAAGTAACAGTCCATTGCCCTTTTTAATTTAGAACAAGTTTAATGTTGAAAGAAACAGGTGCATTGCATTTTTAAAACAGTTTGCGAACAATTTAGAAATCCAAACATTAGTTTTTTTTTGTCAAAAGGAGAATCACACACAACACACACTAAGGGCAATGGTAAAAAGTGGTACACATGGGTCAGCAACCGAACTCGACCTCTCAATCATCTTCCACACAAATAAACACTAAAAGAAACATGTGTCGAACCTAGGAGATCGTGAACAATCCAGAACGTACTATACATTTGACTCATCCTGAAGGCATGCCAAAACTCGATGACGTCATAACGCCCATAATACTACCCGGCATAGCCCTGCATGGCCTAACCGAGGGGCCCAATCCCCATAGCAGCAATAACTCAGTATTCCCCTGCTATGGGGCCACTAGCCAGTGCGTGGTCTAAACTAGTGCAGCAATCGTTCTCAGAAAATTCACTCAATATGCCAGGTTCCCATGTCAACACAAGCAGTAAAAAGGGGGTGCGTCTACAATGTAAATAAATCAGTCACGATGAACCAACATCACATACAACTCATGCAAACAACGCACACCAAAGATCACCCCCGAGTGGGATTTCCAAGATAATCCATTTCATTAAAGTGCCAGACGGGCTTTCACCGATTTTAAAGTAAAACCTCATTTCTCAAAAAGCTCAAAACACTTGTTCAGAAGAAATTATTTATCTTTAAAAATAGAATCACATTTGAAGTTCGGTGAATTATGTTTAAAGACCAAACTGGCATTCTTTCAAAACTGGGTGTCCGCCCGTCAAGAAAATGTCACATGTGTTCGGTATAAAATAAACAGCTCTTTTCGCACTAAATAATAATTTAAAGTTTAATTATCTAATATTATTTCTAATTCATTAAAAAATAATAAAACAACAAGAAATTAATAAATTCTAAATCTAAAGGTAAGTGCAATGGGTGACCTACCTCGGCTCGCAGTCCAAACGCAATGGCGTGTCGCACCTCGCACAGACGCACAAACATGCGCACGTCAACGACCACAATATCGCTAGGTTACCCTGCAAACGCACAGCAACAAAAGCACAATAACTAAAAATACACAAACATAGACTTAAACCAACCCAAAAGAGCCAACAACGCGAAAGAACCACCTTGACACATTTCCAAAACATCACTCGCACCATCGACACTATTTACAAAACCACTTCGAAATTTATTGAACAAATTCAAAGAGAAACCACAGCTTTACATGCCCAAAAACATTTCCAAACCAGTTTTTATAATTAATGCTCACTCGTAACACATCGTATCAGAACGTTCAGCACTTGCACCGCTATATAAACTAATTGCATTACAAAATAAAAATACACCGTGCGACAAAACTCATTTTGAAACCATGCACACACCATTTAAAAAAAACCATAAACAAAAAGGTCTACCCTTGAAATCATGCGCGCCTCAAAATATTCACAAAACACAAACCGCACCACATTTTACATCTAGCGAAAAGGGTTCAAAAGCTACTGGAACATTTAAACACATACTTAGTGTGCACACTTTAACCAAAACAACACAATTTTCACCAAACAAGGCATAAACTACAATCCTTTCATACCAAATAAATTGTCCAAATGTTGCACAGCAATACCTAGCATTTATATAAGGTGTGAATTGCAAACAAAAGATGCAACTCAAATTATGAAACCACGAGCAAGAGATACCTACTTCAAAACCATGGCGTAACGAAAACACAAATCTGAAAACATTTCACGTGAAACTTAAAACATTAAACCGATGAAATGAAATTGTAAACCGGAACACCCAACGAGATCATTAGAACAACAAGAGTGAAAATGAGGTTAGAGGTTATACCGAAGGGGAAAAAAATTGTGTCGGCAAAGGGGAGGTGCGGCAGCGATGACGGGAAGAAGAGGGGGCTCGTGCGGGCTGTTGGGCCGGAGGAGAGGGGAGCGGTTGGCTTGTGAATGGAGAAGGGGAGCGGGTGTCATCGGACGGACGGAGCAGGGGCAGTGAGAGGTGGAGCATGCAGGAGGGGATAGCGGCTGCGTGCGGCTGGTCTGAGGATGCCAGCGGGAGGGATCCTAGAGCACTGCGGTATGCTGGAGTATGAGGGCCGGAGTCCGGGACCAGGAGGGGCGAGGTCGAGTGGAGGGGGAGCGCGGCGGGGGTCCTTGAGGGGGAGGCGCAGCCGGTGCATCCGATCGGGAGGAGGGTTGCGGACAGGGGAGGTGAGTGCGGAGCTGGGGCAGTGGGTGCACGGCGGGGACGATGGGAAGAGGAGGGTGAGGCGAAGCCGGCGGAAGGCGCTGCCATGCAGGGGGTAAACAGGGGGCGAGTGTGGAGGTGGTGTGAGAGGGAGCCGGCGGCGAACAGATCGCGGGGAGGGGGCGACGCGCGTTGGGAGGAGAGGGTCGGGGCTGCTATGACCGGGCGAGGCAGAGGGAGCTCAGCAGGGGAGGCCGCAAACCAGGGGGCGCGCCGCAGGAAGAAAGAAAAAAAATGAGGGAAGAGGGGGTTGCGCCGCTGATTAGGGTTAGGGCCATTTTTCTAACTCCTAATAATAATACTAATAATATAAAGGATAATAATAATTATAATAATAATAATAACAACAACATAAAATTACTATTTTTATTAACAACTATTCTTTTTTTAACTTAGACCACATAATTATCAAATTCTGAAAACGGGGTCCCCGTGCACTCATTGTACGCCAAAAAAAAATGCGCACACATTGTGCGCCTCAACGCAGTCCGCTCGGGCACCCACACAAGTACCTAGGGCGACCGCATGACCACTTCTAACCACGCAGTGCCCGTGCGCGGGTCTAAAGCCTGCCAAAACATTAAACGACGAAAAATTTAACTCGGGACCAAGCTCGGACATCGGCGTGAGAACCAGAAGCCAAGAATTAAATAAATAGAGACAAATTTTAGGTTGGGGTGTGACAATTCTCCCCACCACAGATACTTTCTGCCCCCAGAAAGTCACACAGTCAAACGATAGACCAAACCAGAATTCATGCCCAAATAAAATCAAGAGAGACCACAACATAAAAGAATAGGATAACATGAGAGGGTTCTCCCCACCACAAGAACTCAACTAGTGTGAAAATTTAACACTTGGCCATACCACCTCGGGAAGGGGGGGCAACGGGGGAACTCCCAAACTAACCTTTATAGCACGAGAAAAACAACACCTCCGTTAAAACTTGGAACTCTGAACATAGACCAAAAATCCTGAACACAAGAAAGAAACCTCTGAGATAAACTTAACCCATGAAGTAAACTCGAGCATTACCGCAAACCTGTACCCCTCCACAACCATTTATATATCCAAACGAACACCGCTAAACCAAGATTAACCCACGCAAGGTCCAAACATACTTTTAAGAAAAAGAAAATTCATGACCCAGAACACCATAATCCGACAAACAAGACTGTTTGGATTACAAACGAACACGTTCATCCCCAACCTTACAACGACACAATGAACCTACAATAACATCAAAACTTTAACAGTGGAAGGACAAGAACCGAAGGGCTTTCAATGTTCTGTTGCCAACACGGAACACGAAACCTGAACTGAGGCGTCACACCCCTGACAACTCCTGACTGTGCACGAGCTTCACCCCAAGACCTGTGGTTGGGGATTTGATGGTTGAAGCATCTCTTGCCTCACAGTCAGGCACTGGAATCTTCTGGTCACAGTGCCTCCCTCATGCGACACTCCAGACAAAGCTTATCGAGATGATCTAGACAACTGCAATGATGGAACGTCTTCGAAGGGGTGTGACATGACGGCTTGCATGCCCCAAATGTCCATACTGACGGTAAACCATTAGAAGGTCTGACAAACTGGATGTTAGAGCCACTGAAGAGAATGTTTTAGGAATAGGTCCCTCTGGAACACACTACTCGCCAGATGGGGAACCTTGATGAGCAAGTGGATACACTGGATTGTCAACCATATCAACTCCAACGACCAACTCAACTAAGAACGCCTCATCCACCAGCTTCTAAAAGTGATGGTCCTCAGAAAAGAGGACCCGCTCCTTGATCTCTAAACGAAGACCCTTGATGAAGAGAGAAGTCTTCATCCGGTCTTGCGACTCTACCCCCGGAAAAAGAGACACAAGATCCTTGAAATGTTCAACATATGCTTTCACCATCTGCTGGCCATGTTGAACACGTATAAGCTCTTTAATTTTCTTCGTCTTCACCTCCACAAGTATAAATCATTGAACGAAGATGGCTTTGAAGACATACCACATCATCCCAACTTACAGTAATGATGGGGCGAACAACTCCAACTCGTCCAGAGCTGGACCTTCGAACAGACCCAAAACACGTACACTTTAACCGCTTCGGGAGTTCCCAATACCCTGGAGACGCGCTCGACCTCTTCAAGACACTACACTATCTCTAATAGACTCCAATCACCACGAAGTACGGACAACGTCCGAGAAGGACCAAAAACTGGGCATGGCTCATCAAAACTCTAGGGACCTTTCTGGGCGGCATTTTTGAAAAACATATATAACACCGATATGAAACTGATATCAATCGAAGAAACATCAAAGAAAGTGGTTTCATCCAAAACAACCAGCTCAAAAGAAACAAACAACCGCAAACATAACCCAAAATTCCCTGTCCAAAATTCCCGTTTCATTTTAGATTCCAAAACCACCTCTTTTTAAATTCTCGTTTCAAGACCAGTTTCCAAATACCAAATCCCTTTCAAACCAAAATCACTTTCCAAAACCATTTTCCTCTTTAAAAGCCAATTTAGAAAAACATGGTCGAGCCTTTAATTTCAAATAAACACCCAGGTAATCACATGACCCGTTCCACGTGTCATTATCCACATTCCATTCATACACGCACCAACACGCAATTTCTATGCATTCTCTCACATGTGCAAACGTTCATAAGGAGTACCTGCGGTTTCACCCCAAACAATTCTCAACCAATTTCCAAGCAAAAACAAGTTTTTCCAAACCAAGGGCTTTCAGTTTTAAAACTCATTTCATGAATTTAATGTCATTTAAAATAAATCAGTCTCATTTTTCAAAAACATTTTTCACTTCCAAAAATGCACTTTCACTAACCAAAACGAAAACGACACTGAACTCGCATCAAACCATCAGGGTGAGGGACCAGCGGTCACACTTAACATGGCGACATGATAGTGGGTCATGCCCCTGGTAAGCGTCAACCACTAAGAGGAATTCAAATCGTGTACCCAAACTCCACATGGGTCACTACTCCATGTGAGATCACGATGTAACATCGGTTTACCTCCGTTGTCATCCCTCAATCCAAAACAAGCCAGAATGAAATAAAGACTCAATTCCCGGACTATCCCTGGAGACTCGAGGTGCGGAACGGGCGAGGGTTCATGACATCCTTCCCGTACCTACCTCTCGAGTCCCAACAATCCTAATCTCCTTCTACCGGACATCCCAAATAACAAGGGCCTCCTCTGATACCATTTTGTCACGAACCAACCCGGGTCGAACCTGAACCGGTCCCCGAGCCGGCTCGCGACATGGCCCGAAGGGCGTTCCCGATCCCCACGGGCTGGCAACTAGTGCCGGGCATCAAAATTAAGCAGGTGGGAACGATTTGTCCCAAAGTAAAATAAACTAAACAGCGGAAAATAAAATAGAACAAAAATTAATAAAGAAAGAGCAACCAACAACACTACTAACCTGACCACGATCCAAACTCCAGGTAACCCCATGGGTCACTCTCCAATACCACAACCAACATCGCTCAAGGCGAACAACTGAATCTGGAACCAGCAACAGAACTAAAAACAAGAAAACACTATAGGCGTGAGTATTAAAACTCAGTAGGTAGGTCCGACTAATTCTATTCCCAATGCACATACCAATAAATAAAGAATTTATCAATTCCAGGTTTGAACTAAATTATATAAAATATGGTTTCCACACACATTCATTTCTAAAACAAGTAACAGTCTATTGCCCTTTTTAATTTAGAACAAGTTTAATGTTGAAAGAAATAGGTGCATTGCATTTTTAAAACATTTTGCGAACAATTTAGAAATCCAAACTTTAGTTTTTTTTGTCAAAAGGAGAATCACACACAACACACACTAAGGGCAATGGTAAAAAGTGGCACACATGGGTCAGCAACCGAACTCGACCTCTCAATCATCCGCCACACAAATAAACACTAAAAAAACATGGGTCGAACCTAGGAGATCGTGAACAATCCAGAACGTACTATACATGTGACTCATCCTGAAAGCATGCCATAACTCGATGACGTCATAACACCCATAATACTACCCGGTATAGCCCTGCATGGCCTAACCGAGGGGCCCAATCCCCATAGCAGCAATAACTCAGTATTCCCCTGCTATGGGGCCACTAGCCAGTGCGTGGTCTAAACTAGTGCAGCAATCGTTCTCAGAAAATTAACTCAATATGCCAGGTTCCCATGTCAACACAAGCAGTAAAAAGGGGGTGCGTCTACAATGTAAATAAATCAGTCACGATGCACCAACATCACATACAGCTCACGCAAACAACGCACACCAAAGATCACCCCCGAGTGGGATTTCCAAGATAATCCATTTCATTAAAGTGCCAGACGGGCTTTCACCAATTTTAAAGTAAAACCTCATTTCTCAAAAAGCTCAAAACACTTGTTCAGAAGAAATTATTTATCTTTAAAACTAGAAGCACATTTGAAGTTCCGTGAATTATGTTTAAAGGCCAAACTGGCATTCTTTCAAAACTGGGTGTCCGCCCGTCAAGAAAATGTCACATGTGTTCGGTATAAAATAAACAACTCTTTTCACACTAAATAATAATTTAAAATTTTATTATCTAATATTATTTCTAATTCATTAAAAATTAATAAAACAACAAGCAATTAATAAATTCTAAATCTAAAGGTAAGTGCAATGGGGGACCTACCTCGGCTCGCAGTCCAAACGCAATGGCGTGTCGCGCCTCGCACAGACGCACAAACATGCGCACGTCAACGACCACAGTATCACTAGGTTACCCCGCAAACGCGCTGCAACAAAAGCACAATAACTAAAATTACACAAACATAGACTTAAACCAACCCAAAATAGCCAACAACGCGAAATAACCACCTTGACGCATTTTCAAAACATCACTCGCACCATCGACACTATTTACAAAACCACTTCAAAATTTATTGAACAAATTCAAAGAAAAACCACAGCTTTACATGCCCAAAAACATTTCAAAACCACTTTTTATAATTAACGCTCACTCGTAACACGTCGTATCAGAACGTTCAGCACTTGTACCGCTATATAAACTAATTTCATTACAAAATAAAAATACACCGCACGAAAAAACTCATTTTGAAACCATGCATACACCATTTAAAAAAACCATAAACAAAATGGTCTACCCTTGAAATCATGCGCGCCTCAAAATATTCACAAAACACAAACCGCACCACATTTTACATCTAGCGAAAAGTGTGAAAAAGCTACTGGAACATTTAAACACATACTTAGTGTGCACACTTTAACCAAAACAACACAATTTTCACCAAACAAGGCATAAACTACAATCCTTGCATACCAAATAAATTGTCCAAATGTTGCACAGCAATACCTAGCATTTATATAAGGTGTGAATTGCTAACAAAAGATGCAACTCAAATTATGAAACCACGAGCAAGAGATACCTACTTCAAAACCATGGCGTAACAAAAACACAAATCTGAAAACATTTCACGTGAAACTTAAAACATTAAACTGATGAAATGAAATTGTAAACCGAAACACCCAACGAGATCATTAGAACAACAAGAGTGAAAAGGAGGTTAGAGGTTATACCGAAGGGGAAAAAAATTGTGTCGGAAAGGGGGAGGTGCGGCGACGATGACGGGAAGAAGCGCGGGGTCGTGTGGGCAGTTGTGCCGGAGAAGAGGGGAGCGGTTGGCTTGTGAATGGAGAAGGGGAGCGAGTGTCGTCGGACGGACGGAGCAGGGGCAGTGATAGGTGGAGCAGGAAGGAGGGGATAGCGGCTACGTGCGGCTGGTCTGAGGATGCCAGCGGGAGGGATCCTAGAGCACTGCAGTATGCTGGAGTATGAGGGCCGGAGGCCGGGACAAGGAAGGGCGAGGTCGAGTGGAGGGGGAGCGCGGCGGGGGTCCTTGAGGGGGAGGCGCAGCCGGTGCATCCGATCAGGAGGAGGGATGCGGACAGGGGAGGTGAGTGCGGAGCTGGGGCAGTGGGTGCACGGAGGGGATGACGGGAAGAGGAGGGTGAGGCGAAGCCGGCGGAAGGTGCTGCCGTGCAGGGGGTAAATATGGGGCGAGTGTGGAGGTGGTGCGAGAGGGAGCCGGCGGCGAACAGATCGCGGGGAGGGGGCGACGTGCGTTGGGAGGAGAGGGTCGGGGCTGCTACGGCCGGGAGAGGAGGAGGGAGCTCATCAGGGGAGGCCGCAAACCAGGGGGCGCGCCGCAGGAAGAATGAAAAAAAAAACGGGGGAAGAGGGGGTTGCGCGGCTGATTAGGGTTAGGGCCATTTTTTTAACTCCTAATAATAATACTAATAATATAAAGCATAATAATAATTATAATAATAATAATAACAACAACATAAAATTACTATTTTTATTAACAACTATTCTTTTTTTTAACTTAGACCACATAATTATCAAATTCTGAAAACGGGGTCCCCGCGCACTCATCGTACGCCAAGAAAAATGTGCACACATTGTGCGCCTCAACGCAGTCCGCTCGGGCACCCACACAAGTACCTAGGGCGACCGCATGGACACTTCTAACCACGCAGTGACCGTGCGCAGGTCTAAAGCCCGCCAAAACATTAAACAACGAAAAATTTAACTCGGGACCTAGCTCGGACATCGGCGTGAGAACCCGAAGCCAAGAATTAAATAAATAGAGACAAATTTAAGGTCGGGGTGTGACACGCAAGACCAAGTAGGATATATTCTGGATCCACTAGATACATTGAGGATTCCAAACCATAGAGATAATACTACACCAAAATTCCATTGGAATAGAATGAATTGATTCCATAACCATAACATTTATTGTTAAATGTAAAAATTTGACAGCAGTATATATTTTTGGGACACTTAACTCTATAGATGCTTACATTGCAGCCATATATCTATTATTTAGTCAGTTATATGTGATAATTTTTTAGATGATATCTTGCTCGAGAACATGTGGGGGTTATTGGAAGAGTTTAAACTCTAGGACAGGTGGATCCAATCAACTATAAGACTCTACATTATATTGTTATTGAAAATTCCTAATGGAGAATTGATGAAATGGTTTTATTCCATAGTAATGGAGGCCATACCATTGGTTATACATAATTTTTAATATTAAACCATAGCATATATGGGAACACCACATTTAGGTAGTTTTGGTATGATAGTAGTTTCAACTAGAAACATGAAGAAAGGGTTTTAGGGCTTGAAGAACTTAATGGTCAATTCTAATTAAATAGTGTAATTTGAATACATTAATCAAAAGACTAAATTGGAAAAATCCTACATTAAATGAGGGTCAGGAATAAACATTGGATTATAATTAAAATTTATATTACTATTTTGTAGTATATTCTGAGAAACAAATAGAGAGAAGTTTAGGAGTAAATGATTAATAGGTTATTCTAGATCTTATTTAGAATGATAAAGGTTGAATAATGTGTTTTTACAGGAGTCTTATTTTCACTAGATGTCAACATTTCATGTGTTTAAGATAAAAACCATATTGTGGGTATGTTTATATCATATTCATGTAGATTATTAAAGATTAATAAAATGGATAAGTGGTTAACTTGTTAATGTAGTATTTTGAGTTCTCTAAGTGTTTGTGACAGTGAACTATGAGAGTTAGTAGGACTACTCCAAGTTGTAGTTTTAACGAAGTTATAATTGTGTAATTTTTGTGCATATGAACATTTATGTTCTTATACCATTGACTATCCATGTGCCTTTGAACAATTTAAAATATTTTGTGTTGTTTTCTATATGCATAGAAAATTGTGTAAAATGGTAGAGATAATGTAATATGGTCCTCATTGTTAGATAAAAAAATATACTCATTGAAGGAATAATTTCATTATACTTCAATACATTGATTAACCCACTTTTTATGAGTGTTATTAACTATATGGAACCATATAGTGGTGTAAAAGGGTTATTTTTTCAATCTTGATGGAATGTGAATGGTTTTCATTTATAAATTCATCCCAATATTCAACAGTGGTCATCTATCTTTGTGAAAAATCATGATGAATCATTATTTTAGATCCTAAGGCATGCATATTTACACAACATCTATTTATGGAATCATTGAAAATATTTAAATTATATATATGATGAATAGTAATTTTTTAGAATTGGATGTGGATATAAAATCTATAAATACATATTTATGTGCTATTTTAATTTAAATTTTTATAAATGTTATGTCTTTTAAATCATATCTTGTTATATGGAAAAAACATTATAATACCTATGAATGAGACATGATGTGTTGGGGTTTAATGTCATTGTTTTCTTAATAAATATAATGATGTTAGAATGAATTCAAAAAGATAGTATTTTCATTTATCAATTGTCCAAACATTCTTATTAAATAAATATCACACATAATTGAATGTCATAATGATGTAATAGTAGTGATGTCAATTCTGAGAATAATATCTACTTGTTTCAATAAAAATGTGTAGATTGTAAAGGTAAAATATATGAAAGAGGTATCCATTGATAATAATCATAGTACTCTTATGTACAATGAGATGAGATGTGAATAAAATACATCAATAATGAATAAGTGTTCTGAGGAGATGTTAATAATTCCATGAAGAAACTATCTATCAATGAGAATATTTATTTTAGTATGTTTATAATGTTTTTTCATCTATTTTATCTAATATTAAGTGAGTAAGTGTAATATTTTAGGGTAAGCTTAACCTTTCATTCATGAAATGGGAAAATGTGGTACATTATAATGTTAAATATTCTAAATAATATTAATATTATGATGCTGAAGACAAATAAACCAAGAATATTTCAAAATAAGGTTCAAATAATTCTCGATATATGTCCTTCAAAAGAAAAATATTTCTTTCTAATGAAAATTTATATATAGAAAAAGTGACATTAAAGGTGTTGAAAATTGTAAGGACTAATAATTGATTATATATAATATATATAATATCAAAAATAAAGATCTTGATAATGTTAATGAAGGATTCTTTGGAAGTGTGGATCTATATTAAAAACTCCAGACACCCCTTGACGAACAATATATTTTGAGAGCAAAGACTACGATGGACCTTACAGTGGTGCATGATTTCAAGATGTACATGAATGAAAAACAATAAGAAATGTTAGATTTCATATATGATATTGAAAACATAAAATCTTTAAATTTAGGAAATTCAATTGTGAAATAGCTAAGTGGTTTTTTTAAATCAAAAATCATTAACTCTTTGGTAGATGTTAGACTTTGATAACATTGTAAAATAAAAAATCAGTTTTCCAAGGAGTACTCTAATTAATGAAGTGTAATATGTTTTTTATTTTGGAAATCAAGTACACACATAATATGTCATATATATATCAATAACAGTTTTTGGGATACATGCCAATCAAAATACGGTAGAATATTTTATAATAATTATATTATTTTTAATGGATAGTGCTGTAATTATAAAGGCGTAATGAATAAGAAAATAAATTGTTCCTCATTAATTAAAAAATGTATTGTATATTTTTTTGAAGTGGAAGATAAAAATCTAGAAACATTGTATAAAATATAGATACAAGAAAAATTATTATTTTTAGAATATGAATATTTCATTGAGCTAACTGTTTAGGAGACAAATTCGTATGTAACATGTGTAATTAAAGGTTGTTTAGAGAATGTGTATGATATTGATATTTTTTATGAAAATGTATAAGTTAATATTTTAGATATTTTAATGTCAATTAAAATTAAATATGACTGAAAATAAATTAATCTTATGAATTTCATGAAAAAATTTGGTTTTTTTCATTTTTATCTAGATAAGGCCCTTATAATTATTAGTTATGGAAGGGTAAATATTTTTTGAAACGTCTATTTGTTATAATAATTATCTATTAATTGATGGTATTAGTAAAAATATTCTTAGTTTTACCCAAATTTTCTACCACAAACTTGGAATTGAGTTAAATGATATTTTTTTAATATCGAAGACACATATGCTTAACTAATTCTATTGTAAGGAATAAAAAATTATTATTTATACCTTATAAGTGAAGCATTTCTCTATATATAATCAAAAAATGATGATAACAGGAAATTTAATAGGTGTAATAGTCATTTGATCTAAACATATCAAGAGAGTCTATTAAAGTGAAATGGAGCATATGATATTCCTCATCTCAAAAGTGATAACACTCACATATCAAAGGGGGATGATTATCAATAAGTATAACGAGACAAAAAATAAGAATTCATCATGTATTATTAGGAATACGAACATGGATATTTGTTGGAAAAAGTTACCAAAAATTATAGAGGTAAATAAGTATCATGTGATATTTGTTTTATAATTCATTAAAAGGAAATAGATTATTCCTATTAAACATAAGGAAAGAATTATATATGTATCACACTATATTGGATGATGGATGAAAATATACATGGTTTAAATTTTTAGAATCATTGAACTAACAATTAAAATGAATCAATAAATCTTCTAGTTGAGGAACATATGGGAAAATATTGAATTCAATATTAGGTTTGAAATATTAAAACACCCATAAAAATAGGACGGGTTAATAAGAAATTTAATAATCAATAACATGGCCTAAAAAATGTTAATTGGAATTTATAATTCTGAAAGGTACTAAAAATAATATCATCATGTATGAGTGCACATCTCTAGTAGTGTGTTTCAATTTTCAAAGGAAGGGATAAATCTCTATGAAATTTGAAATATAATGGAACCCCCACACATGTACATTCATGACTTTAGATGTAAAGGTTGTATTCTCAATAAAGAGACGAGAATAGAATTAATTTTTTATGGAGATTAAGGGATACTTCTTTGAAACACATGAATGAGTTAATCATAAAGGGGTTACAATTTGGAAAATAAAAATATAATTAAGATTAATGAAATTTTGGTAGTTGAAAGTGGAAAAATGAAAAATAAAAATAGAATTTTTCACATAAATAACCTAATTTTTTAATATGATTTTGATGAAGACACATAGTGTTTAAGGGGAGGAATAAAGAATGAGGGATGCTTTGATGAAGGGACTCATTTAATATATGGAAAAAAAGATAGAATTTTAATGATAACAAACAAAAAGGGGTAAAGTGTCTCAAATAAGTGTTGATGGAGACCGAACATTCCCAATCCAGAAAATAGTAATGAATTATCAATAGAATGTATATTTATTATCATTTTTAGAACAAAAAACATTTAAATAAGAGGAAAAATTTGAGACTTGGGATAAGGATGTGAATAAGGAGCATGGCCAAATGGAGGAAAAAATACATGGGAAGTAGTTCTGAGTCTATGTGAAAGTAGTGTCATTGGAATCAATTGGGTATACTAAACAAATAATTTTGATAGGAAATAAATTTAGTTCAGTGAATGACTTTTTGAAATGGGTACATCCAAATTGAAAGAATTCATGTTGATTTCACATATGTGCCCACAAAATGTCTAGAAACAATTAAATAATTCTTATCACTACAAAATAAGAATGGATTTAATATATATCAAATAGAATTAAAATCTACCTTCATGAGTAATGTCTTTATTGAGGAATTATGCATTGTGTATCCAAATTCATATCTTATTAATTAATATGAAGGAAATGTGTGTTGACTAAAGAAGATGTTTCTGGACTAATGAAAGAACTAAGATCATGGTTTATAGGTAATATAATTCCTAAATATTATTGGTTTTAATATAGGATGAGTATATCATAACATATACAATAATACAGATAATGATAAGTGATTAAGTAAGCTTATATGTATTGAAAACATAATTTTTAGAGCATCAGATGACAAAAAATTCATGTTTTTTGAAATCATGGGGTGAAAATATGAGAGATCTCTAATTATTGAAATTTCATTTTTCAATGGATTGTAGTTAATTTAAACAATGTATATGATATTTATCTCAAAATAAAAATATTCCATTGATTTTTTAAGAATATTTAAGATAGAATATTTGAGTCCAACGTGATCTTTGTCAGAGACAAGAAAAATGTTTTCAAAAGTTGAGTTGGTAATCTATATAAATGTAACTATATATCATTTAATCAGTATAATTTAAAAAAAATTAATTCCATTTGAAACTATTTTTTATTTCATACATGCCATGTTTTTTATTTCAAGTGTTATCCCTGGGAAAGACACATAAATTTTGTGAAAATGATACTTTATTATATAATATGTAATACTATAAATTGTTTTATTAGAACGATTCATTGAATAATTTGATGGGATTCATTGATGCAGACTCGTAGGGTTGGGTAGATTCTCCAAAATTAATATTAGTTGGTGGTTTTTATCTTTGGGGATTAAAAATATCATGGAAAATATTGTAGTAAGATTTTATGTCAATGATCACTGTGGAGGTTGAGTACATTTCTTTCACTTAAGAATGTAATGAATTTCTACAGATAAAACAATAACATAAATTTCTTGGGAGATGATGTGATTTCTCTTTTATTATCATGTTTGTAAATTAAAATGAATTAAAAAAAATTCTATTAATCATTCATCAAATTATCACATTAAGTGAAAATATCATTTCTTAAAGGAGATGGTGGATCAAGGAATTTTTTTATTGAAGTAAATTTTAACACAAGTTCTGGAAGCTAAATCGTGATAAAGGAAATAAACAATGGGAGTTTTGTGTATTGAATGTTAGTTCTAAGAGTCCTAGTATATATATTCACTTAATTTATTCCTAGATAGAAACCCCACTCCCCCTAGATGCATTTATGAGAATTTTATGTTTCCCCATCTATATTTATTGGTTTTCAACCTCCAAATTATGAACACTTTAGAGAGGTGATATGATTGCATTCATTACCAAAGGGGGATAAAGATCAAGGTGTGTTTGAATGTGGTAAAAATGTATAGAAACAAGGGAGATTATGTAAATTCCAAACCAATGCAATATTTTTTTAAAGGATTCAATGGAGTTTACTGAATTTCAATGGTGAAATTGATATATTTTTCACTGAATTATTTTTTATCTATATGATCATTTCACATGTGGGATTATAATTGATTAAAAATGTCTCATTGTACATATTCTGAATGTGCATTTTCAATGCTATGTTACCCCTAGAGTGTTTGGATCATTGTCAACAAACCCAATGGGGAGATTATTGGAAAAAATCAAAAATGAATTCTATTATAGAATATGTTTTTTTGACAATTTGAAAGAGAAAACGATATATCCAACGTTTTAACACATTCTACAAACCAAATAATGTGGAGAATTTGAGGAAACTATTCAAAAGAGTGTATAAATTTTTCACACACTATAGTCACTATTGAAACTCCAAAAAGAGGAGGCCACATTATAATGTTAGTTAAGAGGATGAAAAAACATGTAACATATTACTCTAGTCCATTTCTCAAGAATCTTCTATGATATCTGGTTAGATATCCTAAGAACCACATTTCTATGAAGTCCAAAATGAATGGGTTATGTATAGATAGATAATTCACATATATTAATTGGAGAGTGCACACATAGGTTTTGGTAAGAACAGGAGTAGTGGTCTATAAAAAATTGAGATATCTGGGATGGGGATGGAAGGAGACTCCATTAATTACAATAAGTAGGTTGAAATAATGAAGGTGATTATATCAAATTCAATTCTCAGAGGTAAGTCTGATTTTTGACTCAAGATTATTTTTTCCTACTATGTCCCAATAAATCATGGTTCAAGACATTTTCTTATAATTTTAAAATACACTACTGACTTTTATTTTTCTATTACATATATATATGTTTACGCCAAAATCCCATTAGAAGTGAAGGGTTCCACACCACATCTACCAAAAGCTTCATAGATGGTCTGAATTTAACAATAGTAAAAAAATTGTATCCTAAAATCTATAAGAGATCATGATATAGAGATATTTCTAAACCATAGTCAATTTATTATTAAAAATGGTTAGAGGACATCATTCCATAGAACATACATGGTTTAATAGAGATGTGACTAATTTGAAAAAAGTGTATCTAGTAAACTACAAGACTCCATGTCATAGTGTTTTTTTCCAACCCATATGGAGAACTAACAAATTTATGGAAACACCTTTGTGAATGTGTCCACATGATAGGATATGAAAATAGATAATACAACACCGTATCATATAAAAAAATTCTATAACTATATTGTTTCAGTCTTCTCATACATTCATTGAGAAACATTAGGAAATAGAGTTATGGATTCAATATCCAGAAAATCATTCGAATTAAATTTTTCATGATAAACCTAATTCTAATAGGTGACACATGGAACAATTTTGACATAATTTAGAGTCAATTTTAAACATTATAATGAAATGAAAATAATAATAGTCCTATAGTGTGGTGTAGAGAGAGACATAAACATTGATAATTTTTAGAGTATAATTTCATAAGGTTATTCCAGATCCCATTTTGAAAGAATGATGTTTAATAGATGTTATTAATGTTGTCTTGTTTTCACTAGAAGTTAATATTTTATGTTCATAATAGAGACATCATCCTTGGAGTATGTTGGAATCGTCATCATATATGGATTTAATTATTTTTCAAATGGAGATTTTTCTTCCACTATGAAGGTGAGGAGTGATTTATCTTATTATTTTTGGTAATGAACAATAATGGCTAATGTGACCTATAGAAAATGTACATATAATTAATTAATATTTTAGTGAATTTGGTACAAGGGCATATTATTGTGCATTGACCTTGGACTAAACCAGTGTGGATGAACTATTTAAAATTCATTATATTGTTTATTACTTTAATTTCTCAATATGTGAAAAGGTATAAGGAAATAAAAGTGTTGTAAATGATACATAAGAACATCCTCATTCATGAAATATTCTTTTTTATGGAAACTCCCTAATTAACCCCACCTCTCTAGGTATTTTCCTCTATAGGTATTTAATAAATTTTTACCATATATATTATCTAGATTAAAGGATGGAAAGAAATTAGTTTTGTCATAGATATGAGTAATTTATGATCAATGTGTCTCGATGGAAATATGTGGGAAAACATAATTCTTCTCATTGATTTTGTTGGTTCTATCTACTTATAATTTCAATGTTACCATCTTTATATCATGATCAAAATTATTCTTGTTGATGGATTTCATCACATTCTTCAACTAATCCCATGTAATCATCTCAATCTCCATTTTATATTGTATATTTTTATTTATTAATAACATCATGGTTATTTTGATGAATTATGAATCTATTTTATTCTTATTTAATTATCTTCTAATTGAGAATATATAAAATCCAAAGAGATTTTGTGTCATTTTTATAGTTTATGGAAAATAGAAAAAAATTTATTTCTGATATAGATTTATCATGACCACGTCATTTTAATTCTTCTTTAACTTGTTAGAATATATATTTTCATAGTGATTTTCATTTATCCTTAGCTTATACATGGTTTGTGAGAGTAATGAATAGTAAATATTTCTTAATTAATGACTTCTATAAACAATTAAATATTCATCATGTTTTTATTTTTATTATGAATTCCACTGAATATAACAAATATACATGTTATCACTTCAATGGGATCTTTCATCAGAATATATTTTATTTTAGAATATAGATCGATAATTAAATCATCATTACCAAAACATGAATATTCATTATTAGAATAATCCTATGAAAATTATTTATTTATAGTACAAGTCTTATTACATTTAGTTGGCTAAATTTATCATTTTATACATTGGATTCATCATCATCTTCTTTGAATATATTTTCCACCCATATTCCCGATTCATAGTTGAAATATCATATTTTTATAAACACAAATGTGTTTAAATATCTCTATCCATGTGAGCTCAATTATAACATGAAATACCATCTTCTTTAATTTCATAAAATAAATAGGGGAAAACATTGAACTTTGGAGTTAATGTATCATTAAATTGGTAATAATTTTAGTTCCGAAGGACTCATTATGAAAAATTGAGATGGGGATTGAATTAGGGGTACACATGATTCCAAATGTCTCCATTAAATTGAACATCTTAAAAATTTTAATACTCTCAATTCACTTAATTTAATTCAAAGGCTCACCAAATGTAGAATAATAATATGAAAGAGAGAGTACAACACAATATTTACAATGTTAGTTTATATTTCATACTCTTTTCCATGATGGTTATTCTTAAACATGGATTATATATTATATTTATAAATTTTGTATATAATATGTCCCACTATGATGTATAATTACATAATTAGTGATACCCCCAATCTATGACTAGTTAGACCGCTCAATCAGACCGTACTGGATATAATAGTTTCGATCCAGAAATATAAATATAACCTTATTTTCCATGGTATCATCTACACAAATTGAATGTAAAATATCATTTAATTAATCTATTTGATATTGTCTTATCATATAAAACATCAAACTTTGTATTCCCAACCCTTCTTCTAAATATGAAAATTTAACATTCTAATCTCCCCTTAGAACTTCAAAAGATCTAGTTTTCCATTAATTTTTTGACACTCATACATGGAGTCTACTTATTCTATAGAATAATTAATAGATTCACACCCATATTATCCTTGACACCCTTACCTGAGTAACCATTAATCCATTATCCATACAGGTCTCCACATGGACTCTAGTACGCCTCTTCATATAATTGAGGATTTCAACTTATAGAGTGTGAATAAAGAGGATTTTATGGGGATATATACACCCATGATCATAGTACCATAGAGGTATATCATATAATAATATCCAATAGTAGAAGAAAGAACAAATTAAATAAAATTTAGTATAAGAATTTTGTATACAGAATTTCACTAAACAATTCAGATATACCCAAATTAACACATCTTTAGGTGATGATACAAAAACATGAACTGTAGAAGTGTAGAAGAAAACATGATACATTTAATTACATGAATAATGAAAAGAAATAAAATACTTAAGGGAGAACTCCAAAATCAACTTGAGTACTAGTTCAGCCTGGTTCTCCAAAAAACTACGTACCAGCATAACAAGACAATAGGCAATCCATTTTCTTACGAACATGACATCTTCCTGGTTACCCCAATACAATGGAAGGCGTAATAGGGTTTGATACTAATTTACAATAAGACACCACAAATGGTTTCTATAGAAAAACCGAGTCAGTGAAAATAGGTTAAAGTAGTGGTCAGGTATAAAAAATTATAAATAAGATGAATTAATGGAATCCATCTTGATTAGGTTCCTAAAAGGAAACCTAGAGTATATACCTATATTAGCTCATGAAATATAATTTATTTTTGATCATGAACTACATATATAGTAATAAAATATATAGTATTGGTTTATATAGAATCCCCATATAATGACCGTGTATGTGCCGAATTATGTGTACAAATACAGGGCATTATAGGTGATGGATGGATTATGCCATAACTTAGTCATTCATAACCAATCTAAAACAATCTATAAGCTCCAATAGAAAATACATGACCTACATATCATTATGAGTGGGATACAACATGCTCCCCCCTCGAGATGGTGACAACACCATCCTGAAAGCATTAGAAACATGGGACGTGGTGCATCATGCCCACTATCCAAATAGTATCAATGGTAGGTGATGTCATGTTTAACACACAATATAATGGATTATGAATCATCATTCCAAAAATAACACATTCCATTTTTTTACATCATTAATCAATTAAATAATAATTTTTATACTAATTTCTATGAGACAACATCCCTCATTATTTATATTCAGGAAGAACACAAATAACTACTGAAATTTCATTTCATATAAAATTAAAAACATATATGAATAATGGAATGTCCACCCATTCCATTTAATAAATTTCACATAATCCCTTATTATTTTAATATACAATGTTTTGTGGCCATACCACCCACATAAATATAATATAAATTTATAACTATTTAATTTACACAATTTATTTCATTTATCATGGTATGGCATTTCATCATTCAAGGTAGCCAACCCCCTTAGATGCGGTATGTCATTAAAAAATTTATTCACAAGTAAGGTCATTGCCCCATATTCAATACATTTATAGATAATATTATAGGCCGGGTACTAAGAATGACACATATAAAGAATTAATATATTTCGGTGGAAACACGAATGCAATAACAAAAATCATAATTTAAAGAAATAATCAATACATTTAAATATAGAAGACAACCAACCTTATCCAAGTAGTTTTATTATAATTACTAACATATATTTTCAAATAATTATTTTGGAATAATAAAGAATCAAAATAAAGTGGTGCAACCCAATTTACATAAATGATGAATTTTAGAAAGGAACCAATCATTGAAAACTAATGAAAGGTACAACATTGAACTCTGGAGTTGACATTATCAACAGGGAAACGAAATTTAATGGGAAATTCCATTTATAATCCAAGAATAATTATTATACGGAATAATAGATTTTAATTAATTAATATAAAGTGTAAATTAAATATGGCATGCCCATTGGGTGTCAGCATTTTAGGTGGCATCCTCTAGTTACTAATCAAGACACAATAAGATTAATACATCATTCATATTACAAATTAGATATAATGACCCATTTTTATGAAGCATACAACAATGGATTGTGTATGGAAAAAAATATTTTTAAAAAATGGAAACACATGGAATGTTGTATAGACTTCAAACAATATACCAAGTATTCTATACTCTTCCAATAGTAAGGATGTATTCAGCCTAGTTTAGAAGTAATCAATGAAACGGACATCCACCCTGAAAATAGGGAGAATGAGATCACCCCAAAATAGTAATAAATATATGATGTGAAACCATGGAATGACATAAGAGGAAATGATACAATAATTATGCGTATCAAACAAGAATAATGTCTCTCACATTAGACATCAAAGGAGAGAGACATCATGATCCCAAGTATAGAGAGGAGGAGGTACCCACAAGAGAGAATATATCCCCACATGGATAGAGTATAAAAATGAAAAATGAATGATGATTTATAGGTTAATTAAGGGAAAATTTTAATTTTACCCAATTCAACTGGGTCTCATGGTTTGGTTGCATGGTTTTCCAAATTGTTCACTATTCGTGTAGCTCCCATTGCATAGGAACCATACCTTGCATGGTTTTCCTACAATAATTTCCCTTACCATTCACCAAACATGTGAAAAATAGTGCACACACAGTACCTATGTGGAAATAAGTGTGTGGGATGGACACATGGTTAGGGAGAACCATGTATATCCCAAGCACATACTCCTTGAAAAATTTCCAAACATCGCATAGTCATGTGCCCCCTAAGACATGGTTTCAAAAATTGTACCTAGGGATACTTTGGGGAACTATTTTTTCTTGTATGAGGATGCAGAATTATCTCTAATCATACACCTCAGTCATGTTAATAAAAAATAATACCTCAGTCCCCCAAAACACCCAAAACCCATCAAAATATATGTGTTTTGACTTGGGATTCAAACAAAGTTAGATACAACACATTAAAGTGTTCCAACTCTATGAATTATTTTAGGAATACTAGTTCAAAGAATATCTCATCCACAAAACACCAAAAATAAAATTCTATTGGAATTATTCATTATCTCACGACATGGTTCCCTAAAACCGCCCCGCATAAGAACATCTTATCCCTAAGATGTCAGGGAGAAACAAAAAAAAATTCACCATAACTACAATATTTGTGAATTCTCATTCAGAATATCACATTGTGCTTCCAATTAGCTAACACACCTTGATATCATTGTCAAGTGTGTCAAATAAGATGTATCGTTTTACTAGAATTTATCCAGCATAGAAAAAATCATACATTGTATCTTGACAGATATTTAGATCATTAATTTAAAAACTGGGTTTGGATTATGAAAATAAAATAGGAATTAGAATTTATAAATCATGAGGTTTTTTTATTTTTAAAGGGGAATAGAAACTATATTTATGTGTGAGAGAAATAGGATGTAGAAATTGTGAACATAATGGGTAAGTGTCCCATGATGCTCAATCCATCATCACTCTCAAGGGAATCAGAAGAAAGATTGATTGCATGATTTATTAAATCTAAAACCAGTATCGTATGTTGGTTATTAATAAGTTACCACCTATGATTTGATAAATCTAACATTTATATTATTTTCGACTACTCATAATCCATAAATTAGAATCCATGTATAAATAGAACACAATCAATGCATCACATCAACAACGTGGTAAGATAACCGAATTTTCTGAATGCTAAAATATTCCACAAGATAACAAAATTATTTTCATTGGTTCAAGATAATGGAATTTATAAAATGAAAAAAATCAATTCACAAAATCATGAATGGGAATGGGTGAGAAAAGAGCCAATCTTACTAAAATAATCACAGGATCAGGGTTATGCTTGTATGCATGGGGATCATTGTTCCAATGATTTTTATTTGATTATACTCGAATAAAAAAAATTAGAAGGTATAAATAATAAAAAACTGAAAAAATGCCTAAAAATCAATTACCATTGAATGATTAAATGTGTTCATCTCGAGATTACAACAAAGGAAACCCCCCAAATTTATCACTAAGTGGTTGTTGGTGATAAAAGATGGGAAGAAGAAGAACGAGTGGGAAGTCTTCAGGGATACCTCGTGAAGTCCTTTCACTAACCCCCATAGACTCATGACCCTCGCGGAGCAAGGAGGTGGGGCGCCCTGCAAACCCCTTTGACCGTTGCTAGCCTGCTGCGGAGCAAGGAGGCGGGATGCTCTGCGAACGAATTTGATGTTTGCGAGCCCACCACGAAGCATGGAGGAGTGATGCTCCACGAATTAATTTTATGTTCTTAATCCTGCCATGAAGAAAGGAGGAAGGATGATCTATGAATGTATTTGACGTCTGTGAGCCCTCCACAGAGCATGGAGGTTAGATGCTTTGTGAATTAATTTGAAGTTCACGGGCCTACCGCGGAGCAAACTATGTCTTCCTACCGAGTGAGATCTACTTCTCGGAACCTCTTGCCTATAACTACAGGGCTCCCCTCAAGCCCAAAGGATGGATCATCTGACCTTTCACCTTCTAGGATCACAAATCATAATGCACTTCTTTCTCTATAAACCATAAGCTTCTCAAGGTACTTTAACATCGCGAATTGGATTCCCCTTAGCATGAATTTCTCCCATAATCCTGGTGGGATTCCCTTCACGAAGCCCATGGGCCTCCGCGAATGAAAGAGAGCCCCAAAGGGACTTGGGTCACTATGAAGCAATTATGCTTCATGAAATACCCTTCATAAACATGTAACCAACTTGCTAAGGCATGGTCATTATACATCACAAAGCATATTTCTTCTCAATGTTATGCTTCATGAAGAACCCTTTCTCCACAAGACATTTCTCCACAAATGTCTTTCCTCTACATGAAGCACCTTCCACATAAAACCATGCCTTATGCCAAGGCTTGGTGTCTTCACTTCATGAAGCACATCCCTTCACAAAGCCCCTCCAATTCATGGTGCACCAGAGCATCACAAGACATCTACATATGAAATCATTTCTTCTGAAACTCCTTCTCTTGTCCAGCCCTTCAGGTTTGCATGAAGAAATTTCAAAGTCCCTTGTAGGATACTGCCCGTTGCATTGCTTCACGTCATGATTCTTCGCATAGGCACGCTAACATCTAATGATTCTTCTCGTAGCCACAATAACGTGGACCCCCCAATGGATCGCTCCATAAAACCCCCCTCACCATGGAATTCCTGATGCCTTCCTTACCTCATGGTCAAGAGTTTATGGGTTATGTATGTCCTAGGGGTGTGAAGCGCACCCACCTCGACCGAGCAGGAGGACATTAAACTGCCAAGTGCAATCATCATAAGCACATGAAGTTTAACTATGAACTCACCTCGTGCCTTGCACACGGGGTGCCCTATCTCAGATATTCTCTACACCCACTGGTCTCCATAAGAGTGGAATCATTCCTCTCATTAAATGAGATCCTCTTTATGTGATCAGCATTTGTCTGCGAGGATAGGGCAACCACCTTGGTGCAAGCCCATAGCCTTTCTTGTAGGAGGTAGCATCCTTGCTCCTCCTTTCGTCTTCTATTCCATGGACCATATGGGGTA
Source organism: Viscum album (assembly GCA_963277665.1). Classification (NCBI taxonomy): domain Eukaryota; kingdom Viridiplantae; phylum Streptophyta; class Magnoliopsida; order Santalales; family Viscaceae; genus Viscum; species Viscum album. The sequence goes on along the minus strand of OY728144.1, from coordinate 406,649,266 downwards.
GGGATGGACAGTAGACCCCTCCCTTAAACGTGGCCAAATATATCTCCCAATGGGATTTGTCTCCACATGGGCCTCCACCCTAGAGTAAATCCCAATATCCATCTCTTTGGGCCGTAAACCACTCGTAAAACCATGTTTCCTCTTTAATCTGCTAAAGACGTGTAATCCAAACTCTACTTAACACAGACGGACCTTTTGCGATGTGATCGTCCGGCCATTACTGCCTCTTGTTTCTCAAACCGAGCATGACTCACATGGGCTTAGAGTATGCATCGACCATGACATCCTCTCTGGGAATCCTAGAGTGTAAGCCCCACACAACTATCCCGAACTACAAGGACATTGATCCATGACAAGTCATGGTACGTAGGAAGCCTCTCTAAGGTTCATGCCCAACAATGATCGGTCCCGACCATATTCTCATCGGTGCACCGAACCCACCTGAAGTATGTGGTCTTTGATCCTTGCTAAGGCAAGGTACGTTAGAAGTCTTCCTGGGGTTCAAACCCGCCATCCATTGGTTCTGACCTCATTCAAATCAGTTACCTCTCCTTATGAACTATGTTGTCCTTGATACTTTCTGAGACGAGGTATGTAGGAAGCCTCCCTAAGGTTCAATCCCATAACACATCGATCACTCTGACTCCATTCATGTTGGTTCACCAAACCCACCTGAACTATGTGGTCTTGGATCTTTGCCAAGGTGTAGAATATAGGAAGCCTCCCTGAGGTTTATGCTCACCATCTGTTGGTTCCTTGACCTTCATGTCGGACCTCCTTCATCCCGCATGACATTAAATAGTATGCCCCATTTTCATCTTGCACAATGTTAAACTGCATCCCCAATTCAATGGAAAGTCGTTGTGAACTAGTTCGTCAGTAAGAAATTGTCACCCCCATAGGATACAATATGTTGTCATATGAACTAGGAGGAATTTGATTCCCTCCCACGGGGATACGTAAGAGGGCTCTTCGAGACTCATTCCCAACATCACCATCGTCCTTGAGTAGACTTCATCTCATTCTGCATCTACATCATCAAACTCTCCATCATCCATCCCCATTCTTACTCAGGATGCTACATCTCGGTGGGAATAGGCCACCCCATTCCCAATTCACTTTAATGACAATCAGGTAGCTAACCATGTGTTATCCCCAACATTGGTGTTCTATCCAGGGGTGGAACTTACCTGATCCAGTCTAGTCAAATTTACGATCAGTCAGATCTGTCTCTGCTAGACGTTAAACCCATGTCATACCCTGTGTTAAACATGGGATGCTGAAGAAAACATTACATACATGGCTATGGCATAAAAATCCATGAGTTCTACATGGGATACCTCTAGATTTTTCACCCTTGAGTTTCCCTATAACAAGAGGAAGAAACCCAAACACGCTAGTGTCCCATCTTCTAGATACAGCGGTGATGTCCAATGTGACTAATCCCCTAACTGAAGGTTGTTGTTCTGGCTGGACCATTTGGAATATCCTGAAAGAAGAAGTGTAATTAACTAGTGTCCATGAAGATATGGAACTAGGTAGATTTTCACCAACAAGGACATAATCTATAACGAGGCTCGGAATAGGTGACGAGTTTCGAGGAGAATCCATGGAAGGAAGAACTGGAATCCCATCATCCCATTTCAATAATAGAGCAATCTTCCCTGAAAAAGGAACAGATGTCACCCGCCTTTGCAAAGAGGGAATGTGGGGCAGTAAATAGCATGGCCTTCCTCGAACAAGACGGATGCAGACTCTCCTGTGAAAGCTTCGGAAAAAGAAATGGTGAACCCGATGTGAAATTATTCTCCTCAATTTTTAGATTAGTAATGTTTGAGACATCAGTGGACTAGCATGTAACCAGATCCTGTTATTCGGCGCTGGATCTTGTAAAGCAAATAAAATGATTCACGCGAAACTCACCATTGTTGGGAGAGTCTAAACATTGGACATCCTGGTATGTGACGCTATTATCATGGATCCATCATACCATCCATGGAAGAAGAAATGGCATTGGGAAACTAGTAGTCAATTTTTTTCCTTTCAGCACAAATGGGCTAATATCCTTGCTTTTTAGGAACAAGCTATAGTAGGAGTTCGATCACCACCCGCCCATCGAAGTAGGGGTAGGGGAAATGCATATGTGGTAGTCCCGCACAGCTCCTCCACTTTAGTGATAATATCCATGCCTACAAACATCGGTCACCCACACCCCAAATCCCCGTATGAACTTATTCAGTGGAGAGTGATCAACGATCTCATACATTGGTATGAGCAGGAGTGGATTATCCTGACTAGGGATATGGCCTTCCAGGACATGGAGGCATCTATGTCTCATCAACAATGCTGCCCCCAAGGGCCGCACAGGGAGCCACTACTCCTCCTATCCATGTTACAATCATTTCAGGAGCCTCTCCCCAGAGCGCCTCGATGTCTCCCTCCCCTACTCCAATGATGTAGGGGACGTTTGGGCAGGACCAATAGGGATACCGTTTTAGGATCACTTAGAAAGTGCTCCAACTAGTTCATTCCACTACCGCCACTCGGTCCCATGAGTCGAGGAGTAGGTAAGCGATGCGCCTGCGCTATTGACCCCAGTCTGGTTGACCCGACACCAGTGTCGGGCACAGGCCAAGGAGGATGGTTTCCAAGGGGTGTCAATATTAGAAAATACTGTGGCTCAGTCCACTTCCAGCATATATCATCAACCCCATGTTTATGATGAGTAGGGCGATGTAAATACCCATCCCAGATCGAGGCCCCAACTACCCCACGGGCAGGCTGGGTCGACTTTCTTGGTCACCAGGGCAGGTAACGACCACCACCAGTATGGCGGCCCTCCCTGTACCACCAACATGGAGAACACGGGTCTTCCCTACTTCCAATCTTGGCATGGATGTCTACCTCGTGCTACCATCAGACGGGATGAGTGACCTCCCCACGATGGTGACACTCATCAAAGAAGCCTCTCCCAGGCTCATTAAATCGGCTATGGAGTTATCCCACCTACCATAGACCACCGGTGTGGCGACATTGTATATCAGGTAAATATCCAGCATTGGGGTCCTCCACATGTTATTACAGCAGCTGATTAAGGCCCTCCTTTCCTTAGAAACAAGAAGGGTGATGTCCAACCTCGCTTCACCAGCACCCAGCACAGAGGCCCTGCCCGTGTTCAACTCGACCAGTATGAGGACTTTCTCGCACTGATGTCGCCAGGGGAAAATAGCATTGGGATCCCAACCATGCTCCTATGTTCTTGGGCAGAGGTCCTACCCCTCCAGAACTTCCCATATAGTTTATTCCCATATACCCTATGATATCTATCCCGGTGCTCCTTGCACCTTGTCTTACTTTGGCCAATATCCTCCTGCCCCAGCACCAGTATGGCTAAAGGATCTCATCATTCCAGAAATAAACCCTATCCTGATGAAACATACTTGTGAAGTAGGGCGGGTCGTTGCCGCCATAAATGGAACTCTGAATAGGTTCAGTCTGAGATCAAACCGGTTTGCTTCTTAGATTCCAAAGCCGAATACTACAAGATGATAGAACCATTGCCCAGGTCCATCGTGTCAAGGGTCAGGGTAGTAAAAAGGCGCATCAACCTAGTACTCCCAGAATGTGAGGTCTATCAGATTCCCGCCACCCTCCGTAGGTATAGCCAGGATGATGAAATTTTTCTAACTCGATAGGTTATGGCTGTGAAATCGCCACAATCATCACCAGAACCACTCTCTACCTCGATTAGAGATCAAGAAGAGCTACTCTGGGGACCAAGGATGGATGAGTAGTAGTGTGTTCCAACTCTAGTATTCGTATTCCTTGTGCTGTAAATTGCAGTAGTTAGTCCATCTTATAGTGAGGTCATTACAATGTTACTTCACTCCTCAGATGGTAGCTCGAGATGCAGCGGTTTGTCAGCTCGCTCGTTGTATTCTCCATCGGCCTACCTACCATCTCAGTGGTCTACTTCCGTACACCTCTAGGTGCACCTACCACCTCTGGTTGATGTCTGGGGTAATGAAGGGCCAGACCCTAAATCTAAGCCAAGGAAGTTAGGGAATATCTTCACAGTGGACCACTTTCCTAAGATGTTTTGTCCCGTGGCAGCGCCGAATTTCTGTGATTCAGAATCGCTTACCCAAGACGAGTTTGAGTGTTTTCATCAAACCCTCTGGGTCATGAAATTTATCCTTCGTCATTAGTGAGTGGTTTATCCTAGGATCCAAGTGCATTTCGAGGACATCAGAGAACATTGTCGTTTTGTTGATTTGGTTTCACTCCCTGTGGCCCAGTGCCATGAGTCACCGGGTCGCAATAGGGCCCTCCAATAGTAATGTGTTCAGAGTTTCAAGGTACTATGCATGATTATCAAAGAGGATTCCCCCACATACCGATTTGTGGTTGGGTGCAGTATGATGCCCTCCTCTTTATTTATATTCAACAGATACCCAACTCACTAGAAGACATTGAAAAAATTCCCCCAAGTAGGGTTGTGTTTAACATGGCCACCCTATCAGAAGAGTAAAATTAGTTGGATCTTCTCGAAGGGTTCCTCCCCCTTGAAGGTGTACTGCCACTATGGGATCCATTTGGAAGGGTTACTCATAAATAGAGAAACCTACTAGGTCTTCATTTTCCCACTAAGGCATTAGTCCTTTTCCAAAATCATAGTATAGGTAGATAGAATCTCAGAGCCGCCAAACCCTCCAACCCATCCTGCTCAGTGCGGATGATTGAGGAAGACCCCAAAAGGCTGCATTGCATCAGTAGCTCGTGGAGCAAAAGAAGTTAGTCGATGACCATCTGACTGAACATGATGGAGATCGATGGCTAGACTACGGTAATCCTAGGTCAGGGAAACAGGGGTAGGAACAACTTCCCATCAGTGAGCTACCTCCACGTGACCCTAACCATCCTACCCACATAGACATGGTTGATGCTGGGATGTATGACATCAGGGTGTGGTATGTCTCTCCAAATCCTCTTGAACGTCGTGACAATCCATGGGACCCCTCTCGGGATCCCCCACCTGCCCCGAGGGTCATGCCACCAGCCACTCGATGAGCCACTGGGCCTTCTTGCAGTGTTAAAGAACCTACCAAAACAATTGTGGTTAGGGAACCCCATCAATACAAGTACCCCACCCAGATGATCCATTGGCAGCACTCAACGTATTCCTCGAGGCATTGGAAACGTGACAGGTGGCACTCCCTCCCGATGGGTAGCCATATCCGGTGTGGGTGGATGATATTCCAGCACCCATGGGTTTCGAAACTCCCACATTCTCTCCCTTCAATGGGATAGGGGGCCTGCCATAGCACCTAGCCCGCATTACCTCTAGTTATTCCCACAATCTGGGAACTCCAGCACTACAGGAAGCAACCAAACTACAGTGATTTGTACAGACATTGGTAGGCCATGTGTATTTCTGGTATAACCAGCTCCCCATCAGATCAGTGTCCAGCTGGAAGGACCTCTTTAGGAAATTCCTATACCAGTTCAACTCCACCACGTGTAAGAAAAATATCACGAACCTCTTCAAGTGTATGAAGAGGAATGATGAGCACGTCGCCGACTTTGTCACCCGGTGGAAAGGACTCACGTATTCCCTCGACATGTCGCTAACTCTGGAACAATTGTTGATGATGTGCATTGGAAATGCCAATAAGGAGATGTTCCCCTCTCTGATCACCAAAAACTATCATAGGGGATTTTGAGACTTCTCTAATAAGACAAATCACCAAGAGAAAGCCTTACTGTAGGCCAAGCAGGCACCTCTGTTGCCTCCTGCAATCCCCGCGAGAAGGGTCGTAAGGTCCAAGCCTGCTGTAGTGGTCCTAATAGAGGCACCCATGTGATCAGAGTTTTTTCCTATGGAGCATCCTCTACAGCCTCTCAGAGGACCTTTACATTAGGTACAACCTTGAGCCTAGAAGTATCCACCTCAGAATCGGCAGCTGCCCCCAGGAAATGTGCCGCCACCGCCTAGGATAGATAACTGAGTTCCAACTCCTCGACAGGCTCTTCCAGTCCCCCATCATGGTCAGGCTCCAAGGGAACCCTTTTTGGACAAGAGAACATAGATCTACTCATTCAATGAGTCACAACTCCCCGATTACATCCGCAGTTCCATGGAACAAGGGATTGTGTGGTTTCTTGAGTGTATAAGACCATAAGAAGTGAACCTTTATGATAACACAAATTACTACCTCTACCACTGGATTCAAGACTATGTCTATAACAACATATTTTTTAGGCACAGCTTTGACACAGGTGGATCTTGTCTTCGTGAGGCTAGACAGCAGCACCGACAGTGAGGGCGAGTGGCTTTAGGTTTCCCATCGTGGATACAAAAAGTATGAAAACTGGATGGCTCTAAAAAAGTCGTTTGTTCCCATGGTGTCATTCAAGCATTCCTGAATCAGTCATAGCCTTCAAAATTGCAGCCACCACTTCTGCATCATCATCTCAGCCAGCCTTTTCCCAGAAGGGCAAACACCAGCGATATAAGGGGAAATAATGTCCCCCACTGATGCCATCTTTATCCTCTAATCTCGTCGACTTGATACCCATGGAGATGGTGATCCCTCCAAAAATTCGTCCAGTAGTGGATGACTCTCCATGTGATGGTCCATGGTATGCCTCAGTTAACATCGTAGAGTAGGTAAATCTCTAAATGATTCCGGACGATGAAGAGTGCTAGGCAGATCCTCCCAACATCCCCATCCTTTGACAGCATTAATGGAGCCATGACTATATGGTCTATCAGAGTTACTCAGTCAGCATTTCCAAAAAGGTTGTTCATGCTACCGAATCCAGGCAATAGGCTCAGCGTAGAGCTCCACAAACGCATCCTTCTCACCTTGTGGCATTAAGCCCACCTTCACCACCGTTCATGATGCTGGATTAGGCAGATCCACCTTGAACATGCCACGACAAGCCATGTCATACTACAGGCTAGTCTCAGTCATCCTTTCCACATCTGGTAGCCACTCGACGGGCTTTAACTTGTGATCAGCTCGACATTCCTAGTACTATTCAGCCACTCGTCAGGTAAGCTGGGCCAACTGTACCTCCTGTCATAGAGTGGCCTCCAGCAAGCTGATGTTCATGCCTAGTGTAGAAGTACAATGTTTTTAGTCATATTTACAGTATCTCAGCAAGGCTCTCTAACCATGAGTCCCTTCACCTATTATTAGATATGCGTGAGGCCCTCATTGAGGCTTTAAGAATCCCCCTATAATTTGAGATGGATGTAGCAGCTGCATAATCTTTCAATGCGGAAGCGGTCGACATTGATGAATGCCAAGACATTATATTGTTCTATGGAAAAGATGAAGGCTCCCCCACACAGGGGCACATTCTACCACTATACATCACTGGCCAGTTCAATGGTGTGGACATTTGTCACTTTCTTGTCGACATGGACTCTGGAATTAACTTAATCCCGACTCGAACACTGCAAAGCTAGGACTGTATGAAGATGATATGAGTCCCTCTGACCTAAGAATCCAAGGTTATGATAGGTCGGACGAGATGCCAGTTGGTAAGGTCCTCTTGAATACCCAGTTTGGTGGCCTAGTTTCTAGAACCGAAGTTACGGTAGTTTCCCAGGACACCGCCTACAATGCAATGATGGGAAGGACATGGATCTACCTACATGTGGTGGTTCCCTCACCATATCACTAGTGTATCAAGTACTCCCATAATGGTGGTGTGGGAGTGCCTAAAGGTGATGTATCTCCCTTTTCCGTTTGTGATGCCTACTACCAGGATGCCTACTACAACAAGTGTAAGGACAAACCGATTCAGACTAATGTGGTCGAGCATGTCGCAGTTGTGACTGATCTGTGGATGGATCTAGATGATGCATACGTCTTTCCAATCCACTGATTGGAGGCTATGACCCCAAACATGGGACAATGATTCATTGTTTCTAGGATGAGGGGGGCCATGTTCCTAAGCCTATGAATTCCAGATGATCACATCATACTCCTATAGAAATCAGGCTCAGGTGATCCCGGAGCTTCCAACCCCCAAATGTTTTTGGGATGCCCACCCCATGGAAATGGAAATATGGCATACATGACTATTCTTATAGGTAAAAATTAACCATCTCAAGATGACATGACACTATTGCATTGACATCATCAAGCGATTCCTTTTTGGATGATGGACAAATGGGATTGGATCAATAGCATTCATCGCTATGGTTGAGGTAGCACAAGGGTCCTCTGATGTGGTGTCTATTGTCGCCCAGGCATGTACCAGCCTCCTGTCTGGATCTGGTGACTTAAAAGTGACTCATCCCGCCGAGGGGTACCCCTCCAAAAGTGAAGAAAATTATTTAGAGGTTTATCCCCACACATTTTAGGATTTTGTTTCTTCCATAGTCTACGAGTTGGTGTAGGTGAACCTCAGTAGAGAGGAAGACACAAGACCCATGTTGATCAGTTCCTTCATGCCCCTTGTTGATAAATAGCAGTACACATACATACTGAAACAACATCGTGATGTGTTCACCTAGTGTTATGATGACATTCCAGGACTAGATCCTTAGGTAGTCGTCCACTACCTTGGTCTCCCGACAAATCATCTGGGATTCAAGCAGTATCCTAAAAATATAAACCCTTATCACAATGCTATGGTAGAGGTGGATTTTGATAAGCTCATCAAATCCAATTTTGTAACAGATGTCCATTAACCCAATTGGATGGCCAATATTGTTCCAGTTATGATGTTGAACAGATAGATCAGGGATTATGTCAACTTCCAGGATATCAAAGGCCACTGTCTGAAGGGTAATTTTCCCCTTCCTATGGCGGAGTTGTTGATTGGTGCTATAGTTATATTCCAAGACCTCTCCTTCATGGATGGGTACTCTTGATACAACCAGATCTGAATGTCCATTGAGGATGAGGAGTGAATTGCCTTTATGTCACCCCACGGTATTTCTGTACAAATTCATGCCCTTCGTTTTATAAAATGTCGGTGCCACCTACCAACAGGCTAAGCATCGTATATTTAAAAAGATCCTTGGAATTTTGGTGGAATGATATGTGAAAGATCTGGTGGTCAAATCTTGTCAGGATCCAGACTATCTCAAAGACCTTGAGAAAGTGTTCATATTCCTCTGTTTTCATCACTTGAAGATGAATCCATTGAAGTGTGCCTTTGGGATCACCTCATGAAAGTTTCTCAACTTTGTTGTCAGATACATGGGCATAAATATTAACCCAAAGAAGATCAAGGACATTAGCGATATGTCTCCTCCAAGAAACATTCATGAGAGTCAATGTTTCTAAGGCCTCTTAGCCTACACACACCGATTAATTGAAAATATTTCTGGAATGTTTAAGGCCTTATCTTGACGTATAGAGAAGGGGACACTATATTAGTGAGATGAAGTGTGGCAGACTGTTTTTTAGGATATCAAGCAGTATCTACTATAGCCACTGGTCTTAATGCCTCCCATATCCGGAAAACCATTGGTCCCTTATGGGACCACCCTAGAATGATATCTTAATTCCCTTATATCCCAGAAGAACAATGAGGGGATGGAGAACAACCTTACTACCTTAGATGCATCCTCCTCATTACGGAAGCCATAAACACCCCCATTAAAAATATCATCCTTTGCACTAGTATTCACAGAACAGAAATTGCGATATTACCTGCAACACCATGAGGTACAACTGGTATACTGAGTAGACCCACTGAAGTTCATCCTGAACCACCCCATGTTGACAGGTCATCTAGCTCGGTGGGCAGTAATTATCCTGCAGTTCTATATCAGGTTTGTCCCTCAGAAATCTATTAATGGGAAAGCATTGAAATACATCCTTGCTACCCATTTATCTCTTGCTGACCAGTCCTTTAATGTCTATTTTCACAGTGCAGTAATTCTCTCGGTAGATCAAGCCAAACCATGCTGGAAGATGCACATAGATGGTGCTTCCCAGATCCCTATCGGCATGAGGCTCAATGACACCTGGTTAAACAGAGTAGGCCTAGGTATCTTTTTCCTTACCTCAGTAGAATCCATCCTACCATAACCATTATTTTTGTCAGAGGCTACACCAAAAATGAAGTAGAGCATCTGGCACTCATCACCGACATCAAGATGCCTCTTGAGATTGATGCGCCCCATTTTTATGTGGAAGGGGAATCATGACTAGTCATTAAACAGATCAATGGTGACCACATAATTAGAATCCTAGAGATAATTAAAAGGTTGGTGCACACTCTCTAGCTAATGGTCATGTTCCTATCTCGGAAGAAAATTACTCATGTTCATCGATATTCGAATGGTCGAGCTGATGCCCAGGCCGGCCTAGCTACATCACTCGTAGAGCCCGAGTAGGATGATCTGATTATCCATGTGGCACATCAGAGATTCATTGCTCCCATCACCCTTGATGATGATGATGGAAGGTAGGTAATCCATCTTAACATGGGTGCCTCCATGTTAGGACCCTCAAGTACCCTGGATGCGGTGATGGAAACAACACCCAATAAGAGAGACCCCTTTGTTGAGTATCTCCAGAATGGCGATCTCCAAGAAGATCGGGACAACGACGAGAGAATCTGACACCACACGTCATGGATTACCCACTAGGACGATCCTAGCCATGAGGATATCCTCTAAAAGTGTGAGTTTGTTGGGGTTCTCATTTATTACATTCAAGGAGTTGAGATTCTCAGGTCATTCAAGACGTCCATGTTGGCTCCTGTGGGGCTCATCAGGTCGGGCTGAAACTATCTCACCAGATTCAAAGACTAGGGTACTTTTGGCCCTCTAGAATCCATGATTATGTCGAGTTCTCCAAGAGATTTCATGAGTCCCTAATTCATGCTAACATTATGCATCGACTGCTAGAGCCTCTATAGTCCACCATATACCTTTGGCCATTTTTTGTATGGGGACATGATGTTGTTGGACTTTATCCATTGGCGACATCTCACTGGTGCAGATTAATCCTGATGGCTACAAGTTTCTTTTCCAAGTGAGCAGTGTCAGTTCCACTCAAGGAGGACAAAGTACATTCCATCATTGACTTTGTGAGTTCCAATATCATCTAAAGATTTGGATTCATTCACGCTATTCTCTCCGATAATGGCACGAAATTTTGACCAGCTAAGTTGAAGAAATTGTACGGTAAGTACAACATCCGCTCTAACCATACCTCTCACTATAATGCGCAAGAAAATCGGTATAGCAATGCATTCAAAAAAACCCTTTCTACATTTTTTCATAAAATCATTGGTCGAGAAAAAGAAGTGTTTTCCAGACAATCTCTACATTTCCCTCTGGGCGTATCGGACGACGAATCGTAATTCCACCCAAGTGACCCAATATTCCTTGGTGTACAGAATGGAGGTCGTCCCAAACCTCAAGATTAAATTACCCTCATTGTTAATAGTTTTCTATAATCAGAAAGCACTGGATAAAGTAGTTGAAATCCATATTGATGAGTTGGAAGCACTCGAATAGAAATGGATTCTTGCCCTGCATAATCTAGAAAGGCCTAAGATCAACATTTCCATAGCATTAAACAAAAAGGTTCATCTCTGTTCTTTCTTGCAAGGAGACATAGTATTGGCCTTGAGGGCACCATGATACCTGGAAAGAAACCACCAAGTTGGAACCCAAATGGGAATGACCTTATATCATTCACAAGGTTTACTCTAATGGAGCGTACTCACTAGTTAAAATGGAGGGTGTTTGTATAACTCCTCCCACCAATTCCAAGTTCCTCATGAAATACTTTGCTGAAGCCATCTGGTACCACATGACCATAAACTGTATGGTCCTACATGACCTTAAACTGTACAGCCCCACACGACCCAAAACTGCATGGAAGTCCTGTATGAACTTAAACTAAATGATCTTACATGGCCTCAAACTGTGAATCGTCTTTCATGATCTTAAACTACATCCCAAAAAATACATATCGATTGATTCCCATCCTCATGGGATACGTAAGAACCCTCAGACTCCTCATCTTGAGTCCAACCTCAGTTTCCACTTTGACTATCCCCTCCTAGACATAGTTATTTTGGGGGATCTCACACGACATTTTGTAGGCTTCCTTGGCCCCACCAATGTCAGGGTTACAATGATTTCACAATGTGACCCCCTTCGTTCTTCTAATCCCCCCATGTCCATACTGCAAGATGCTAAACTATATGGAATTTTCAGAACTATGTGTGGCTTGATTCCCATACACTTGGGATACATAAGACTGCCTAGAAATTTCATCTATAGGCCCTGCCCCTAAACATCGGGACCTTCCATTGGGGTGAAACACATGGTGTGACACAGGTCTTTTCCCTTATTCCCATCAAGTTCATCATGACTGTACCATGTATCTCTCTCCCCTAAAGGTCTCTATCTCTTCTCATGCCCAACATTATATGGAATTTCACGGGTGAATTCATGTTCCACACATTACATCGTTTGGGTCCCCATTATAATTCACATCAAAATCGGCCCCTGAACGATAAGGATAATTAGCCTATGGGCTCTCCTATCTTTCTGGTCAAAGGCCCTCAAGGGTTTAGACAACAATTCGATTAGTGTCCCACATTGGGAATATGGTCAATGGTGGATACTCATTTTTTTCCCATTCCGGGTCACATGATAGAGATGTTGTGCTTAAAATATGGTCAAAATCCACCCTTTGTCATTGTCACCACCCACATTTGTCCCAAACATGGAGTGTAATGGCTCATTCTTCCCCACCGTCTATCCAAATCACAGACTACCTCGAACATGTGTGTGATTCCAACTATGATACCCTTATGTGATGGGAAAAGGCTAGTACTACTCATAGTTTCCCACACTGAGCATTTCTCACGTGAGATTTGGAGTAGTGAAGGCAATGCCCTCATGAGAGGTCATATGGATACAGTTGGCCGGGACGCTCAGCCTCAGGTCCTTCGACCGCTTCGGGCCTGTGGCCCAAATTATCATTTATTATAGGTGGTGCGGTATGGAATCATGTAATCATTCACGTCGGTCTATTTCGCCACACCACACATATCACACTAAGGCATCCCTCCATTCATTTATTATCTTTTCCTCTAGAACAATCCCTTCCGTTCTTTGAGAGCCCCATCATTTGGGTTTTCATCAACTTCTATTTCCAAAATGGCCCCCGAATGGCATTGATTCTTGGCCCAAGGGCTCTCCTACCATTACGGGCTAATACCCTCGAGGATTGATAATGACATGTTGATACATGCCTCGTGTTGCGAATATGGTCAATGTTAAACACTCAATTGTTCGCCACCCTTATGGTCACACGAGGTTGGATACTTAGTTGTAATCCATTTTAACAGTTTTCCTCTATCATCATTGTTGCCTTTTGGTTTTCTATAAGAATGATGATTCACCCTCTCTATCCTATGAAAATGACATCAAACAAGGCCTAAATGTACCAAGATCAAAAACTGTTAACTAAGATCACCTTCATCCTCACTGCAAGATGTTAAACTGTAAGATGGTTGTGACAATCTGTCTATGGCCCAACCTAAGGCCCCATGGACTTTTCGGTCCCCTGGCCCAAGTTCTTACTTAGTGTAGTACAGTGTGGTGTGGGATTATGTCCTCAATCATGTTGGGTTGCTCATCATGTCGTACACATCCCCGGATAAGATACCATACCCCTACCTTCACCTCACTACAAGACGTTAAACTGCAGGCTAGCCATGACATTCTGTACATGGCCCAGCCTCAGGCCCCGCGGCCTTTTCGGGCCCCTAGACCATGTTCTACCTTAGGGTTTTACAATGTGGTGTGGGATTATGTCCTCATTCATGTCGGGTTACTTGTCGTTCTATATTTTCCACTCGTTTTGATATTTTCCCTTAGTTTCATCATCATTTACTTTAGAACTACCTATGGATTCATTTCCATCATTATGGGATACGTAGGACCACTCGGATGCCTAAACATAGGGTACAAACCCATCTCATAGAAACATCCCTATCATTTTTCCCCTTTCCCCATGTTCTTCTTGAATAGGGTTATATAGTATTGTATGGGATTATGTACCCATTCATGTCAGGTCAATGACAGCCTCTCCGTATACCACGTTCTCTATAGTGACCATTTTTCCCTTTCCCAACGCCCATCTCATTGTGTCGGTTTCCCTTAAGTTAGGTCCCTCGACCCTCTCCGGTCATTCACCAAATTGGCCCATGAGTACTATAGTCTAGAACCTGGGGTGTCAGACTCTACGTGGACTTGCTTTTTCCCACATTTCAGGCTTCTTGTTCCCCTTAATTTGGGATTCCATTATCATCCACACATGAAGGGTCCCCCAAATGGCATGGATGCTAGGCCTATGTGTTCGCCTACCATTATGGGCCAACATCCTTGAAGGTTTACAATAACAAATCGATACGTGTACCGCGTTGTGAATATGGTCTATGGTCGACACTCATTTGTTGTTCCCATCTCAGGACACGCCATATGGATGATGTATTTTGAACAAGGTCAGTAGTTATCCTCCATCGTCACCCCAACCCATTTAATCCATGAATGTTGGTTACATTATCCAAATTAAATTCTACCCCATCATATCCAAATGGAATTTTGAAAATCCCGACACTATCCCTCAGAGTGCATTTTCTCATTAGGAGGAAAAAAGATGCAGTAAAGGCTTCATTTGGGGCTCCACACCGACTTCCCTTGGGCGTGAAATCCAGGTATTACAAAATATTCTTCCGCCCTTGTTTCCCACACCCAGTTTGACTCATGTGAGCTTAGGTGTAAGGTTGATGTCCACAGTTACATGGAAGGATTCTGCTTCTCCTTGGTCCAAGCTCTAAGACCATAAACTATGATCTATTTTAGAACTATGTATGGCTTGATTCCTATTACCATGGGATACATATGAATTCCCAGACATCTTGTCTTTGGGTCCAGCTGGAGTTCTTCTAGTTTGCCTCTTATGTTTTTCCTTTTGGACTCTGACCCTTATGGGACCGTGTGACGTGGTATGGGATTATGTCCTAATTCGCATCAGGTTTGCATTAGATGCACCTCATACACCCCTTTCTAGGATTTAGCCACCCTACATCATTTCCCATATGACATTAAACTATATGTTGCCCACATGAAGTTAAAAGGAACCATCATGAACTACGTATGGCTTGATCCCTATTACTATGGGATACGTAGGAACACCCGAACAGCTTCTCTTTGGGTTTAGATCAACCAGGGGCTAGCCTCTCATATCCCAAATCCTCTACCCTTTATGGGCCCCTCACCCTAAGGATTGCTACACTGAATCATGCATGATATGATGTGGACCTTATCCTCATTCACGTCAGGTATGCTTTATCGAATTGGGTGCCTTCTCTGATGAACCTCATATTTAGTATATATGTCTAACCCACATGAATTTAAACTATGATTCCTAGTCCCACATGACTTTAAACTGTTGTGTCTAAACTTTACGGCATTAAAATGCATGGTTGGTTCCATCACATGACCTTAAAGAGTGACATTATCATCTTGGACACATGACGAAAAAAGGCACAACACTGTGATATCCTCAATTAAGGGGGCATCATGTTAGGTATCGGTCACACACCATACCAATTTTCCTTTCCAACCTATGGCATAATTTCTATGGTGTACCGGGATTTTCTATCCTAGGTCCATCACTTCAAAAAAAAACATTCATCCTAAAGGACAAACACGACCTATCAGATATCACTTATTTTGGTGCAAGGGACAGACCCACACAACCTCATTAACTCTATCACTGTAATACTTCTATGATTCTTCTAGAACTATATATGACTTGATTCCCATCCTCATGGGATATCTAGTAACGCCCAGACACATAGTCTCTGGGTCCAGCCCCAGGAATCCAAAATCATATCCCCCCTCTTTCGGCCCCTCGGCCCGAACTCTGTTGGGAACATGTGGTGTGTCATGTACCTAATGGGGTTTTCCCTCATTCATGTTGGGTTTTGAAAAGGCCTCACCATGTGCCTCTTGTGTATTTTTTCCACCAGGTCCATTTTCTATAACCCTAAATAGAGATCTCCCTATGAGAACAACGTGTCATGTTTGGCCACTTCAGCACCCTACACATAGTCCATTATATCAATCTCCCCTCAATGGCTCATCCTTTGACCATTAAGCTGGAAGCTTGCAACTGTAGGACCCATGTCCTTGGGGGGATGGGACTCGACACCGTCTATCTAATATTCCTTATAGTCGTATTCATATGTGTTTTGACAAAGGTCCTAATGTGTGGAGTTTTCACGGGGCATGACCCTCATTCCAGGTCCAAGCTTCGTGAGCCCATCATTTGGAAACATATCCTCTTCCATGACTGATGGGACCCCATTTGTGTCCTGGTCTCATGCCACGCTAGCTTAACTAACATCTTGGGCCAATATCCCTGAAGTCCTCAGATGAAAATTGTGACAGGTACCATGTTTCGAACATAATTAGTGGTCGACCCTCATTTATCTAACCCCATTCTAGGATAACACAATATGGATACTATGTTATGAACAAGGTCAACAACTAGCCCATATAATCACGCCACCATCATTTTGGTCTAGATCTCAAGCATCATGATTCACATATTTCCACTTTCTTATGTCCATGTAAAATTTTTACATACTCGACATTACTCATTTGTGCATCTAGGTGCATTATATAGGCAGATCAGCATGATTTGGAACGTCATTTACCATGTGTCCCATCACCCTATAAATTTTCCTTCTTATGCTTGTAATGTCCCATCACTACTCATTGTTTCCCAAATCGATCATGACTCGCATGGTCTTAGTAGATCTCGTAAGACAAGTACTAGCGCAACCATTTCGTGCATACCTCCAACGCCCCGCATGATGTTAAATTGTTCCAACATAACTATGTGTGGTTTGATTATCATCTTAATGGGGTATATAGGAACAACTGACCTCATTGCTTCAGCCCCATCCTAATTTTCACTTATGGTCCATTGTCCTAAAGTACTTCCTCTGGGGATACATGGTGTATTATAGACTTCTTATATCCTTATTCACGCCAGATATATAGCTACTGCACCACATACACCCTTAATGGGATCTCCCCTTTCAATATTCATCCTATCAAATGATGTTAAACTGGATGATTCCTTATATCCTTGATGCATGAAACTAAACTATTGTTCTACCATATACAAGTTCAGGATTCACCATGTTAGTCATGGGATGCACCAGGTCCCTCTCTAGAGAAGATTTACCCAATCGGTATGGTCCCCTGAACATTCCATGCTTAAGAACTATGTTTGTATTTATTCACATCCTTATGAGATACGTAGGGAACGCCCAGGAATTTCACCTCAGGCCTAGAACCAGGGTTATTAACCATCTTGGCCCCTCATCCCAGATTAGAGTCAAGTATCTATAACATTAAACTAGGAGCCTATAGTTCAGGTACCCTGACTTTAAACTATTAACATTGGTCTAGGAAGTATGACCTTAAAACTATGTGCACCATCCCCACTGTGTGACGTTAAACTATGTGTCTATCATCCTCATTGGTATGACTTAAAAAAACTTGTTATCCCAAGTAATTACCTGAGAGATCTTGTTTGGGATTATGAAGGTTCCATGATTAGGCTGGTGCGCCCAACTAATGTGTTTCCACTATGGTGGCATAATGTCATTAGTATTGGGTTATGTTCGAACAAACTGTCACTCCACCTTTCATGCTTTGCCTAACCCTTATTCAGACCCTCTTCTTCTTTCACATCTAAAAGGACCTCCTAAAAGTATGGATGATCGGCCTATGGATCGCCTACTGCCCTGGGCTAACGCTCTGGGAGACCAATGGATGCCATTCAATGTCAGGCCCTCTATTACGAGCATGGTCAATGGTCATCCCTCATTTGTTATCCTCATTTCAGGCTAATGCAATATTGATACTATGTTTCGATAATTATCAGAATTTATCCTTTATTGTCATGCCACCCCCATAGTGTTCTGAATCAAGGGTATCTTGATTCACACATTTCACTCCCTTATGATCAGATTGATTTCCCACGCCCTGTAGTTACCCCGCTTGTGCACTGGAGTGCATTAGGAAAATTGAAATTCGATTCTTCTGAGGTATTCCTTTTTTAGTTAATCCCCTCTACATTTCTCTAGGAAATTAAGATTATCTATTCATTCCTCGGGATGGATGATTCTTGGTTTTAACTCCCACGTTTTACTGGAGATGTAAGGTGATCATCCCTAGTTTCTCAAATCAGGCCAGACCCATGTGTGCTTAGGGAATGATCACTACATGCTACATGAATGTCACATGAATTCAGTAAAACAACACAAATAATGGAACTCATGCATACAGTTGGTAAAAAATATCCAAGTGTGAAAGTACGTTCAGAAATTACATTCCATACCGCACCATAAGATCGACCTCTCCCATGGATAGGTTGACCCCATCAAAAGAGCGTTGCAGCTTTACCACCCTCTGGCTTGTGGTAACCAGGATTTGCTAGCACCTTTTTAGCTCCCTCTACTCCTTGGGAGCTATGGGGAATAGCTTGTTAGCCACAATCAAGTCCCTCTCCAGGCTGGCCAGGATAATAATCATTTCATCGGAGTCTCACACCATGCCCTCTTCAGCCTCTTCCAGATAGGCCTTAAATCACAATATTAACTCATATTGTGTGTTGAGGGAGGTTGAGTGCTCGTCCGCACGACTCTGTATCCATTGAACCTCATTTTCAGCCTCTTGGAGCCTCTTGATGTACACTTCATTCCTCCGCAGCTAGCCCACACCAAGGACACAGTCACCCATTCAAATATTCTCTACCATAAGATCTCGGATGAGTGTATGGGGATTTTAATAATCCTCTCCCATAGAACACAGTTCTAATAGTCATGAGAAAAGTCTAGAAATATCATCCAGCCATAGTGCATAGGGGTGTCTTCGATGAAGCGATTGATCAGCTTCCATGAATGGAGACTGACTGTCTTTCTATCCTATTCATCAGAGGTTGTCTCGTCCCTGACAACACAATTTGCTGGCTCAAATGTGGGGAACACCCCCAGGAACCCATCAGCAGGGTCTACATCTGGTGTTTGATCAGGCTTGGAGGGACTTGGGCTATCTGGTTGATACTCATCATCAGACCCAACCTCAATATTCTCGTGCTCAGCCCTACTGACTGTCCCAACAGTGATTGGGAGCTCCGCAGCTTGGTCAGTCAGGCTATCCGCTTCTATGAACACTGAAATTCATTTGGTGAAGATTCCTCCAAAATCCCTGAACATCCTCACCAAGGTGGCCCACACCATTTGAGGAACTGTGTTCACTGAAAGTAGGGCTTGGACGTCATTTGACATAGTTAATTGTTGAAAATCATGAATTTAGTATAGGAGACTTAAAGAGGTCAAATTCCTGGTCTTGTTCTTGGGTTGATGATGTTGGAACTCTGAGGCGTGACCCCCCTGTGTATGGTCGAGAGGTCTGAATGCTCTGAAGAAGCCACCTCGGGCGTCCTGGCCCCCCTAGACGTGGTAATCAATGCAGCCATAGGTGTAGATCATGAAGGTCCCGCATCTATATCTTTTAGGGGGCGAGAACGGGTTCAGTGTATGATACTCTCTGGCCTCGTACAAGTATTAGTAAGGAGTCTAGAATGAGCTGGGGGAAAACCCTAAGGAAGGGGATTGGGATTTTACCTCAAAGGACTCTGAAAATTCTTCATGGTCAGAGTCTTCATCATCAAAATTTCCCTCCTCTAATGAGATCCCTATACCAGCCTCATCCCCCTAGGAGGACTTGTCTGATTCCTCCTGAAAAGTAAAGAGCTCATTCAATGATACCAATATTATCATCTTTGGTCCTATTAAAAACGTTCACTACCTGGGTGTTCTTTCATGAGGGTGGTATGCAACTCTCTTAACCCCTCCACACTCAATGTGTCCAGAACCACCTTCCATCAAGGTAAAAGGATGACATGAAAAAATACCTCTAGATAATTCATCTATGATATCAAATATGGATATTCAATCATGAAAAATTTCACATTGGACATCACCCAAACAATACTCGATCCAATTCTAATGAAGTATAAGATTTAACACCGTTAATTGAAGAAATCTATTACCCCTATCCCATATCAGGGGTCGCTATATAGAGGAAAACTAAAATGTCACCTCATCCACTAGGATGGAAAGAGATTTTTTGATAAGTTCATATTCCACAATGTTTCCCTTCTATATATTCTAGAATATATATACAAAATTCCAAGAAGAACTTTATATAATTTCAGTGTCTCAGGTTGAGGTTACTCTAGGTGGATATATACGAGAGACTTTGGTGTATTGAGAAAATAAAAAAATCATACCTATAACATAACACTACCACATCATCCAATATAAGAAAATTTATTCAAAAACATTGTTGTGAGTCAAGTAGTTATATGAAAGGTGTCTTAACTACCTCAAACCACATGGAAACACTACGAGGCTCTTTATTAATACACATATAATTGAAGCTGCAGAGGCATCATATGAATAATGAACTTGAATCCCTCATATGTAAATATATATAACATCATTATGTTTTTTTAAATATTAGTTTAAAATAATTCATTATTTTCAATATTTTTCATTAAATGAAAAATTTATTTTAGCTTTTATTACACATAATACAGACAATAAACAAAACATTAAATACTCTTTAGGTATTATTATTTAAATTTATAGTTTACTTATAGACGATGGAAATGTTATTATGATTTCTATTTACAAAAATAAGAAAATATATGTTTTAAACATGTATATAATATGAATTATAAGGTCAAAAATTTTGTAAAAATTAAAATAAAATACAATTTGGAAATAAATAAATTGTTTTTCTTCAAAACTATTTTGACAATACTAATTTACCACAATAAATTATAAAACGCAATTTTATAGATGTATTTTAAGAAAATTTATATATTATATATTCAATCAACTATTTGAAATTCATCTGTTGTGTTTTCTAGACATGTGATAAATACAATTTTATTCATCAAAATTGTAATTTAAAAAAAAATTATTGGTCACAATTTTGTTCCCTTTATTTTTTTGGATTTTTTAGCCTTTTAGGAAGATTTCATGAAAAACTATATTTCATTTTTGAAATAATTGTAAAAAAATTATCATAGGGACAGATTCTGGGAAATTTATGAATTGAAGACTTTTTCAATGAATATTAAAAAACAATGAATTTTAAATTAAAGCTCTCATTTAATATAAAATATTTGCATATTTATGTTATATTTTATAATTAAATAATTAGTAAAATTTTATATCATTTAATCCAATATAGGTCATTTAAAATTTTTCAATATTTATTTAATATATAAAAACATTTTTAACAGTTGAACATTTTTTCTTTGAAATTCATTTTTATCATCACATCATCGATATTAATTTTAAATTAAAGCTGTGAATTTATTTGAATTTAATTTGGAATCAAGGATTCCATATTTTATTTCAAAATAATTTAAATTATTAAATAAGTGAAAAATTATTATTTTCCAAAACTAATAGTGAATACTATAAAAATTATTTACCATTGTATCGGTAAAAAAAAAATTTCTGGGTGTTCAAGAAAAACGTTAGTGGTTAAAATGATCAAAAAACATGTATAAAAAATATTATATTGATATATTTATTCTATATAATTTTTATTTTTTGTCTACTTTTAATATTTTACCCCTTTGGGATGAAAAAAATGTGGTTACAACTTTTTATTTTTTATAAATTAAAAGCCTGCCACTCACCTCACATATAAAAGACCAAAAAATATCATATTTTATTAACACATTAATTACTTTTTGGGTTTCTCATGATATGAATAAATACATTAAAAAATACCTCTTCTCAATCTATAATCAGTTTTTTGGGCACAAATTCAACGTTGGAATTATTTTGGTGAAAACCTATGTATAATACATAAAGTAGAGGTAACATTCATCAATGAGAATTTTATAAAATTTCCACATGCACCCCACAAAATTATTACTAAAACACTATAACATAAAAATAATTATATCAAATACAATAATTTTTTAATGTAACATTAATTTCTTATAAACATCTACACATCCATCAAATAGGTTACAAAATTATCTTTCATGTGTTTGGTAGACTCCCTCTATGTGAACCGATATCATTCATTTTTCCATTACCACCTCTCACAGTTTGACATGATGACATATATAATGTATATATATATGAGATTAATAATATAAATATACCTTTTGGGTGATTATATAATATATAAGTTTTTTATATTCCATTTTTAGGCAATAAGATAATGTAGATCATGGGTACATAGAGTTACCACCTCATGAAGCAATGTAATTCTCCTTTCACTAACACTGTACATTGAAGATAATAAGGACTGAGATAAATAATATAAGTGATATACATGATTTTGTAAGGAATTTTTAATAAATTTGAAATAAATGGTCATTATTAAATTGTATATGACATTCTATATATATGTATGGTTATATAATATATTTATTATATTATTATATTTATTATACTAGAGTTCCCAACATGTATTATGGAATTAGATACTAAAGGTAATATATTTATATGATATTTTTTATTTTTGGGAGATGTATGAAAATTCAAAACACTTTTCTTTTGTATGGTGTATAAATTTTCACATTGAAATTTTTTATCTTGAATTTCCGTATTTTCAAGATATGTAAAAATTAATATAAATTTATTATTTGTTGGAGATTATAATTAAAAGTATTTATAAATTTGAATGGGATTTATGGTCTCCCTTTTTATTTGGGATACATATGATAAATCAATTCTAATTGATAATGTGTGGTATATAAACTTCACCTTTGATATGTCAAAGAATGAATCTATTTATTTTAATGATATCTAACATTTAATTTGATTTTATTATTTACTGGGGAATATGATTGAAAATATTAATAAATCTATAATGGATTTATGTCTATCTTTTTTTTTACTACCATGAGACACATTCCATATTCACTATATGTTTATTTTATGTGGTTTTTATTGTAACAAAACAGAATTTTAGCAATGAAATGTCTCTTATTATAATTAAACCACATAGTATAAGAAGTATTTCTAGAATTTAAGGAACATAAAACAATTATATTGTAATATGGCATTAAGAATTATATTATTACCCGTATCAATAGTAAATTGGAAAAATGAATATTATCCTCAATAATGATTTTATACATAAAATTTATGAATCTTATCTATGATATAATGATATAATTATATCATTGTGTAAGTAAAACAAATTAAATTTTTGAAAATTTAAGTTTGGTATTTTTGTAAGTCATAAATATTTAATTAATATTTTAGGATTTATTTATTAATTCAAATAAAAATTACTTTACATATAATTTATTCATAAATTAAAATTTTGTTTTATTTTTGTTTCAGGTTAATTTTATGAGACCTTTGTTATTTTTTCCAACAGTTGTTAAAATAGTTATAATTTTAAAAAAATAAATTTTTCGAGTAACCAATGATTTTAATAGAAAAATAAATTTCTCATATTAAGAAAGTAATTTTTATAAAAAAAAATTTATCTTTGAATTCTACACTAATAATGGATTTCTTTAATTTTTGGGATTTTTCAAAAATCCTTGAATTTTTTGTTTAAAGTGGAATACGATAATTCCTGATAAAAACTAAATACATGAATAATTGAGTTATAGATGATGAATGGATTATATAACAACAAAAAATAAAAAAATATATTTCATTATATTAACGTATGTAGTTATTAGTTTAAAAATATTCATATAATTGAGCCAAAATAAAATACAAATGAATATAATAATAAGAAAACACCCATCTCCTCCCATATAAATACCCACTCACCACCTCTTCTTATCCAAAATAAAATGATGGGATATTTTCCCAAATTATACAAAATTATCTTCCCATTCCACTACCCCACACCTGAGAGCCTTTGGTAAAATGAATTTCCAAAACCTCTTCAGTAAGCAGCTCCCCAAGGGGGAGAAATTAAAAAGGTAAAATCCTATTTCTTTGTCATTAATTTTATTTTCATGTTCATTTACTTCATTAACCCCTTTTACCTCCAAATATAATAGAGGAATTATAAATCTATTTTATTTTATATAATACAATTTTACTATTCCAAAGGAATAAATCATTTATTTGTCTCATTCTTTTTTCTTTTAGTCAAAAATTGAAAATATCTTCTACGGTGTGTCGATTTATAGCCACTTTGGACAATGTGTTTTCATTTTTCACAACCTCCATCAAGGATACTAATAAATAAATATAATAGTTTATAAATATTTTTAAATTTATTTTATAACCCTTTTTATGTTCTTTAACTAAAATATATACATAATACTAAATGATAAAACAAAATGGTTTCGTTATCATCCAAAACTACCATATTTAATATGAATGGTTATCAATAACTATTTATCTAATGATTAAAACATATACCATATATTGGAATGAAAAATAATATCATTTTATATTCTTTAATGTTCAATAATATCAAATAAGTCTATTCCAATTTTATATGATCATTCGTACTCATGTACAAGGGAACCGATGATGTAAACCAAGAAATCAAACACTACCGAATGAGGAAATTAAAATCAATAAGTCAATGAAAAGACCATAAATATAGATTATAAAACTAAAATGAATAAAAATATTTTATAAAAGGTTTTGGGTTTTTTAATTTATGATTTCAAATATATTTTGTAGCATATTAGAGTGATGAAATAATTCATACAAAAGGTCCCATGAATTCTAGAACCCAACTCTCATTCCTCAGGATTTCCTTCGTTCTATGAATTTTATGTCTGGATGTATCATTAATGTTACATAGATATAATTTAATTATATTTCCCCTTAAATATATATATATATATATATATTTCCTATGTTTTTAAAGAAAAATGAAAAAAACATTCCAAACAAATAAAATTTTTAAAAATTCATCTTTTCTTCTCGTGAGATTGTTTATTCATAACTAAAGAATGATGATTCATATAAGAAGTTTTTTATTTCCTATATCATCCCAGAAACCATTGTTAATTAATATATTTTTTATGAATATAAACCCCTTACTTTTCATATTTCATTTTATGTCCAATATTGATATACCTTTTATGTGTCATTCCTCATAATGTAAAAGCTACGAAGTGATATGGGCATAAAAATTTATATAGAAAAAGATAATGATATTATGATACAGATCTACCTAATATTTTATAGAGCTCCAATTAATTGGGTTTTGTGATGTATCTATCGATAAAAAGTGAAATATTAATGATCATTATGCTATATGTTTTCACAACTATGTCTTGTATTTCACCACTAAGACATGATGTTTGATTATTATATATTCCCACATTCCATGACCTTATCAAATGCTTTTTATCATGATTATGATTATTACCCGTTTCAAATGTTATTATGATATTTATTCATACTATGTTTCATGTCCCTCATTCATACTCTTAAAATTATTTTAGATCAATCATTATTTTTCTGCAAACTCAATAGATGAATTCTTATACTAAAGAGAACATGAGGGACATTTGGAAGCTAAAAAAGAAAAAAATTCAATAAATGTTTTTGTTTTATTAATTAAATAATATGTGTTGTCCGAATTTTTCAATGACAGTCGACCCTTATATCATTATTTTTGAGTAATATTATGTTTTTTATAATTAATAGGATGTAATAATCATGTATGAAAAATAAGGGTTATTAGTGTTGTTATCAGATAACAGTTTAGTTAATTAGATAATTACGGTTAGGGAAACGTAGTGAAACACATAGTACGAAAATATGTATAAGTATCCATGAATATTTATTTTATAAAAATTTTATGAATAGGGATCCCACATGATATGGGTATAGATTTTATTAAAAAGGAATTAATTATTAAATAATGAATAATTAACTTCTATTTTGTACAACCATTTCTATTTTTGAAAATGGTTGCAACCGGTAGAAACCAAGACAACATCCCATGTGAGGATTATGTAGTGATTTTTTGAATTACGTAACTAAATCTTTGGGAGTTGGAGATAAAAATTTATTTTCGATTCTTTCCCATCCATCTTTAACATTGAACAATACTATAAATAATGTGGAACATCGTACTTTTACTAAGAGGTAGAAATTGGATATAATGTGTTTTAAGTGGAAATGACCACCGAAAGTTAGTATATATTTTGATCCAATTTTTGTGGAAAAACTCATTCAACTTGATGGAGAAGATATTTTATATTCTTCACCAGTCTGAGTTCGAGAATGTTACTCGAACCATTTAATATCTATATAAAGTGGTTGGTCAATAGTGTTCACTAATTAAGAACACCAATACAAAGGATGAGATTGAAGGGATGGAGTGGGATTTCATTAATATAATAATTCTTAACAAGAATTACCATTAGAATCCTTGTAAAAAGATGCAGTTGGAATTCATAGAGTTGTTGAAAAATGATGGTGAATCTATTATGTCCAATGATGCTAATTTTACAAGGCTATATAGGTACACATCAGGTATTGTTATAAATAATGATAAACAATTAATATTTTCTTTAGTTTTTTAAAACCACACATTCATAAGGCTCTAGAAATTAGAGAATTTTGGGAGTTATGAAGAATTTGTTTGAGGTGATCTCAATGTGGAGACTTATATTAATGAATGGTAACATGGATATTGTGATATGAAAAGAATGTATAATTTTCAATATGGGGTTTTTATTGAGAATGGTGGAAAGAACTATCAACAACCCACTTCTCAAAAACACGGGAAGAAGTGTCATGGGGACTACAACACAGAGTCTATGAAATGATACATGTGTAAGAGAAACGACCAACAAGATCAACAATTTCAAATATAATGAGGAAATAATAAAAAATGATTGAAGAAAGGAGAGAACCACCAATGGTTCAATTCTGAAAAATATATGGAGAAATGATACTATAAAATCTAGTGCACTAAAGCTAGACGCCATGTGGAAAATCATCTTAAATATAAAATAAAGCGAAAATATAAAGGGAATGATTATTTCCTCAATAATGAAAAGGTGGATCCTAACACTGATGTGGGGATAGGTATGCTAGTGATGCATTCAGGAATAGAAATATTGTATTTGTTTCTGTTTGAACCGATTCTTTCATATCAAGAATGTTTTTTAGATCTATTCAATCACCACCTCAAAATATGTATGTACAATTATCTATGTGAATATAAAATTGGGATATTATTGTATCCAAATTTATAACTCCTCCTTAGTTATTGAATGTGGACTAAAACTCTCATCATACATTTTAATAGTTCCTTTGGTCTAGTTTGATGTTTTATTAAGAATAGATTTTCTATATTTATTCAATGTCAACATCAACTCTTGGTAAAGTACGATCACTTTTCATGTCCTAAAGAATCCTCTTATTCAATAAATTTTTAAAGATGAGGATAAAAATCATTAATATTCCTCATCTCAAGTATATATATTAATAAATTATCAGAAATCATATCTAGGCCAAATAGTTGAGACTAAGGAGATGATCATGATCGAAGACATGCCCATGGTTAGGGACTATACATTCGTGTTTCCCAATGTGTTTCATTGTATTAATCCAATCGTTGAGGTCATCTTATATGTTGATAATATTCTGTATCTATGCCTATATTTAATACACATTACAAAATGTCCACCATTCAGTTTGAGGAATATAAGTAGTTATAATAGAATCTGGACTAGGGTTTTATACCCATGAATGCTTCACCATGGGGTGAACTAGTCCTCTTTATCTATGATAAGGATAGTTAAATGATATTATGAATTTCATATCATGAGATCAGAAAAATAATTATAATGAAAAGGTATCCCCTTCTATAGAGAGAAAAAAATTTTGATCAAAAACCTGGTGTGACATATTTCTCTTAGGTGATCCTTATGTCAGGATATCACCTATAAAAATTGAGGAAGGAATATATTCAAAATAATGGTTTTAAAATGTGGTATGGACTCTATATGTTCATAATTATTCCCCTAAAAATAAGAAATTCTCTATAAATATTCATGGATTTATTGAATTGATTTTTTTATTACCTTGACCAATTTGTCGAAATAATTATTGATGATATTCTGATATACACCAAGAAATAGAGGGAAAATATTAGTATTTGAATATTGTTCTAAAGTCATTAAAATGGGGGAACATTTATTTAATGTATAGTAAATATGAGTTTTGGGTGGATGATGTTTTAATCTTGGGTCATGTTATCACTAGAAAATGGAAATTTTTAGACCATTACAATACAAAGGCAATTGATGAGTGGCCTAGAAAAATATACGTGATGGTGATACGTAGTATCGTTTTTCTAGATAGGAATTACAATAAATTATTGAATAACCTATAACAATTGTAAAACCCACTGACCAAGAGGAAATGATAGGGAGAATAATTGGTATTGAACAATGAATGTGATGAATTCTTCAATGAGTAAAAATAATGGCTTATTTTCCAGTATGTACTCATGCTTCCTACTAGTGGGGAAATAATTGTGGTATACATGGATGACTAAAAGAGAGTAATAGTATGATTATTGATGAAAATAGATAATTTGATTTCCAACACCACAATGAAATTGAAAATTCGTGAGAAAAAACTATCCCACTCATGATCTGCAATTGGATGTTATGATCTTGTTGTTAAAAATATAGAGGAATTATCTGTGTGGGGGGATGTGTGAGATATACAGTGATAAAAAGAGTATCAAAAATATATTCAAACATATGGAGCTTCAAGAATGACAATTATTATGCTTATATTTCATCAAGTATTTTTACTACATAATCTACTACCATTCTAGTATGAAAATAGTGGGGAACATGATCTATATAGAAAGAGACCTATAATATTACCAATGACGAGATTTGAGAAATATTCATTCTACATAGAAATTCAAAAGATAGTCATGGGAATAATCATGGTAGGAAAATCATCAATAATTTCTAAAAATAATTCCTTGACGATACCTTATGATGAAAATATAGGATTCTCCATGAAATGATGTGGTAATTTAGAAGAAGGTTAAAGCTATGAGAAATCGGAAATTATATGAGCATAAAATTGATGAGGTATGACATTTAATATTTGGGTCACAAATATATTAACTTTTTTGTCATTATATATTGAAATATATTTTGAATGATTCACATAGATCATCTTTTTCAATTACTAGTGGGATCACAAAGATGTATCGAGATCTCCGATAGAACTACTAGTTGGATAATATGAAAAGGAAATCACTAAATATATGTCAAATTGTTTGGCTGTAAGTGATGTCTGAAAGAAAAGATAATATGGGGGATGATGAAACCATTACCCATACCAGCATAGAAATTAGAAAACATCACTATGGACTTTATCACAACACATCCGAAGACTACCAAATGAAATAACGCTATATGGGTTTTTATGGACTGTCTTACAAAGACAGTTGACATTATCACAATTCAAGTGTACATCTAACTAAAAAAATCTCTTGGACACATATTATAGATGTGGTAAGGATTCATGGAGTATCTCTATGAACTTTATCCGATTGAGATCTGAGATCCACCTAGAAGTTCTAGAAAATTCACCAACATGACCTAAAAATTTAGCTAAACATTTTATGACTTTTCATTCTGAAACTGATCGCCAATTAAAGATAACTATTAAATTAGTAGAATAATTGTTGAGTTCTTGTTTGATGTTATTCATAGGAGGATGATGCCAATATATAGCTCTAGTTATGTTATCTTAACAAAATAGTTTCCAATCAAGCTTCCAAATGGCTCCATATGAAGTCCATTATGGGAAAAGATGTGAAACACCATCTTGATGAGATTATGTCAGTGAACATAAACAGCTGGGATTTGAAATGGTCAATGAAATAGTGGAAAATGTAACATCAATTCAACAATAGATCAAGTTAGTAAAATGTATATATAATATATATAGATAATATAAAATTAGACATAGAGTTTATGGCTAGACACATGGTATTCCCCCACATATCTCCTTGGAAGAGGATCAATATATTTGGTAAGAATGGAATGTTATGTCCCTGGTACCTCATCCCCTTTAAGATTCATATTCGACTCAGAGTTGTGTCCTATTAACTAAAACATCCACCTTTCATTTCTAAAGTACAAGATGTATTCTAAGTATCTTTATTGAGAAGTAAATAAAAGATGCCACTCATGTACTAAATCCATAAGTGGTACAGTTGGAATATGATTTCTCTTATGTGGAGCATCCAATGAAGATCATGGACTATAGAGATAATGCTTTATGAACAAATATTAATCACTTGGTCAATGTACTATAGAAGCACCATAAGTATGAATAGGAAACATTGAACCACGTGATGTGATGAAGGATAAGTACCCAAAAATATTTTAACTGATGTATTTAAAAAGAAATTTTGAAGGAGATATTTCATAAATGTTGATGAATGTAACAAACTATGTTTTTATCAATGGAAACTACATTATTATTGTTCATCTATATAGAATGAACCACATTTAATCACATTGCGAGCACAATGAGAACATAAAATTTAATACTGAATTAAATAAGAATTATTTCTTGAAGCTAAGGAACTGAGACCAATAAAATAGTAACATGAACCTATAAATAGTAATATGACCGTTAGAAATAGTAAAATAGCCAAAAAAATTGTACCCTTAACCTTAAATGTATAAATATAATTTTTTCATCTTATAAAAGAATTAATGAAATATTTATATCATGTTAATATTAAATAAATTTTTTTAATTTTTTTATGTTTTAGTATTTTTGTAAGCCATAAATATTTAATTAAATATTTATTATTAATTTAATAATTTAAATGAAAAATTATTTTCATAAAATTGATTTATTAATTTATATTTTTTCTATTATTATTATATGATAATTCTATGACACCTCATTTAATTTTTCAATGTGTAATAAGATTAGTTTTTATTTTAAAAAATGTATTTTTTGAGTAAATGATGATTTTATTTAATAATTATATTTCTCACAATTATAAAAATATTTTCAAAAAATGTTTTTATTTTTTTTGAATTAAATTTATCATAAAATTGTAAGGATTAATTTTTTGGTTATTTCTAAAATAATTTTTTTTGTTGAAGAGTGAAATATGAAAATTGAAGATAAAAAATAAATAAATGAATTATTGATTCCTAAATGATGTAAGGGTGATGTAATACTAATATATAGAACTATAATTAATTATTTTAACACATTTAGTTATAAAACTAATAATATTAATAATCCTTAGGAATAATAATATTCAAATTAATAAATTAATGGGAAAACACCTCTATCATACCCTATAAATACCACTTGTCACAACCTCATCAACTCACAAATCCAATGCTTTGAGCCTAATCAAAATTCAGCCTAATACTCTTAACAAGCCCCTCCCCCACATCTACTATCATTTTTTCAAAACAAAATAACTAATTCTTTTTCCATAGGATGTACTCATGGTGGAGAAATTCAAGAGGTTAAATCAATATTATTTTTCGTTAATTTTCTTTACAATTTGTTTTCTTTTCTTATCCTATCATAAAATCCACCTATCTAAGAGTAATTATAACTCCAGAATCTATTAGAAAATATAATTTTATTATGTTAATGTAATAATTAATATTATAATATATACCCTTTTCCATTTATTCAAAAAATTAAAATATCATCTGTGGTGCATCGATTTACCACCACTGTGGATGATGCATTTTAATTATTTATTAATGACCTAAAGGATGATAATAAAACCATAATAATTGTGGAAAAAATTTTATAATTTATGTTATAAACCTGTTTATGTTCTATATCAAATATATATAAATAATCCAAAATGAAAAAACAAAATGATTTTTTATGATCCAAAACCACAAAAATTAACCTAACTGATTATCATTAATAAATTATTTAATAATTCATCTTCATAACATATAAAGAAATTATATATAAGATAATTTATCAATATAAATTTTCATTAATAACATATATATTTAATTATGGATAACAATTTCACTTCTAAATAAACGTCCACCCTAATATAAAAGTCAACTGATCATGAAAATCCAGAAAATCAACAATCCAATACTATGAAATTAAATTGTATAACTCATAAAAACCCATAAATGAGATTAATAAACCAATAATGAATGAAATTAATGTATAAAAGGTTATTTATTTTTTAATTATTGATTTCAATCTGATTATACATCAAAATAATAAGATGTAAGAATCCATACATAAGGTTAGGGGAATTCATAAACTCAACACTCATTCCTTGGGTTTAACCTAGTAAATTACCTTTTCATTATTGACATTCCATCAATGTAACTTAAAGATAATATATTTAAAATTTTTATTTATTTTATGGAATTAAAAAAATTGAAAAGGGTTCAATGAAAAATGTAATTATTTTTTCGTTTAGAATTATTCATTCAAAAAATACATTCATTACTTCTCGTGAGATTGTATGTTCTTAACTTAAGAACGATGAATCTTATTCCAAGAAAGTTATTCCCTTCCAAATTTTGGAACACCAATGTTTATTAATGTATTTTGTTTTAAAGGAAACACATTCCATTCTATGGGATATTTGATGTCCAAAATTCATTTACTATGTTGCATGCATGATATTGTAATTGTTGTTATGTGACCGGTAAGCCCAAAATTATATAGCACATTAAAATGGTATGATGTTATAGGTGGTCCCATTATAATATAGAACACTAATATGAAAAAAATTGAAATATGGGTTAATATGATGCTATCTATGTTCACAACTATGTGTGGTATTTAACCACTACGACATGATATTTCATTTATATGCATTGTAGCATTCTATGACCTTATCCCATTCTTCTTCTCATGATTATGATTATGATTAATTTTTTATGATATAATTATGATTATTCTCACCCTTTTTGTATTTCTCTTATTTATCCTCTAACATGGATTTTATCTCACACCTTCTTTTGATGTGTATCCTTAGGTGAAAAGATGTTCTATGGAGAACATGAGGGCCAATAAAAAGCTAGAGAAGATGGAATTAAATAAATTTTTATTTTTATTTTGTAAATATTTTGTATGGTCTTAATTTTACAAATACACTAAACTTTTATATCTAGGATTTATTGAACTATTATGTTGTTTATATATAAAATTATTTAATAGCCATGCATGAAAATTAATGGTCACTATACATATACTGATAATTAATGTATTTTAGGATTATTAACAATTTAATTAGTAGGATTTACATATCTATTTCAGTATTTTTCTTTCAAGGGGATTATGGTTAAAATGATATTATAATGGTAATGGATTTTTTGTCTCAACTTTTTTTCCATTGGACATATGGAATTTCATATACCTATCTTCATTTATTAAGTTAATATATAGAAAAACTGACATGTAATATAAGGAATTTATTTAATCTCATGATATAATATGTTTTATATAATTGTATTCTTACATGGGACCTACGATACATAGTCACAAAATTATAATGACATAATGTTACAATATAATCATTTATTATGTTTTTTATGATTTTTCATCCAATGAAAAATCCTATGATATATTTTTCATGAAATTAAATTCATTCCTTATCCAATGTTTATATCATGAGAATACATGTTTATAATTAATTTTACACTCTTTATGCACTAAATATTTCAAAAGAAATGTTTTCAAAAAATTAGTCTTTTTTTCTCTTCTATCGAATAATTTTTTTTAAATGTTTTCAATATTATTAAAATAATTTATTATAGATATATTAAACCAATTTTTTCATTCTGAAAATATTTTTATTTTAATCATTATGTCATTTTACAAATAGTATCCATTTAACTTTTATTGATAATGTAAAAAAAATCTAATGTGAATAACACGAACAATATTTCCCATTATCATGACCACTTATTGATTTGACGATTACCTTACATGTTCTATATTTTCTTTTCTATAAAAATTATTTTTTTAATATTTGGGAAATTTTAATATTTTATATAAATAATTTCAAAATGAAAAGGATTTTTAAAATGTTTTATTTTTTAAAAAACTGATTTTCAAATAATAAATGAATTTGTCCTCATAAAAGTTTTTAATGATTTCCAAATATCATTTTTGTAATTATTAATATATAATTTTTAAAATAATTGATTTGAATATAATTTGATAATTTTTGAGTTTTTAAAAGATATTTTCAATGAATATTTGTTTTCCTCGAGATATATTCTATGTGATTTTTTATTCATATACATTCTCTATATATGATGACATCCATTGATGTTAGACATGATTTACTAGGGATATTATCTAAAAATACCCTCATTATTATTTTTATAAATAGATATTGTTTATAATGGAATGATTTATATGAAATCCATTTCTATTCTATGGTTTATACATTGTCAAAATTCTTCTGGAATTCATTTTTTTCAAGAGCAATGATTTGGTGTGATGGTTAAATGATTATAAAACATATCTATTTTTATTGGTTATAATATAATGATATTTATTAGAATGTAACGCCCCGACCCCAGCTACCCAGAGTCGGTGCATTACTTTGTAACATTTTCATGATCACAAGAGAGATCAAATCTCGAAAGACCGATTAGTTTAGTAGCCTTGAAATCACTAGATACATTCATAAACGTTACATTACATTATAAAGTGAAAAACTACAATAACATAGTCTACATAGTCCACACTTCTATCCTCTTCGGACAATCCCTGCAGGTCATTCATAAAATACTTCTTCACATCCTGGAAAATATTAAAACATTGAAATGGGTGAGCTCAGATGCTCAGTAAGGATAACAATATTGCGGAAGCTTTCATAATAAACATTAACATTTAAGGCAATGTATAACTAAAACAAAAGCCTTTTAAACATGAACTTCAACATAATATGGAAAAAGTAAAATGAGATAATGCCATTTACTTATTCACATGGATATTCTATTGGTCGAATAATCACATGCAATATCACTAACCACTTTCATAATGATGGAATGCATAATGCCAGAATATCATAACCACGTAGTCAAGGCCTCGTGCCAAGACCACAAATAAGATTTTGTCAAGGCCTCGTGCCAAGACACTAGTTTGTCTCATGAGACCTGCCGATGCATCGAGGAGCTATAGCGGGCTCCACCCGTCACTTATTAAGTCCAATTCATTCCTCATATGAATAGGTTTAAACATATCATAAACCATAACATAATCGTATCACATAAAACATGCATAAAGGAAACATAAAATTTCTATATTTCAATCATAAGATATCAATACAACACATTGATATAATAAAAACACTTTCAAAACCATTTTCAATACCAAAATAAAAGAAAGTTAAAAATTTGTATTTATTTTTCATTAAAAAAAAGTGATGGATTTTAGAGGAAGCCTAAACTCAAATAATGGTCACGGCGGCGGAGAAGACATTGTCACCACATATGTACGGAAATACAAACAGTCCCTTTTTGTCGTTTAGTAAAACGCTTCGTATAAAAAATATTCCTTTTGAATAAACGTAAAAGTCAAAGGGGTTTATACACCGTATAAAAGAAATTTGTGTATAAAACCAAATATGCCTCAATGAAAGGAGATTGAGACAAAGTCCTTAAAAAGATCATTTTTAAAATAAAATAGATCTATTATGTGTATCCACTATAGGTACACATAAATAAAGTAAAAATACAAAATAGGACATAATAATATCATGACATAATTTGAAAGTAGGATATTAACCCAAAGAATGGAAGTTGGGTTAAGAAATTCCCTTACCTCGTGTCTGACTTGACTCAACCGTTCTTTAACCTCCTGAATAATAAACTAGAGTTAATATATAACTTATTAAGAACCATTTCAATTTCATTATCTTTATTATATCACTTATTATAATGATATTAACATTATGTAATTATTTAAGTTAATAACGGTCGTTTTGTCGATCTTTGGTACTTGAGTCAACAATAAACTTCTTATAATTACAAGTTGTTTATGTGGTAGAATATCCATTATCTCCAGAATTATATTCATGATTTATATGTCATATATATCTTATATATCCAGTATATACATTCATTTATAATATTACGTAACATTTAGAGGTAAGAAATGAAATGCACCGTTCATGGAGACGGTAAGCCGTACGTACGCATGAACGCTACTTTCATTTCTATTTCGTATTTAATGGAATGAAATCATAATGATATAAATTTATTACATTATAATATAGTGTATAATACCATTTACTACATCCTTTTTACATCCCACATATGGCATTAACGATTCAAATCACTTTGAGGGGGCGGTAGTCTGCACTTCCTAAAATGAAATTATCGCGTTTTACCCATAATGGAAATCATAAAGTATGCCATAAATGAGAAATACAGATGCATAAGTAAAACATAAAAATATTATATATCATATATAAAAATAGTTACATCTTAATGGCCACCTTTGAAGGTGTTATATGAGTGTTGAACAATCATCGTTTCGTGAGGCAGAAATTCGCCATCCACAGAAACCGTATGTTCTTTAACCATTAGATGTAGGTGTGTGTAAGTGTATCTCTAATCCTTATTATAACAACATCCTAGTATATTTAGGATACTGGTGTTGTTACAAAAGAAATTAATAAAAAGAGATTAGGGGGTTGGAGAAGAAAAATGAAACAAAACAACATTAGAGAAGACATTACCTCAAAATCAGGTAACTCTTTTTGATTTGAGTCAAAGGCTTCCTTGGGAAGCGTTCTGCCCAAAGGGAGGCTTCTAGGAGTAATATGGGGAAGTTGGGAGAGTATTTGGGCAGAGGTTGGCCGAACCAAAAGGCTTGAAAGTGTGAATAAGGTGGTAGAGGTGGGGGCCTTTTATAAGAGGAGAGGAGGGGCTCTTTTGGAAAGATTGAAATGTTACATTATTACACAATGATTTTCGGATTCTAAAGGTCCCAAACTTATATCATTCGTGGATAAGGTGATAAGGGTTCGAAATCTCCTCATCCAATAGTCTTTGGACAAGTGTAAGCCTTGGATCTTGCATTATCTTCTCATTTTATTTAAATCGTTAAATAATGAGGTCATCCATGCATCATAATGATGTCATAAATAATTTAATTTATTTAATGTCTAAAAATTATAAAAAAAATACTATGATTTAGTAAATCCTTTTAGCTTTCTAATGAATATTTATAGTCAAAATTTGTACTTGTGTAACCCCACTTAAAAACTGTTTTAGTAAAACAACTCATGTTTGTATCAATTTAATTTTAACATTAAATAAATATATATTAATGTCATTTTCCAAATAAAGTGGCTCCATGGGGTCCCCAAGTTGACCCATGGGTTGTCTTGGTCGGCCATGAATCATCCAATAGGAGTAGGACAAGTGTCATGCTCATCTCATATTATTAAAACATTATTTGTACCTTAAACTACACTAATTACCTCTAATCGCGATTAAGAACTTAAAAGTTACTATTCACCAAAAATTTATTTTAATCTCATTGAACCACATTTTACTTCTTAATGACAACCATGTATGTCGTATTTTTGAAAATCAAATCACAAAAGTGGTAATATTTCATTTTAACGAAAAATCAGTTTTTAACAACCACTTAGTGGTTTCACTATTCATCAAAAATTGAAGTTTTTCAGAATAAGGCCAAAATTTCACCCTAAGCTATAATTGATATTCCAAATTCAAAAATGGTGTCTATTTTACAAAATTCAAAAAATATAAGTTGCATTAATTAATTTTATAATTAATTCTCGCTGTCACAACAAATAGCGTGTTTTTTAAGAAACAATTTATATCAAAAGATTGGCAATTGTTTATGTCCATTTTCAATGTTAAATTAATTCTAATGACCACCATTGGATAAAATGGTAAAAATATATTCTAATTATACTTTAAAACCACTAAATAGTATAATTTATCACTATAAATTATTTTGATTAAAAAAGTTGTTTTTAAGTATTTTTCACTATTCATAAAAAATTAGAAGTTCTCAGAAAAATACCAAAAAATCAACATAGGCTAATTTCGATATTCCGAATCCAAAAATGAAGTCCATTTTGATAAATAAAATTTATAAAATTTCAAAAAGTAGGTATTACTATTCACAATGGCTAGTTTAATTCGTTGTGGTGTGTGTTAGAGCTCGAGGTTACGTACAACACACGTTATTGCATTATTCGAAGTGAAACGTACCGTGGAAGATTGGGGTGTTACATTCTCCCCTCCTTCAATAAATTGAGTCCTCGCAATTTGAAATTTTTCTTTGAAAATAAAAGGTTGAAAAGAGAAAATACATTTGTGGAAAACCCACATCGGAAATAAGGTTAATAAATATATAACATTAAAAGAAAGCAAGATAAGTACAATGGTCACCCGATATAGCCCATTCTAGGATTCTATGAAAATATGGATATGGAGGAGAAACAAACCATCAAGGTCTGATGGAGAGTTATAGAAAACAGGATTAGGAGAAAGTTTAACTACAAGAAAATCAGAAACTTGTGACTGGTTAAACGGTCATTGAATCCCCAGTTGGAAAAGTTAACTGACAACATTTTTGTTTTAAGTTACCTTTTATAATGAAGAGGAATTTATTTAGGAGATTTACTAAGAACGTAAGGGAATATGCATACTTGTTATGTATACTTTCATTCATTAATATATTTTTACCAAAAACCCATCTTTCACTCTAAAAGGTAATAGAACTCAAAAATATTCTATTTATCCTAATTGTATAAGGTTCCAAATATTAACACATACCATTAGATTAGAAAAACTATTTTGTAATAACCAGGGACTTCGCGTAGTCCAGTGGTAGGCGATTAATCCCAATCGCACTATGGTTGAGGGTTCGATTCCCACAGCTTTGTCCGACATGATGGGTTGTCACTCGGTCTGCGTGTTGTCCTTTTTATAAATATCAAAAAATAACCTTAACAGTAGTATCCAATGTAAAATATAATCCATTCCAACCTTTATAGTTATCCAAAATACTTCTGTCCAACTCACAGTCCAGATTTTATGAGGAAGGTAAACATAATGAAGCTCTTTTTTTTCTGCGTAACAACATGTGAACACCTTCATCATGTATTCTTTTAAAACACTGCAACATACTGAATTACCATAAATCCTTATTGATTACATTCATGATCCCTTATTCCTTATAGAAAACTAGATATACTCCTTCTATCCAAAAATGTATACAAATCATTAATCAGTTTCAAGGATGTTAAGAATATCCAACATAATTTATCTGAATCAATCATGTCTTATTTCAAAATCACTATCTCGGTATCAGAACCATATTATGGTTTATATTTCTCTCAACCATATATTTTCCAAAAATTTAACCTACTGTGGAGTCACTTTTCTTGGTTCCACACAATCTCAAGTCCTAGATGAAATAGTACTGCAGTACAATCCTTATATACTCCATAATTATTATAACCAGTACATCATTGATCTAACACTCAAATTACAAAATTCTTTAATAACAACATAAGAACACTAATCATTCCTCCTCATCTGTGGTAGTATCATAACTTGATTATTATCCAATAACATCATTTGGGGCATACTATGATGATTTTAACATTGGTTTGCGTAGTGTCCCCACTCCTTGCAGATGAAGTATTGTACATTTGAAACCTTTTTCTTAACCTTGCAGTCACACACTTGGTGTCCTTTTTCTCCACACTTATAACAAACCCCCATTCCCTTCAGGCAAATTCCAAGGTGTTTCTTCCCACAGTTATAACATATTGGAAAATTCTTCATTCCCCTCATTCCTTTAACCATCATTCTCTCTTCCATCCCTTTCATCTCTTGCTTCGCTTCAAAGCCATAGGACTCAGAGAATTCTTTACTTATCTTATTAACACATGATACTATTTCTTCATATGTTGATAACACATGGGAGACTATTTCCCTTCGAAATGTTGGCTTAATACCGTGAAAGATACGATACTTCTTACTCTTTGGATCATACGTATTGCTAGAGTTCACATTCCTTCTACTGGGCGCCATTTCTATACAATGGAATAAACTATATTAGTTTATGAATCAAAATACATAATTACATACTTATAAAATACTTAACATAAATTGAACTATTTATCGATATAATCCATAATCATAAAAAGGTTTTATTTGAGGAAGTATATACTCATAACCCTTCATAGTGATTTGTAACGAAAATGAGAATTATCCAAAGCATAT
This sequence comes from Viscum album, assembly GCA_963277665.1. NCBI lineage: Eukaryota > Viridiplantae > Streptophyta > Magnoliopsida > Santalales > Viscaceae > Viscum > Viscum album. Next base: position 406,608,878 of record OY728144.1, on the reverse strand, counting down.
CCCCCGGGAGTGTCGTAACCAAGAGTGCAGCAAGGCCCGTTGCCGTGCACCAGTTCTCGTTCGAGTCTAGCTCAAAGAGGTGTTTTCGGGTTTTACCCCTAGGTACATCTGTGCCAGAGCCGCCTCTACCTGCTCGTATCCAGACAGGGATGTATTGCTCGGAAAACTCACAACATCTCTACAATACCAAAATTCTAGGAAGTTATTCTATAATAATCCTCAAAGTCTATCTTCGGGATATGTGCTCTAATCAGAGTTTATCTAAATCCAGCTTCCAAGGCTAGTACTAAACTGCCTCTGATACCAACTGTAACGCCCCAACCCCAGCTACCCAGAGTCGGTGCATTACTTCGTAACATTGGCATGATCACAAGAGAGATCAAATCTCGAAAGACCGATTAGTTTAGTAGCCTTGGAATCACTAGATACATTCATAAACGTTACATTACATCATAAAGTGAAAAACTACAATAACATAGTCTCCATAGTTCACACTTCTATCCTCTTCGGACAATACCTGCAGGTCATTCATAAAATACTTCTTCACATCCTGGAAAATATTAAAACATTGAAAGGGGTGAGCTCAGATGCTCAGTAAGGATAACAATATTGCGGAAGCTTTCATAATAAACATTAACATTTAAGGCAATGTATAACTAAAACAAAAGCCTTTTAAACATGAACTTCAACATAATATGGAAAAAGTAAAATGAGATAATGCCATTTTCTTATTCACATGGATATTCTACTGGTCGAATAATCACATGCAATATCACTAAGCACTTTCATAATGATGGAATGCATAATGCCAGACTATCATAACCACGTAGTCAAGGCCTCATGCCAAAACCACAAATAAGATTTTGTTAAGGCCTCATGCCAAGACACTAGTTTGTCTCATGAGACCTGCCGATGCATCGAGGAGCTATAGCGGGCTCCACCCGTCACTTATTAAGTCCAATGCATTCCTCATATGAATAGGTTTAAACATATCATAAACCATAACATAATCGTATCACATAAAACATGCATAAAGGAAACATAACATTTCCACATTTCAATCATAAGATATCAATACAGCACATTGATATAATAAAAACACTTTCAAAACCATTTTCAATACCAAAATAAAATAAAGTTAAAACTTTGTAATTATTTTTCATTAAAAAAAAGTGATGGCTTTTAGAGGAAGCCTAAACTCAAATAATGTTCACGGTGGAGGAGAAGACATTGTCGCCACATATGTACGGAAATAAAAACATTCCCTTTTTGTTGTTTAGTAAAACGCTTCGTATAAAAAAGATTCCTTTTGAATAAACGTAAAAGTCAAAGGGGTTTATACACCGTATAAAGGAAATTTGTGTATAAAACCAAATATGCCTCAATGAAAGGAGATTGAGACAAAGTCCTTAAAAAGATAATTTTTAAAATAAAATAGATCTATTATGTGTATCCACTATAGGTACACATAAAGAAAGTAAAAATACAAAATAGGACATAATAATATCATGACATAATTTGAAAGTAGGAGATTAACCCAAAGAATGGAAGTAGGGTTAAGAAATTCCCTTACCTCGTGTCTGACTTGACTCAACCGTTCTTTAACCTCCTGAATAATAAACTAGAGTTAATATATACCTTATTAAGAACCATTTTCAATTTCATTATCCTTATTATATCACTTATTATAATGATATTAACATTATGTAATTATTTAAGTTAATAACGGTCGTTTTGTCGATCTTTGGTACTTGAGTCAACAATAAATTTCTTATAATTACAAGTTGTTTATGTGGTAGAATATCCATTATCTCTAGAATTATATTAATGATTTAGATGTCATATATATCTTATATATCCAGTATATACATTCATTTATAATATTACGTAACATTTAGAGGTAAGAAATGAAATGCACCGTTCATGGAGACGGTAAGCCGTACGTACGCATGAACGCTACTTTCATTTCTATTTCGTATTTAATGGAATGAAATCATAATGATATAAATTTATTACGGTATAATATAGTGTATAATACCATTTACTCCATCCTTTATACATCCCACATATGGCATTAACGATTCAAATCACTTTGAGGGGGCGGTAGTCCGCACTTCCTAAAATGAAATTATCGCGTTTTACCCGTAATGGAAATCCTAAAGTATGCCATAAATGAGAAATACAGAAGCATAAGTAAAACATAAACATATTATATATCATATATAAAAATATTGACATCTTAATGGCCACCTTTGAAGGTGTTATATGAGTGTTGAACAATCATCGTTTCGTGAGGCAGAAATTCGCCATCCACAGAAACCGTATGTTCTTTAACCATTAGATGTAGGTGTGTGTAAGTGTAGCTCTAATCCTTCTTATAACAACATCCTAGTATATTGAGGATACTGGTGTTGTTAAAAAAGAAATGAATAAAAAGAGTTTAGGGGGTTGGAGAAGAAAAATGAAACAAAACAACATTAGAGAAGACATTACCTAAAAATCGGGTAACTCTTTTTGATTTGAGCCAAAGGATTCCTTGGGAAGAGTTCTGCCCAAAGTGAGGCTTCTAGGAGTAAGAGGGGGAAGTTGGGAGAGTATTTGGGCAGAGTTTGGCCTAACCAAAAGGCTTGAAAGTGTGAATAAGGTGGTAGAGGTGGGGGCCTTTTATAAGAGGAGAGGAGGGGCTCTTTTGGAAAGATTGAAATGTTACATTATTACACAATGCTTTTCGGATTATAATGGTCCCACACTTATATAATTCGTGGCTAAGGTGATAAGGGTTCGAAAGCTCCTCATCCAATAGGCTTTGGACAAGTGTAAGCCTTGGATCATGCATTATCTTCTCATTTTATTTAAATCGTTAAATAATGAGGTCATCGCTTCATCATAATGATGTCATAAATAATTTAATTTATTTAATGTCTAAAAATTATTAAAAAAATACTATGATGTATAAAATCCTTTTAGATTTCTAATGAATATTTATAGTCAAAATTTGGACTTGTGTAACCCCACTTAAAAACTGTTTTAGTAAAACAACTCATGTTTGTATCAATTTAATTATAACATTAAATAAATATATATTAATGTCATTTTCCAACTAAAGTGGCTCCATGGGGTCCCCAAGTTGACCCATGGGTTGTCTTGGTCGGCCATGACTCATCAAATAGGAGTAAGACAAGTGTCATGCTCATCTCATATTATTAAAACATTATTTGTACCTTAAACTACACTAATTACCTCTAATCGCGATTAAGAACTTAAAAGTTACTATTCACCAAAAATTTATTTTAATCTCATTGAACCACATTTTACTTCTTAATGACAACCATGTATGTCGGATTTTTTAAAATCAAATCACAAAAGTGGTAATATTTCATTTTAACGAAAAATCAGTTTTTAACAACCACTTAGTGGTTTCACTATTCATCAAAAATTGATGTTTTTCAGAATAAGGCCAAAATTTCACCCTAAGCTATAATTGATATTCGGAATTCAAAAATTATGTCTATTTTACAAAATTCCAAACATATAAGTTGCATTAATTAATTTTATAATTAATTCCCACTGTCACAACAAATAGCGTGTTTTTTAAGAAACAATTTATATCAAAAGATTGGCAATTGTTTATGTCCATTTTCAATGTTAAATTAATTCTAATGACCACCATTGGATAAAATGGTAAAAATATATTCTAATTATACTTTAAAACCACTAAATAGTATAATTTATCACTATAAATTATTTTGATTAAAAAAGTTGTTTTTAAGTATTTTTCACTATTCATAAAAAATTAGAAGTTCTCAGAAAAATACCAAAAATTCAACATAGGCTAATTTCGATATTCCGAATCCAAAAATGAAGTCCATTTTGATAAATAAAATTTATAAAATTTCAAAAATTAGGTATTACTATTCACAACGGCTAGTTTAATTCGTTGTGGTGTGTGTTAGAGCTCGAGGTTGCGTACAACACACGCTATTGCATTATTCGAAGTGAAACGTACCGTGGAAGCTTGGGGTGTTACATTGAAACCCATATATATTACATTACTTATTTCTGATTTAAATTATCAAATTATTATGAGAACCATTTATTTTTCATGGGTTATTCTTTGATGAAATGTTTTATGATCACTAGTTATTTTCTAGGTTTCTGATATAATAGTTGTTCTATGATCCCATGGCACACAAATTTTTGGATTATGGGAATTTTAAGACCTATATCTCCCTCCATTTTATTTGTTAATTATAAATTTCATGTGATATCAAAGTGTACATGAGAGTTTAAGACACATCCAAAAGATGAGACACATGTGGTTATTCCAATCCTGAATGTACATGGGATATCCTCCGAAAACCAAAGAAGGTACCATGGTGACCAAGATTAACATGTAATGAATTTTCTATTGGGTATCTTCTATATAATAATTTATATTCATATGTGTATTCCATAAATTTCTATTGCATGACAATATTATTCTATCACGGAACATGTTTTATGATTTCATATAGAATTTGGTATTTTAACTATAAATATTTTTTCCATGTTTAATAATTTTTCTCTTTGATATATAGGGTAGGGTTTCCAAATATTATTCTCCTGTTCGCATACACTTATGTTGATTTTATGGTTACATATCTCCACCTTCAACCCAAACTATGAATCTAAGATCACCCATTATTATATTTCCTTTCCTAAGGTTATAATGAATGTTTTTATGTATGTTATGTATGTGAAGAGTACTAATTTAAAATATCATTACGGGAGATTTTTTATATCATTCACCACATTAGCTGACTATAAAACTAGTCTCCAAACATACTAAAATATTATGTTCATTATAGATATGTTTTTTAATGTATTGAATATTGATCTTAATGATGTAATTCCTAAGTATGAATAGCTCGTGTCACTATATCCTCAATATAGTTTGACTTGTTGACAATATTTGTATCTCTTAAAAGGATTGCTGAAACTACCCAATCGTAAAAATCTTATACCTTTTCAATGTCAAGAAAATATAATTGGATTTAATCCTATAAAATTAATCTAGGAACCTACTATAGTACCCATCTAAATAAAATAAAATCCACACCTCAATTATGTTCTTAGGTGGAACTAAAACAAACAATTCAATAAACATTACTTGGTATGCTTCTACACAATGTGTAGAGATGACATGCCCCATAATGTGAATCCTTATGAATCGAAAACAGAAATTTCAAGATATTACCATATAATTGGTAATTTTAGAGTATGTTAAGTACTAAACACAAATAATTTTAATGATCCGCCTCAAAAAGCACAAAATGTTTAAGTAATCGATATAGAAAACAATAAATGGGACCAAGAGAGGATAAAAGATCTAGTTCAAAAGTTCCATGAAAAAATGGGTTATTATTCACTCAAAATATAATTACCAATAAATTATAATATTTATATAATCATCAGAATATAATATGCATAATATCATCCTTATGAACACTCAACTAATGATAGTTAAACGAAATTTCAATCATTGATATCCATATCATTCCTTTCAACTAGTTAATAAGCTTATTGATCTAAATATAATGGAACTTTTAGGTCATAATTTTCTGATTAAAAAGATGGTAAATAATCTAAAGGCTGATGATCTCATCTACTATTTTCCATCACAATTATGGTTTTTTTCATGATGAAACATTGGTACTGAAAAATTGTTTTTGATGAAGATCTTACAACTACTCTCAAAGATCTTAGATCTCAGTAGAGCCATCCTATATGCTGAAACAGATATGGGTGTTGTAACAGTGTGCAAGTGAATGTAGATTTTGATCCCATAATATGAATGTAAAACTATCCTAACATATTTGAATATATATTTTTACTCCTGAAAAATTTAAATTAACTAAATATTCATGATGTCAGCTTCACTAAGGATCATAATATCAAACTAATGTGAAAGAGCTTATATCCTCCTATATGAAATGACAGCCTATTTTTTGTATGTTACCTCTCTCTAATGAAATAAAATCACATATATCCTACTATATCACATTTCTACCATCAATCATACTATGAAAATGATGTACCAAATAAATACAAACATTTCATATTGAGACAACCATTTTAGGCCCTCTTCATCACTATAAAGAGATCATACATGAAATTCATTCATCCAATAGATGAATCAAATTTCTTGATGAGAAGTGTGATCATTGAAACATTCTCACAAGTATTCTGTAAAATAAATTTTATTTAAATTTATACCATTATAATTTCTATTTCTATAGTAAGGGATGTATAATTGTAATAGTGGATCATTCTAATGTCCACCAAAATTGTAGTTTATGTATATAAGATACAAGACATATAATAAAAAATCAATGGATCCTCTGTCTCAAAAGCCTCCATTAAATGGAGTAACAATTAATGTCTCAAAACTATTATCTAATACCAATATTCCCTCTGAGTCATTATCCAACCAATAATGGATAGAAATATACAAATAAAAAATACGTCAATCAGACCTCAACACTGTCAAATTTTGGTGGCCCATAGATTCCCAAATGACATTAAATAACCTCATGTGACAATTTTTCTTTGTTTGGAAGGTGTACCTCTTACATACAACCTCAAAACATCATCACATCTTACCATCATCAGCCACCAAAAAATACCTGTACTTCTATGAATATGACTATAATTTATGACCAAAATTTAATTTAGAGGGGAATCATATGAGGTGAAGAACCCAATATGTCCCATCCAATTATCCCTTAGCTATTAATGAGGTTAATGGAAAATAAAAAATTATTAATAGATAATCAACTATATCCAAAAGATTATATTTTCATCATAGACAAAGATAACTAGACTCCACATGTAACATACTTGTATAATAACAATATTATTTATATGGAAAACTATCTTATCGGCCAAGGGTCAAAACAAGTTATAAAACTCATGTCAGTACCATGAGATGAACCGCTATTTTATAATGGTATAGATCACCATGATTCTAGAAAAATATATATAACTATAAATTTTAGAAAACTATAATACTTAAAGCATCATTATCCCAACCGACTAGAGCAGTCAGTAACTCAACATGTAAATGATAATCTACCCGAACCACTGGAGTTGGGTCCAAGCAGATCCCATTGAGTGGAATCATGGTTGTATACTCACTTAAAAAGATTTCATGAATAATATGGCCATAAAACGAGGCCTCATTACTCAATTTCTAAACTTTATGACTTAATATTAGTATCTTCTCATATTTCCATCATGAATAATTATTTATAATTAACATGACGTACCATGGATAGATGACAATAACTGGGGAGTTGACTCAAGAAAAGAATGAAATTAAATAGAGTAATTCCAATATGATGCATGTACCATTGATTTCCATATAATTGGTTAATCTATATTTTGAGTCAAATTGTTGGTATTCTGATTTATGGTTTATATATATGATGACCACCAAACCATTACTGGGTTCCCAGGGATGAGATCCAGACTCAAGATGCTTTAACATTAGTTCCCAATGTATTTAAACCAATGCTTAGGGAATGTGTAAATATAAATAAAAAACCCTTGGATAAAACTTTTTTTATACCTCTCTATCATAACCCAATCCATTGGGGCCCCTACTAGACTGATTGAAATATGATATTGACACCCCAATACCACCTCCAATTTGATATGGGATAGTGATGATCACTAAGAATAAATATCTATTGCATGGGAAGTGTTATCCAGAAATATCTATACGCATACCCCCAAACCCATAACTATGAAAACGTGTAGAGATAAACACACATATAGAAAAATAGAGTAAATAAATATACGTGAAATCATAGAGAAAATAATTCATTGTGAATAAAGATAATAAAATGTATAAGTGAAAATATGTGAGATCATCTACAAATAAAGGAAGGCACAACCTGACAACAACTAAAAAAGGGAAGAATTAAAGAAATATCATATCACAATATCTGATTTTGACCATCAGACATGGTCTACACATACCTATACTACAATGATCCATTATTATCTGGTCTAATACTATATTTTTTGGAAAAACACACACACACATAAAAAATCCAAAAAAAATATTAGTTCCTCTAGTATAATGAACCAAAACCCAAGAATGATTAAATAAAATTGAAACAATATGTTCAACCCATAAGTCATAATGGGGAAAATCCCTAATATATATATGGTCACACTGAGACCCTTTATCAAAAGGAAATAAGTATCAATATACTCATACAACTGATACTTGAGATTAATCCAATATCACATAAGGTCCCTTAACTGATTCTATATACTATATGAAACATCACAAGAACTAGAGTAGGGACCATTCCTTTAAAATATGCAATATTGAATATGGATCACCAACTCTAGTGGAGGACCCAATACCCACCATATCTCATTGATTTGAAACTACAACTCTTTAGATAATGGTCCCGCACCATCTATAATTTGTGGTAGTACCAACTATACCATTATATATGATATGTGGATTCTCGCCTAGTTGAGTCAGGGGACTGCTGACTCTAGATTCTCTAATGATCAAACCTGACCACTGCCATCTATTACGAATCTCAAAATAAAAAATTATACTCATATCACCATTTTTTGAATCACTAATTCCGATGAAAATTACTCCTCCCCATGATATATATAATTATACTCAAGATATACTAATAATAAGGCCTAAATCCAAGCATTGATGAATGATATACACAAAGTAGATGGTTCTTAGAGGATTATATGAAAAGTTCATCTAGGTTAAACAAGGTGTACATCAAAGCTGATGACAAACTATGTCACAGTGCTTCACTTAGTATGAAAATTTTGAATTACACTATGTTTCATCTTGGTGACATAGCAAGTGAAGCCACATGGGGTCCAAGATGCATTCCACATATAACGTGGGTTGATGGATATTGTAGGGTTATATGTGGTGTGGCCACGATACATGGTTTGTTGGCCACACATAATAAATGAGGTTTTACTTTTGGTACATACTTGGATTTCCAATCAACGTAACCCAATTTGTGGGTTTTACACATGTTATTTCATATTTATAGGATGATAAAACCCTATAAACTATAAGAGACTGTTAAATATCATGTCTATTCCCATGGATTACATGACATGTAATTGGTCATTTCATAGAAAACCCATCTTCCACCCAATGTTTTCCTCTATTCACATATTCAAAAACAAATCCACTACTAATTTAACCTATGAGTTTCCTAATCCACTAGAATCAATGGTAATCACTTATGATTATCAACTTATAGCATTTAGTGTCTGTAAATCTTGTATCCCATTTCTTGAGAAATGTTTTTTACGCATCCCATCTCTAAACAATGTTCTAATTTCTTGAACCTTCACTCAAAATGCTTTGTCCCACCTCTCTCCATCAAAAATTCATTGATGATTGGTTCTTTAATCAAAATGTTATGAATCAGTAGGTTCGATCATGCCCAAAATAGTCCATAAATGTTGAATTATTGACCCCATGGGATAATAAAAAATATTGGAAGAATAAAAGTTTAATTTGCACAAAATCAATGTTATATTATAGTAGAATGAAGAGAACCTATCCAAATAACATTATTACAAGAAAAATAACGGTGATATTTCTGCACACAATGAAGACAAATAATGATGATCAAGAATGACAAATAAATTTCATTATCATACAATGAACAAAAATTCACATAATTACGTAACAAATAATTCAGCGATCAACAATAAGAAACCATAATGTGATAAAACCAAAAAATAAATATCCCAGTATCCTGAATGGATTGGTAATTGGAAGAGAACACATTCACTAGTTATATTTATGATGTTTCATCTGTGTTCTTCATTCATTCCAGAAATCTACTCGAATCGATTTTCATCGTTCGACAATCTTGAGTTCCTTAACACCAATGTTGGTTTTTTCTAATAATTATCATTAAAATCCTAGTTTTATGAAGATAAAACTACATATTTAGAAATTTTCATATTTATAAAATATATATTATGTTTTGGTAAATCAATAAAATTAAAATATTTATAATTTATTATATTTAATGTATCTTCAAATGTAACGCCCCGACCCGAGATACCCAGAATCGGTGCATTATTACATAACATTGGAATGATACAAGGAATCATGTCATGAACGACATCCGTTTAGTATCCTTGGATGTACTAGATACATAAATAAGTTTTCCATTACATTATGAAAAAAACAACATTGTGTCCCCATTGAACACTCTTATATCCCATTGCATATTCTTACAGGTTAATCGTAAAATACTTCATTGAATCCTGGGAAAAATAAAACACAAGAAAGGGGTGAGCTCAAGTGATCAGTAAGGATAAAAATATAGTGGAAACTATCATAATTATGAATAAACATTTAAGGTAATGTATAAGACTAGAACACAAGCCTTTAAAACATAAACCTTAGCATAATATGGAAATGATAAATCAAATATTGTCATTTAATTATTGACATGGTTATTTTACTAGTCAAATATTCACATGTACTATCAATAGCCAATTTCATAATGATGTAATATTTAATGATAAACATCGTAACCACAAAATCAAGGCCCTATTCCAAGACTACAAATAAGATTTTGTCAATCCCTTGGGCCAAGAGACGATTTTGTCTCATAGGGCATATCGATGCATCGAGGAGCAATAGCGGGCTCCCCCAGTCACTTACTAAGTCCAATTCATTCCACATATAAAAAGGTTGATATGTAATCAAAACATTTAAATTAAAACTAGCATACGAAATGTCTATATTTTAACTAGAACCCATGAATGGAATAAAAATACCACATCCATAATCAAAAATAACTCATTCAATACAATATGGATGATTGAATTATAATAAATCAACATCAATAATGAATAAAATATGCTAAAGGATATTTACCTATATGAAAATAGTCATTAAAACTATATGAGAGAAACATACCCTTTTTCTTGAAAACATTTAAATGTCGCACTATTTTTTAATGAAGTCATTTAAAAGTGATTTTTGAATCAAAGTTTCCCATTCCACTTTGAATCATTTAAATAGACCATTTATTTATAAAACTTCGTGTCCATATAAATAAAAACATAAAAACTTTTTTAAAACATGTACATTAATGAGAAATATTTATATGAATAAATATTTAAAAAATTTAAAACATTTAAAACCATATTTTAGTTAAAGAGTTCCTAACCAAATAAGCGACGCTTGAATAGACTTAATTTTTGGATTAACATTAATAATAACATTATAATATCATGAAAATAAAGTTATTCATGATTTAATATGTCAAAGCATAGTATATACACCATATAAAATTGAATAGATGCATAACGGAAAAGAGGACTCAAAGGGATGTATATTTAGATGAAATACCTTATAAAGACTGTATCATTAAATTAAGGATAAATAAATGATATAATTATGTGTGACAAATATAAATACAGTCATTAAAATTTTAAATTCATTTTAAATCAATCAGGATACATTCAAAAATATTTTTGTAAAAACAAAACAAATGACTTGGATGTTTAACTCAATGAATGCAATTTGAGTTATGATTACCCTAAAAAAGTTCATATCAATGGAATGTGAATTTATCAATGGAGTAATTACGTGTATAAAAGGTATGTCCACATAAAGGGGGTGTACATTAGTACATAAATAATAAATAGTGATTACACACATAATTATGGAGTAAAATAATCATGGAAGTATGCGTAAAGCCCAATGTGTGGATATTAAAATTGGAAATTCCCATACCAATTTGGTAACTTACAAATCATACAAACCACGAAAGAAGTATCATAAAATGAAGAATTAATAAACATAAATTAATGTATATTTCACAATGAATATATTCATGGGCCATACATACACCAGACAAAATGAAATAGTGGAAATATAGCATGAATCTTATGGGAAAAAGAAGTGAGATGAAAACCCCTTACCTTGTACTTTTCCTTGGTTGTGGTTATGTTAAAAATATTCATAATAGTTAAATCATTGTTATAAAATTATACAAGAACTATATACATAAATATGATATCATATATTATCCTCTAATATTTCTTTGTTAATAATAGCTTAGTAGTGTCATCATTTCGGGTGTTAATTGATATGTTTTCCTTTTTATGATTGGTTATGTAAGCTAGGTTTTTTAGGGGTAGGATGTATTTTATTCATATCCAGAATTATATTATGATATAAAAAAAATTAAAAGAAAAATGTAAATTATTCTTGAATAATCGTGATGGGGAATGAATCTTATAGTGTTTGTGGAGAAAGTAGTATGTACCAATGCATGAGCGACAATATACTTATATTGATGGTGAAATAATATGTAATTGGATAGTATATAATATATACTTAATAATTAACATGTTATATATATTATTTAAATCATTTATAATAATTAATATACCCATATAAATAATTAAGCATTTGAATAACAAAATACACCACGATGTGGAGACGGTAATCCATACGTACTCACATATGTGGACTTTGTCTTTCATATGACGAATAGAATAATAAATATAGTTGTACAATTTTTATAATAAAATCATTGTATATATAAGATACTGAATATACTATTTTAGAATAGAAAAAACAAATAATGATGAAATGGAAGAAGAAAATAACTTGAAAGGGGGGATGAAATATTTACCTCTTAATCAGGTTCTTCCTTTCAATTTGACCAAAAGGGATCCATAAGCTGACTTTCTGAACAAAGGTGGGCCGATAGGAGGAATAGATGCATGTTGGGAGAATATTTGGATATGGTTTGGCTGAGAAAAATGTCTTTGGAGGTGTGAAATTATGATATAGGTGAATTAAACTTTTATAAGAGAGGTGAGGGTCACTTTGGGAAAAGCTTGAAATATTATTGTATAATTAAATCATTTCTAGTTTCTAATCGCGCCAAAAAAAAGTATTTAGAGGATAATTTGGGGATGGGTCTAAAACCTCTAAACCAATATGTTTTAGATAGGTTTATGGAACCATATTAACCATGTCTATTAGATTTAACACTTAGTTAAATTGTTTGACATTTACCATGCCTCTTTGTATTTTTATAGTATATGGTTAATGAACATACTATATCCAGTCAAGAAAACCCCAAGTGGTTCATTATTAATATATATAACCTTATCTATATTCTTTTTCAGAACTTTAGTTTTTTATGAATATTATATCAATTAATAATATAGAAATTTAAAAAAAAACTCAGTTATGTCAATTTTGAAAATATTTAGTATTTGGTTTTTGTGAAAATCATAACAACATGATTAATTCTAAAAAAATTATTTAACCAAACCTAAAAAGTAATATTAACCAAAAATATATTGGAATTAATATAGAATCAGTTATGGGACCTTATGTGATATTGGATTAATCTCCATTATATATGATATGTGGATTCTCACCTATTTGAGTCAGGGGAGTGCTGACTCTAGATTCTCTAATGATCAAACCTGACCACTGCCATCTATTACGAATCTCAAAATAAAAAATTCTACTCATATCACCATGTTTTGAATCACTAATTCCGACGAAAATTCCACCTCCCCATGATACATATAATTATACTCATGATATACTACTAATAAGTCCTAAATCCTAGCTTTGATGAAAGATATACACAAAGTAGATGGTTCTTAAAGGATTATATGACATGTTCATCTAGGGTAAACAAGGTGTACATCGATGTTGAGGACAAAATTTGCCCTAGTGCTTCACTCATTTTAAAAATTTTGAATTACACTATGTTTCATCTTGGTGACATAGCATGTGAGACCACCTGGGGTCCAAGATGCATTCCACATAGAACATGGGTTGACGGGTACTGTAGGGTTATATGCAGTGTAGCCACGATACATGGTTTGTTGGCCACACATAATAAATCAGTTTTTACTTTTGGTACATACATGGATTTCTAACCAACATAACACAATTTGTGGGTTTTCCACATGTTATTTCATATTTATAGGATGATAAAACCCTATCCACTATAAGACACTGTTAAATATCGCATCTATTCCCATGGATTACATGACATGTAATTGGTCATTTCATAGAAAACCCATCTTCCACCCAATGTTTTCCTCTCTTCACAAATTCAAAAAAACATCCACTACTAATTTAACCTATTAGTTTCCCAATCCACTAGAATCAATGGTAATCAATTATGATTATCAACTTATAACATTTGGTGGCTATAAATCTTGTATCTCATTTCTTGAGAAATTTTTTTTAGGAATCCCATCTCTAAACGATGTTCCAATTTCCTAAACCTTCACTCAAAATGCTTTGTTCCACCTCTCTCAGTCAAAAATTCATCGATGATCGGTTCTTTAATCAAAATCTTATGAATCAGTTGGTTCGATCAACCCCAAAATAGTCTAGAAATGTTGAATCATTGACCCCATGGGCTAATAAAAAATATTGGAAGAATAAAAGTTTGATTGGAACAGAATCAATGTTATATTATAGTAGAATGATGAGAACCTATCCCAATAACATTATTACAAGAAAAATAACGGTCATATTTCTTCACACAATGAAGAAAAATAATTATGATCAAGAATGCAAAATAAATTTATTGATCATACAATGAACCAAAATTCACATAATTAAGTAATAAATAATTCAGTGATCAACAATAAGAAACCGTAATGTGATAAAACAAAAAAATAAATATCCCAGTATCCTGAATCGATTGGTAATTGGAAGAGAACACATTCACTAGTTATATTTATGATGTTTCATCTGTGTTCTTCATTCATTCCAGAAATCTACTCAAATCGATTTTCATCGTCCGAAAATCATTAGTTCATTAACACCAAGGTTTGTTTTTTCTCATAATTCTCATTAAAATACTAGTGTTATGAAGATAAAACTACATATTTTCAATATTTTCATATTTATAGAATATATATTATGTTTTGGTAAATCAATAAAATTAAAATATTAATTATTTATTATATTTAATGTAGCTTCAAATGTAACGCCCCGACCCTAGTTACCCATAATTAGTGCATTATTACATAACATTGGAATGATACAAGGAATCATGTCATGAACGACATCAGTTTAGTATCCTTGGAAGTACTGGATACATAAATAAGTTTTCCATTACATTATGAAATAAAAAAACAACATTGTGTCCCCAATGAACACTCTTATATCCCTTTGCATATTCATACAGGTTAATTGTAAAATAATTCATTGAATACTGGGAAAAATAAAACATAAGAAAGGGGTGAGCTCAAGTGCTCAGTAAGGATAAAAATATAGCAGAAACGATCATAATTATGAATAAACATTTAAGGTAATTTATAAGACTAGAACAAAAAACTTTCAAACATAAACATTAGAATAATATGGAAAAGATAAATCAAATATTTTCATTTGATTATTCACATGGTTATTCTACTAGTCGAATATTCACATGTACTATCAATAGCCAATTTCATAAAGATGGAATGCTTAATGATAAACATCGTAACCACATGGTCAAGGCCCTATTCATATACTAAAAATAAGATTTTGTCAAGCCCTTGTTCCAGGACACGAGTTTTTCTCATGGGGCCTAGCGATGCATCGAGTAGCAATAGCGGGCTCCACCAGTCACTTACAAAGTCCAATTCATTCCTCATATGAAAAGGTTGATATTTAATCAAAATATTTAAATTAAAACTAGTATACAAAATTTCGATATTTTAACTAGAACCAATGAATGTAATAAAAATACCACATCCATAATCAAACATAACTCATTCAATACAATATGGATGATTGTATTATATTAAATCAACATCAATCATGAATAAAATACACTGAAGGATATTGACATAGATGAAAATAGTCATTAAAACTATATGAGAGAAACGTACCCTTTTTCTTGAAAACATTGAAATGTTGCACTATTTTTCAATGAAGTCGTTTAAAAGTGATTTTTGAATCAATGTTTCCCATTCCACTTTGAATCATTTAAATGGACCATTTATTTAAAAAACTTCATGTTCATATAAATAAATACTTAAAACCATTTTTAAAAAATGGACATTAATGAGAAAGATTTATATGAATAAATATTTAAAACATTTAAAACATTTAAAACTATATTTTATTTATGGAGTTCCTAACTAAATAAGGGATGCTTGAATAGATATAATTTTGGGATTAACATTAATAATCACATTATAATATCAGGAAAATAACGGGATTCATGATTTAATATGTCAAAGGATATTATATACACCATATACAATTGAATAGCTGCATAACGGAAAAGAGGACTCAAAGGGATGTATATTTAGATGAAATACCTTATAAAGACGGTATCATTAAATTAAGGATAAATCAATGATATAATTATGTGTGATGAATATAAATACACTCATTATAATTTTAAACTCATTGTAAATCAATCAGGATACATTCAAAAATATTTTTGTAAAAACAAAACAAATGACTTGGATGTTTAACTCAATGAATGCAATTTGAGTTATGATTACCCTCAAAAAGTTCATATCAATGGAATGTGAATTTATCAATGGAGTTAATTATGTGTATAAAAGTTATATCCACATAAATGGGGGTGTTGATTAGTACATAAATAATAAATAATGATTCCACACATAATTTTGGAGTAAAATAATCATGGAAGTATGCGTAAATCCCAATGTGTGGAAATTAAAATTGGAAATTCCCTTACCAATTTGGTAACTTACAAATCATAAAACCCATGAAAGTATCATACAATGAAGAATTAATAAACATAAATTAATGTATATTTCACAATGAATATATTCATGGTCCATACATACACTAGACAAAATTAAATAGTGGAAATATAGCATGAATCATATGGGAAAAAGAAGTGAGATGAAAACCCCTTACCTTGTACTTTTCCTTGGTTGTGGGTATGTTAGCCTCAAATATAATAGTTAAATCATTGTTATAAAATTATACAAGAACTGTATACATAAATATGATATCATATATTATCCTCTAATATTTCTTTGTTAATATTAGTTTAGTAGTGTCATCGTTTTGGGTGTTAATTGATATGTTTTCTTTTTTATGCTTGGTTATGTAAGCTAGGTTTATTAGGGGTAGGATGTATTTTATTCATATCCAGATTGAAATTACAATATAAAAAATTATTTTTAATAGTAAAATGTAAACTATTCTTGAATGTTTGTGAGGGGGAATGAATCTTATAGTGTTTGTTGAGAAAGTAGTCTGTACCTACACATGAGCGAAAATATACTTATATTGATGGTGAAATCATATGTAATTGGATAGTATATAATATATACAGAATAATTAACATGTTTTAAATAATATTTACATAATTTATAATAATTATTATACCCATACAAATAATTAACCGTTTGAATAACAAAATACACCACGACGTGGAGACGGTAAGCCATACGTACTCACATATGTGGACTTTGTCATTCATATGATGGATAGAATAATAAATATGGTTGTAAAAATTTTATAATAAAAAAATTGTATATATAATATACAGAAGATGCTATTTAATAATGGAAACAACAAATAATGATGAAAAGGTAAAAGAAAATAACTTGAAAGGGGGGATGAAATATTTACCTCTTAATCGGGTTCTTCCTTTCGATTTGACCAAAAGGGATCCATAAGCTGACTTTCTGACCAAAGGTAGGACTATAGGACGAATGGAAGCATTTTGGGAGGATATTTGGATTGGGGTTGTCTTAGAAAAATGTCTTTGGAGGTGTGAAATTATGATATAGGGTAATTAAACTTTTATAAGAGAGGTGAGGGTCACTTTAGGAAAATCTTGAAATATTATCGTATAAATAAATCATTTTCAGTTTCTAATCGCTACAAAAAGAATTTATTTAGAGGATAATTTGGGGATGGGTCTCAAACCTCTCAACAAATATGTTTTAGATAGGTTTAGAGAACCATATTAACCATGTATTTTAGATTTAACACTTAGTTAAAGAGTTTGACATTTACCATGCCTCTTTATATTTTTATATTATATGGTTAATGAACATACTATATCCAGTCAAGAAAACCCCAAGTGGTTCATTATTAATATATATAACCTTATCTATATTCTTTTGCAGAACCTTATTTTTTTATGAATATTATATCAATTAATAATATAGTATTTTTTTAGAAAACTCAGTTATGTCAATTTTGACAATATTTAGTATTTGGTTTTTTTGAAAATCATTACAAAATGATTAATTATAAAATGATTATTTCATCAAACCTAACAAGTAATTTTATCCTAAAAATATTTTAATTCATCAAAAGTCTCAAATTACATTTATTTGGATATTTATAATATTAATTATTTTCATCTTTCATTAATAAGATAATTAATGCATCATCATTGTATCATAAATAAATTTAATTATATTATGTATAAAAATTATAAATAAAAATCCATTATGTTGGAAATCTTTTTATCTTTCAAATTAAAATTTATATTCGAATTTATCTTTTTTATAACCATATGTTAAAAATTATTTAGTTATTAAACATTTAATTTTACACATTTAACTCTTATTTAAATAAAATAAATATCCAAATCTAAACCAAGTAGACCAAAATGATAATATATTATTTATAATGTTGTTGTTGGTCAAATTACACATATACATTAGAATTAATACATGTGTTAGGGTAATTATAAGATCATTTTTACCATTAATTGCCCAATTTAATTTTAACTATGGTAAATAAATGTCAAAAATACTATTCACCAAAAATTATTTTAATCTTATTGAACCAAATTTTACTTACTGACATTAACCGTGTATCTTGGATTTTTGAAATTCAATTCACAGGAGAGGTAAAATTTCATTTTATGCAAATTTGCAAATGCTCCTAGAATGTGGGTAAAAGAAAGAAAAATGTCCAAAAATATTTTATACGTATTATTTTATTATAAAATGACTCCAATGAATTACATTGAATGTATATATGAATTATATACATAAAATAAATTTAAATAAAATAAATAATTATTAAAATAAAAGGTCGGTTTTAAACTATAACATAGTGTTTTTCACAATTCATCAAAAATTGAATGTTTTTAGTAATGTACCAAAAATTTACCCAAAGATAATTTTGATATTCCGAATAAAAAATTGAATTCTAATTTACCAAATTAAAAACATATAAGTTGAATTAATTTTTTTATAATTAATTCCCATTGACCAAACTGAAAATCGGGTTTTTAAAATGAAAAAATCTATCAAAATATTGAAATATGTTTAGGTCAAATTTAAATGTCAAATTACATAAAATGGCCTAAATTGTATTAAATGATAAATATATAATCAAATTATTATTCTAAACCATTAAAATTCATAATTTAACACTATAAATTAATTTAATTAAAAAAGTTGTTTACAATTAAAATATTATATTTTTCCTTATTCATAAAAATATGAATGTTACCAGAAAAGTACAGTTTATTTATCTAAAATACATTTTGACGTTTATATTATAAAGAAGAATTTAATTTAATTAAATTGACTATATAAAAGTGTCAAATATTTGATTTAAAATGGATTTTCCACTAAAAGGTGGTAAAATTACATGTTTATTAAAAATTACTTATTTTATCTAAAAAATTAAATTTCTTAAATTATGTATAAGAAAAAAAAATATGGATTCTAAATTTTTTTCATTATACTAAATTCACAACTTAATAAAAACTATTCATATCTACGTTTTGAACGGCTAGCTTGGTAAGTCATGGTGTGCTCGATCATGGTGTTGTATATAGAGAAAACTATTTAATTACATTAAAGAAAATAACTTAATATGAAATTAGGGGGTGTTACATTCTTCCTCCCTTTTGGAAATTGCATCCTCACAATTTTAAATATGGGCTTTGGAACTTCATTGAATGTCTCACATCAGAAAATGATTCAATAAAACTATCACTTTATAAGAAAGAAAGATAAGAATAATGGTCACCCGAGATAACCCATACTAGAATATCATGTAGGAAAACATGGATATAGAAGATAAACTAAGTGTCAAGTTCTGATGGAGAGTGATAGAAAACATGATCAGAAGAAAGTTAACAACATGAAAACCCCAAACTTGTGATAGGATAAACTGTAATTAGTTTCCCAGTAGGAAAAGTAAATAGACAACATTTTTTTAAGTTCCATTTCATAAAGATAAGGAATTTATTTATGAGATTGACTAAGAAAATAAAGAGATATACTTACTTTTTACGTAAAGTATCATCTTATAATAAATTTGTACCACTAACAAATATTTTTTTTCAAATGATGAGTATTCAAGATGTCATGGTCATTCATATAGTGCTAGAATAAACTTCTAGAGAATCAAATGATCCACAAAGGATAAACTATATATTTACCTTTTCTTTAGAGATTATCCAAAACCAAAATGGATAGTACAAGATCAGATGATCCTTAAAGAGGATAATCCTTTAGATAACAAATTACTAATCGTAATTTCTAAAATTCAACCAACAATACCCAATGTTCAATAATTACCATTCAATAAACAGTTGTCCTTAAAATCCATCAATATAATATAAACTAATATTTAAACCCAATACATAGAAGAATTTTGTTACATAGTCTTCCACGATAAATTGTATCACCAGATACGATCGACTACTCTTAAAGTCACATACTTAAATGTAATTAAATTAATCAAATATTCTCTATGATAGGTTAAACATTTCCATAAATAACCCAAATTGCTATAAATCCACCATAAAAACATAGATAAAAATCAACCATTACTCCTTAAATGAAATCCCATAGTAATTTATTTTCCTAAGGTATATAGTGTTCCCAACAAAGTGAACGTCTTCCAAAATAACTTTTATCACTTAATCACCAAATCATTTTCCTATACTAAGGATATCAATTTTATAAGACATTAGATCCCAAATAAAATTATTATTGATCAATAAAATCATTTAACTAAAAAGAAATAGTCACACTGACCAGTGACTTCACGTAGTCCAGTGGTAGGTGATAAATCTCAATCACACTCTAGTTGTGGGTTTGATTCCCACAGCCTTATCTGATGCAACATGTTTCACATGTTCTGCATGTTGCCTTTTTTCTAAAACTATATTTTATTAAATTCTAAAATTGAGGTAAATGCCTCAAAATAACCCTAACATAATTTCATAAAAACTTTATTCGTGTACCATTCATTTTCATCCCATAATTTAATTACTTGTAATTTCCTTAAATTAAAGTATCATATAAACACAAATTGTTATTCATAACTATATCTACTATAGAAAAGATAATTATTTCAAAAATATCATTTTCACATAACAATCTGTTGGGTTACACATACAAGAGAAATGTTTTTCAAATTAATATGATCAACAAAGAGCACTAATATTTTTAAACAATTCTCCTTCCATTTATATACAAAAAGGTTCTTCCTTGACCAAGAGGATAACCTATAGAATAGGGAATTCACTTGGGTAATGCCTACATCCACTACATTTAAAAAAATTACTTTAAATGAATTCTTGGGATCATTTTTAATTTCTTCAATAGTACTCTTCATTTTTCCTTGGAAATTCTTTACTTTATGTCTTTATTTTCCATTCATAATGCATTTAATTGCCTCGTTGAGACGTTTTCCTATGTGTCTCTTTCCACATATCCTGCATTATAGAAATAGAGCTCTCCTTTCTCCGTGGTCTCCACTAATAGAGCTCTTATCATTCACAGCCTTACTCTGGTTTGTTGAGTCTGGGAGTTGGTTAATATATATGTTTTTTATCATGTATTTGGAAAACTGGTTCGGAATGAACATGATATCATTTACATCTATCAAAATTACATTTCATTTCTCATTTCCACCACATTTCCCACATTTTACATCATGTTCAATGATACATTTATTCCTTGGAATTCAGCCATTGAAAAACACAAAAAAGCATAGTGTGAGTCATAAAATCATTTAGAGAATATCATAACACATTATTTTCAATCTAAAACACCTTAGGATTAACAAACATTATTTATTCTCATCTTATATTAAAATCCATCAAATCAGTTTGCAACGAAAATGTGAATTATCCAATGAATATTCCCCAAGACAGTCGTAACGAAGAGTGCAACAAGGCTCATTGTCGTGTACCAGGATACCCTGTGATAGGACCGAAACTCCTTGTTAGTGTTTTCACACCTAAGTACATATGGGCCAGAGCCGCCTCTACATGAACGTATCTATACATGGATGAATTGATTGGAATACCCAAATAATTTGTACATTACCAAAATTTTTGGATGTTCTTCTATACTAATCCTCAATGTATGAATAAGGGTAGTATTTTCGAATCACAGTTTTTCTAAATATAGATTCCATGGTTTGTACTAAACATAATCTGATACCAACTGTAATTCCCAAGCCCTAGTTACCTAGAATCGGTTCATTATTACATAACGTTGTCCTGATAAAAGGAATCATGTCACGAAGTACCGATCAGTTTAGTATCTTTGGAAGTATTCGTACATATGTTTTATATTACACAATGAGATAAAAAAAATATTGTGTCCACTATGAACACTCTAATATCCCATTTCCTATTCCTATAGGTTAATCGTAATATACTTCCATGCATCTTGGGAAAAATAAACATACAAAAGGGGTGAGATCATATGCTCATTAAGGATAACAATATAGTAGAAACTGTCATAAATAATAATAATCATTTAAGGCAATGTATAAGACAAGAACATAATTCTTTTAAACATAAACATCAACATAATATGGAAAAGATAAATCAAATAATGAAATTCACATATTCACATGGATATTCTACTTGTCGAAAAAACACATTTAATATAAATATCCAATTTCATAATTATGAAATGAATAATTCCAGACTTCATAACCACATAATCAAGGCCTTATTCCAAGACTACAAATAAGATTTTGTCAAGGCCATGTGCCTAGACACTAGTTTGTCTAATTAGGCCTACCGATTCATTGAGGATCTATAGCTGGCTCCACCCATCACATACTTAGTTTAATGTAATCCTTATATGAAAAGGTTACAACATAATCTAAACATTTTTATTAAAACTAGCATACGAAATGTCAATATTTTAACCACTAACAAGGAATGGCATAAAAATAGCACATCCACAGTCCAACATAACTCATTCAATACAATATGGATGATTGTATTATAATAAATCAAACACAGTCAAGAATAAAATACACTAGAGGATATTTAAATAGATGAATGTATTAATTAAAACTATTTTAGAGAAATATACACATTTTCTTGAAAACAATTTATTATATCTCTATTTAACAATGAAGTTGCTTAAACGTGATTTTTGAATCAAAGTGTCCCATACCAATTTGAAACAATTATATGGAATTTTTATTTCAAAACATTAATTTCCATATGACTTAATATTTAAAACCATTTTTAATACATGTACATTAATGAGAATTATTTAGATGAATAAATATCTAAAACATTTAAAACAATATTTTTGTTAAAGTGTTCCTAAACAAATAAGAGATGCTTGAATAAAAGTAATTGGGGAATAACATTAATAAAAACATTTTTATATCATGATAATTAAGTGATTCAGGAAATTATATGTCAAAGGACAGTATATACACCACATAAAAGTGAATTTGTGCATAACGACTAAGAGGTCTCAATAGAATGTAAATTGAGATGAATTAACTTATGAAGACCATATCATTAGATTAAGGATAAATAAATAAAAAAAATTATGCAAGGAAAGTATTAATACACTCAATATAATTGGATATTTAGTGTAAATAACTCATGTTACATTCACACATATTCTTGTAATAAAAACAAATGACTTAGATGTTTTACTCAATGAATGGAAATTGAGTTACGATTACCCACAAAATGTTCATATCAATGTAATGTGAATTTATAAATGGAATAATTATGTGTATCAAAAGTATATCCATATATAGGGGAGTGGATATTACTATTAAAATAATAAATAGTTATTCCACACATAATCTAGGAGTAAAATAATCAATGAAGTATGCGTAAAGCCCAATGAGCGGAAATTGAAATTAGAAATTCTTTTACCAATTTTGTATCATATGAAAAATACACCCCATAAAAGAAGTATCATACAATGAAGATTTAAATGACCATAAA
Source organism: Viscum album (assembly GCA_963277665.1). Taxonomy (NCBI): domain Eukaryota; kingdom Viridiplantae; phylum Streptophyta; class Magnoliopsida; order Santalales; family Viscaceae; genus Viscum; species Viscum album. The sequence goes on along the minus strand of OY728144.1, from coordinate 406,584,615 downwards.
TTAAATTATGTTACACAAATAATACAATCATGGACATTACATACTACACGCAAACTGAAATAGTGTCCATATAGAAAGAATCTCACAGGAATAATAAGTCAAATGAAAACCTCTTAACTTTTACTTTTCCTTGTCAAGGGTACCATAACCTCTAGTATAATACATAAATCACTGTTATTAAATTATATAAGAACTATATACATAAATATAATATCATATATGATCCTATAATATTTCATTGTTAATAATATTTTCATAGTATCATTATTTCTGGTGTTAACTGAACTGTTTTCCATTATATAATCAGTTACGTAAGACAAGTTTGTTATGTATTGGATTTATTTTATTCATATTAATAATTTTATTAAGTTCTTAAACATTATTTTTAATCATAAAATGAAAATTATTTTGGAAGGATTATGATGGGGAATGAATCTCATCGCGTTCGTGAAGATGGTAATCTGTAAGTACGCACAAGCAACAATATCATTATATTGATGGTGAAATCATATGTAATTGGATGGTATATCATTTATAAAAAATCATTAACATATTATATTTATTACTATACAATTTATACTCAATATTATGACCATCCGAATAATGACGTGTTTGAATAACAAACTACACCATGACGTGTAGACGGTAAGTCGTACGTACACACGTATGGTGACTATATGATTCATATGATGGATAGAATAATAATTACCGTTTTAATATTATTATTATAACATAATATTATATATAATATAATGTTGTTGTTATTTAATAATGGAAACAACTAAGAAAGAGGATGTGGGTGAAAAAAAAAGAACATTAAATATGTGATGAAATATTTACCTCTTCATCGGGTTCTTCCTTTTGAAATGATCAATAGGACTCCATATGTTGGATTTATGACAAATGGAAGGAATCTAGGATGATAGGAGGAATGTAGGGACGATATTAGGGTATTTTTTGGCCAAGTAAAATGGCTTAGGAGGTGTGAAATTAAGATAATTCTAAGAACCCTTTTATAAGAGAGGTGAGGGTCAGTTTAGGAATGATTGAAATATGATTTTATAATAAAATAGTTTTCCATTTGTAATGGATCCAAAATGAATTATTTTTAAGCTAAGAAGGGGATGGGTCAAAAGCCTCTCAACCAATATGTTATAGACAGGTTTAGTTCACCATATTAACCTAATATTTTATAATTAACCGTTACTTAAATAGTTTGACATTTTCTATGTCTCTATGTATTTTTATATTATATGGTTAATAAACTTATTATAACAAGCCAAGATAATCCCAAGGGGTTTATTATTAATATATATAACCTTATATAATTCCTTTTTCTAAACAGTAGATTTTCAGTAATATTATATCAATTAATACCATGGTATTTGCTTTAAAAACACAATTATGTCTATTTCGACACAATTTAGTATTTGGTTTTTGTAAAAATCCTAACATCATGATTAAAACATAAAAATATTATTTAATCAACCCTAAAATGTCATATTAACCTAGAAAATTAGTGGAATTCATTAGAATTCTCAAATTACATTTATTTGGATATTTATAATATCAATTATTATAATAATTCATTAATAAGGTAATTAATTAATCATCATTTTAAAATAAATAAATTTTATTATATAATTCCTAAAAATTATAAATAAAATAAAATTATTTAGGAAATAATTTTATCTAACTAATTAATACTTATTGCCTAATTTATCTTATGTATAACCCTATATTATAAATTGTTTAGTTATTAAAATTTGAATTTTACACTTCTAACAATTCGTTAAATAAAATAAATGTCCTAATATAATAAAAGTGGACCAAAAGGAACATATTTTATTCCTAAAGATGTTTCTGGTCGAATTAAAATTTTCCAATTGAATTAGGACATGTTTTAGGGTAATTATAATATCATTTTTACTTTTAATTACCCTATTTACTTTTAATTGTGGTAAATAAAAGTCAAAAGTTTCTACTCATCAAAATTATTTTAATATTATTGATCCACATTTTATTTACTCATATTAGCCATGTATCTCATATTTTTATAATTCAATTCCAATATGGGGTAAAATTACGTTTTATGCAAATTTGCAAATGCTCCTAGATGGTGAGTAAAAAACGGTAAAAAGTTCAATAAAATATTATACATATAATTTTATAATAAAATTACTCCAATGAATTACATTGAACATATATAGGTATTATAGACGTAAAATAAATTTAAATAAAAAATAATAATTTAAATAATTATTAAGTTTTAAACTATAACGCAGAGTTTTTCACTATTAATCAAAAATAGAATGTTTTCAGAAAAAATACCAAACATTTACCCGAATCTATTTTTGAAATTCCGAATTCAAAAATGAATTCTATTTGACCAAATTTAAAACATATAATTTGCATTAATTAATTTAAAATTAATTCCCGTTGTCAAAACTGAAAATCGAGTTTTTAAAAATTAAAAACTATCAAAAGGTTGACATGTGATTATATAAAATTTAAATGTCAAATTACTTATAAGTAACTACACTGTATAAAATGATAAAAATATAATCTAATTATAGTAACATACCATTCAAATTCCAAATTTCACTTTATAAATTATTTCAATTAAAAAAGTTGTTTTGAATTAAAATTTAGTATTTTTCAGTATTCATCTATATATGAACATTTTCAAAAAAGTACAAAAAATTATCAAAAATAAAATTTTATGACTAGAATCTAAAGAAGAATTTAATTTCAAGAAATTGAATTCATAAAAGTGTCAAATATTGGTTTTAAAATGAGTTTTCCCTTAAAAGGTGGTAAAATATCAATTTTTTGAAAAATAATTCTCTTATCTGAAAAAATGAATTTGTTCTAATATTATATCTAACAAAACAATAATATTGATTCTAAAATTATATGAAGTATATTAAATTCAAAATTCAGTTAATACTATTCATAACTACTTTTTGAATGACTAGATCAGTATGTCGTGTTGTGCTTGAACACAGTGTTGCGTATAGAGCAAGCTATTGAATTACATTAAAGAAAATAACATACTATGAAATATTGGGGTGTTACATCCAATGAATAATTTCAATGGAATGGCTGATGACATTAGAACTTTTTTCATGTGTTGGGTTAACTCCTCATTCCAAATATGAAAAAAATATCACATTTTCCATATGAAGTATCAATCAATATAAATTCCATTTTTTCCAATAATATTTTCATTTATTCTTTTCTATATATATTATTTTTAATATAATATTTTTAGGAACCCGTTGCACCCAAACAAAATGTCAAATATGAGGATATATATATGAATATTAAATTAATAAAAATATAATAAAAATAGTTTTTAGAAAATATCATGATTGACAATAAAAGATCATATCAAAGGGTTTCTATGTAAATATAATTTACTCCTAATAATTTTAGTTAGGGATATGAACTCAGGTCTCAATCATTGATCATTTTAAATAACTCACCATTCCAACGTTTTCTTTTGAATTTATGTAGTTTTGTTTAAAATATAAGTCATGAAAACATGGGAGTTTATGTTTGAATAAAAATAAACTAATAAAAGTAGATATGAGATGAAAATAAATGGGTTAGTATGGTGGGTGTTCCTAAGTAGATTCCCATGTGTGTGTCTTTATATTCCTAATAATGAACTTCTTCTTTTCTCATCTCAACTCAATTAATAAACTCAATACTATTAATTCAACCATAAAACTTTGTTTTTAGATGTAGATAAATATTTCATTATAGTTGAATATGTCACACCACATGTATCCTATTAGATGTTGTGGAAATAACCATTTAGTGATAGATTGAATGATCCTTAGAAATACTCATGAATCTTGAAAATAATACATGAATCTCCCTATCATAAATAGACCACAACAATAACATTATACCCAGTAAAAAATCCCACTATACTATAGGAATGATGATACTATTAATTTGAAGCATTTAATGAACCATAATGAAAGAAAAATTATATGTTTGTGTCAGAGAATAAAAAATAAAAATACCAATTTCTACTCTGATGAAAATATTTATCCTTATCTCATCATGAATATAATAGTTATAATACAAAAAATTCTACTCAAACATATCTATAATAAATTGGTTCCTACCCCTTAGTATAACATTATGAATGGTCAAACTTTCATAACCATATAGAATATATACTATGGGGGAAGCTACAAGAAAATATACAAGAAAATAATGAATAATAAAATAGAAAGTCTGGGTTCCCAATAATGAAATCTCTAAGGGATTGTCCTAAATTTAAAAGATCATCCATCTTACTTAATTCATCATGATGCCTCCACATAATTCATTTCATTATTATAGCATGCCCTTATTATGTTCTAACACACAATATTAGCTCCACCAATTTTAAAAAAATCTTGTACCACATATCCAATTCATTACGCAGAACCCCAAATTGGTTAAGAAACACATAGGAGGAAATTGTAATTCCCCAACATAGGTCATGCCTTAATTACACATGTATCCTCTTCCCTCATATATTGTGGAGGTGACACTGGGATTCTTATATCCTATGACAGTTTCATGGATGATTTAAGAGTTATAATCAGTGTTTTAGCACTATATTAACATTTTATCCCTCAAATTGTTAATAGAATTACATTTCTTGTTGAGACAATAAGGTTTTCCTTATGACTTTTACATTCCTTCTTGTTTTGAAAATCACAAACACTTTTCTTTAAGAAAAATCACTTTTATAAGGAAAATTGCTTTTATAGGGAAAATTGGTTTTATAAGAAAAATTGATTTTATAAGGAAAATCACTTTTATAAGGAAAATTGCTTTTATAAGGAAAATCTCTTTTATAAGGAAGATTTATTTTGTAAGAAAAATCATCCTTATCACATTTTCATATATTTCTAAGATTCGGATTCATTTCTGTTTTCTCGGAATTGTTTGAAACTTTGATATAAAGTATTCTATTTTAGGATCCGAATTCTGGATAAGAACTGTAATAAAGTTTCAATCCGAAATCCAGATGAGAACTGTGATAAAGTTTTATTCTGAACTCCGGATACGAACTCTGATTAAGTTCTACTCCAGATTCAGGATATGAATCCTTATGAAGTTCGACAAATGAATTCTCATTACGAATTCTGATGATGAATTCTCATTAGGAATTCTGATGAGGAATTCTCATTATGAAATTCTGATGACGAATTCTCATTCCGAATTCTCATTCTGAATTCACCTATTAAACAGAATCTGATCATCTTTGTTTTATACACTTCGAATTTATTTAGACTTCGAAAATTATTTTTGGTTAGACTCCGGAATTTCTTTTTGCTTACGTTGTTATAATCTCTCTACTCTTTAATATTTTTTCTCTCACTCCGAACATTCACTCTGAATATTCACTCCGAACTTTTTAAGACTTAAAACGATGTCGTACATTTTGTTTTAATGATTTTTTTATAAAATGATGTCTTCTATTCTGTTTTAAACTAACCATTGGCTAAGTTACACTTGTACAGGTCCCTCCGAATTTCATGGAAAATATGACCATTGGAAGAGGGAGTTGACCGTTGGAATTTGCCTATAAATAAGAGCTCATTTGAAAGAGCTCATAATAGATAATGAAGTTGATCAATCTAGAGACCACACGCTGCTAAGGTGATTTCTAGAGAGAGAAATCTTTTCATGCCTTGTGCGTACTGAACCGCTCGTTTAGTTTTTGCTTCGTGTGACTCCGAATGTTGGTGATTACATTCGAGGACTTCCGGGGATTGGAAGACAGAGGTGCCGACTATCTTGAAGTTCGAGGGCTTCCTTTCTGAGGAAGATAGAGGTTGCCAACTACCATGAAGTTGAGGGTTTGCGGGGATAACAAGACAGAGACTCCGATCTTCGTATCGAGGGCTTACCCTGGTGTAGGTAAGATAGACTTGCTTGAAAGTATAAATTAAGAGAACTTTATCCAAGGTTGTTGGATACCCTTCTCTTTGGGTTAAAAGACTTATATCTTGTTACTTGTAGTTTTACTACTTGTTTATTTTCGCTGCATATTGTATTGTAAGGAAATTATAACTTTCTTATACTTCCCTACTTATACTCTGTTTCATTTAGATTTTATACGCTTTAAGGTAGAATCTCATATTGTAATCTTTTGTTAAGTTTCAATTTCTGGAACCATATTTCCGGAACCTACTTTCGGAATCCCTTTCCAGGTTTTCAATTGGTGTTGGAGGTGTTGTGAATTTGCTTAGTTTAACTTTGTTAAACTTATCCCTTTCCTTTGCTTAAGGAAAACACAGATATTCATAACTAACTTGAAAGGTTATAAAGGAATTTTTAAAGTATACAATTCACCCCCCCCCCCCCCCTCCCTCTTGTATTTTGAGCATCTACATCATTATTTCGATCCTACAATTGGTATCAGAGAAAGGTCTCTGAAATACTTGTACTCACATATAAGTTTTTCTTGCTCACTTTCCCATTCCAAACTTTCTCATTCCGAACTTTGTTATTACGAATTTATTTTAACAATTTTGTGTACCGAAGGTATTTCTTTAGTATGGCAGAAATTAATGTTGGTTCTATTGATAATCTAAATCCTACAAGACCACCAATCTTTGATGGTAATGATTATGAGTACTGGAGAGATTGAATGAAGACTTTTGTTATCAATACTGGAGTAGAGAATTTTTTTATGCTTGCTGGTGATTATAAAATTCCTGATAAGGAAGTTAGAACTTTTACTAACCAGGAAAAGCAAGAGTATCAACTCAATTATAAGGTACGCAATACTCTAATTTTTTCAATGACTAGAAATATATATAGCCAAATTTCTTCTTGTGAAGCAACTAATTTTATCTAGAAGAAGTTAGAAGTTACACACGTTGGAACTTATAAAGTGATTGAGACTAGGAGAGCTATGCTTAGAGCTGAATATCATGGCTTCAATTTTCTTTATGGAGAACCAATATGTAAAGTTCAACAGAGATTTATGACTATCGTCAACAGCCTACAGTCTATTGGAGATAAAGGTTTAGATGATAAAGCACTTGTGGATAAGATAATTTATATTATGCCCAATGACTGGGAATCCAAAAGAACAGCTGTAGATGAGAACATGAAGGTCACTCAAATTTCTCTTGATGAGTTATTTGGAACACTTCTCCAACATGAAACCAGAATGAAGAGAGTTGTTGACAACATCAAAAAGAAAAATGGAAATGGTACAGTTTCTTTTACAACAACATCAAATCATATGAAAGCTAAGACTCCTGAGAGAGTAACCAGATCCACATATAAGAAGATGGTAATTCAATCAGATTCTAGTGAGAGTGAAATATCAGAAAATGAGTTAGCTAATCTTGCTCGGAGGATGAACAAGATAGCTGGCTAGAGAAATTTCCAATCCAAGTATAAGAAAAAGGAAAGGAAAGATAGAAAAGATAGATAAGTCACTTGTTATGAATGCAAGAGAGCTGGACATATTACACCAGATTTCCCTTTGCTTAAAAATAAAGAAAGGAAAGAAAGGCATTCATACATGAATAGAAAGAAGTATTATAATGCCAAAGCTAAGAAAGTTTTGAAAGCTAATGATACCTGGAGTGCCAATGGTGGTGACTCTTCAGATAAATCTTTTGATTACAAATCTTCAGGACAGAAGAATCTTGGTCTTATAGCTATATTACCTATTGTAAATCATTATTTTATGGCTAAGGTACAAAATGCTGAATCATTGACCAATGTTTCTTTAAATTATAATGATAGTAAGTATTATAACTCTTCTGATGAAGAATCATCTTGTGATGAAGAAAATACTTTACCTACTTATGAAGAAGTCTCTAGGTTTTCTGAACTTCTTGAAATTGAGAATTCAAAACACAATAAAAAACTTGACAAGGAAAACTCTAGGAATTCTATTCTTACAAAAGAGATATCAGATCTTTCTAAAGATCTTGATAGGAAAAATGCTGATTTTGAAAGTATTTCAAAAAATCTTGAGGAAGTATGTTCTGAGAAGATCAAACTTTCTAAAGAATTAGAAAAAGTAATTTCTAAGAAAAATGTTTTCGAGCCTAGCTCTAGTTCTAAAACTAATGATTTTGAGGATAAAAACTTGGTTATAAAACTCAAGTCCGAAATTTTTTCCCTAAAGAAGTGTTTATCAAACTTTACCCATGGTAAAGAAAATTTTGATAAAATGTATTCCCAAATACGACCTTTAAGAAATAAATCCGGATTTGGTTATACCCATGCAAAACTAATTTTTAGTAACAATTATTTTGTTCCTCATAGTGCCCCATTTTGTACTAAGTGTCAATGTGGTGGTCACTGGGAAAATAATTTTTCCTTAAACAAAACCCAATCCTTAGGATTTCACAAAGCTTACATTTCTAAGAAGGTGTGGGTTCCTAAAATTTTGTTATCTGGTAATCTCGGATCCAAACAAGTTTGGATTCCGAAAGTCTAATTATATTCTTGATTTCAGGAAAATAAAGAGAGTATCAGCAACAATACATCGTACATGGATAGTGGATATTCCCGGCACATGACTGGTAACAAAATCTATTTTGAAAATATTATCAAAACGAAAGGAGGAAAGGTAAATTTCGGAGATAATGCTAAGGGAGAGATTGTTGGTATTGGTAATATTGTTCTTCTTGGTAAAACCTTGATTTCAAATGTTATTTTTGTTAAGGGTCTTAAGCACAACCTCATTAGCATAAGTCAGTCATGTGATGAAGGTTACCTTGTGAATTTTAGGAATGATAAGTGCTTAGTTCACAATTACAAGGAAGAATGTATTCTCTCAGCTAATAGGCAAGAGAATGTTTAAACTTTGAACTTAGAAGACCTTAGAAGCCAAGATTTACCTTGCCTAAGTGCAATGGAAGATCATTCTTGGTTATGGAATAGAAGACTAGGTCACTTTAACCTTAATAACCTATGTAAACTCTCTATGAAAAAACTAGTTAAGGATCTACCAGAGCTTAGATTTGATTCTTCTAAAGTTTGTGATCCTTGTCATTATGGAAAGAAACATAAATCTAGTTTTAAATCAATCGGTGAAGTCTCATGAACCGATGCATTACAGTTTGTGCACATGGATCTTTTCGGTCCAACACAAACTGGAAGTATTGGAGTCAAATACTGCGTGTTTGTTCTAGTTGATGATTACACTAGGTTTACTTGGGTCTCTTTTATAGCAAAGAAGTCTGATGATTTTTCTTATTTCAAAAGTTTTAGAGCTCAAGTTAAAAATGAGAAAAATATTCCTTTGAAAACTATTCATAGTGATCATGGAGGAGAATTTTAGAATTCTGATTTTGAAACTTTTTGTAGTAGAAAAGGTATTACTCACAATTTCTCAACACCTAGAACTCCTCACCAAAATGGTGTAGTTGAGAGAAGAAATAGAATTCTTCAAGAAATAACTATAACCATGTTGAGTGAATATTTTATTGCTAGACATTTCCGGGCTGAAGCTGTAAGTACTGCTTGCTATACTATAAATCGAGTTTTGATTAGACCTTATCTTAATAAAACTGTTTATGAATTATGGAATGGTAGAAAACCAAGACTATCCTACTTCATGGTTTTTGGTTTCAAAGTATTCATTCTGAATACTAAAGATAATCTACATAAATTCACACCAAAATCTGATGAAGGAATTTTCTTAGGTTATTCCACAACTTCTAAGGCTTATAGAGTTTTTAATAAAAATACTTGTACTGTTGTAGAAATAGTACATGTAAAATTTGATGAGTCTGATCCTTTTGTTTTTAAATCATCCCAGCCTACATCCTCTGATGTGTTTTCAAAATATGATTTTCAACATTTGATAGAAGAACCTTCTGATAAGGATAATGTTCAAGAAGATATTCCTGAAACATTTACCCCCGAAGACTTTCTACCCTATGTTGATGAACAGGTTTTTCAAAACCCAAATTAGGTGTTTCTTAAGAATCATCCCAGTGATATTATCATTGGTGATGTAAATCAACCTGTAAGGACTAGATGTTCCTTAAGAAATAAATTAGAATATCTATCATTTCTTTCCCAATTAGAACCTAAAAGCACTAATGAATCTTTAGGTGATGATGATTGGATCAAAGCCATGCAAGATGAACTAAATAAATTCGAAAGGAATAAAGTCTGGACTTTGGTTGAAAGACCTAAGGAAACATCCGTTATTGGAGTAAAATGGGTTTTCAGACATAAATGTGATGAAAATGGAGTCATAGTAAGAAATAAAGCTAGACTTGTTGCTAAAGGCTATAATCAGCAAGAGGGAATAGACTATGAAGAAACCTATGCTCCAGTAGCTAGACTTGAATCTATCCGTATTCTACTTGCCATTGCAGCTTTCTTTAATTTTAAACTTTATCAAATGGATGTGAGATGTGCTTTTCTTAACGGTTATGTTCAAGAGGAAGTTTTTGTTGAACAACCTCCTGGCTTTGAAGATACAAAACATCCTGATTATGTTTTTAGACTTACCAAAGCTCTGTATGGCCTTAAACAAGCCCCACGAGCATGGTATGATAGACTCACCAGATTTTTGGTTCAAAATAACTATGTTAAAGAAAATGCAGATCCAACACTTTTTATAAAGAAAGATTAGAAAAATGTTTTGATTGTTCAAATTTATTTTGATGACATCATATTTGGTTCAACTCAGCAATCTTTGACCGACTCTTTTGCAAGTCTAATGAAATCTGAGTTTGAAATGAGTGTGATGGGTGAGTTAACATTTTTCCTTGGTTTTCAAATTTATCAAAAACCAGAATGAATCTATATATCTCAACATAAGTATATTAAAGATCTACTTAAAAAGTATGGTTATGACAACACTAAGAGTATAAGTACTCCTATTGGTACCTCAAACTCTTTAGATCTTGATGAAACTGGGAAACCAGTAGATCAAACATCTTTTAGAGGTATGATAGGAAGTTTAATTTACTTAACAGCTAGTCGACCAGACTTAAGGTTTTCAGTATGCTTATGTGCAAGATATCAATCCAATCCTAAGGAATCTCACTTAAAGGCAGCAAAAAGAATTTTTCTCTACCTTAAGGGAACCATGGATCTAGGATTATTTTATACTTCTGAAAATGATTTTATCCTAAAAAGCTTTTCTGATACTGACATTGGTGGATGTAGAATAGATAGAAAAACTACATCCGGAACTTGTCATTTCTTTGGAGATTCACTAGTTTCTTGGTCTTGCAAGAAGCAACATTCTGTAGAACTTTCCACTACTGAAGCCGAATATGTAGCAGCTGGAAGTTGTTGTTCTCAAGTGTTGTGGATGCAACACACACTCACAGACCATGGCTTGAGTTTTACTAAAACTCAAATTTTGTGTGATAACACAAGTGCCATTTCCCTTAGTAAGAACCATGCACATCACTCCCGTGCAAAACACATAGATATTAGGCTTCACTTTCTTAGGGATCACACACTTAAAGGAGATATCATTCTTCAGTTTGTTGGAACGCAAGATCAACTTGCTGATATTTTCATAAAAATCCTTGCCTTCTGATAGATTTGAGTACATTAGACAGATGTTAGGAATGATAACCGTAAGGTAATCCTTCTGAATTAACTTTCTGTTGAAAAAGTCTCCTTATAGCAATAAACTCCTTTTCATAGGGGGAGTACATTTGATTGTTAGAGTAACCAATTTTTTTTAAAGTTAGTTTTTCAAACTTTTCGGAACTAAAATTCCGGAATGGGAATTTCCGAAACTAAAATTTTCCAGAATGGATATTTTCTTATAGAAAACTTCTGGAATGGAAATTTTCGTATTGAAAACTTCTGGAATGCAAAATTCGTAATGGTATTTTTATAACGGGACATTCGTACCAAATATTTCATAAGGTGTTTCTCGTTTTCAAATTTTGTAATGAAATTTTCATACTGAGTTTTTCGTACTGAGTTTGTTTTTTCGTAGTAAGTTTTGCGAACTATGTCTTTTCGTAATAAAGATTTTTCATTTTTTTTATATTACCCATTACCAGTAATTCTCCTACGCCAATCCGAAAGGTATGATTTCCTGACTCAAGTTTTCGTAGTCATACTTTACTTGCTGGAATTTTCTTATACTTGGTTTTCGGATTAAAATTTTCTTAAATCTTTGTTTTAATAAAAGCTCAAAAAGATCGGATTCAAGTTTTCATGCGAATTGGTTTTCGACCGTCAGATCTGATCTCAGATTTTCAAAACTGTTCGATCAACCATAGAAGATGAACCATTTTTTCGTTGCCTATATAAAGGGGACCAAAAATAGTTGTCCCACATCGATTTCAAGCTCCAGCGTCCTGAAACTCTGCCTCTCCGTTTTAAAGCCATTCCGAACTTCAGCTTTCTCTGTTCCGAACTTCTCAGAAGTATTCATACCCGAATGTATGTGGAATTAGCTTCTCAAGAAATATCATCCTCCAAGCCAATTTCAGAATGGTTAGTTTATATAGAAAGGCTGGTTCATCTGGATTTCTTCAACAACTATTATTCTCTTATTTTGAAGAACATAAAGTTGAACGGGTTGGAAGATATTGCTATGTCCAAACCGGGGAATCAAGATGAGGTTTTTTTGGAGTTACTTTTTGAATTCTATGAAACAGTTTCCTTCTTTAAGGAAGATAATAGGGAGAAATTTTCTTTTAAGTCTTATGGAAAGACTTATAATCTTTCTTATACCAAGGCAGCAAGCTTGGTAGGGATGACCTATGAAGGAGAAGTCGAGTTCATATCTCACGTTTTTCCAGATTCTAATGGAAGCTTCAACAAGGAAAAAGCTTTGTAAACTCTTGGACTATCAGACGCCAAGGCTCCGAAGATTGCTAGCTTGCCTACAAATTTCCGGATTCTAGAGTTGTGGGTACAAGGTCTTATCATACCGAGGAAAGGTGATAAAGACAGTCTGAAGAAGAGTGAAATTTATATCTTAGATTTCCTGATAAATCTAAGGAAGTTTAACATCATGAGGCACATTCTTATATCTATTGAGAATGTTAAGAAAGGAAATCTCAGAGCCCAAATCGTAATGTACCCAGCAATTTTATCAAAATTAATAGTTTGGTGCCTTGAGTCTTTCAAGGAAGCTTGCAGGACTAAGCCAAGGGTTTGCAAAATTTTGTTGGTGAGTGATGATACTCTTAAGAGGATGGATGCGGCTTTCAACAAGGAGACTGGTGAGTTCTTCAATTTTTAAAATCAAGAAGAAGCGGTTCTGAAGGCCGCTAAACCGTAATCATCTAAGCCAGTAAAGAAAAGAAAGTTGAAAGAAGTTGCATCTGAAGTAGAGGATCCTAAATCTAAGGAAGTTCAAACCGCACCGCCAAAACCGAAGAAGAAGAAAGTTTATCCTGATGAGGTAGTTGCAAAGTGGAGAGCAGATAAACAGAAAAGGAAAGAAGGGGATCCGCAGTTCGGATTGGATCCTGAGGAAGCTAAGGCTTTGAAGGATAGGACAGAAGATGAATTGGTAAAACTAGCAAAAGAAAAGAAGCTCAAGAAGAAGATGTCAGAATCTGAGGTAGTCCAAGCTTTGTTAAAATTTAATGAGATGGTTTCTAGAAACATTCCAGTTCCAATATCTTTCTCCTTGGATTCTCTACCCGAGACTCTAAGAAGAAACATTGATTTTCCAGAAGAGATTAGAGCTGAGCATGTTGAGGAACTCGAGCAGATTCAGCAAGTGGAAGAGGAATAAGCAGTTGCTGAAGGAAGTGGTGAAACTAGAGATCTGTTGAAAGAAGTAGATGATTATAAGGGGTCACCTTCGGAACATCTGTCACTCCGAACTTCAGAGGCTGAATCCTCTAATTTATTAACTCCAGAGAAGGATAAGAATGAGGAATATGTTGTTCAAAAAGTTGTTGATGATGTTATTCAAGGATCTACTAGCGAGCAGAAAACTCCAGATCAAGAATCCATTCCAAAGAAGGACAAGGGAAAGCAACTCCTTGTTGATACTCCGAAATCAGTGGCAAGCATGAAAAGAGAATTTGGTGATTCATCTAAAAGGAAGTTGGATCTTATTGAGGATGAAAATTATCCATGCAATGTTTCGAAATCAGAGTCATCCTCGTTGGGACATGACTTTGTTGTTCAATCTTTGAGGAAGTTAGTGGGTTCCATTCCAACCATCTCGACTATAGATTCAAGATGCCAAATTCTCCAACATGCTCTGAATCAGAAATCAGTTTCTGTATCCATGGTTATGGATAAGTGTGTCGAGATAGAAGTTGAATTCAAATCTTTTCTTGTTGGCTACGAACCCCACAAAAGATCTTGCAAGAGGATGACTAGCTGGTCGAGGAAAACTTTAGAAGAGATGAGGCTATTTGATGAATTTCAAGACAATGTTAAAGATTCTTTTGAGACTGAGGACAGGAAGATAGATGAGCTGACTTCTTCCTTTGAAGAGAAGCTTACAAATGAAAAGAACTTCCAGATTCAAGAAGTCAGAGATCTGAATGGGAAGCTAAATTCTGTCTCTCAAAACTTGAAGTTTGAAAGGGATCATCGGATTGAGTTTGAAGAGAAATTGAAGGCTTAGGAAGAAAAGATTAAATCTCAGTAAGAAAAGCATCAAGCCCAGGAAGAAAATATTGAAGCTCAAAGTGCAAGAATAGTGGTCTTAGAGAAGCATGCCAAGGAAGACCATAAATACTTGAAGAAAATAAAGACTATTCTTAAGGGTCTCATGGCGAAGAAAAAAGATCCAAAATAGACAGATCCGATCTTTTGTTGTATCTAAATTTCTTTGTTTTTGAGCTTTTCAAACTTAATGAAAATTTGTGCTTGCTCGTTTCTTTTGTTGTTACTACTAATTTTTCAGGTACTTTGTTTTTTTTCCATTCCCTCGAATTCTTTTTGAAAATCACAAAGAGGGAGAAGGAAAATATCCTTAAGGAAAAAAGAACTCTAATAAGAGCTTATCTTAGGGGGGGGTTTCATTAAAGAAGACTTTCTTATTCGTAATGAAAAGTCATTCCAGAAATCTAGAATATGATCCTTAGAGTTTCAAAGCCTAAGGGGGAGTTATTCATATTCATCAATATCCTTAAAAGCAAAGGGAGATAAGCCTTAATATTTTTCTTTCTTCTTATATTTTTTCTCATAGGGATGTTTGTGCTTTCCAAAAAGGGGGAGATTGTTGAGTCAATAAGGGTTTCCTTATGACTTTTCCATTCTTTCTTGTTTTGAAAATCACAAACACCTTTCTTTAAGAAAAATTGCTTTTATAAGGAAAATTGCTTTTATAAGGAAAATCTCTTTTATAAGGAAAATTTCTTTTATAAAGAAAATCACTTTTATAAGGAAAATTTCTTTTATAAGGAAAATCGCTTTTATAAGGAAGATTGCTTTTGTAAGAAAAATCATCCTTATCACATTTTCATATATTTCTAAGATTTGGATTCATTTCTATTTTCTCGGAATTGTTTGAAACTTTGATATAAAGTATTCTGTTTTAGGATCCAAATTTTAGATAAGAACTGTAATAACGTTTCACTCCGAAATCCAGATGAGAACTTTGATAAAGTTTCATTCCGAACTCCGGATACGAACTCTGATTAAGTTATACTCCAGATTCAGGATACGAATCCTTATGAAGTTCGACAAATTAATTCCCATTACGAATTCTGATGATGAATTCTCATTACGAATTTTGATGAGGAATTCTCATTACGAATTCTGATGATGAATTCTCATTCTGAATTCACCTATTAAACAGAATCTGATCATCTTTGTTTTATACACTCCGAATTTATTTAGAATCCGAAAAAAAAATTGGTTAGACTCCGGACTTTCTTTTTGCTTACTTTGTTATAATCTGTCTACTCTTTAATATTTTTTCTCTCACTCCGAACATTCACTCCGAATATTCACTCCGAACTTTTTAAGAATTAAAACGATTTCATACATTCTATTTTACATATTTTGTTATAAAACGATGTCATCTATTCTGTTTTAAACTAACCGTTGGCTAAGTTACACGTGTACAGGTCCCTCCGAATTTCATGGAAATATGACTGTTGGAAGAGGGAGTTGACCGTTGGAATTTGCCTATAAATAGGAGCTCATTTGAAAGAGCTCATAATAGATAATGAAGTTGATCAATCTAGAGACCACACGCTGGTAAGGTGATTTCTAGAGATAGAAATATTTTCATGCCTTTTGCGTACTAAACCACTCGTTCAGTTTTTTCTTCGTGTGACTTCGAAAGTTGGTGATTACATTCGAGGACTTCTGGGGATAGGAATATAGAGGTTCCGACTACCTTGAAGTTCGAGGGTTTCCCTGCTGAGAAAGACAGAGGTTTCCAACTACCTTGAAGTTGAGGGCTTGTGGGGATAGCAAGACAGAGACTCTGATCTTCGTATCAAGGGCTTACCCTGGTGTGGGTAATACAGACTTGCTTGAAAGTATAAATCAAGGGACCTTTATCCAAGGTTGTTGGATACCCTTCTCTTTGGGTTAAAAGTCTTATATCTTGTTACTTATAGTTTTACAACTTGTTTATTTCCGTTGCATATTGTATTGTAAGGAAATTATAACTTTCTTATACTTCCCTACTTATACTCTATTTCATTTAGATTCTATACGCTTTAAGGTAGAATCTCATATTGTAATCTTTTGTTAAGTTTCAATTTCCGGAACCATATTTCCGAAACCTACTTTCGGAATCTCTATCCAAGTTTTCATTTGGTGTTGGAGGTGTTGTGAATTTTCTTAGTTTAACTTTGTTAAACTTATCCCTTTCCTTTGCTTAAGGAAAACACAGTTATTCATAACTAACTTTAAAGGTTCCAAAGGAATTTTTAAAGTATACAATCCACCCCCCCCCCCCCTCTTGTATTTTGAGCATCTACATCATTATTTCGATCCTACATTTCTTACCAACAAATCATACATGTATTGTTGGAATTGTATTGTGTTTTGATTTTAGTGATGTTGTGAAAACATTTTTATTTTTTTAGTGGAGGTGGTGTTATAGTGAGCCTTGTGTTTACATTAACCCTACATAAGATTACATACCTATGGAATTTGATCGTCTCACAAGATAGATCCTAGAAATATTATGAAAGTTGGATTGAGAATGTAAAATGAATAAGTGATCATAGTGAAGAAGGAATCAGAACATCATCGTAAGAATGGTAATACTGTTTCCATTAGTGGTAGTGATTCATCGATTACATCTAGAGAAAAACATTTGCAATTTAAATGCATTTCTCATTACTTAAATCAGACTAAATGTATGAAGAATCTCCCCCTAAGGTTCTATAACTAGATTAACATGGTATGCAATGTTGTAATAACTATTAATAGAAAAATAAATTATATTCTAACATATTTTAAGTGTGTTTGAGGGGTAACATTAGGGAGATGATACATTGATAAAGGTGCTCAGGAGATAATTCTATATATTATCTATAGTCGGATGCCTCACCATTAGAATAAAAAAATGTATACTATGTTAATCAGAATAACTATATTCCACCCATCTACTTAATAGAAAATTTACAAATAATTTTAGATTCCCCATCCAATAACTGTAAAAAACTATTTTTAATGTTTTTATAGGGAATAAGAATTTTGGATATCATATTATTTGATAAAAAATAAATAAATTCTCAAAATTCTCTTTTACATTCATTGTTATCTCATTTTCTAATTATAAAAAATATCCCTAGTTATATTAAATTAATGGGGTTATAATAATTATATTATGGATAAAAAATATATAATTGTAGGGCTTAATAACTATACCACTCTTATCCCATTCCGGTTTTAGGATATGTTATGGAATTCAAGTAAAAGATTACCCTTCCATATTTTATCAAGAAAATCATAAAAAAATATATGGAAGAAATATTATATTTTATCTATAATATTATATGAATTATATTTATTTCCTATACTTAAATTTAGTCATATGTTTTACCATTCAATATTTCATATTCCATTAGTCATATAAAAACATGTGAATTTTTGTCTCATCAATATAAGATCATTTCATCTTGTGATATACTCATAAAAGTGTACATGTAATATAATATATGGTTTAAGACACTAGATTTATCACTATTAGAATTAGGTTAACTAATAAAAATTTCATAAAATATATTTGGTCGGAGTTAAAATATTTTTATTATTTAAATTTTGATAGTTCTTGGTCACATGGATTAGGTTTATCCTTATAATAAAATGACTTATAAAGTTCAAGAGGCATGATTCAATGAATTTATCTCACTCATCCCCTTCTAAAGGTAACTTTCCCACATACCTTACCCTTGTTTTTTGGGAATAAATAATAATATAATGATAGTTAATGATTGAATAATCATCTTACATACATTTTGATTAATATATAATTTAAATTCAATTTACTCATATTTATTACATTTTACCCAATAAAAATTATTTAGTATTTATTTAATGATTAAGAGGGTAACAAGGATAAAAGAGGAAGTATATTGTGGTAATCACATTTCTAAAAAAAGTAGTGAATAAGCCCCCCATATTTTTCCCACAACAATGAACATCATCCACATTTGTGATAGGATACCAAGCCTATCCTACACATATTGATCAAAATATAACATGAAATTCAATAACATATTATTTGGTAGATATTTTTGGATTTTATTGTAGCTTAAATAATAGGAAATGAAAATTTAATTAAGATAAATAGAGAGTTCAATGGATATGGTTTCCATTTAATTTATTTTAGTGGGAATTTTTAGTGAATTAATGTAAAAATTATTATTCCCATACTTGATTCTAAATGTTTTAAACTTGGAACCATGAATTTATAGTTATAAACAAGTCATGAGACTATTAATAATTATATTAAAATGAATAATATATCAAATAGGAATCTTATTAAATCATTGGAATGGAGTTAAAATATTGGAACACCAGTTCAAGGAATATAAATTCTTATCATGTTAATATAATCAATTTCTTATAATCAATAACAAAAAGGAAAATTACATAATTACACCTTTCTATTCAACGATTTTGTAATTTTTATATCATTAAACATTACAATTCATTATCCTTTGGTATGGTTTCATTAAAACTCAAATATATCTCTAAAATGAACTTCAAAATTAAAAACAAAAACAATTAGGAAAATTTTAATCTAATATTGATATACCAACCCACAAATGTTTATCACTACCATATTTTAGATAAAACCTGATTCAAACAATATTACGAAATTGTTAAATTATTTTTAATTGTTTATTCATCTTCTTATTATTTTTATAAGTATCGAGTTAATATCTCTTACAAGTTCATATAAATCATAAATTAACAACTTGATTAAAAAATTAAATTAGTTAGTTTAAAATAAATTAAATGAAAGAGAATTAGGGGAAGAGAACATGAGTTATTACCCATGTGGTACTATATTTTATGACCTATATCTAGATAATTTTTGTGTGATCTCCCATATTAATGAACATTGTTTTCCTTTTAAAACCTCCCATGTGACCCTTCCTTCAATTCTCAAATATATGACCCAGATGTTGAATTATCCACAATATATGCAGTGTATAAAAACCCCCCACAAATATTATTTAACATCTAATGTGGGGATGATAAGGTGAAATGTGTATCATATTCTTTATCTATTTGAGGATCAGTGGTGTCCACTTGTGGGACGTTTATGTTTAAATTCACAAGAACTAGGGAAATCCATTCTATTTTGAAATAACGTCCCTATTGTATGACATTAAACTACATCAATCTCCATCCCTCCTTCAAGACATCCATGTATGAGTAGAAGTGGTCTCATATCCATATCCATTATTGATATGGATGTCCCCACACACTTCAAAAAAACCATGTCCTTTTTCATTCACCCCTGGCGGTATTCATAATCCGAAAATCCATGAAGTTACCCAACCATCTGAAATAGATAGTCAATGACTCAAGAACAAATTTGTATGAATAAGCATACCCTGACCTCAATGTCAATGTATAAGGAAGCCCATGTCCCATTTTATAAATGAAAGACTTATTTAGGGGATAGTTTTCTTTATTATGTATGCCCATATGGCTACTATGACCCATGGCATGCCAGGAATGATGTTCAAACCTGAGGGATAAATTCTACCCATATGTGTTTGAAAGTTATTAAGTCATTCACAACCTCTTAAAACCTCATTAGGTCCCTCTCCCCATCACATTTTTTCAATCCTGTTTGACCTAAAACATCAATGATTAAAATCTTATTTGCAGGATATTAAACTACTCATAGAAACAGTTATGAAACACACCATGACATGAACCCTTCAAGGGAATCTTGGGAAAAAGACGATTATCAGCTCAACAGGCTAACACCTTGAATGGCCTCGAAAAAACATTGATCAATAAAAAATATCAAGTGGTTCAAATCCTATTAGGTCGACAACCCGCAAAGGAATCCTAAGAAAAAGTTGAGCTATACCCGCTAGGTCCACATTAAATGGTAATAGGTAAAAATTATTGTTTCGTCAGATGAGACATAATGTTTCTAGGGTTTTCCTATAAAACCCTAGAAATAGTCAAACAGCACTAGCTATGTCCCTCGACTTATGCAAAAAAATTAGGTCTGCATTCATTTATCTAGGTTTCTTGATTTCAAGTCACGGTTTAAAAATTAACACTTGTTGAACTAATGGTGATAGGAAGAGACATATAAGATATATTTAAAATCCTAATCTATTTCATCAGGTATGAAAAAAATGGAGGAACACCCCCAATTTGGAGTCTCTCTAGAGAACAATGGGGTGGAGGAGTACATGATGTATTTTAGGACAGAACTAAAAGAGGTCCTATTTTTGCCTTTCCAAAGGATTGCAAGTGATTGTCATGGGTCGTCAACGGTCTATTCCCAAGAAGACCTTTCCTTTGTTTCAGCTTTGATAGTCAGACACACCAGCTCTAGGGCAGCTTTACAGTATCACTTTTTCTTATGGGAAGCTTCATGAATGGCATGTAAAGAGGTTAGTTTCTCCCTTAACATTGTTACACGGCCTTCACATTCCTACAACTCTATCTCTTGAGCCACCTCCAAATTATTGGCCATCACGTCCTTGACTATTAAATTATAGACTAAATCAGAGATATCCTGAAAATATTCCATTTGGTAGTGGGTAAAATTTAACATCACCAGCTTTTCCGTGCAAGAGGAAAGGTCTCCTCTGGAAATGATGATTCGTTAAATAAGTGAGTGATGGTGTTGTTAATAAAAGTCACCGGAACCCAAATCAATAAATTATCACTCCAAAATTTCACCCTCTCCGGTAAGATTGGACAAGGGTGTCTCCACGACATGAGAAAAAAATGGCACCTTGCCTCTTTTCTCATTTCCTAGTGTCATGTGTCAACAATAGCATTTTGATTCTCCTTTTATGCAAAATATTTCTAAGGAAACATCACCATAAGAATGAGGACAGACCTAAAGATAGTCACCCAAGGTTGGAGACTCTCCTTCCCCTCAAGTGGCCTAGCCACTAGTGCTGGATGTTGAGGACTAATCGTGGCCTTCGAGATGATCAACGATACTTGGATGGTGCCAATCTTGTTAAGGACTTAGGAAGTATTAACATAAGGGGAATAGTCTGAGTCGCTCCCCACTAAAATGGGTTGCATTGATGAAATATGTCCTATATGCTTTTGATGATGGACCGAGCACCTTCTCACCCTGAGAGAATGAGCAGTAGAAGTATCTATCTAGGTTTTTGAAGGGCCAAAAGTAGAAGGAGTGACAGTTGCACCTCTCATGACGAAGGTAATTTATGGTGTTGTAATCGGGGTAGGAAAAGGGAAGAAATAGTAAATGGTTTTTTTTACCCACCAAACTGGATCATTCATCATCCCAGTTGGGTAACAATGTAACCATAGTTGGGCATACTTCTATGATAGGATGGCGGGCCCTGTCGTGTTCGGAAAGATGATTTCTCTAGCAGCACCCTCGTACGTCATCATAAGCCCCAATTTGTAAAGACCCAGAAATTTGAAGGAAATTTTTTTGCTTAATTTTCTTTGAATTTTACAAGAACGCAGTTTCTGACGGCGCCTGATTCCAAGGCCCGGTGTGCCTGGAATCATTTTCCGAAGATTAGCTCAGGTACGTTTAGTGAACGAACGAGGGGGTTTTTCTAACTTTTAAATCGGTGCTCGGAATTGAAATCTGAGGGCACCGATGAAATCGCAGCACCGGTATTTGCTTAGAAACGCCTTTTCAGGAGTTGCGTTTGCTCGGGTGTGGTTTTTTAATTTTTGGGGTAAAGTTAAGAAATAAAATAAAGTGGTGCAACAACTTTATTTTATTTCACTTAAAGCCACTTAAAATCCACTTAAGCTAAGTTAAGAAGATAGGGTGGAACCCAAAATATCCTACCCACTTGGTAGGATATTTGTGATGTGGGGCCCGCACGAGCCCCATCTTTTCTTTTCCTCTAAGTAACGCACCTGCAACCCCCCTCTTTAATGAAAGTCAACCGTGCGTTTTTCTGGTTAAGAAACGCCTCATTAATTGGGAAGTTAAATCGTTACAATTAATTCATTGAATTAATTGTTCGTTTCTTTTCTTTTGAAATTCAAATGTGTCATGTGCGTTAATAAAATAACATAACTCGTATTTTATTTCTGTTGGAACTTGTGGCGTGGAGAGGATTTGGAGGAAAGCGTTCTTCTTCGACGAAGAACGCGAAGAACGCGAAAAACGCTCTGACCTCCGATGAAGAATGCCAAACCCTCAGAGATTGATGACGCGACGCCGTGTACCACGACGTCAAAGATGCTTCTTTCACGACGGTTAATTCCGCGACGAACTCGCGTTCGACGACAACGCTTAAGGTCAGGAATTATGTTTGAGAATGATTTTATTCCCTTGCTTCTTTCTTTCTAAAGAAAAAAAAGAACACGGATCAACTTATTACATAGTTGATCCGCGAACGTTTTCCTTGCGGGTTGGGAATAATATGTTGCGGGGAAAAACTATTTGGGTTGTTTCCCTTTTGTTCGTGAAATTTTCCTTGTTGTTCTTAGTCTTTTGGGCCACTTGTTACCGACTTAACGGAAAGAGGTCGGACCGCACAAACACGGCTGACTCTCCTCCCCCATTGTTGATTTGATTCGTTGCGGCATGAACAAAGGCGGAACAGTGCAATGGCACCGTGTGGACACGAGAAAGAACGCGGCGAAGAAGCGCAGCGCCATCGCGCCGCGCCGTTGAGGCCAAACGAAACCGCGGGCAGAGTCGGGGCCGTAGAGGCGATTTGAAGACCCCGCGGTGTGATGTCGAAGTGCGGATCGATGGACAATGGTGAGGCGGGCCGCGAAGGCATTTTGAAGGCTTTTCAGCGAAGTTCGGGTCCCGAGATGATCTATGGCGAAGACCGCAGGCAAATCGGACCACCGGAGCGCGTCCGGTGGTCCGCGAAAGCCCCCGCTGGCGCGCCACGCCGGCACGGCGGCGCCGGCGGTCGGGGGCGGCGGCGCCCGGAGCACCGCCAGAAAAATCCGTTGCGGCTGAAGCCGCGGCGGCGGAGCGCGGTCCCGCGACCACGCGGGACCGGAGTGGAGCGACAGGACGCCGCCGGATGCCGCGTCCGCTGGCACGGGCGGCCCCACGCGGGGTCGCGGTTCTTCACGCGGGGGCAGCGCCCCGCTCTACTCCGCTCGGCTGTAACCGGCCGAGCTGACCCACCGGTCGGACCGGGTTGCGCCATCTAGGTCGGACCCAGACCCGAGTCGGGTAGACCTGATTCGGGCCAACCTAGGGGGGTTGGGCTGGGTTGGTCCGGGCCGAGACCCCCCGTTTTCAGACCCTTTTCGGTCTTTCGCCCATATATTGATCTACGGGCCTCCGATCGATGCACCGTCAGTGGCGATGTGATCCTTGGATCTAGACAGTCGTTTCGGTATATTACACTCAAGGTTTCAGAATACTTTGGCTTTGGCCGGGTTGGTTCGTACACAAAACCAACCAGGCCCTCAGAGTAGAAACGCTCATATCTTGAGCTCCGGACGTCCAATTGACATACCGTCGACTTTGATGGATTCCTCTAAGTGAGACAGATCTTTCGGATTACTCCGCTCGAGGTTTTGATGCCATCGGAGTGCAGCCCGGTTGGTTCGCTCACAAAACCAACCGGGCCCCTGGAACGAAAAAACCAATAACTCACAGACCAGACATCCGATTGACGCGCTGTCTGTCTCGTTGAATTCCTCTAAGTGAGACGGATCTTTTGGCATACTCCGCTCGAGGTTTGGATGTCATCGGAGTGCGGTCGGGTTGGTTCTCTCAGGAAACCAACCGGGCCCCTGGAAAGAAAAGGTCAATAACGCACAGACCGGGCATCCGATTGACACGCCGTCTATCTCATTGAATTCCTCTAGATGAGACGGAACTTTTGGCATACTTCGCCCGAGTTTTGGATGCAGTTGGATAGTGGCCGGTTTGGATTGCACCCGAAATCCAACCGGGCCCCTGGAACGGAAAAACTGATATCTTTCAGATCAGACGTCCGTTTGACAAACCATCAGCGGTGTTGGTGATCATGTTGAGAAACGGTCCCTATGAGTATACCCTATGAGAGTTTGGGGTACAGATGAGATACGGCTAGGTTGGTTCACTCATGAAACCAACCGGGCCCCTGGGATGAAAAGGCTAATAACTCACAGACCGGACGTCCGATTGATGCACCGTCTGTTGTGTTGAGACCTCTATGACGAGGCGGTCCTTTGAGATACTTCTTCGTGGGACTTTGAGATACTTGGAGTATCGACCAGTAGCTCGTGGAGTGGACCCTTCCATAGATGAGCGTGCGGAGTACGGAGACCGTGTAGCTGACTGAGACCTGACGACTGCTTGACCGACTTGACTTGGAGTGAGTCGACTAGCCCAGTGGATGGGGCACTACATTGTTTGGGTGTGGACCCATGGCGGACGGAGCACTACCTGTGTGACAGTGCAGACCCACGACACTCATCTGGAGAGTACCTCAGCAGGCTACTAGGGGTTGTGCACTACTGTGTTTGGGTGGCATACCCCGGCGGGAAGCACCACTGTGTGTGGGTGGCTGACCCGTGGTACTCGACAGGAGGAGTACCTCAGCAGTCTTAGGTTAGTGAGCAGTACCTCGGAGTCGTGACAGGACCACTGTACACTCCAGAGACAGAGCTCTTCAGCAGTTACGGTTTTGATAATGAAAATCCTGGTTTGAGCTGAGACTTTTGACCTTTTTGTTTACCTCATGATTGAGATGGGTCACTTGATAACTTAGGTATATGTATGGGAATATACCTGGGTAGTGGTTATCCGTTGATTTCATGATCTTGGTGTTTTCCTCATGATTGAGATGGGTTACTTGATTACTTAGGTATATGCATGGGAATATACCTAAGTAGAGGTTATCTATTGAGATCTTCTTTGAGGTTAGACATGTTGGTTTTATTGAGACATTGAGGGTCTCGGGGTCCCTACAGAGTATCGTTATAGTCACCCCTGCACTGGCTATGCCCGCACCTCGTTGTGTTGGTTGCAGACGATGGGCAGCACTGACGGAGGCCGAGTGTTCGAGGACTGGACGGTACCCGGAGGTGGACTACCTGATGATTCAGTACTCGGAGGTGGACTACACGAAGGGTCAGTATCTCGAAGGAGGTTGACGGGCGAGAGCGTTGTGAAGGCTATCTATACCTACCCTTCAGGTAGGATCCGGGGTGAACGATACAGGAGCTGCGCCATCTGTACCTACCCTTCAGGTAAGATCCGAGGAGGATGACCCAGGAGCCGCTTCCGTTCTTCCAGCTGTTGTCTTTTTCTGTTGTACTTTGTTCAGTTGTATTTGTACTTTCATTTGGGTATGTATTCTGACCCATTTACCTTTCAGCACTTCTCTTTGTACTTATTTTTTTACTTTGATTGTACTCTGTGGTGTTTTGTTTACTTTTATAGAGGCAATGCCTTCCTAGTTATCAGGATTTACGCCTTTGGTGCTAGTTGCCAGCCCCTGGCCTATGGAAGGCAGGATTGGGGTAGTCATGGCATGGGCCCCAAGGACGGGTTGTGACAAATTGGTATCAGAGGGGTCGGTTCTACCGCAGAACTTATAACTCTGATTTTTTCTTTCTGTGAAGCAATAGTGTTTAGGGTACCAAGTGTGTTCTTTAGTTTAGGGAGTCCATTGTTGGTGCGGGCGGCCGACGTATCCATACACCAGGACCCTGACAACTGATTTCCGACTTTGTGCACGAAAACACTGATTGAGTGTATGTTTTCAAAGGTTTTCCATTAAAACAGCTCAAACTAGGTCGTCTCACCAGGTATAATCGTTTGAACGTGTCATGTTGTTTCTTTGAAGATGCCTTTTCACGGACGACCAACTAGAGCCTAGAGGGATGTGCGTATTGACATCCTGCTGAGCGATGAGGCTTTGGTACAGGGCGCTCTTGCAGTCGAGGCACCAGCGAAGGCACCAGCGGTACTACCATATGTTGGGCCACCGATGCCACCAGCCCCAGAAGTAGGTGATGCACGCCACATGAGTGCACTGCACGAGTTCCAGCACAAGAGTCCACCCTGGTTCCGGGGAGAGATGGACCCTCAGGCGGCTGAGGATTTGCTGGAGGCAGTGGTGAGAGTCTTCAGGCTAGTGGGGATGCCTGCAGACTTCATGGTGATCTTTGCTGCCATCCTTCTTCAGGCAGCAGCAGGCAGGTGGTGGAGCCACTTGTACCAGTTTTGTGATGGGATGACCTTCGCATGGGAAGACTTCGAGACCTTCTTCAGGGTGGAGTTTGTGCCAGTAGCTCTACACCCCGAGCCTGTTCAGAAGCTGCTACCTTTGCCGCGTGTTTTTCTATCAGTACCCGATTCATCTGTGGCTAGTAGACAGATGATGCAAAGGTCCAGGAGGACCAGACCAGCAGTTGGGCGATCTCGGGTTTTAGGACCGGTGGTGCGGGGAACCTGGGGTGGGGTCAGAGCTAGCCGTATGAGGAGCAGGAAGTGTTATGAATGCAACAGGAAGGGTCACATGGCACGTGACTGTCTGACCCCCCGCACTGTTGATCCGCAGGCGTTGGAGGAGCCACCGAGGCAGAAGTAGTGACGAGTTCTTGAGAAACAGCCGAGTAGTGGACAAGGCAGTAGAGCTCCGGGAGCAGGTGGACAGGAGAGGAACTATTGGATATGTCCCTTGTACTTCTAGTTCCATGTTGTTGTTGTATTCGTGTCTTTTTACTATGAGCTGCAATAATAAAAAGACACTTATCTTTGTGATGTTTGCATTCCTGTCCTTTTGTTTGGTTGATACTGAGTGGTCCCGGTTAAAACTGTTGACTTGACCCTCACTTTAGATATTTCTACTGGAGGAGACCCAGTGACCTCACACTGATGCTGACAGTGTGACTCGACCCTTGGAGGTGAGAGTGACAGTTGGATCTCTTGGTAGTTACGACGAGGCCTTACGACGTCATCCATGGTAGGAATGCATCATTCATTTCGGGTTTGACTGTATTAGGCAATGGGTGTGATTCATCCAAAGGATGAGACCGAGTTTCTCTTTTCGGGAAAGGAGAAATTTTAGCAGCTCTTCCAGATCGTAGGCAAAGAAGGTGCAGATCATCCAGGAGCGGATGAAGACTGCACAGTGCAGTAAGAAACAGGAAACTGGCACTAGTCTTAGAGACTTGGGCATGTTAAATGTTTCAAGAAGTGGAAGCTTTAAGGAGAGATGAGTCTACAAAGTAGCAGACGTGGAGGCAGAGCTAGGAGAGCAGCATGAGGTGGTGTACATCTTAACATGATACAAGTACCCACCTAAGTTATCCCCGTCAGGCTCATAGAGCTGGAGGGATGAAGAAGAGTGCAGCTGCATGCGGTCAAGGAGTGTGACCCAATGGCTCTAAGAATGATTCAAGGGATAGTCTGTGTCCACTACTAGCTGCTGTAGTAACAGACGTTGATATGAATCATTCTTTCCTTCCACGAATCTTGTCCCAGACCAAGAGTTTCCGGTAAGCCGTGGACTTGACCCTCACATCTGGAGATACCTTGGGAGGAGACTTGATAATCACACTTATGCCGACGGTGTGGTCAGACCCTCGAGGCGAGAGTTTCGGTTGGAATCTCTTGGTGGCAGCATCGATGCCTTACGACATTGGTCTGAGTATGGACTGGGCAAGCACGGTTCATACACAAATTAACGGTATTAGGAAAAAATGTTGTGGTTTAAATACGACGTCGGGATGGGTTTTCCTTAGTCGGCGAAAAGGAAACCCCAGGCAGCACAGGATAAACTCATGCACAGGAGGGTGCGGCCGATCATTCTTGAGTCGGTCAACCATACCCTCATGGCAGCAGTCATTTTGAGTTTCTATTCTAAACCGGAATTGGTGGCCTCTTGAGTTTGAGGATGACGATCACGTCCTTATACGGTTCTCACCTCGACGAGGTTTACAGAGATGTGACCAAGGCGGAAAGTTGTCTCTGAGGTTCAGTGGACCTTTTTAGGTCCTCAGCTGGGTAGGCGGGGTGGTTTACTGCTTGACCCATCCACCTCAGTTGCACCAGGTGCACGATGACTTCCACTTATCTCAACTGAGGAGATACGTGCTCAACCATTCGCATATCATTGACCATGGGGAGCTGGACGATGGAGATGGGGTGTCTTTCACGGAGGTACCAGTGGGGATCGAGGATCGACAGGAGAGGATCCTACGAGGATGATCGATTTCTCGGGTTCACTTTCTTTGGCAGTACGGGAACCTCCAGGTGAGCACATGGGAGCGGAAGGCTCAGATGCGTGCTCAATACCGCTTTTGTGACCCTATTTTGTGTTGAAGCTTTACGGGGACGTAAAGCCCGGAGGTGGGAGTAATGTAAAGACCTGGAAATTTCAAGGAAATTTTTTTTAATTTTCTTTGGAATTTTACAAGAACGAAGTTTCTGACGGCGCCTGATTCTGAGGCCCGGTGTGCCCGGAATCATTTTCAGAAGTTTATCTCGGGTACATTCAGTGAATGAATGAGCGGGGTTTTCTAACTTTTAAACCGGTGCTCGGAATTGAAATCTGATGGCACCGATGAAATCGCAGCGCCGGTATTTTCTTAGAAATGACTTTTCCGGAGTTGCGTTTCCTCGAGTGTGGTTTCTAAATTTTTGGGGTTAAGTTAAGAAATAAAATAAAGTGGTGCGACAACTTAATTTTATTTCACTTAAAGCCACTTAAAAGCCACTTAAGATAAGTTAAGCGGATAGGGTGGAACCCAAAATATCCTACCCACTTGGTAGGATATTTGTGAGGTGGGGCTTGCATGAGCCCCATCGTTTCTTTTCCTCTATGTAACGCACCCGCAACCCCCCTCTTTAATGAAAGTCAACTGTGCGTTTTTCTGGTTAAGAAACACCTCATTAATTGGGCAGTTAAATCGTTACAATTAATTCACTGAATTAATTGTTCATTTCATTTATTTTGAAATTCAAATGTGTCATGTGCTTTAATAAAATAAGATAACTCTTATTTTATTTCTGTTGGAACTTGTGGCGTGGAGAGGATTTGGAGGAAAGCGTTCTTCTTCGATGAAGAACACGAAGAACGCGAAGAATGCGAAGAACGCTCCGACCTCCGACGAAGAACGCCAAACCCTCAGAGATCAGCGACACGACGTCGTGTACCACGACGTCAACGACGGTTATTCCGTGATGGTTAATTCCGCGACGAACTCGCGTTCGATGACAATGCTTGAGGTATGGAATTATGTCTGAGAATGATTTTATTCCATTGTTTCTTTCATTCTAAATAAAACAAAGAACACGGATCAACTTATTACCTAGTTGATCCGCGAGAGTTTTCCTTGCGAGTTGGGAATAATCTGTTGCGGGGAAAACTGTTTGGGTTGTTTCTCTTTTGTTCATGAAATTTTCCTTATTGTTCTTCGTCTTTTGGGCCTCTTGTTACTGACATAACGGGAGGAGGTCGGACCGCAAGAACACGGCCGAATCTCCTCCCCCATTGTTGATTTGATTCGTTGCGGCACGAATAAAGGTGGCACAGTGCAACGGCACCGTGCGGACACGAGAAAGAACGTGGCGAGGAAGCGCGGCGCCGTCGCGCCATGCCGTTGAGTCCAAACGAAACCGCGGGCGGAGTCGGGGCCGCGGAGGCGATTTGAAGACCATGCGGTTTTCTGTCGAAGTGTGGATCGACGGACGATGGTGACCCGGTCTGCGAAGGCGTTTTGAAGGCTTTGCAGCGATGTTCAGGTCCTGAGATGATCTCTGGTGAAGACCGCAGGCGAATCGGACCAACGGAGCGCGTATGGTGGTTCGCGGAAGCCCCTGCCGGTGCGCCGTGGCTGAAGCCACAGCGGCGGAGCACGGTACCGCGACCGCGTGGGACCTAAGGGGAGCGGCGGGACGCGGCCAGCTACTGCGTCTGCTGGCGCGGGCGGCCCCACGCGAGGCCGCGGTTCTTCACGCGGGGGCAGCGCCCTGCTCTTCTCCGCTCGACCTTAACCGGCCGAGTCGACCCACCGGTCGGGCCAGGTCGGACCCGGACCAGGGTTGGGTCAACCCAGTTCGGGCCGACCCAGGGGGGTTGGGCCAGGTCAGTCCGGAACCAGACCCCCCGTTTTTGTACCCTTTTCGGTATTTCGCCCATATCTTGAGCTACGAGCCTCCGATCGATGCACCGTCAGCGGCGATGTGATCCTTGGATCGAGACGGTCGTTTCGGTATATTACACTATAGGTTTTGGAATACTTTGGGTTTGTCCGGGTTGGTTCGTAGACAAAACCAACCGGGCTCTCGGAGTAGAAACGCTCATATCTTGAGCTTCGGACATCCGATTGACGTACCATCGACTTTGATGGATTCCTCTAAGTGAGACGGATCTTCGTCGTACTCCGCTCGAGGTTTGGGTGCCATTAGAGTGCAGTCGGGTTGGTTCGCTCACGAAACCAACCGGGCCCCTGGAACGAAAAGGCCAATAACTCATAGATCGTGTGTTCGATTGACGCGCTGTTTGACTCATTGAATTCCTCTAAGTGAGATGGATCTTTTGTCTTACTTAGCTCAAGGTTTGGATGCCATCGGAGTGTGGTCGGGTTGGTTCGCTCACGAAACCAACCGGGCCCCTAGAACAAAAAATCCAATAACTCACAGACCGAGCGTCCGATTGACGCGTCGTCTGTCTCGTTGAATTCCTCTAGATGAGATGGAACTTTTGGAATAATTCACCCGAGGTTTGGCTGCAGTTGGATAGTGGCCGGGTTGGATTGCACCCGAAATCCAACCGGGCCCCTGGAACGGAAAAACTGATATCTTTCAGACCGGACGTCCGTTTGACGAACCGTCAGTGGTGTTGGTGATCACATTGAGAAACGGTCCCTATGAGTATACCCTATGAGAGTTTGAGGTACAGTTGAGATACGGCCGGGTTGGTTTGCTCACGAAACCAACCGGGCCCCTGGGATGAAAAGGCTAATAACTCACAGATCGGGCGTCCGATTGACGCGCTGTCTGTTGCGTTGAGACCCCTACGATGAGGCGGTCATTTGAGATACTTCTTCGTGGGACTTTGAGATACATGGAGTATCAACCTGTAGCTCGTGGAGAGGACCCTTCCAGAGACGAGCGTGCTGAGTACGGAGACCGTGTAGCCGACTGAGACCTGACGACTGCTTGCCCAACTCGACTTGGAGTGAGTCGACTATCCCAGTGGATGGAGCACTACTTTGTTTGGGTGCAGAACCATGGCGGACGGATCACTACCTATGTGACAGTGCAGACCTGTGGTACTAATCTGGATAGTACCTCAGCAGGCTACTAGGGGGTGTGCACTACTGTGTTTGGGTGGCATACCCCGGCGGGAAGCACTACTGTGTTTGGGTGGCTGACCCACGGTACTCGACAGTAGGAGTACCTCAGCAGTCTTAGGTTAGTGAGTAGTACCTCGGAGTCATGACAGGACCACTGTACACTCCAGAGACGGAGCTCTTCAGCAGTTACGGTTTCAATAATGAAAATCCTGGTTTGATCTGAGACTTTTGACCTTTGTTTTTACCTCATGATTGAGATAAGTCACTTGATAACTTAGGTATATGTATGGGAATATACCTTTGTAGTGGTTATCCGTTGATTTCATGATCTTGGTGTTTTCCTAATGATTGAGAAGGCTTACTTGATAACTTAGGTATATGCATGGGCATATACCTAAGTAGAGGTTATCTGTTGAGATATTCTTTGTGGTTATCCATGTTGGTTTTAGTGAGACCTTGAGGGTATCGGGGTCCCTACTGAGTATCATTATACTCACCCATGCACGGGCTATGTTCGCACCTCGTTGTGTTGGTTGCAGACGACGGGCAGCGCTGACGGAGTTCGAGTGTTCGAGGACTGGACGGTACCCGGAGGTGGACTACATGATGAGTCAGTACTCGGAGGTGGACTACACGATGAGTCAGTATCTCGGAGGAGGTTGATGGGCGATAGCGTTGTGAAGGCTATCTGTACCTACCGTTCAGGTAGGATCTGTTGTGGATGATCCAGGAGTTGTGCCATCTGTACCTACCCTTTAGGTAGGATCCGAGGAGGATGACCCAGGAGCCGCTTCCGTTCTTCCAGCTGTTGTCTTTTTCTGTTATACTTTGTTCTTTTGTAGTTGTACTTTCATTTGGGTTTGTATTCTGGCTAATTTACCTTTCATCACTTCTCTTTGTACTTAGTTTTTTACTTCCACTTGTACTCTGTGGTGTTTTGTTTACTTTTATAAAGTCAATGCCTTCCCAGTTATCGGGATTTATGCCTTTAGTGCTAGTCTCCAGCCTCTGGCCTATGGAAGGCGGGCTTGGGGTAGTCACAGCATGGGCCCCGAGGTTGGGTCATGACACAATTGACAGAGAACCAATGTATGACATTCCTCTCTTAGTAAAACAAACAAACACAATCTATTGATGGAATCCAAATTTCCATGAAAACCTGTGGGGGAGGTACGGTTCACAGATAACTACTTGGTCAACATGAGAAGTAAGCCTCTCATCCCAAATATTGATGTGGTATGAACATTCGTCTAAATATACTTCCTTGTCACCTCTCAAGGATCCATGTAATGTAGGATGTTGTGGAAATGAGAAATTAGAGGTGTCGTTCAACAGCTCTATCGAATCAGTTACAGTAAATGTCCGGGGGAGAATAAAAAAAATGAATAGTGGAGCTGGGTGAATGTCAAAATGAGTTACCCGTTCGATATGTCAATAATCACAATAGGGGAAGTGTTCCTCTATCCAACCTTTCAAGAATAAGAATGGTCTGCTCAGATAGTTTAGATACCTGCCTTCCTAAATCTTTCCTAATAATTCATAAATCAGGGTGAATGTGGGAGTGGCCAAATTAATAGGCCGACACCTGTCAGCATGGCCGCCATCATCAAGGTATAGGACTGAACCCCGTTTAATGTGTCACTAGATGGGAAGAGTCGTACACATAAAAACATGGAGAAGAAACCTACGAGATTAAGATCAGGAAAAACTTCTAACTACATCTCATACCCCAAGAGGCATACCACCCTGTTCCAATGGTAGCACTGTATGACCATGGTGTTTGGATGGATTGACGGGTTGGGTGAATTATACTGCAACGAGCCCCTGACCGATTCCCATTCATCAGTAAGAATATATTTATCCATGCTTCTAATAGGAAGAGGGAACATGCCTCAAGAGGATGACCAAGTAATCCCTCTTTCATAACCAGAAAACCCCTTGTCAAAGGATACACGTGATCAGTATAATTCCATTTGGAAGATGCTATGAGAAACTAATTGTAAATTTATACGTGGATAGGGAGACCATGATGTAGGTTAATGTCCCATAAACTGATCCCCATCTCTCCATGCAGTACATGACATGTGGTGTTACTCATACACCTGTGTCTCAAAAACTCCAGATAAATTTCCCCTAGAGTGGAGATTGAAAATTGATAGACCCAGGATACCTAGTGTAAGAACGCTTCCTCTATCTAGTCAGGGCACTCCACATAGGTTTGATGCGCCCAGAATGCCCAGGCGCACCCATCAGAGAAGCATCCTCCATCCCAAAAATCAAACATAACGCTCCATCCGCTGCTAGGTTTTCTCCAGAGATATTGATAACTGAGGGGGTACTCTCTTGCATCTAGCCTTGGGGCATCATCCTGAGACTCACTATTTCCCTGATTCCTTATTGATCATCGCAGTGTAAATATGTTCTCCTCAATCGGAGTTGCAATTATTTTTCCTACAAGGGAAATGTTGGCGCGATCATGACCTTGCGGTAATTCTAAATGGATGAATGGAAGGTTAGGGTCAGGCAGTTGCAGAGGTATGTCAGTAGGAAGACCAAAACCATAAATCAGAATCTATATAGATAACAGATAAGCTAATACCTATGGTGTCAGAAATACCATCAGAAAGGTATCACAGGGAATGGAATGGGATTTATGATCATCATCACCATTCCATGCCATGGTGGCCCTCATCTTCCTCAATTCCATAGATTCTCATGGATGAACCTTGTTTAGTTTCTATATCAGGAATCCATACCATGGTTTAGTCTAAAAGAGAATATTCATGCAATGTGAAAATATTTGGGAAAGGCTCCACAAAAGAATGCATATTATTCCCTGTTTACCAACCCATGAGTTAGTTCATGATGACCATATTATACAAACTAGAGGCATGTATTTAAGTTCCGCAACATCCTGGCCCACAGACTAATGTCCAACAGAATTTGTACCATGCCCCTAAGCGGGTTCTCATAATTCAGGACTTATGTGATGTTAAAAAAGTTTAAAGGGAAATTCCAATCTGAGGACCACTGAACTACATTGTGAATTCCCTACGCAGTGCTCAGTGACTTACTTTTTAAATTTGAATAGCTAAGATCATATCCAGGAAATTAGTTTGATGATGGGTGTGGGAATGGACAATGATTGGTTTGTGGAAGCCGAAGATTGTTTATAGATGAAGCATTTCACAAATGAATTCATATGTAGAGGGTGTGCACAGAAGTAGGGAAAAAGATATATTTTAACCGAAAGATCCTTTAAAGGACAATTCACGTGGAACCCTTTATATTGGTGTGGTCTCCCACCAGTTTCTTCTCTCTACCACAAACTGGTCTAGTATGGAGTCCACTCTACATCGGAATAACTTGCTCTTAGTTCAGATTGGACCCATTTTCGATGGGGGGAATTTGTAGGGTCTTGAAAAATTTTTATAAGGGAAGGAAAATACTCCCCTAATCAGTGGAAGAATCTAACCAATATTAATCAATAATTTTGGTAAAATATAATAAATTTAAAAAGAAATGGTGGAGGACCTAAACAGTTTGCATACCAGTTCATCATATGTGGTACGCAGCCTGTTCGAGTAACCTCGGCATCCCCAGACGTTATCTTTCACAAAACGGAGCCAGATCTCTTACACAGGCACTAACCAAATAACTAGAGATGTGAGGTGAACCAACCCCCCACCACACACATTGTCATTCAAAAAATAGAGGAGAAGCCCTGTGCTGCCTCAATGCACCCCCGTGAGTGAGTTGGTTTTCTGGTGAGGTGGATTCAATATACCTCACATATCACTGGCTGAGATAGTCATCTATAGTCCGTGTTTTCTGTAATGGGCCTCCGCAAATGGTGCTGCATGACCATATATTCAACCCTTCCCCACTCTATAAAAGGATGTCCAAGGGGAGAATAAGGGCTGGAATGATTGAGTTTCAGATTCTTGTAGATGGACTCTTGGAAGGAAGATTCTTTTGGGAACATAAGATTTCGCAGACCATGAAGTTCTGATTCGTGAACCAACAACAGATATAAACTGGGGATGAATTGTTAAGATCTAAAAAATGAATAAATAAATTGGTGAACCATGACCCTAAAAATGGTAAACTGGGAACCATGTCCATTAGGCGTATTCAATCCCAATGAAACATGGAGCCTATGCCACTTCGTCGATCCAGCGCACCGCGTATCACCATCCTACGTAGGAAAAACCCAGACCAGCGTTGCCCCAGCCATTGCTAATCGAGCGGACTCCATTGCTGAATACCAATTCGGTAAGCAGACCATACCCAAATCGGTGTACCCCACCGGTATGCGGGATTCCCCTCGGTTTTCCTACCACACAAGTTCTTGGATGACCTCTCCATCTACAGAGCACCTACCGAAGAGAAATGTGCCACTTCTCATATGGCTATACAGTCTGCAAATGCCTTCTGTGTTTCCATACCCTGAGTCATATAAATCCCTTCCAATTCAGTCCAAACCTCTATAATCTCTTCATTAGCCTTTCCATCATCACCAATCTAAGGACTCTCCCAATTTCATTGGACCAGCATGGTGAAACCTTTAGGTGTATTAGCACACATCTTTATTTCACATACCCACGTTTGTTCAATGTCCGAGTCTGGGAGCCCAATTCTACCTCTCCACACATCATGATTGAGGGATCCCACTCAATTTTCCATTTAATGAGCTCCAGCGGTGAGCACATCTCCCCTACCTTAAGAGAGTGACAGGGCATCCCTCCTGGAGTAAGCCCCACACCATAATCACCAAATGGTAATATCCTTCCCCTTTCATTCGGGAAGGTTCGTTATTCCACACCCTCATCGACAGTCACCCCGAAATCTTCCCCCATAGGATCTCCCTCCCCAAACAATAAGCGAGGAGGTGTTTGGATTGATAAATTTTTCACATCAACCTGTTTATCACACCGAGCATGAATCACATGAGCTTATAACACTGTAAGGATTATGACACAGCCATAAATTCGGAACTACGAGAGCTCGTATTCCCATGAAAATTTGGATATGTAGGACAGATGCAAGAAGGGTCATGCTCAAAAGTTTATCTATTCCAAATGGTTCCATGCAATTACGTTCCCATCAAATTGGATGGTTCCATGTGTAAGCCCTACACAAAAAACTATGTGGGTTTTGATCCCAGACCCCTATGAAGGGTATTTAGGACACATCCCTATGGCATAAACCCAACATATAAGTCTAATGCCCATATTACCTTAACATACTATATCCTCATGCCCATAAGAGGACCATACCCAGGACCAGGAAATTGTTTTCCCTCGGGTCCTCTTGGCTGCTTCGGCATAAGTCCCACACCAACCATGACTAGGTGCCTATCTCTTAGATGTCCTGGTAACTTTATTTTAAACAGTATGGTTGTGTCCATGTCACATGAAATTAAAAGGTGATGTGCCCCATTAAGTGCAACCAATCTACATCGATTCTGATTTCTTTCACAAGGATACTTCAAAGGCCCATATTATGGATTCGATCTAGATGCTCAAGTCACTCTCTGCCCCCTCTGTAAGGACTCGGCCCCATTTACCTAGAGACGGTGCCTTATTGGTTACATTGGCATAAAAACAAGGAATAATCATCCCAAAAGAAAAATTGGTTCAGTATTATTGGAAAAAAGATACATACATATTTTCATCATTACAATTAGAAATGAAAAACAACCTAGAAACTCCTTAGAAATATTCCATAACTCCTAGGTTATTTCAGCATGTCATTCATAATAGAATTACTCCTACATCAGGAAAATGAAATATAATAAAGGGGTGAGCTAAAATGCTCAGTAAGGGTAACCAATACAGTGGAAGATAAAAAACCATTAGACATGGAGAATAATTGAAAAAACACGCCTTTAGAAATAGACTTGAACATAATATGGTTGAAATATGAGCTAAGTATATATTTCCATAACATAACATAATCATGGGTATTCTACTAGTCGAATAACCACATGTACCATCCATACTATATTAAAAATGAGGGAATTGATAATTTAGTACAATATAATCATACCGTCAAGGCCTCGTGCCAAGAAGATAAATAATCGATTTATCAATGCCTTGTGCCAAGACTGTAGATTGTCTCATGAGATCTACCGATGCACCGAGGTGCTCTAGTGGGACAAACCAGACATATAATATGCCCATTGCATTCCTTATATGAATGGGGATAAACATAATCAACATACACATTCATATTGAAACTAATATATGAAATGTAAATAGCTTTCCCTAAACATATACCCAAAACACTAACCATTCAAAGTAAACTGAAGAATGATTTTAAGATAGAACATAAATAGCCAAAATAATCTAAAACCATTTAATGAAATATTAGAGATGATAAAATTGAATAATAATCCAAATAATAAATAATAATCTTCAAGAGTGTTGAAATAAAGGAAGATACTCTTATAAAATCTTCGAGTGCTTCTTGAAATAAATCCTCTTTTACTTTGAAAATAAGAGTTGTTTTGAAAATATCATTGTATAAAACTAGAATTTAAGTAAGATATCATTTTCACAAAAACATTAGTGATTTTATAGATATAATGTTTTCCAAAAATAGATTTGATATTTCCTAGGGAAATAGGTATGAAATTGTGATATTCCCTTGAATCAGGACTGTATTTCTGAAACAATTTGAATGATCCTTTTAAATCATGTAACTAACCATAATATAAAGAAGGATTCTTGTTTGTATACATATATATAACAATCACAAATAATTTATTATGAGTATATAATAATACCCAATAATTTCATTGAGGTAATTTAGAAAATGGAAATAATTGGTATGGAAATGGAAGCTCGGGTGGAAAACCCTTACCTTAAGTCTGAATGTGTTCCCCTCTTGAACATAAGGACCTGGAATATGAAATTATACATATAAATAACTTATTTCAGAACCTAATAGACAAGTATTTAGTTTATCATAATTATTTTTAGTTCATTTATGTTATTATTTATATGTTTTTACATTTAATTTTGTCGTTCCAGAGTGTTTGTTTTCTTGATTTTCAAATTCGGATCACTTGATTTTAAGTAATGAAGTTCATGTGGAATGGTTGTAAATCCACTGAATTGAAATTTCATATTATTTAAGAACATGCATAATTTTTAATGGTAATTTCCATCATTTTTTACATGAAATTAGGATGATTCATCAGATGACAACCACTTCGATTATTTGGTGGTACTTGGATTATTATGAACTAGTTTTGTCGTATGATTTAATAATATGTACATATACTGGTTCCTGAATATTAATTAGGTTTTGATAAATGTATAATAGTCTTTTTCAACAATTTAAATGGTTTCATGAACATTATTCAAGTAGAAATTGTTGAACGAAACTTGGTCATCCATGAAATATATAAATTGGAACCTCATGGACGTTGATTTCGTTTATAAAAATAAAAGGGAGGGAGTAAGAATATTGACGATGGTTCATTCATTCACATGATATTATTCCATTATATATATGATACTGGAGTTTATCAAGGTTATTTGGATAGAGGATGTGATGAGATAAAAAGAAATATATGATCTTTAAAATAATAGAAATGGTGAGAGATTCCTTACGAAAATTCGGCAGCCTAACGACGTTGTATAAAATTTAATGAAATGAAATGATGAGAGAAAAGGTATACCTCATAAAATTAAAATCAATTGGCCAGTAAAAATAATACATTAACTCAAACCCCAACATATTAAAATGTATATTTAAATAGATAACATAAAATAAGTGTCGACTAAAAGTGGAGGGTGAAGGATTCCCTTACCTTGTAGAGTAACTACTAGAACGTCACCGTTGGGGACTTGGGGGATTAAGGACACCTTGTGAGGACTTCTAGAGAGGTAAATCTACCAGAGAATCAAGAATTAGGGACTTTTAATGAAAGAAAACAAATATATTATTGGGTATTTGTAGAAAAAGAGAGGGAGTTTGTTTTTAATAATTTCAAAAGGACGGCTCTTTAGTGGGTTTTTCGAAACTGTGGGCTTCCCATGGTATTTGCACATTGTTTTAGCCAATTGGGACACCTCATTTAATCTATTATTATACATAAGTTGACAAGCATTTTATTTTAATTATTATATCACTATGATGTCCTTAAACTACAAAAAACTCAAAACTGTATTTCTTACTCTTCATGAAAAAATCCAGTATTTTAGAAAAATCCAAATAATTCACCCCTATATTTTTTCAACATATAGAATTGAAAAATAAAAACCATTTATCAAAAATCATTTTATAAATATTATTAATTTAATTTTTAAAAAAACTCATAGTTATTTCAAAAAATAACAATTTTAATGTATAATTAGTTTTATATAAAATAGAAAAATGAATTATGATCTCATTATCTTATTATATTAATAAAATTAAATAATATCATTATTTAATATTCATAAATTTTATATTACTCTTCATATTACTATTAATAAGGTTATGATACTATTCACCAAAAATCAAGTTTGTTCTAGAAGACTCCAAATGACATACTGGTCACAACTCTAGATGACCATTATTCTAAATTACAAACAAAGTAGAGGAAAAGTTGTTTTTAATGGATAGATTATAAAATGCATTCAATAATTATTTTCAAAATCCTAAGATGTTACATCGTCCCTATAAGGCTATAAACTTAATAGTGTGTAGTCATATGGCTTGAGACCAGTGCTGTATAAATAATCTTAACCATCCCGAGAATTGTTAATCTAATGTGGGATGGTAACCCTCCTATGTAGACGGTTCTGAATCCCTACGAATACTTGTGACTTCCAACCCAAGGGTAATCCATGGATACTATTCTTTGGGATAAACCAAAGATTCATGATCATATGAACACATATTAAATAAATAATAGAGTCTCAAAATATGCAATAATTTCCCCCAAAAGGGTGTGATGAGCCTGATTTCCCATCCTCTCAACTAATGTGAGTTCATAAGAGTCATTGGCAATATCACCCAATGACCACATACCATTGGAATGAAGGTCCATGTATAGTTGGATACCATGACCTTTGGGTGTTCCTGGATCTTCGTATTAACCCATTGGAGACCAGGAGAAGCCTCAAAGATAGGAAACCTGATACAAATGATTAAACAAACATCAAGAGCTACCCTAATCTGCGATGGTGAGGGCTTTGGCCTCCTCCCATCCCGATGTCAGAAGGGGGGATAAGGTACCTCTATCTTCGTTCACTCCTATATCCAACCAAGAGGTTCGACCAAAATTTCTTCCTATCACGCTCAGCCTGAAGGTTCCCGATTTTCTTGATGGTGCTCCTCATCTGGCATTATCGGAATTGAAATTTAAAGAAGCTTCAAACCTCTTCAAGCTCAATGTGGTGGACCATTTCATCAAATGACCACCATCAGTGGATGATTTCCACCAGTTCATTTTTGAATCCTGGGGGTAACAAGACCGTGAGATTGTTGGACTTTTTGACAAGCGTTATCTGATGATTTGATTCTCCTCGAAACATGACCTGATTCGCGCGTTGTCTTATGATCTGTGAAAATTCCTTAGTTACTGGTTCTGTCTCATCCGTTGGACTTATGATTTTCACTTGAAAAATATTTGACTTCTATTTCTTTATGGGTTTTCTTCCCCGAATTACCGCTACCATTTCAAAACCCTTCCATCCTTGAAATTATAGGGAACATGGTAGGGCGTTATCTTTGTATTGATAGTAGGACTTGTTCAGTTATCCACCCGATTAACCCTCAGATTTGTGTGGAGGTGGATGTATCCAAACCACCGGTGGAGTGGGTTTGGGTTACTACTGGTGAAGAATTCTGGTGCATATAGGTTGTGGTATTCGAAACATGGGTAGACTTTTTCTCAGTTTGTAGGCATCTCGGGCATCCGGTTTCTGGGTGCAGACATGTCTCAAGTTAAGGGCCTTTAAGGTAGAAGAAGGATACCAAGTTGGAATCCATCTAGGGTGATGGCAACATGAGGGCTTCTGAAATCTTGCTACTGAAAGAGGCAGGACCCTCTTCTATCATGAAGGTTGTGGATCCTCTGATGAAGGACCTCATTGAGAGACCCGATCACGACCCACTGGTTTCATGGAAGGCATTGGAGGTTCATGGTACTGAAACCTTGAATATCAGTCTGATGGTATCTCACCCAGAGAATACCCTTTCCCAGGATGTTTTGCCTTTAGAGACTATTGATGTTTATGTAGGAGGAAAGGGTCGGGTCTTCTTGGAACATGATACTAAAGTTAGCGTGGAGGGAAAACATACTACTGATCCACGGGTTCTGCAGGTGCGGGAGGGGATCTCAGTTGATCCATGTAGCGTGCTGGATCTTGAGGTGATGGTTTTAAAGCAAACCGTGGGTGGTAGCGGTATCCTGCCTATTTCTTCGTTGGGTAGACCTAACTAGATGGTGGGTCATTGGGTCGTGGACCATTTTCAGGTCCAGGAGGCCATCCAAACTTGTAACAGCTTTGCAGGCTTTGAGAGACTGGCTCAGGACCATGTGAATTTCATCGATGTTTAATAAATAAGTGGAGGATTATTTTTGATGACAGGGAAGAAGATCAAAGGACTCAAGGATTACATGTACCTTCCAAAACCAATGGAGACTAGGTCAGGTAAAAAAAATTAAACCAAAGGATATGACATGCATGTCTACATCTTTTCCTAATAT
Source organism: Viscum album (assembly GCA_963277665.1). Taxonomy (NCBI): domain Eukaryota; kingdom Viridiplantae; phylum Streptophyta; class Magnoliopsida; order Santalales; family Viscaceae; genus Viscum; species Viscum album. The sequence goes on along the minus strand of OY728144.1, from coordinate 406,542,050 downwards.
GCTGGGAAATTGTGAGGTCAGTGCGGATGAACCTGGTGTGGTGAATGTGCCAAGCCCTCTTGGTGTGGAAGCTAATTTTCACAAATCCCAGGTGCCTCCCATGCACTTGAATGAAGAAATGTTAGAGGAGTCTTTCATTATTAGGATATCAAAGGAGGATGCTCACATCATATTTGAAATTCCATTGAGTTGTGATTTGAACGAAGACCAATCATTGTGGATTGACAATATCCTCGTGGATTGACAATCAATTCAAGATATTGTTTGGTGGTTATAACGAGGGGTTGCAAGCCTGAAGGTGGAATGGTATTGCAGCAGGATTCGACCACATGGTTCATGACCCATTGAGGTTTTAGAGCTGGCAGTTCACCTTTGCAGTGCTTTTTGGATTTGGCTATTGAGAGGGTATTGCGTCAGCCATCGGATTTGGCATATGCTTTGTCATAGTACTTTTGTGATCCGGAAAGCAATGCAGTAGTGGAATGATAATTCACGTTCAATACTGGAGAGCGGTAACACCATGTTGTTAGTCTGTGTATTTCTCCTTGACCTTCGGGTGTGATTGTATTATGCTCATGATGTTTGTATGGGTTCCCCCTTCCTCACATAAAAGGGGGATTTATCTTTATAATAAATATTTGAAGGCCTCTAGGCTGTTGGATGGATGGATTAAACAACACCAACATCCTTTAATCTGACATGGGAATCAATAATTTTTCCTTCTCCTAGACACAAACACATATATATTATATTATCCCAATTAAGAAATCATTCTCATAAATAAAGAATGAAATAATTGATTTTTTTGGAAATTAAATAACTTATAACAATGGAATTATTACTCACCTCTTACTATAGTAACATGGCTATTAGGAATAGTAATTGGACTAATAGAATCATTTCCTTACTTATGAAAGTATAAAAAATATGTATTTGATTAATGAAAATAAGATATAATTATAAAATTGAAAATGTAAATAAATAATCATTAATTGATATGTTAAGTGTTGGTAATTTTCTAAAACATAAATTTTAATTTAGAATTTAAAAATTAATTTAATTTTAGAAAAGAAAATTTATTTTTCAAAAATAGATTTATAAATTAATATTTGTTTTTCATATGATTATATGGTAATTTTATAAGACTCTAGTTAATTTTTTAATGTTTTATAAATTCCATTATAATATTAATATCAGTATTTTTAGAATAAAAGATGTATATATAGTAAAATTAAAATTCACATATTTATAAAATTATATTTATAAAATTTTGTACCTTATTGATTTCTAAATACCTAAAAATAGTTACGGTAAATTTTTTGGGTTTTTTCTAAAATTGAAAATGTTTTAGTGAGTTTTGAATTTTTTTTATATAAGCTAAATAAAAAATTAGTTATTCATGGATAATGTATGTTTGATGTAATTATATAATATTAGAAACATATACATTTTTAATATATTTACTGATAATTGTGAAAACTATTTATATGATAGATCCAAAATAAAATAATAGTGATTATAATAATAAAAAAACACCCCTCACCTCACATATAAATACCACCCCTCACCACCTATTATCCACAAACCTAGAAAGAAAATTACATTGTCCAAATAATACCCAATTCTCTTTCCTAGACTCTCCCCAAATCTAGGAACTTTTGATGTTAATAAATTACCATGCACATGTTTTTTAAGGTGGTTCTCACGTAGAAATCTGATTGGTCAAATCCTCCTTCAGTCTCTTTTATATTCTTTTAATTTATTTTCATTTTTTATCAACTCTTCAACTCCTTTATTTATACAATAATTATATCTCCACAATATTATATATACTATAATTTAATTATCTTAATTTAATATTAATAATCAATCCCCTTATCCTCCACCTTTTATTATAAATATGAAAACACTGCTTTTGATGTATTGATTTACCAACATTGTGGATGATGCAATTTCATTACAGCTATTATGGTTTGCCATAAAATCATTATTATTGTAAAATAATATTATATTACAAATATTATATGTTATAATATTTATTTGTACCAATATATAAGCATGAAATTAAATAAAATGATATAATATTGTGATTGTAGTAAAAACGGCCAAAATAAATTAAATATTTTTCATTAGCATTTTATTTAATGATTAATCGTCATAAAAAATAGAGAAATTATTTATATAAATCATAAAATATATTTTAGGATCATAAATAAAATATAATTTTAATTTTGGAGAATTATTACAATTTATATTAACTTTGATACTAGTATACAAGTTAACCGATCATTAAATCCAAAAAAATCACTCCTAGAACAATGAAAATGAACACTATAACTCATTAATATAGAAATTGACAAACATAAGAAGATTATAATAAAAAAATCTATAATTTTTTATAGATATATTAATTAATTAATCTAATTTTATTATCTATTATATTAATGTGAAGAATTAATTCATACATAAGGTAACGAGATGTCTCGTGCCCAACTCATTTTCATTTTGTTATTCCTATTTCATTCCAAATTTTATTGTGAATGATCATTTAAAAATATGAAAATAAACTTTATTTTTTATTCCATCTTCTTTTATGTGATATATTCCCAATATAATTTAATTTCAAACATAATTACGTTCCCAAAAAAATCTTTGTTCTAAAAATAAACCTTTTACTTCTCTTGAGATTGTTTAATCTTCACTCAATATTTGATGATTCTTATAGAATGTTTGTTATTACCAATATAAATTTGGTATCCCAATGTTTTATTCAATAATGTATGATTTATTAAATTCAAACCATTCCATTTCTTGAGTTTTTTAATTTATATGATTGATATATGTTCTATGTGGTAGGAATGAACATGTAAATGTTCTGATGTGGCAGTTTAGTCAAAAAATATACAGCTCTAAAATGCATTGGTTAATGTGATATATCTCATGAAATAATGTGAAAAATAATTGAACGTGATTCTATATTTGTTCACAATGATTATTTTATGATTATGACCTAATTTAATGTATAAACATGATGCTAGCTTTATTCCAAACTATGATATGTATTTCACCACTAAGATATGCTTTTTCTTTTTTATATGTTTCCACATTCCATAAATTTATCTAATGATTCATATCATTATTATAATTATGATATATTTTTAATATTATTTTGATGAGTATTATTCTCACTCATGTTTTATTGATTCATGTCCTTTTCAATCCACTAACATGACCTTTAGCTCTCCCATTTCATCAATTTATTTCATCAGGTGCGTACATGTACTAAAGATATTGTGAGATTTATAATGATAAAAAATACTATTTCAAATAAAATGTTCTGTTTTATAATGCATAAGTGATGTATGATCCAAATTTTTCAAATATAATAAACTTTTGGATCATAGGTTTTTAATCCACTTATATAGTTTATCTTTAAAATGATGTAATAGTTCAGTAAGATTTTTTTTGCTTTAAATGGTATCATATAATAGTCTGGTTAAATTTGATATAAGAAGTAGATAATATTTGTGAAAAAACATTGTATGGTACTTTGTATATTTTAACACCCAATAAGAATTGTTTTAGAAAAAAACTAAACATAGATATCCCATTAGATAATACTTTAGAAAAAATTGCATGAAGGAATGAATTATTTATTTACAAATTATTGATGTACTTTTTGTTCAAAAAATTTCGATTTTATACAATAGATGTAACTAAGGGAAAATACGCAAATAATCCACATGATGTATAATATAGTGAATGCCTAGCTGGGATCCCTAATTCCATGGGTGGTTGAGGTCAAAATTCTTATGGTGATTCTTACTCATAAATCTCATGTTATGAATAACAACATGAATAATATGGAACATCCTACTTCTGTTATGATATAGAAACATTCTATAAAATATTTTATAGAGTAATAACCGTTGAAATACGTTGGGTTTTCCCATAAAATTGTTATGGAGTAGTGTGTTAACTAATTTTTGGGGATCTTTCCTATGATCCACATTTTTTAGAAGGAAGTGGTGTCATTAGACATTTATCCTCAATATGGATAGGCAAATCAATGATGGTCATTTATTTAGAATCCCAAGACAACATATAAAATTTATGTGATGGAGTGGGAATAATTTTATAAAATATTTCTTAACTTGTATTTCCCTAAAAATCATTGCAAAAATATGGATAGAAAATTCAAAGACCTATTGAAAAAGGATGATTAATCTATCGTGGGTTATTATGAAAACTTAATAGGGCAATCAATGTACAAAAAATGTTTATATCAACAATGATAAGCAAATAGAAATATTTTTAGTTGTTTAAAACCACACCACTGAAAGCCTCTATCTATTATACACATTGAGAGTTATGAAGAATTTTATCGATGTTATCTCTATATGGATATTGATTTTTGAGAATGGTCCAATGGATATAGAGATAAGAAACATAATATTAAGTTTAAATCAAGAGGATCTAATGAAAAATATTGAGTGAATGATCAACAACTAAAATTTCAAAACTTTGAGAAGAAGAATAATGGGAACTTCATCGAAATTACTAGAAAATACTATAAGTGCAATAGTGAAGGCCATGGAGATATTTAATGTTGATGATACACGAAGATGTTGTCCAATGAGATAGAGGAATCGAGAGAAATGCCCATGGTTCAATGCTTCAACAATCGGGAGAAAGGGAACTATAAAATCTATTAAATTAAACATTTAATCCAAGAGGGTAATCGGTGTTAGTATCCACCAAGTTTCCCATGATCAATTGAATGACTGTGCCACCAATATTGCTGAGGCAGAGCAATAAAATGATATCATAAGAAGTACATGTCATTTTCAATCAATAATGGAAACTGTATTTTTTTATTCTATTTTAATTCATTGCTTTATATATTTAATTTTTTCTAAAACTATTTAATGGTTAAATCGAATCCTTGAAGCATAGATGTCCATAATAACACTTATAGTGCCAGTATTCTCTTAAGAATACTTTCACCTCGACATCATCTGGTCATGGGTGAAATTTAAGTTTTGGGTTTTTTCATGGAAATAATAAAATAAAATAATCGCACATTTTATTTTATTTGTTAAAACCTCTATGTGGATGTTTAGAAGTGGGGAACAACAGAACTTATCATCCCATGAGTGGTTATAGTGGTGGGGACCACCTAAGGTCTAAACCTCTTGAACTCCCTCATTAATATAGATGAGCATGTTGAGCTTCCTCTACATTAATTGTGCCAACCCTCTTTAATTAATTCACCCAACCCTCCCCCACTTAATTATGCTAAGTAATTAATTAACCCAATTTTAATTTAATGCTAGAAAACATAAAAGATCTCATAATATATTATTTTGGGGGCTATCATTTAATTTTGATGTAATTGGGGAGAGGAGGAGCTCTTGGAGAATGAATACCAATGAAAAACATCATCATCGAAAGAAGAGCTATGTAAAGACCCTGAATCCAGTGGATTTTTTAAAAAAAATACATGGTAATTTTACGAGTCCATAAAAACTTACAGTGCATGATTCTGAGACCCGGTGTGTCCAAAATCAATTTCGTATATTTTGTTTGGGTTTGTTCAGTAAAGGTACGAGTGAGTTTTTATAACATTTGAACCGGTGCTAGAAATTGAAATCCAAGGGCACTGTTGAACTCACTGCACCGGTATTCTCTTATGGAGACTTTCTTTTCAACTATAGTGATTTGATGGTAGAAGTTAGTTTTTGGGTTTTCTTAAAATAATAATAAAATAATGTTCCCTACACTTAATTTTATTTGAGATGTTGTTCGGTGTGTGATGGTTAAAACCATCTCATGGAGGTTGGATGTGGGGCCACACCACCTTAACCTCTCATGAGAGGTTATGGTGGTAGGGCCCACCCTACTCAAACTCCCAAGAGGGGATTAATTTGGTGGGGACCAAACGGGGCCTAACCCCCTATTAATGGGAGGAAAAGAAAACCTCTCAACTCTCCCTCATAAATGAGGGAGAGCCTCTTGATTCCTCAACTCCCCATTAAATGGGGAGAAAATCCTTGACCACCACCAACTATAATGGAGCCAACTACACTAACTTTTTATTTGTGCCAACCCCTTTACATTAATTAGGTGGAGCCTATCTAATTAATTTAATAGTTTAATTTTAATTTTAAATCCAACATTCTAAAATAATAGAAAAACTATTTTTTTTACATAATTCTTTGGTTGCAATTTTCTCTTTTGGTGGAGCTTGGGAAGAGAGTGGTTTGGGAGAAAAGTTCTCCAATGAACAACTCCAATAATGACCTTTATTTACTTCCTCCCTTGGATCCTACTAATGAGGAGCGTCTTCCATAGACGATGCAGCCTAGGATTGGGAGTGCGTGAAGAACGTGACGAACTGCGAACTCCTCTGTTCCATTTCCGCAACTCTATCAACGAATGATGACTGACAATCAAATGGTAGAGGTTTGTTTCCCTTTTTAGTGCCATGTTATTCATTCCTTTCAAAACGAAGAATGAGGATACGATTCTATTGCAGGAGAATTGTTTTTCTTTGTTCTTAAGAACCAATTACTATCACCCTAATCGCGGAGGGTGTGGGAAAAGATAACATAACTGGACTCCCTCAGTTGATCTTATTGAATGTGATAAAATTTGGCATAGAGAGGATGCGATAGAAAGACCATGGTGGCGGAGACAAAGGTAGTGCCACCCACGACCTCAGCAAACCGCACCACCCCCACGTCTTACCATGCTCCCAACCGCACCCCACCGACTTGCGCTGGCCCAAGCCGCGCAGAACAGGCCTGCCCGCGGCCTCCTGCATGCCTAGCCCATGGCCTGCCTGGCGCCTGGCCGCCCTGGCCATGCCTCGCGCCGCCTGCTCAGCATCATGCTCGCACCCCGCGCGGCCAGCCCGGTGCCCGCCCGACCACCCTGCTCACAGCCTGCGCGGCCTGCCCGGCACCCTGTCGGCCTTCCAGCACCCCGCACGCCCTGCTCACGGTCTTCCCAGCACCTTGCCGACCTACCCATGCCGCCCCCTAGCCTACCCGGCCCTGTGGCGCCTACCTCCCAAGCCTGCCCACGATGTCCCTCACAGCATCGCTGGCCTAACAGGCTCGACCTTCCGGGCCGAGTCGCCCGAGCTGCGCCCCACACGGAGTTGGCCGAACCGGCCCCGACTTTTGGGCTGATCCGCGTACGTGGAAATCTCTATGCTGAACTTCCCCCATAGTCCGCTGGGCTGAGCCCAGCAGACCGAGCTTAACCGAGCGTGCTGACCGGGTCGGCCCATTATAGGTTGGGGCGAGTCCGTCTGATCGGGTCGGACCGGGCCCAAGCCCACTATCGACCCTTTACTTCCTTTGGCCATATCTTCAGAACTAGACAACCATTTGAAAAACCGCAAGTGGAACTAGTTTTCATGTAGCACAACGGTCCCTTTGAGTACACCCCACTGGAGTTCGAGGTAATGTTGAGATACAGTCAGGTTAGATTGTACACGAATCCAATCAAGCCCCCGAGACTAAAAGGCTAATAACTCACAGACCGAGCGTCTAATCGACGCACCTTCTATTACATTGAGACCCCTATGACGAGGCATAACTTTGAGATACTTATACATGGGGCTTCATGATAGTTGGAGTATCATCTTGTAGCTCATGGATCAGACCCTCCTGAAGATGAGTGAGTATAGTACGGAGACCTAGTAGATGGGTCAGACCTGATGACTGCTTGACCGATTTGACTCGGAGTGATTTGACTAGCCCAGTGGGGAGCACTTGGTAGTCGGTGGCAAAACCATGGCGGAGAACCGTCTGGTAGTTGGCAGCAGACTCACGGTACATGATAGGAGGAGTACCTCTGCAGGCTATTTAGCAGAGTGCCTGGTAGTTGGCGGCAAACCCACAGTGGGGTGCTCCTCTGTGTGAGCATGGTAGACCCACAATACATGACAGGAGGAGTATCTCAACAGTCAAAGGTTAGTGGGAAGTGCATGGTAGTTGGTGGTAGGCCCACTATACTCAATAGAGGAGGATTTCTCTCACAGTTGTAGTTTCGACAATGTGAATACAAATCCTGGTTGAGCTGAGTCAATGAATTTTGTGTTTTCCACATGATTGAGATGGGTTACTATATAAATTAGTTATATGTATGGGAATATACCTAAGTACTGGTTATCCGTTGATTTCATACATGTAAGTTCATCCGTGTAGGATTTTATGAGACTTGAGGGTCTCGGGGTCCCTACTGATTATCATTATACTCACCCCTACAAGGGTTATGCCCGCACCTCATTGTGTTGGATGCAGATGATAGACAACGCTGACTGAGGAAGAGATTAGCAGGACTGGATGGTACCTGGAGGTGGACCACTCGACGAGACGGAACACGGAGGTGACGGACAGACGTGTAGTGCTGAGGAGGCCCTATCTACATACCCTTCAGGTAGGAACCCCAGAGGAAGACCCAGTAGCTGCTTTTCTTTTCATTATTTATAATTTATTTTCGGTTGTACTTGTATTTTATAGTTGGGATTGTATTTCTAGCCCCTTTTTACATTCATTCACTTCTTTTATATAAAGTATTACTTAGCTTTTTTGCTTCCACTTCTGTACTCTATTGTTTTTTTACAGTTATAAAGGCAATGCCTTCCATGTTTTAGGGATTTATGACTTTGGTGCTAGTCGCCAACCCCTGTCCTATGGAAGGCAGGCTTGGGGTAGTTACGACACGTGCCCCGGGATATGGTTCATGAAAAATTGGTATCAGAGGAGTCAGTTATACCGCAAAACATAGGACTCTGATCTTTCTTTTCTATGAGGCAATAGTTTTAAGTATACATAGTGTGGTTTTCAGTTCAGGGAGTATAGTGTTGGTACAGTGGCTGATGTGTCCATACACCAGGACCCTGACTTCTAATTTCCAACATAGTGCATGAAAAAACTGATTACGTGTGTTTTTTCAAAAGTTTTTTTTAATCAGCTCACCAGGTCATCTCACCAGGTATAATCTTTTAACAGTGTTGCATCTGTTCAAGATGTTTCCATATAGACAGTTAGCTAGTGTTCCGAGAGAGTACACGATGACGGCCCACCGAGTGATGAGGCTCTAGTGCAGGTCCCACTTACTATGTTTGCAACTTTGGGTGGTGTACCAGCGGCACCACCACCTGTTGGGTAGAAGATTCCATCAGCTGCATTAGCGGATGATGTACGCCGACTGAGCGCGTTTCAAAAGTCCCAGCAGGAGAGGCCTTTGAGGTTACGAGGCGAGATAGATTCCCAGGAAACATAGGACTAGCTGGAGGTGATTTCTAGAGTTCTCTGCCTAGTTTAGACACCCATAGAGCATATAGTGATCTTAGCTACTGGTTTTTTCCAATGAGTGACCATGAGGCTGGTCCACATAGTGATTAGGCTTCGGTACGTGGACCATTGCTCGAGATTTTACCTTCAGGTAGTGTGTCGGCTATATAACCGCCTATTGGTCAGTAGTTACAACGTGTGGTACTAGTAGATGAAACATATATTTTTAGTTCCATACAAGTGTTTTAGCATCAGATACCCCTAAGGTTCCGAGGTGAGCCTGACTCACAGGAGGCTGAGGACTGGCCAAAGGAAGTGGCTAAGAGTTCTTTAGAGATTTTATAGCTTTTTCAGGATGACTTTTCTATAGCTAAGTATTCATCGAGGTGTACCGATCATTCTCAGTACTCGATGAATATGATACAATCAGTGCATTGGGGATCAGACATCCGAGTCATCACCTTTTCTCTAGATGCTAGAGAGAACCTTTTTGGCTGAATGTTCTTTGGCTGAGCGAATACAACCAGTGAATCTTAGCAGTGGGAAAGCATGAAACTGGTGCCAGTCTTAGAGACTTGAGTGTGTAAAATGTTTCAAGAAGAGGAATTTTTAAGGACAGATGAATCTGCAGGGAAGTAGACGTGGAAGCAGATCTAGGAGAGTAGTATGAGGTGGTGTACATTTCGACATGTTACAAACACACGCCTTTGTATTCCCCACTAGGCTCAGGGATCTAGAGATTAGTGGTAGAGTGTGGCTGCATGTGGTCAAGGAGTGTGACCCAAGGTCTCTAGGAATGATTCGAGGTACAATCTGTGTCTACTACTAGTTGTAGTATCAATAGACATCGGTACCAATCATTCCTTCCATCCACAAATCTTGTCCCAGACCTAGAGTTTCTGGATAAACCGTTGAATTGACCCTCACATCTGGAGATACCGTTTAGTTGAGACTCTATATTCACACGTACGCCAATAGTGTGATACAGACCTTGAGGTGAGAGATTCGGTTGGAACCTCTTGGTGGAAGCATCGAGGCCATACAATGTTAGTTTGGGTATGGACTCGGCAACCACAATTCACACACAGATAGACTGTATTAGGACAAAAGGATGTGTTTTATCTACAATGTTGGGATGAGGTTTTCCTTAGTCATCCAAAAAGGAATCCCGGGAACCACAGGTTAATCTCATGCATAGGAGGGTGAAACTGATCACTCTTGAGTTGGCCATCCCAACCCTCGTGGGAGCAGGAGTTTTTAGTTTTCAGTTCCAAATAGAAGTGACAGAAAAAGGGGACATCTTTTCGGAAGATGTTTCCAGGATTACCCCCCCCCCCCTCCCCAAAGGTGGTGGGACGTCTTCTTTGGCTGGATACTACCAGAAATTAGTTCCAGACTTGTCCAGAGTTGAAGCACCACTATCAACATTGATGAAGAAGGGGGAATATATTGTGTAGTCTGAGAGATGTCAGCTATTATTTTTCGAACATAGATAGAGGCTGAATAGTGACTCTATTTTGAGGCTTCAAAGGGAAGGCGTAGGGTATGTATTTTATTACGACACATCAGGGACCGAACTCGGGTGTGTCCTAATGTAGATGCGAGCAGTGATCACATATGGTTATCGGTGGCTGAGATAGCATGAGCATAACTATGCTACCCATGACCTAGAATTAGCTACAGTGGTCTTCGCCCCTGAAGATGTGGAAATACTATCTAATGGGAGTACGTTTTACAGTGTACTCTGATCACAATATTCTTTAGTATATCTTCTCTTAGAATGACCTGAACTTCAGAAAATAGAGATGCATTGAGTTCCTCCAGGACTATGACTTCGAGATAGTTTATAATACTGTAAAGGGGAATGTTGTTGTGGATGCACTCAACAAGTGGTGTGGTATAAAACCACTAGGAGAGGCAACAGAGCAGCTAGCAGATTTACAAATATCATTTGTGGATTTTGATGGGGAAGCTTTCCTTAAGTCTCTTACAGTCACTACCCCACTTCTTCATTGAGTCAGAGAGGCAAAGCGTTGAGATGCTGACTACGAGACACAACGTGCCCAGATATCCACAGGGCAGGCACCTGATGGATTTTATGAAGGTGGGGAGCCCATAATCCTATTTAGAGGACGTAATATGGTACCAGTGTAACTTCAGGAAGAAGTGTTGAGGGAGTTCTACACATCCCCTTTAGCGGTACATCCAAGAGTGGTGAATATGTATCAAGAACATCGACGACAACACTGGTGGCCAGGTATGAAAAAGGCAGTAGTAGTGTTTGTTTATCGATGCCTCACTTGTCGGCTAGTGAAGGCGGAGTACCCAGTACCAACAGGTTTGGATCAGCCTTTAGAGGTCCTAGAGTGTAAGTGAGATGGAATATTAATGGATTTTGTGAAGGAGCTTCCACGTACATCTAGGGGTCTAACTCCATTTGGGAGATCATTGACTGACTCACCAAGTCGGCTCACTCCCTACCGATCAAATAGCAAGGTTAAGTAAAGAGCCTAAGATGCCTCTATGTGCAAGAGATTGTGCGTTTACATAGTATACCTTTGACGATTTTCTACGATCGTGACGCAAAGTTTACTTCCTGACTATGGAAGGAGATGCAGGAGGCTTTCAAGATGCAGCTTCTTCTGAGCACTGCCTTCTATCCTCAAACAGATGGTCAGACTGAGTGGACCATTTAAATCCTCAAGGGCTTGTTACGTTCTTGTTTCAGAGACTTCAGTTGCAGTTGGGAGGATCACTTACCATTGTTGGAGTTTTTTTAAAACAACAGATATCACTCCACCATAAGGATGAAACCTTTTGATGCGTTGTATGGGAGACCTTGCAGATCACCTTTGTGCTAGACAGACCTATTGGAGTTAGCACTGGTGGGACTAGATATGGAACAGGCTACCATTGAGAAGGTGCAGATCATCTAGGAGTGGATGAAGACTACACATAGCAGACAAAAGTCGTATGCTGATAGGAGATGGAGACCTATTGAGTTCGAGGATGGTGACCATGTCTTTCTACGGGTCTCACCCCGATGATGTATTCAGAGATTTTTCCTAGGCGGAATGTTATCTCTGAGATTCATCAGAACATTTCATGTCCTTAGAAGTGTTGGTAAGGTTTCTTACTACTTATCTCTTCAACCTCATTTTCATCGTGTGCATGACGTCTTCCATGTATCTCAGCTGAGGAGATACGTGCACAACCCTTCTCACATTATCGACCATGAAGAGATGTACGTCGATGATGGGGTACATTCACAGAGTTTATAGTATAGATTGAATATCGATAAGAGTGGTTCCTACATGGATGGTGGATACCTCTAGTGCGTGTTCGCGAGAAGCATGAGAACCTCTAAGAGATCATATGGGAGCAGAAGGCTCAGATGCGTGCTCAGTACCACCTTTTGTTCCCTTAATTAGAGTTGTAGATTATGGGGACGTAAAGCCATAAGGTGAGGATAATTTAATGAATCGGTATCCAGTGGATGTTTTACTAAATACATGGGTATTTTACGAGTCCTCAAAAATTTATGGCGCATGATTCTGAGGCTCGGTGTGTCCGGAATCAATTTCTGAAGTTTTTTTCGGGTAGGTTCAGTAAATGTGTTAGTGAGTTTTTATAAATTTGAACAGGTGCACGGAATTGAAATATGAGGGAACCATTGAACTCGCAGCGTCGATATTTTCTTAGGAAGACATTCTTTTCGATGGTAGTGAGTCGAGGATATAAGTTAGTTTTTGGGTTTTTGTAAAAATAAAAAATAAATAAAGTTCCCTACACTTTATTTTAATTGAGCTGCCATTTGGTGTGTAGTGGTAAAAACCATCTCATGGAGGATGGAGGTGGGTACACAGAACCTTAACCTCCCATGAGAGTTATGGTGGTGGGTCCGACCCAAACTCAACCTCCCATGAGAGGATTAATGTGGTGGGGACCACACGGGGCTTAACCTATTACTAATGGGAGGAGAGGAAAACCTATCAACTCTCCCTCATTAATGAGGGGGAGCCTCTTGATTCCTCAACTCCCCATTAAATGTGGAAAACCTCATTGACCACCCCCCTTAATGGATCCAAATTGCCAACATTTAAATTATGCCAACCCCTTAACATTAATTAGGTGGAGCCTATCTAATTAATTTAATACTCCAATTTGAATTTTAAATCCAACATTCTAAAATAATACGAAAAATATTATTATTGATGGACATAATTCTTTGGTTGGAATTTTTTCTTTTGGTGGAGCTTGGGAAGAGAAGAGCTTGGTATAAATGTTCTCCAATGAAGAACGCCAGTAGTGGCCTTCTTCATCTTCCTCCCTCGGATCCGACCGATATAGAGCGTCTTCCACAACTGATGCAGCACGGGATTGGGAGTGCGTGATGAACATGATGAATGACGAACTCCTTTGTTACCTTTCCATGACTCCGTCAACAAATGATGACTGAAAATCAAAAGGTAGGGGTTTGTTTCCCTTTTTAGTTCCATGTTCTTCCTTCCTTTCAAAAATAAGAACGAGGATACGATTCTATTGCAGGTGATTTGTTGTGCTTTGTTAATAAGAACCAATTTCTATCACCGTAATCGCGGAGGGTGCGGGTCAAGCTAAAATGGCCCGACTCCCTCTTTCAATCTTCATGTTTGTGATAAACTTCTTCATGATGATGAGGTGACGGAACGACGAAGGCGACGATGACAAAGTCCACACTAGTCGTGGCCTCAGCGAACCGCATTGCACCCGTGGTGCGCCGGTGCTCCCATCCCAACATCATCGGCCCACGCTGGCCCGATCTGTGCTGAACAGGCCTGCCTATGGCCTTTTGTTCACCCTGCCCATGGTTTTCTCGGTGCCATGCCATCCTACCCCTGCCCCGCGTGCCCTGCCCATGCCCTGAGCTCCCTACCCGCGGCCTGCCCAACGCCCTGCTGGCCTACCTAGGATACCACCCCGCCTTCCTGGCCGCGTGGTACCAGCCTCCCGAGCTGGTCCAAAGCATCCCTCACTGCCTCACTGGCCAAGCTGGCTCAGCCTTCCAGGCCGAGTCGCCTGAGCTGCGCCCCTCGAGGCGCTGGCCAAACAGGCGCCGGCCTGAGCCGCCTACACGGTGACCTTCGGGCTGAACCGCCCCCATAGTCGACTGGGTGGGGCCCAGAGGATAGGGCTAAACCTAGCAGGATGACTCACTCAACATGTCGGGTTAGACCCAACGGGTCTGACGGGGTCAACCCAGACCCGGTCAGCCTAGTCTGGGTTGGGCCGAATCGGTCTAACCGGGTCAGACCGGGCTGGGGCCCACTATCGACCCTTTACTTCCTTTGGCCATATCTTTGGCTCGGATGACCATTTGATGAACCGTCCGCGACGCTAGTTTTTTTGGAGCATGATGATCCCTTTGATTATACCCCACTAGAGTATGAGGTAATGTTGAGATATGGTCAGGTTGAATCGTACACGAATCTAACCGGCCCCCAGGACTAAAAGGCTAATTACTCATAGAACGAGTGTCCGATCGACGTGTCGTCTGTTGTGTTGAGACCCATATTACGAGGTGGTACTTTGAGATACTTCTATATGGGGATTCATCATAGTTGGATTATCGACCTGTAGATCATGGAGCAGACCCTCCCGGAGACGAGCGAGCAGAGTACAGAGACCTAGTAGCTGGATGAGACCTGGAGACTTCTTGACTGATTCGACTCAAAGTGATTCAACTAGCCCAGGGGGAGTGCCTAGTAGTTTGAGGCAGACCCACGATAGAGGAGTTCCTTGTATATAGCAGTAGACCCACGGTACTCGATAGGAGGAGTACCTCTAAAGGCTATTAGGGGAAGAACCTGGTAGTTTGTGGTAGACCCGTAGTGGGGAGCACCTCTATGTGAGAGCGGTAGACCCACAGTACTTAAGTAGAGATCTACCTCAACAGTCCATGGTTAGTGGGATGCACCTTGTAGTTGGTGGCAAGCCCACTGTACTCAATAGAGGAGGAGTTCTCCAGCAGTCGTGGTTTTGAAAAAGTGGATAAAAATCCCGGTTGAGATGAGTTAATGACTTTTGGTTTTCCTCGTGATTGAGATAGGTTTCTAGATAACTTAAGTATATTTATGGAAATATACCTAAGTGATGGTTATCTATTGATTTTATACTTTTTGTTTTATCATTGGTGGATTTTGTGAGACCTTGAGGGTCTCGGGGTGCCTACTGAATATCATTATACTCGCCCCAGCATGGGCTATGCCTGCACCTCATTGTGATGGATGAAGACAAAAAACAACACTGACTAAGGAAGAGTGCAGCAGGACTGGACAGTACCCAGATGTGGACCACTCGTCGAGACGGAAAACGGAGAAGACGAATGAATGTGGAGTGCTGAGGAGGCCATATGTACCTACCTTTCAGGTAGGAATCCCAAAGGAAGACCCAGTAGCTGCTTTACTTTTCTTTATTTTTACTTTATTTTCATTTGAACTTGTATATTACAGTTGCGATTATATTTCTGGCCCCTTTTTACTTTCCAATACTTATTTTATATATAGTTTTACTTAGCGTTTGGTTTCCAGTTGTGTACTCTGTTGTATCTGTTTAAAGTTATAAAGGCAATGCCTTCCTTACTTTAGCAATTTACGCCTTTGGTGGTAGTCAAAAGCCCCTAGCCTATAGAAAGTAGGATTGGGGTAGTTACGACCCGGGCCCCGAGGGATGAGTCGTGACAACCAACTTCTCCGAATGATGAACTCCGACGTCGACTTTGACCTTTTTCCTCACGACATCCTCCATTGGTGGACCTATTCAACAACAAAGAATCACCACTATCGAAGAAACTTAATCTGAAGAAAGATATCAGGATTAGAGGCGGGTGATGGGTGCGACGAATGTCAAAAACATCTACATCTCTATTCATAATCATGAAAATGAGGTAGGGGTTTATTTTCATGTGAATATTTGCCCTATTATTCTCCTTGGTTTCTTTTGCGGTTTGGGAATGAAATGTTGCGGGAGGTTGTAGAGCTTGACGTTCATCTTTCATGTTCTTGTTGAGCCATATTCTACCACCCTAATGTGCAGGGTACGGGAAAAACAAACATGGCCCAACCCTTCTGCAAATCTTGGTGTGTTATTCATGAAGAAGGAGGATGGAAACCATACATATTTGGGGCACGATAATGGCAGCTGACACCACTACCATCCATGACGAAGGTGACAGTGAAACTGTGTCGCCCCATGGCCACCACAACCGTCCGCGGCTCCACACCAACCTGCAGCCCAGGCACTGCCTCGTGGATGGACTACCTCCCCATGGCTGGAATGGTGCCCTATATATAGACCGCCTCCCCGCGGCTGGACCGCCGCCATGTGGCGAAACCGCCGCCCCGTGGCCTTGCGCCACCCTCAGATGAGCCGCCCTGCACCCTTGTGGTACCCCTCAGTCGAGCCACCCTCACGGCACCCTCGTGTCCTGCACGGTCGGACCCAATGGGCCGGGATGAATCCAACGGGCCGGGCCACACTACAGGTCGGGCCGAGTCGGTCCCAGCTGGTTGGACCGGAACCAGGCCCACTACGACCCAATTACATTATTTTGGCCATAACTTTTTCACTAGACATCCCTTTGATGAACTGTCAATTACATTTTGTAACATGGAGCGAGTTGGTCTCTTTGAGTGATACCCCACTATGTTTTGGATTAAGATGGGAAATGTTCTGGTTTGATCGAGCACAAATCCAATGAGGCCCATGAGATTAAAAGGCTAATAACTCACAGACCAGGCGTCACATTGACACACTTTCTATTACGTTGAGACCCCTATGATGTGGCAGACCCTTGAGGCGCTTCTTCATGGGACTTCATCGTCGTAGGAGTATCGACTAGTAGCTTGTGGAGCATATACTCTTAGAGATTAGAGAGCATACTATAGAGACATAGTGTATGGCTGAGACTTGACACCTGCTAACTGTTTCGACTCAGAGTGAGTTTATACGCCTAGTGGGTAGTTCCATGGTGACATTACAGACCCACGGTGGGGAGCACCTTGGTGATGTGGAAGTCCCACGATACTCGATAGGAGGAGTGCCTCAATAGGCTACGAGGGGGAGCACCTCTATGTGACGTGGCAGAACCATGGTGGGGAGCACCTCTGTGTGATGTGAAAGACCCACGGTACTTGATAGGAGGAGTACCTCAACAATCCAATGTTAGTGGGAAGAGCCTATGTGTGACACGGCATGCCCACTGCACTTGATAGAGGAGGATTTATCCAACAGCCGAGGTTTTCTACATTGTGACTAAGAATGTTACTTTATACTACCCCCAGAATAAATCCTGGTGTGAGCTGAGTCAGTACCCCCAGTGTTTTCCTCATGATTGAGATGGATTACTTAATAACTTAGGTATATGTATGGGAATATAGCTAAGTAAGGTTATCATTTGATTTCATACTTTGTGTTTTATCCATGATATAATTTGTGTGAACTAGAAGGTCTTGGAGTCCCTACTGAGTATCGCTATACTCACCCATGCACGGGCTATGCTCTCACCTTGTTTTGTTGGATGCAGACGACAGACTGCGCTGACTAAGGCTAAGAGTACCATGACTGGATGGTACCTAGAAGAGGACCATATGGAATGTTGGTATGTAGAGGAGATAGTAGGACATGGAGTTATGAGGGGGAGATTTGTACTTACCCTTCAGGTAGAAACCTTGGAGGATGGCCCAACATCTAACTTTCTCTTTTCTTCAGTTGTATTGTATCACAGTT
Source organism: Viscum album (assembly GCA_963277665.1). Classification (NCBI taxonomy): domain Eukaryota; kingdom Viridiplantae; phylum Streptophyta; class Magnoliopsida; order Santalales; family Viscaceae; genus Viscum; species Viscum album. The sequence continues at coordinate 406,523,973 of OY728144.1, read as the reverse complement.
GTACTTGTGCTTTATAGTTTGGCTTATATTCTTGCCCCTTTTACGTATTTCCCTCAATATTTACTAGTGTTCCTATCTTGTTCTATTCTTGGTTACATGTGCTTACAGGTTATAAAGGCAATGCCTTCCTAGTTTTAGGGAATACACCTTCGGTGCTAGTCGCCAGCCCTTGGCCTATAGAAGGTGGGCTTGGGGTATTCACTACATGGGTCCCAGTGGACGGGTCATGACATTGTCCATCACTTTTCTTTTCAAGGATATACATGATCCAAATTTAATTAAAATATATATTTTCCAAAATAACCCTTCCATCTAAAAACAAACATTTTTCTTCTCTAGATATTTTTTTCTCTCAATATTGATGATTTTTATACAAAGAATGTTATTCTGATTTTCATTTAGGATCCCAAAACATTAGTCAATAATGTATGATTTATGAAATGAAACCAATTCCTTTCCATGGGTTACATTATGTCTATGATTCATATATGTTCTATGTGGAATAAATTATTGTTTAAATGATATTGTGTGATGGGTGCACCAGAAATTATATATCACTCCAATTCAATGGGTATGGTCATGCATATCATGACATAATTTCCAATTTTCATTTATATTATGAAATATTTGTTCCCAATTATGATTTTATGAATATTATCTTATGTTATCTATGGAAATGATTCTATATTTATTCACTACAATGTGTGGTATATGATCACGAAGACATGATGTTACATGTTTTTTCATTAACACGTTCAATAAAATTATCTAATGCTTCTTCTCAGGATTATGATGATGATAATATGCCTATGTTTTGATGATGGTTATTTTTATCATCCATGTTTTATTGATTCGCATCATTATCTACCCTTTTAATGGTCTTCTAAATCATCCATTTTTTGTATATCCTCTGGTGACTACATGTACCAACGATATCATTGGCATTGGAAGTATGAAGAATAATATTTTAAATAACCTTTTATTCTTTATTATTCATAGAAGTTGTACATACATAATTTTTCCAGGATACCAAACAATTGGATACTAGCTTTATAACAATATTGGTTTTTATCATTAATTCATGTAATTTTTATGTATGAAATGTTGGGACTTTTTATGAATGATCCTTAGAAAAAATAAATTATCATTCCAAGTGTTAGAAGACACCATATATAGCAAAAAACAATAAATTACTCCAATCCTAAAATAAAACTCCACTATTGAAGGAAGAGATATGTGAACGGAATAATTTAACAAACCATAATTTTAGAAAAATAGGAAGTTTCAAGTAAGAGAAGAATGAGTTTTTTTATTTCCTATCCCATAAAAAACAGTCATCGTAATAATGTATTTAAAACAAGAATATATAATAGGGAAAAAATTGTTATAATTCAACACGCTACACTAGTGCCCCCAATCCACCAATAATATGGATATACCTATATAACCATGGAGAAGATATATTAATGGGTGTGTTTCGAAAAATGAATTAATAATAAAATAAGAGATAATCTTGGCATCCTTAACAGAATTCAAAAAAAATGATTATAAAAAATGTATCATCACTTACATCTCTGATGATTTTTTATATTCTTCTATTGGTCCACTATATTCAATATATATCATATAGATTATTTTTCAATAGAAATTATTCCCTACACCACTCTTTCGAAAATAACCCTTTATTTGAAAAAATAATTGATATCTCAATCAATTTTGTTATCAACTAAATGTGAGGAATCATTCATTTTCCCTTGAGATTATAAATTATTTACTCATACTTCATATTCATCATTAATTTTTTAGGTAAAAATATTATTTATCCCTTGTGATGGAATTTTGGGTTCTTTGGGAGGCACTAATTGTGTCATAGTATTGGAATATAAATTTATCTCTACGTTGGTGATTAAAATTTCATTTCCTAGGTAACTTCTCATGCCTAACTAGTTCGGAGAGATTTTTGGTGTTGTTGTTGTAAAGTAGTTAATTCTCAAAATTTATTGTTCACTATATTTAGTTTTTTAGGTTCTCTTTAGGATTCATTAGAACTCTATAAAAATGGGTTTCTAATTAATTTTATAATACCAAAAATAATAGACTCAAAATATTGATAGTGGTGGCGGGATAATGTTATGTGTGTTTTGAATTGTGGAAATTTTTTCATGAGAATTCCATGTTGGGGTTCTCTACATAGAATCTGTTGGTGGTAGAATACTTACATTCTCCATTATTAGATCAAATTGAATGTTGAAAAGTTCTTATAAGTATATAAATGAGTCTATGATGAGTATTGATATCCTTTTTGGGATCTTCTATAAAATAACATTGGGATATGACACTATCATATCTATAAAACATGAACTCCATTGGATTCCATCATTCTCTATAGTATGAGAGTTGGGTAATATTTTTGATGTCATGAATTTTTATGGTCAATCATAGAAGTATATTCGAAATCAAGGGTATCCTATACCCTATATGTGGGATTACAATGTATAGTGGATGTATGTTATGATATAAGAATAATTCTTGGGAGCCCATCATTTTACAAGAATAAAAAGGATCTTCTTATAATCATTGTCTTCTAAATTTAAAAAAACATACTACATAATTTTTAACCATTAATGATAAAATAAAAATATCATATTATTCTTTAAATATAGAAAATTATGCAATTTTCTCATTAAGATATAAAATTATATTATAATGACATAGAATTATTTTATAAATAAAAATATCCTTATAAAAATTTATGTGGAATATTTCATAATTTAGTGTAATAAATTTTATAATTTTAATGATAAATAAAACATAAAAATATTATAAAATTTAATTTTAGAATATATATATTACTATTCGTAATATTTACCATTAGGAGTTTTGAAAATCGTAAATGTAGTATCCATTATGTAACCATTGGAATTGTTTTACATTAGGGGTAATGATGAGGGTGGCCAAAGAAAATGGAAATACCATTTCCTCAACTGGAATGATCCTCTGTTATATAGAGCATCCGTTAAATCTAATGATGGGAATGTAATTAACAGGGTTTAACCTTGATAATGAAAAATCCAATATTTAGTAATTGACACAAGATGATCAAATAATTTATGGGAATAATTTATTATTATAGATAACACTACCAAATCATTTTTCATTGAATTGTCCCCTAAAGGTACCACCATCTCAAAAATTACCATTTTGGATTATGTTGGTGTGATAAAGGGTAATGTATGTTGATAATAATTAATATAAAAGTTAATTGTTTAATAGAAATTTATTAGTTGTTAAATTGATCCTATATATTTTCCAATGTATCACACTAATATTATTAGTATAATTCAAATGAATAGAGGAAGAAAATGGGTTTTTGATGTACTGATACATGAATTATAATTTTTCCAGAAAATATATATGTCTATGTTACATTTAAAATTATTTCATGATAAATTAAAAATATTTAAAATTAATTTTTTGTATAAAAATCATTTAAAAGAAAATATTTATAACTAGAAAAATAATATAATAAATTTATACTTCCATTTTATGTTTTCATAATGGTTATAAATACAATTGAATAATAAAAGTGATATTTTTCAAAAAAAATTATTTACTTTAACAAATTATTTTAATCACAAATAGTTGTTTTGATAAAATGGATTGCATTCATGAATTCAATATATCATAATTAACAACTTGTAAATATTTCATAATTTTCTAGGTTATTATAAAATTTCCTTAACATACAAAATATACATTGAATATATGGTATGTATTATGAAATCACAATGAGCTGAAAATGATTCAATAAATACTCTAAAATATAGAATGGCCAAAAATAATTTTCCACATTAAAATAATGTATTTTTAGGTTAGAAGAGTAATTTTCCAACCTTTAAATTATTTTTCAAAAATCTAATTTATATTTTAATGTTATAAAAATAATTCATGTTGATCCAAAAACATTAATAATTCCAAAATAATATATATTAAAATAAAAATAATTCATTTTGATCCAAAATCATTAATAATTACAAAATAATATATATTAAAAAGGGTTTCATATCATAAAATATTAGAATATTAAAAACTAATCCATGTTTTGAATATCATTGTATGAAACCTTGATATGTTAAATGTTTTTAAATTTTTTATAAACCTAATATCTAGAACCTAGGTTTAGAAATTTATAATCAATTATCACTTTTTCATTAAATACCCACCATTCTACCATTCCTATTATCTCCGAATCATTTATGCATTAATTTCATTAATTTCCTCCCTCATGGGTCCATCATTGGGGTTTCAATGGTTCAAAGTAACCTTTCTCACACCTTAATAAAAAACATCACATGGTGTGTGATTCTTTTCCTATATCATTTTTTCAAGTATACGTTATGTATTAATCCTTTTGATTTTTAATTTATTATATATTCATTGTTCATAATCATTCATGAACTTTCAAATAGATTCTTTAGTAATGATTGGATATCATTCTTTCTCATTTATACCATTCTATAAGATGAAATGTATACTTATTATGTTGTTGATCCCTTTCCATGATTTTACCATGACATACTATTATTTTGTGAATATCCAACCCTACATTTATTCAAGGATATATATATATATATTATAATAAATTATTGATTTTTTACATCTATGAATTATATCCGAAATCCCTAATCATGTATTTAAATATTGGAAATAATTATTCGGATATATAATCTATATAGAACACATAATGTTATACATATGATGGCATGCCTTGGTATTGTTCCAACACATTGGGTGATGAATTAATATAATTACATTACATGATTATGATACCATGAAGCATACCATTGATATATTTTATGTTTCCATCACGAAAAATCATTATAATGCATTTTTTGACACCTTTTCAAGGAACCATGATGATATACTTATCAAAGCCTCATTTTTATATTAGATCCACATTTTTATGTTATGCCTCATGTATTTTAAATCATGATCAACTTATATGCTTCATAAATTATCCTTGATCAATAACATCATTTTCTATTTCTCCATCACCATATATTTATGCTATCATTTACTTTTGATATGTGTCCCGAATAAAATATATCCATTGAAGTGGAATAGAATTAAAAAATGTTTATATATTGAATGTATTACGTTACCAGTTTCAATGGAATAAAAGATCAAAATATCCAATTTAATTTTTCAATTAAATATTATAAAATGGAATTATATTAAAAATCATGTACAAAATTAGCATCATTCCATTGTTGTTAATAGTGAATGGTTTAGTTTTTTTATAGAAATAATGATTATTAATCATTGTTGAAAACCAAAGTTAAAATTATAAAATTACAAATTAATTATATTGTTTTTTCATATATATATATATAATGGTTGGTATCCAATCTATGAAATCCCATTCTAGATAAAAATGATATAGGATCTATCACAGATGATCGTAGGGGTAATTATGCTAAAAATGATGATTTGGAATTAAAAAAATCTTTACCATGTACACAAAAATTATAACTACCCACACATATAGTTTGACCTACCTAGATTATATCCATGGGATGATCATATAATTTTTAAAAACCATTATAAAGGGAAAAAAACTAAAATTATTATGTATATTATAATTTTGAAATATTAATTTATATAAACATAAATGTACGACATTACAAAATTTTAGTAATAATACACCATATAGAACTATTATCATAAATATGATAATTGATTTAATATTCTCATTTCTATTTTCCTCTAACATAAACAATGAAGAGAAATTTAAGGTACCATGAAAATAATGTAGATAATGGAAAATGAAATGATGGCCTCCAAATTATGATGAAGGATATTGTTTAATACATCCTAAGGATGGTAAATATTGTTATTAATAAAAATATTTAATGTGTGGAGAATTGATATTCACTATGGATGGGGAAAATAGAAGTCGAATCCCCCATCAATCAACGCCAACCTACTTTTATTGGACATTTGGACCCATTGATAAGGTAAAATGGAATCAAGATATAGGAAATATATTTTATATAATTCATTATTTTTATAAGGAGAATCATTATTTAGAATTATTTCACTTAGAGAAATAATTAAATATATATTGGATATTTATCAATAATACAAATCCTATGAGAGGGGTTAGAGAGTAGAAATTCTTTGAAAAATCAATTTTCTGTTTTTATTCTCCCTATTCAATTAGAAATAAAATGTAAACGAAATTTCTAGATTTAAATAGAGATGAGATTGAACAAGTGGGAAGTTATTAATTAATCATTACATTGACTTGTTGAATCTCATCATGATTTTTTTGACACGAATTGAATTATTTATAAATTAATTATGGAATTAACACCTCATCAATAAAGGCTCTTAAAATATGAGAATTTGGGAATTATGAAGAAATAGTTTAGTGTTCTCTCAATGTTAATGTTGAGTTTTGATAGTCATAGTGGTATAATAGATTGAATTATTTTTTAGGATCACCAAATGAGAATTAGAATGTTTTATGGTACAATAATTATTGAAGAAATGATATCACATTGGAAAAATAAAGAGATGAAATCAGAATGAACACATGAAGATCATACGCCTATATTATGAGATCACATGACCCGTAAAGACAGTTATGATTATGTATTCCAGAAAGTATAATTTTATGTATAAAAGAAAAATATATTTTGTTTTTACTAGAAAAGGTGATGAAGTTGATTCTAGATCCATACATGATCACAAGATGTCTGTTTAGAGTCATGAAATCAATTCTATGACAACCATAACTACAAAAGGTTTCACATAATTTTCATTATTAGCCAATTTATCTTGAAATGAACTAGTATAAATCCAGAGGTGATGAAATTTATGATGGTGAAGTCTAAACAAGATTGGAGTTTTAAATGATAAGTTCATTATGAAAGTTTATTTGTGAATATATCATCTGAGGGGATTTCATGGTTCATTAGATCAATTTATCATTCATGAGATGGCCTCGGTACATGTATACCTAATAATGAAAACACCCATGTACATATTAGACGGATCATGAGATAGCCCTTAGACATATTATCCTATTCATGCGGAATCCCCCAGATGTACTATATTGAATACATGACGGCCCATGGACATATCATTTAAATCACATGAAGTCCCTTATACATGAATTCATTATAACAATAATTCCACTGGGCATGTTGTCTTGTTCATATGGATGGATATGGAGAATTCCACATTAAACATCATGTGGTGCCATTTTTAATACATGTGATCACACACATACCATGGGTTTAAAGAGTATGGCATACCTTAGCTTTATCAAAATCTAATTCATGAATTATTACATAATAGTACACATAATAAAACTTCAATGATTGGTATGTCTAGTGTATTTGAGAGTTATGTACATAGAATAACATCTTAAACATGGTATAAAACAAAATTATTGAAATAATATTTTATAGGTCACTAAAATTCTATATCTTTTAAAACTTTATTAGATACCACATGACAAACATAAGATTGGGGTGAGCTATAAATCATTTTATGGGAATAAAAAAATAATTACATGGAAAAATTATTACATGTTTGAAATAGTGAATATAAATAATACATTAAATCGGTGAGATTAATAAAAATAATAAATAAGGAATGATATAGAATAATAACATATATCTGACATGGGAAATTTGGAAAAAAAACATTAAGCATTGAATCATAAACAAAGGTGAGGGCTAACCGATAAGACATCAAGAAGTGTACTTTGGGTCACATCTCTATCCCTTTAAATCCTGGAGTACTTCACATCCTGAAATGAGATAGAATGTTCAACCCATTAGAAATATTCAGCATGATGGCTTAGATATGGGTGAAGGTCTTCAGTTTAAACATGATCCTTTGGCCACATCGCATCCTATATGATATTACATTAGCATTGGGAGTTTTGATTAAATTGGTAGGATGTTGAGGTATCTAGGATTTTTCAATACACTAGATTCATTGTTGAAATTTAATGTTTTGATACATTAATTGATAAGGCCCATCTATAAACTGATGTTGATGAACATGAACTGAAATTCATATATGAAAACATCTCCATGTTCTATCCATAATGTAAATCTATATGTCATGATTATCCATGTTATAGAAGAAAACTTGATTGTGCTTTATGTGTTGTACGTGTTCATGTTATAGATTGATGATTTAAAAAGATACACTATCATAAGGCTAATACCTATGGTTTAATTACACATTCTACTGGTTTTGAGGGACACTCCATGGATTCTTTTAATCTCTTTTAGAAGATGTATGTTTTATATGTCAAAATAAAATTAGGTAATAACCATGGGAAAGTTATTTCACCTCATCTTGTTTTTGTGCATAACACACTGGCTGATAACACTATAGGTTCTTTTATGAGACCCCCAAATATTCCTATAAAATCTCAAAATAACTCAGGTTGACATGGCACTAATTCAGGGGAAGCTATGATTGAGATGGCGAGGATTTTGAGAGCCATATTTCTAAGGATCTCACTTATAATCTGACAACAGTGGCTCTCACTGCTCAAGTTAAAACCCACTACCATCTTCATCATTTTCAGGATTTTTCATTTATGGTTAATGTTGTTTCTTCTACCTCTACCACACATTTTTTTTATTATAAAAGTGATGGAAAGAAATCCTTTGTAACCTATTCCTGATCTCACCACTAATGTTCCACATGAATCTAATATGGTTCCATCAAAGAGTTTACACCTTTTTGAGGTTGTTGTTGGGTGGTCCAAACAATTTACCCTTGGTTTCCTCACCTGGAAAGGCTGATCTGCAATATTCTCTTCATGTAAAAGACCCCACCACTAATGAAATTGTTATAGTAGTTCTCCAATTCATTTAAAGGATTATGTTGTTGATCATCCTCGAGATGAGGTGGAATATTCAGCCATCACGCTCTTCCCAATAATGATGGTCGAACCTTATCAGATGATAGAGGAGCCCCCAATTAATTAATTGGATCATTAAATAGAGGATGATGATGGCTCTTAGAAACATGAAAAAACATGTAATAGAGGAAGAATCTCTCTATGTCATGGAAGAGGATGAGTCCAATAAGACATGAGCTCAATGAATGATGAATCACACTCTACAGATTGAAATTCAGATAATGGAATTGAAGAATTATTCAAAAGGCAATGAATATTTATGCACATCACTCTAGGGTTTAGAGATGTGGGAGATGTGATGGATTTTATTTGGACACATTATAGGATATAGGACAAATTATTGAATAAAAGCGAAGAAAAAAATCCGGCCCTTGTGATGAGTGATAGGGACCTACGTGAAATGAACTGCTTCAGTCATCTTGTATGCTTGGTTTTGTTTTAATAAAAAATACCTTGGCACATTCCTTTAATAAAAAAATATTTCATAATAACATGGTAGATATTGTATTGTGATATGATAGGTTCAATCCTAATCCCTTTCTTTACCTTTCATGAGATGGAAAAAATTACCCAATGCATTTTAGTAAAATATAATTCCAGCTACACCTGTCACATTCACTTCATTCACACTCGTAAGTGTTACAAATATATCCTATATCATGGAATGGTTTATCATCAAATTTAATTACATGATCATGTAGTTTGGAATACATTAGGGATGGTAACCAATAAATAATTATATGTTAATAAATGTGAAACCCCTTGATATTAAATGATTATGGGTATCTTCTAATCATATGTATCGCCTAGAGAATCCCTATAAAATTTCTACAGCATAAGAGGGGAACAAAAATTTTCATTGTAGGTATTACTGATAGTTAAATGGATATTCATAATTTATTAATCAAATGTAAATTAATGGGGATAAAAATTACATATCCCAAAATTATGAATTAGAGTTAAAACTCATAAGATAATGAAGATACATGAATAATGTAAAGGAGAAGAGGATTTCATACTAAATTTCAACATGGTAACATGTGTACATAAAGGTCCATGAGAGATATTAATTAGATTTAATGGGAAATATCACCACATGGGAATAAAAATGGTAGTTATATGGATACAAAAAACATTCTCATGAAATAATAACTTTAAATTAAGAGGGATAACATAAATTATGTCATTGAATAAAAATTAGAGTGGGAGATCCCTTATTAATCATCAACATGGAAACATGGGTGAATAATGAATCACTGGAGTGATTATTGAGATTAAATGGTTGTTTATCATTACATGAATATAAAAATGAGATTAATAGGGATGTAAAAAACATACCCAGAAAGGAAAAAATGGAAATTATGTATCATAAAAAGGACTTGGAATAGTATGAAGATAGAGAGAGATCCCTTAACATTAGAGGGTAATTCCAAAATCATGGGATGAGATTCATGAGGGCATGGTTGAACTATTGGATGACAATATGTAGAGAAAGGAACTACAGTGAAGTTTTCCATGTATTTTTACTTATGTGTAATGGAATATTGTGTTGGTTTTTTAATAAAATAAATGAGAGTTGTTTATTATTTTGAAAACATTGGTTTTGGTCTATATAAAACATAACAGTCAATAACTCAAACATTAAATTGTGGTTTTCCCATTATTTCTTCAAACTAGAGGTTATTTTCATTATTTTATATTCTAATGGGTGAACATATAATAATATTTCTCTTTATGATGAGGAAGTGAGTCATGTTTTTAAAGAAATGATTTTAAAACCATAAAATACAATATTGGATTTTATAAATTCATAGTGGAAATATAAAATTAATAAAATAAAAATAAATAAGATTATTTTAAGTTTTAAAAATATGTTATGTTTTAAATAACCATTATATAATTAATTACATCACTTTTGGGCCATTATAATCTCATAATACACATCATATATTTTTGTTGTATTTAATTTGTACAATATAATTCAACTGCCTTAAAAAATTTTAAAAATTCACTAATGGATAATTTCTACTTGATGATTCCAAATATAATATTTATTTTATAAAAATAATTTTCTAAATATATGAAATTTAAATTTAAAAATATGGTCATCATTTTTTTATAAATATAGTGTTTTTTGGAAATAACCTTTTTCGAACCCTTATAAAAATTACATTATGGATTCATAAAATTATATTATAATTTATAATTAATATATAATAGTTAACAATTCAATTTATTGAAATAGAATTTATTTCATAATGTATTTAATTTATGATAAAATAAATGGTTAATCATGAAATCAATATTTTACCCCAGGTACAATTTGTGATTTAACATATCAAAAAAATAATTTTGTATCTAAATTATTATTTAAATATTTATAATAAAAGAAAAACTATTTTAATTATAATATATATATATATATATATTCATACTATTAAGATTATTATTTTTACAGTCCTTGTTGAATTATTTGTACCCATAATTAACCTATATTCCTTTTATTGTGGTAGTAAATATTTTTTGTGAATATTGTTCTTAAAGATGAAAATTATTTTTACCAAGTTAACTAATATTAATTATGATGATTAATATTATGTAATACATTATAAAAAGAAACTAATCCTAATTTATGTATTTAATTTAAAATAAAACCCAAAATCATGATGGAAAGTAGTTTTGGTAAAATGTATTTTCTATAGAAAATATGATTTTACATTTACTCTGTGACTAGTAATCATCATTATATGAATTTGAATTCATAAATACAGATAAATAATGTAAAACATTTCTTTAAATAATCTATCATTATAGTTTAGTTTAATTAAGTATATCATAGCGACATTATGCATTTTAGAAATGTTTTCGGAAAAAAAAAATCATTTTTAATCATAATAATAAACATATTCTAAAATCATGTATAAAAATGAGTTAAGAGAAACTGATTGAATTAAATATAACTAAATAATACCTATGTTAAATTTAAAAATATATAAATAACATTAGGTCTTTTATATTAAATAATTTATGAAAAGTATATTGGATTTTACATAGAAACAATATTTTTCTAATTTCACGGAATAAAATTTATCTTCTGAAATGACCCAAAATTTAACCCTATCTTAACATTAAAATGATCATATAAAAACTTTAGAACATTTTACCAAATACATTCACTAGATGTTCCATTAAATAATTGTAATATTTTTTCATAAAAAGAAATAAATAACCTTTTTATTTTAATTGTAATACGAAGGACAACAGGCAGACCAAAAAATTAAGCGATTATTTACTAAGAATTTATTTATATTTTAATGTTCGGTAATATATATTTATATATATATATCATAAATTATTTATTCCTACTCATATCTAAAAAACTATTAGCATGTTTAAAAGAAGAATATTTAAATAATCATTGGTTTCTTGGTCCAGTGGAGCATATCGCACTTGCAATTGAGCATAATTTTCACATTTAAACACTCAGGGTGTAACATTCTTGCACTAGAAAACAAATTGCATCCTCAAATTTTATATTGTAATTTGTTATGAAGTTTTTTGGACACATAAAAATACCTTTATTGAAAACTGACATCCTGAAAAGGTTTAATAAAACATCAAATTGAAAATATGGAATGAGATGTATAATATTCACCACATAACTAGATCTTCTAGTAGAAGATCATTATTGGGAAGTCAGAACATAAAAATTCGGGAGAAAAACAATACAAATGACCTAATAGAGTGTGATAGTGAACATGGTCAGATAAAGTTCAATGACCAAAAAACCATAAATATGTGATGGGTTAAAAAATAAGCCATTCTACAATAATGATCATAATATGATATCAATTTGGATTTATGATTATATTCCTAGAGTTTAGTAATTAAAATTCTATATAGAAAAGTAACATATGGAAATATAATTTTTTTAATTGTACAATTTAATCATTTAAAAAATATAAAATATAATATAATCTTTTTATAAAAAACTATGTGTACTCTAGATGAATGTTTTTATGCCTGAAGCACTAGAATAACCATATAATAGATTGCATAATCTACCAAATAACAACAAGATATTCATGTAGTCTTACCTAATTCCCAAATGGTTAGTATATTTTAATTTATAACTAGAAATCAATCAACTATAATACATTGGAATATATAAAATGAAGAATAAATCCCAATTAATTATCATAGATTATTCCTAGAATACACACTCCTATATTCCAAATAGTAAATATAACATCAACATAAAAAACTTGTTTCAACCTCATTGTTTTTAACATTCCCTTCATCTTAGACATCCAAAAATATAATAAAATTATTATAAAATTGTACTTTATATTATACATTATCTATAAATATAACTCTAACCCAATTTTTTTTCCAAAATTACTATTATTCAACTCAAAAATAAATTTTATCATACCACATTTTTCCTATAGTATTGTTAATCACACTAAAATTACAACAGATAAATATTCCAAAGTAGTATCATTTATTTTAGACATAGTATTAGCTTTAGCCACGTCATCCCAAGACACATTTCATTTCTCCACACATCAAGCACATATTTAGGGTTACCAATAACCTTATAAGTAAATCAATTTTAGTTGTTATTTTTCCCATTCAACAAATGTTTAAAATATTAAATGAAAATATACTATTGGAAAATCCATATATACTACATATTTCATATATCAATAATGTCATTGATATAATTCTTCTACTAAATTGTCTTAAATTTTAGCCACATAAAAACATAAATCCATTAAATTTAATGATTTCCGTAGCATATTCCCTTCCTTAGTTTAGGATTTAACACTTGCATTTCATAATTGACTCAAATAATGCCCATATTCTCCAATCATACAACATTGAAAAAAAAGTTTTTGTAGGATGTAATTAGTTCCCTTCCATCAATATCATCATTTGTTTATTGTAACTAACTACATTATGCCATATTTTTCCACACCTAAAACACCATTTAGTTCCATTATGTTATGTTAGTAGATGCCTCATTCCACATTTTTATCATTATAAATATCAATATTCTTTCCATTCCAAAAATTATCATATTTACTTACTGGATGAGTCATAATACATTTCATTGACATCATTATATATTCAAATATATCCTAGTTATTAATTTTTATTTTATGTATCTAGTTTGACATCATCACAATATGTCTTACCTAAACTCCCATCATGTTTGGAATATCATTAGGGAAGCCATCACATTTCCAATAACATTGGTTTATTACTCATCAATTCCAACTTATATAAATTTATTATAATTAAGTGAAATTTATGAATTAAAAATTTTAAACTATTAAACACATAACTATGAACAATTAAAAATTGAATGGATAACCTATGAATTAAAAGTATTTTGTTGTATTTTGAATTTATTGGTGTGAATATAGTTTATCAATGATTTATTTCATAGCATATATTCTGGGAAAAATTCATGTTACACTAATAATGGTTCTTACTGAGCTTGTAAATTTACCAAAACATATCTCCCGTTAGTATCAATACAGGTTTGTAGCAAGGACTATTGTTGTGCAAGAGTTAATGATAAACTCTATAAAAAGTATGGTGTTTCCAGGTGTTACACCTGGATAAATATATTCTAAGTCACATAAAGATTTATTATCCATACAAATATGTATTTTATTGAATATTAGTTACTCTATATGTAGCACTACAATAATTTATGATATGTTTATTCTTAAATAAATTAAATTTTTTTTTACAGTATATGTTGTAGGAAACACCAAAAATAAATGAACCGAGATATTGAAATGAATATTAATATTTTATAACTATCTGTTAAATAAGATATTATTAATAATATTTAAAAAATACGTAAATATAAGATATATATGTTTATAATGATATGTTTTATTAATATACTATTTTAATGACCATAATGGATTTTTTTTCATAAAAAATTAAATTAATCACTATTAGTGAAATATATTAACAAATATATATTTTATATATTGAGAAAAAAAATTAAAATTCATCCACTATGATTGATATACATAAGAGAAAAAACAAATTTTAAGCGAAAAATGATATATGTTTTTAGAAGGAAGTTTTACCACATATTAATGAGAAAACTATTTTAAAACCACATGTTAAACATTTATATATTAAATTTGAATAGAAAAAACATATTCATTTAATGTGTAATAAAAAATTTCATTTTTTAACTTTTTTTTAATTTATTGAGAGGATTCATGTTTTGAAGTATAGTGATAAAATACTTCCTTTTAATTGAAAATAAAATTTTCAGTAAATAATATATATTGATAAATTATATATTTAATTGGTTTTAAAGTATAAATAGGTTTTTTTATAAATTAATAACATTTATGTAATTTTTATCCAATTTACATTGAATATGAATATAAAAACGTTACAATCATTTGTACATTTTCATTTTAATAAATCATTTTATCAGTCTGTCAATGTGATTAATTTTAAATTAATTATTGCTACTTGTATGTTATTAATTTTTAAAAATAGATTCCATATTTGGAATAAATGTGTCTATTTTATTTAAAGGTTCTTTTATTATTTGGCTACATAAATAGTAAATTTGGTAATATTTAAATTTCCACGATTAAGGGTAAATTATTATATTATAAGTTGAATAATATTATAAAGATTATAAAATTACCTATCACTTTTCATTATTTCAATGTAAACGTTTAATTAGGCCAATAAAATTATTGGGTTGAAAATGTACAATTTGGAAGCCCCTTGGAAGAGATTATGACATTTACAATTTTATATTCAATGAAAAGACAATATTGTCACACATTAGATTACAACATAATAGAAAATTTAATGTGAGGTTATATAAGGGATATAATTGACTAAATATTATTTTCAAAGAAAAAATGTTTTTCATTTATCATGATAATATTATTAAATTTCTAGAGATAAAATAATTAAATTCAAGAATTTGACTATGATGATGCAATAATTTTTTATATAAAGGAAATATCAATGAAATGATAAATTATTACTAAAATAAATATAAATTGAGATAATTATTATAAACGGATAAATTCTTATATTACTTTCATGTGATATTTTTGTTATAGAATTATGTTTCAGAATTTGGCACGTTTTAATGACATTTATAAAAAGACAAGGACTATTGTTAAAATTTATATTATTGAACTTTTAAAAATAAATAATATTTTATTACATTGTATAAAATTCATAAAAATATAAAAAAAAAATCCAAATAACTGTTATATAGTTTAAAATTTAATCCATGACTCATATGATTTTCTTTTCGAATTTTAGGGAATCTATATTAATCCATATGTAATAATAACACATGTGGTCACAAGAAGAGTTAATGGAATTTAGTAATGGTTAAAGCAAAAAAAATAAGTGTAATAATGTCACATATTCATGTCTAAAAATTATTGGCTGAGATTAATTATACCCATACCCTTATAATATTCTACATAACTCACTTTGTTGAATTTTGAAATTGGAAATTAATTTATATTAATATTATAATTTGAGAGTTTATATAAGTTACCCTCACCACAATTATAAAATGAAACATCCTCCATCACTTACTCACACCACATAGATCCTTATAGATCAATCAAAATGTTTCCATTTGTTCTCTTAACATCATTATACAAGTTCAAAATATATTTTTATTCTATATATACCTACTCTCGATCCTGTGAGAAGAGGTCTAATATAATTCCACCAATTATGATGTAATTATTTTACCAGCTCATTGATATTTGTTTCTCCTTCTATAACATCATAATGTGTTGTTTCGATATTAAAGTAAAACAATCAGGTTTCATATATATTATTATATGTTTTTATTGTTATGGGAAAACCATATTCCATCATTAATCTATTTTTTTAAAAAAATAAACATTGCACATGCGTACATATGACTTACCATCTCCAGGTTGTGGCGTAAATTGATTGTCATCCCTACTTTGTTTCTATTGGAATCATTTTGTATATAATTGATATAAATAAAAATTATTACATTATATTTACTTTTTATAATTAATATAAAATCCAATTTATATATCTTTCTCCATTAATGGAATCATACTGTCACTCATGCATACGTACAGCCTATCGCATCCATAATGCGATGAGATACTATATTCATGTTAAACATTCAAGAATGATTATAAAAATCTATATAATGGGTATATAAAATATATTTGTAAATAATATAATTATTTAGAAGAAATATATACATCATATTCATAAGAAACACGACATATTCGACAGAACAAGAAAAAAAATAGTTAACACCCCAAACAAGGGTAATAACATATTGTTATAAAAATGATATAAGAAGAATATATATGATATAATATATTTAGATTTTATTTTTTTATAAATTAATAATATTCTTTAGTCAATTACACAAGAGGTTAAATCACATTCAATGAATTAAATGTACAAGGTAAGGGTTAAATTCAAGATCACAATATTATTCAGAATTTTTTTATACGGAAGTATTTATTGTGGAATGATTATCTTCCATGTACATATTTCGTAAGCATATTTTATAATTAATATTATCCAATGAATGTTTATGTTGTTTTTACCCATGTTTTAATTTTTATGAAACGTTTAGAAGGAAATCATTTTTTCATTTTCTAAACAACGTAATTTATGGGTCTTTCTATGAAAGGAATGGGTTTTAACTTATGAGTGGATTTTCCAAAAAAAATAAAACCTTGTACTTTTGAATATTACATTATAAGATTACATGACTATTTTCCATGAAAATAACCTCATTTAAAATTGTTAGAAGATTTATAATATTTTTTTCAATGTCAAATGGTTTAGGAATCTAATGAAATATTTAAAGATTTTATTATAGTATTTTAATATATGTGAAAATTTTTGTTGGATCATATATTTGACTGAAGATGATATATTATGATAATAATATTTGTTTATAGTTGATGTTTTAATATTTTTTATGATATATTTTTAATATGAAATTTTATATTGTTTATGTTTACATATGAGGATTAAATTTCACTTAGTAATAAATGTGTGAGCGCCGCTATATCCCCTTGATGAAACGACAAGTCTAATGAGACAAACTATTTGGGGTATTGGTTGTGGAATTACCCACTTATGCAAAGTTTCTTGGAAAAATCCTTCATTATATGTTTATTATTCTTGATAGTATGAGTAACCTCATTATTAGACAATTAATTGATACTCCATGTGATCATTCTATTAGAAGAATCTCCATGTGATTATTTTTATGGAATTAATTGATTTTCATTTGTTTCTATAATATGATTAAGATTACGTTTATATTTCTTGTGCTATTATCATAAACATTTCATTATGTTTTATACTTATTCAATCATAGTAGCATTCAATGTACGCATACCCTTACTAAGCATATAAACTCAAACATTTGTATGATTTTCCTAGGATTGAAATATGTATATTATGGATATAAATTAGGTTTAATTTTGGAGAATAATGGTATTATCAAATGATTTTTATGTATTATTTCATGTTCTATGTTTAATGTGTGTAATTTGGCTTCCATGACTGCTAAATGGATTTGTTCCTTTGGATTTGAGTCTTCTATCTATTCCAATGTAATAAATTAAGGAACCCACTTTGGGCTATTGGGGTTGGGGTCACTAAACTATACTTTATCCATAATGGTGTATGAATTAACATGTTTATTTTTATCCCAAATGCTTTCTCTGCATTTTTCTAATCCTTATCCA
This sequence comes from Viscum album, assembly GCA_963277665.1. Classification (NCBI taxonomy): domain Eukaryota; kingdom Viridiplantae; phylum Streptophyta; class Magnoliopsida; order Santalales; family Viscaceae; genus Viscum; species Viscum album. The sequence continues at coordinate 406,505,226 of OY728144.1, read as the reverse complement.
AAAAAATAACTTAACTCTCATTAAATTCAAACAATAACAACATTTATCTTCATTAAAAACTATTTAATAATTTATTATAGAAGATTACACATAAAAAACCCATAATATAAAAAATTATAGAATATCTATGAATTAATTAAATAGAATAAAATATTAAATAAGGGATATAACAAAATTATTGAATACTTTCTTAACTCGATTCTAAAATTGTATAACAATTAAAATTATTTGGGTTATCTAGGTGAAAATCATATGAAATTGTTATTTATAGAGACCTATAAGGAAATAAATGTGGAATAATATAAAGACTATTTTAAATGTTAGAAAAAATGAATATCAATGTGACATAAAGTAGTAGAGATTTATAAACATTAACAATGAGGAATTATGTAGCATGATAACATAATGTCATCAGGAGGTACGTGGAAACGACATTAAACATGAAATCATATACATAATAGAAGGATTAGCTAAAATATATCATAACATAGTAGAAAAAGTGCCATAGTGGACTAGGTTAACTCCCTAATCTCTTTCACTATGTAATTGGAGCCAAAAAAATTACTGAATCATATGGCTATATAATTCTGGGTGCAACCATCACTTTCATTTCCTTCACATGAAAACTTGTGCAACAGAAATCATACAACATGAATATATTTATCATAAAATTATATTACAGGATCAAGGAGTGTGAAAAAAATACATGTAAGTACACAACCACACTCTATAATATAATAATGGTGTACACCCTTGATAGGAAATATATATAGGAATTCACTACACATTTTCATGGAATGGAAAATCATGTTGAAGTTTCTATACCATAATAGGGGAACATAAATTTTCAGGGGATAAATTATTTAGAGTGAATGGGGCATCTCATCATTTATATATAAAATTTAATGAATGTGGGATATGTAATATCATATAATTACAATAGTTCTTTGAGGTAAAACTACATAATATAATGAAGAGATGTGAATATAGATGAGATGGAGAGGATCCCTTACTAAATTTTGACGTGGTAACAAATGTGCATAATGGTTAATGGGAGAGATTAATGACTGTGAAATGGGTATCTCATAAAATTTCATTAGAAATTCAATATACTGAAATATATATAATCACACCCAAAAAAATTAAAATTTATAGGAATAACAAAAAAGATGTTCTAGAATAAAAAAAATTGGGAGATCCCTTTATAAATATTTCCATGGTAACATGGGTACGTAATAAATCATTGGAGGTATTAATGAATGTTCAAGGGGTATATAATCACATTAACACCTAAAGGGAATCAATATAGATGTATAAAACCATACCCAAATGTGAAAAATATAAATTAATGTTCATAATATAAAATAGGTTATTGAATAAAAAGGAGAGTGGGGAATCCCTTACCATGATAGCATTATTCCAAATGCATTGGAGGTACTTATTGAGAGCATAAAGAACCTTGGTAGAACTACATAGAGGATAGAGATGATTAAGGAAATGATCCATGGTTTTTTACTGAAGCAGAACATGAGATTTAATGGGGTTATATTTTAAAATATATGTGATTGTTTATTATTTCCCAAAAGATGGTTTCATACTCTATACAATAGAATAATAAAAACCATAAATGTTTCTATGATATTATCCACTTTTTCAGCCAATGGGAGGTGGGTTTCATCATTTTATAAGGTAAATGGACGAAATTAATAAAATATTACCACTATTAATGTAGGTGTGAGTCGTGTTAATAATGAAATGATTTTAAAACCGTAAAATATAATATAGGATTTGGATTATTCATAAAGGAATTATAAAATAAATAATATAAAATGAAAATCCAATTATTTTTAAGGTGAATCATATATTTCATCATGAATACCCTTAAATTAATTTTTTCATCACTTTTGGGTCATTATGTTATGATAATACAAACCGTATATTTATACTGCATTAAATTGTTACATGAATATTATATTATCTCAATAAAATTTTAAAACATCAAAATTTTATAATTTCAATTTACAAACTCCAAAAATAATAATTATTTTATAAAAATATTTTTCTCAATATTTATATTCTCAAATATAAAACAAAATTTACATTTACTGAAAAATATTGGGGTATTTTAACAATAATTGTTTTTAAAACCTCAGAAAAAACTACACATTAAATTCATATAATTATATTATAATATAAATTAATATATAATATTTAAATATAAAAATTTATAAAATATTTTTTACAAAAAAAATTATGCCTTCTTTAATTTTTTTCATCATTATTACTATACTTTACCCCAAATTCATTGTTGGTTTTAGCGTATGAGAAAGTTAATTTATATGAAAATCACCATTAATCATTTATAAATTAAAAAAATATATAATAATTATTATATTAAAATATATAAATTTGTATTCATACAATTTGGGTTACATCGATTCTAGTCCTTGTTAAATTAGTTTTACTCTTGATTAACCTATTTTCCTATTACTATGGTTATAAATATTTACTACGGTTACTATTTAAATTTTTAAAAAATTAAGTTAACCCTATTATATAATATTAATTATAAGGACTCAAAATTTGGAATAAATTTTATATAAATAAATAAAAATATGTGGTAGAATTTAATTTTAACATAAATCTGTAACCACGATGGAATGTAGTTTACCAAAAAAGTGTATTTTCAATGACAAATTTTACATTAACACTATAACTAGTAAAATTCATAATTTGTATTTAAATTCATAATGATAGATATATAATCTATATATATCATTTAAATCATTTCACGTTAGGGTTTAAATTAATTTATTATACTATAAAAATGTTAATAATTTCAAAACTGTTTTCAGGAAAATATATTTTAATCATAAAAACGTACTTATAATAAAATCCTTTATAAAAATGGATTAAATCAATTAAACTAAATTAAATATTACTAAGTAAAATTTATTATACCTTTAAATATAATTTAATGAATATTTGGATATTTATATTACCTAACATTGCAAAATAAATGATAATTTTACATAAAATTTTTATTTTTTCTATTCACTGAAAAAACAATATTTTATGAAAAATCCTAAAATTTCACCATATGTTAATTTTGATATTATGACAAAAAAATGGAGATAATTTTATAAAATACATTTTTAAAATGATTAATAAACCAATTATAATAATATTTCACAAAAATAAATTATAATAATTTTTTATAAAGACATCTTCTAAAGAAAAAAATAAAATACCAATAAATAAGTGATTATTTAGAAATAATTAAAAAATTAATTAATATTTCGTAAAATATAAATTTATATTTTAAAAATTAGACAATACTACTCATATCCAAAAATTATTGGAGATGATAAAATATTCATATTTAAATAATAATTGTTTTTATAGGTTTGATGTTTTTTATCACAAATATTTTCAAGATTTATTTTTTAGTTTAAACCATAAGGGTTTTTGAACAAGGATATTAATGACATCTTAATCACGCAATTAGTTTTTTCATGAAATAATTAGATTACCTCACTGATGATGTAAGGATTAATCATGAAAAGTTCATAATATATTGTTGACACATATGGATGGTTGTTCCACTTATCCTAGGTTCATGGATTGTCCCCAATGAAAATTGGAATATATTCAATGGCAGTGATTCATAAAAAAATCCACTATAATGAAAAAAACACATAGGCTAGCATACATTTTTGATTGAAAATGAGCATAAGATATTAAGATCCTTCCACCTATAATATTTTGATGTGTACATTATGAGAAATAAAAATTAAGAGTTACATTGGGTTTTCTTATAAGATGTAATATTGATTATGTGAATGACTATATACATGTCATCCAGATTACCTGAAGGCCTTTGGTGATTTCTTCATGATCACATTACGCCTCTATCGAAAACCATTATCAAAATTACATGGAGTTTATGCAATGAAAAGACATAAAATATGGAATATCTACATGAAAAAAGTTATATTTATTTTTCATAAGAAGAGATTCCATGGTTCACATGATAAACTAATTTATCATACAAATTCCACCATACATATCATATATCTCATTCAAAAAATCTTAAGAATTTCATCCTTAATATTAAAACACTCTTATACAAGTCAATTGAATCATTTTGGTGGAATAATCTCATCATTGATCATGAAAATTCCCCTGGACATGTCAAATAGATATCCTGAAACCATAAGACATGTCATCCCTAACATACAAACACACCCGAACAAGAAATCTAGATCAGATGGTTTATAAAATCATGAAATTGATCATACAAATGACCTATGGATTGATTTATGGATCACTTGACATTGATTAGAAATGTCATCATTGATATGAAGATAACCCCTACATGTTTGATGGATTATGTTATGAACATTTTACATGCCATCCTTATTAGGATGACACACTTGTAAAAGTTCCCAATAACCTGGATAACCCTCAACCAAGAGACATTTGTTGATAATACCATATATGTTTATAGTGTCTATCATGGGAAATGTATATTCCCTTATTCATAATTATTCCTGACATGTGCTCAAAAAGGCCCCATGTGATAGCCATGTATACTCAATAGATCTCATTTTGTACCCTACCATAGTACATTAGTGGGAAAGGCTGGATATGAGACCTGAGAATCCACAGTGGTGTAAGTAACTAGAAATTCCATTTACTCTACATCTTATAAACCATATCCTTCTATGGGTTACCCATATTTCCTTATTCCTTATTAGGATAGGAACAAATATAAAATACAAGGCCTTTGTTTCCATTTATAAAAATGATATACATGATGATTTCTAGGAATGATCTTTACATCATACAAGAATACCATCACTTTATTTGTTGATTAATATCCTTTATGAGGAGTATAATCATATTCCATCCAGGAAAACATGGGGTCTAATTTGATCTCAAATATCTGAGTTTCTTTAATTCATATATTACACACCTGTTTTTAGTACATATAATCCCTTACTATCTATTGTTTGTCACACAGAGCATAAATCGTGTAGGCATTTGTTCATGAAATGTACATTGCATTAGAGTAATAGAATTTCTCATTATGGGTATCCTCATAAGGTATAGAATACGACTATATTTTCCAAATTTCAGTATATTTCCATAATAACGAGGATTAAGTTATCATGGAATAATGAGTGTGTAATCTCTATATATGTTCAATCTTACAGTCTCATGAGATGTTCCCAATATTATACTATCTCCTGTTTCTCAAACCAAGAATGACTCAAGTGGGATTAAAAATTGATGATTAATGTTCTATAAGCATGGGTATAAATATCCTATATGGGAACTCATTTAGGTGTAAGTCCAATTAAATATTGTCTTCATTTAGTGGGATAAAATAATGATAATGAAATTCAAGGATTCCATATTCATGTCTGAAATGCTATAGTGATTAGAGACATTGTTTATTATTATTTTTTGTTGTTATAGATGCCACACTAAGAAGATATTCCTTTACTTGAGTCCATGACATCATCAAGGAAACCTTTTTGATCCTCTACTATAGTAACGACCTACATGGGTCATAAATTATATCATCCACCCACAATGTAACTCCTCGAGAGTTATTTGAAAAATATTTCCTTTTATGTAATTTGATTTTCTCAATAGCTTTTGTCACAGGAAGCTCAATGTTTAGATTAATCATGTAACATTATTAATATACTATGTGTTCATCAGTTACTAAAAATTTCTCTAATGGTATAAATAGTGATAACTCAATTATAAAAAACATATATATTGGGTTACACTTTTTATAATGAATTAATTTGAAATCAAATTATTATAATTGAAATAATTTTTTAAAAATATAGTGACGTTTTTTGAATTTTTTTTATTTATATGGTTTAATGTTATAACTAATTGAAAAAAAAATTTATAAACATAGGGAAACTATAAATCAATTTTTATTTTTTCTGTTTTTCATAAAAAAATTTCGCATTTTCTCACATCATTTAAAATTTATATTTCTCATTTTCTAGGTATTGAAATAGCTAAGATAAATTAAACAAAAATAAATTTAATAGGTTCAAATTTTGAAAATAGACCCCATATAATTTTTTCAATATAAATTGAAATCGTGGAAAACCTATAACCTCTATAAAAGCTAAATCTAGTTAATATAGGTTAAAATTAGTGATTATTGATATGGATTATTATTGGATGAAAGGAATTATTACGTTATCTCATTAAACAATAGATTAATTTTTAATGGACTCATTTCAAAGAACTATCTATATATAATATTTATGTGAAATAATGTTTCAATTTGTCACTCTCTTCATTTTTAATACCACTTATGTTTCCAAAAAAGCAAGAAGAAAGTTGTAAATGAATATAAATGTCCATTTTTTATTATTTATTTTCATGATATAAATTTATTAATAATATTTATTAATTATATCTAGACTATAAATTATTTTGAAATAAATACCCATTATTTCTCTAACTAATTGAAATATATAATAAATTATTTAAATAATATGAATGAAATTATAACTTTAGTTAGTTAATATGCACCAAATATTTTGTAGGATAATATTATATATTAGTGTTGTGCTATAATATTATATTTTAAATAATACATTTCCATTATTTATATAATGTAAAATCAATTGAATAGTGTCTTAATTGATAATATTTATATTTTATAAGAATAATAATATTTAAGTCAAAAAAATCAAAAAAAATAAAGGATAACAAACGGGATCAGATATGGTAGATAGTGTAATCCATTGTTCATATATTGGCCATTTTGAACCATTCCCATTAGGACTGACTAAATGTTATTTCATTCTTTTAAAAAATTAAATGACATCCCCTTACAAATATTATTAATGGAAAACAATATTTTCTCTTTATCACATCATATAGAGATTTCTTGCTCAACCATAATAATCAAAATTATATAATACGCATCCCATACATCATTTTAAAAGTACTAGAATTATCCAAATATATAATATATGGTACATATGAGGAGAAATAAAGAGGTTTTTTCCAATTAGTGGAAGTTTTAACATGAACACGGAAAGACGGTACATGAGGTAAGGTATTCATGTTTCAATCCTATTAAAATAGGATTTGTTTATACTTGAATTTAAATTGAAAAAATTATATAACCCTTATTTGATTAATCCCTTTAATTTTCTTCTCTGATTGATATTTCTTGAGATTATATGTTTTACATTCATTTTCCTCATTTTATTTATTCAAGGGGTCAAAATAACATATTTCATGAGAATACCATTTAAATTTATTTTGGTGTAAAATTAATTTTTATCCATATTAATATTTTTTAAAAATATCAATAATTATTTAAATACTATCTATTTTTAGTGACATTTCACCTTTTTTTGAGTTTTTATAGAATTTTTTACAATTAATCATCTATCATTTTCCGAATGTGGTATTTTTTTACTTTTTAAAAAAAGTTAAAGTAATTATTTTTAATATATATGACATGAACATAATTTTCCACCATCATGATTCCTCAAAAATAGGAATCTTCATTTATGATTTTACAAAATTCTTTTCATAGAAAATTGGGTCCTCATTATGGGTGTATGATACAATGTTTTAAAAGATAAGTTAAAATTTAAAAGTGTATTTTATAAAAAAATTGTGGTATTTAAATAGTCTTTATACTCATCAAAAACAACATCCCTTGATTCTAAATATTCTTTACTGGGGATATGACCCAAGTATACCATACCTATTATATCTCTAATAGGATTATGATTATGATGAAACGTTTTTCTTAAATTTGATACCATTTGTTATGTTATGATGAAATGTATATGAAATCCATTCATTGCATGGGTAATTATATAATGAATGTTTTATGATATTCATTAACACAAATTTTATATTATCTTTATGTGATTTTGGGGGAATATATATATATATACCATCAATTAATTGGGTAATTTGATATATCTCATGAGACAGTTACTGGAAAAAATTTGATGTGCCTGATCATTTAGGGGAAACAAGTCGAAGTTGTTGACCCATTATGCAAAACAAATTCAATATTCTTGTTCAACTATGCTAAATTGGTATGGGTGACATATTTAATATTATGTAGATAATCATTTCACATAAATGTTTTTCTTTATATATTATAGTGACACACACAATTATTATGTCAACATATGGTTCATCATTGAGTTATGCTGACTACTAATTCTCCAGATTCATGTCTTTTGGAATAATAATATTTTATGCCATAACTCATGTTTATGATCGTTGTAAGATTGGGTATGAACATTTTACACTATTTTAATGATCTCATTCCCATAGGAATGTATTCTTTATTTATATTATCATCAATTGATATCCTTGATGTTTACCCTTACTAAGCATATGTGATAACCCTATTCTTATACTTCCTTTCCCAATGTTTTTAGTGTTTCTTAGTTTGGTATTCCAATCAATAGTACCATGAGGGAAGATATTTAAGGGATATATTGAAGATATTTTATAAAATAGGATGATTTTATATATAATAGCCAATGACTCAGAATCTTTATTATTTTTACATGGATCATATTGTTATGTATTGAATTATCATCTAAATAGATCTAAAATTTATTTATGTAATGCATTGTCCACAATACGATTCCTTCCACATTGGGTCACAAATAAGATGGTTATGGAGTACCATTTCCATGGTACAATCAAAACCCTCAAGGCCATTTTCGTGGATCTACCGACACTAAACTTCATAAGTTAGCTTGCATGGGGAAGGATACGGTGAATCTAGAGATGTGTATCACAATTGAAGGCATATTTGAATCGATTAATACCCCTACATCATGGGTTTGTTGGCATAATCCAATGGGGAAGGCATATTTGAATCGAGTTATACCCCTACTTCAACTACGGATGAAAAACATATTCACAAACCCACCACTAGGTTGGAACATAACCCTTTAAAAAAATGTAGAATCTTACTAATATATTGTATATGTTTCTAATTAGGGGTATCATGTTCCCATTGTAACCGATGGTTCTTAACATATTCACACAACAAATTTACACTAGACTAAGACTCGTTTTCATACCCAAAAGGTAGGTTGACATATCCTGACCATGATAGAGGATGAGGCTTACATTCCCACTCTGATCATTTCCAGTGTCCTTGAGGTTACAAAATGTGTATTTGAAACCCCTCAAAGATCTAATGACTCAAAATCCAAGGTAGAATATCATAACTACAACTATATTACACCTCATAGTTGTATAAAGGTGAATTATAGGGATCTAAACATTGAAATAAACCATGGAAAATCTTTATTAGGTGATGTATCAACTAGAAAAAGAAATATACCCTTTTCGTGGAACCATTGTATACATATATGTTCAAAACACTGGGTTTAATCTATAGAGTTCCACATAATCTACAAATTACCACTAGAATCATAAATCATGTGACCTAGATAAGTAACCTATACAGATTGACTAGGTGGAAGAATATTCCCACATTGATGAAGAGGATGATATCGATATATAGTGGGAGATGGTTAGAAAAAACCTCCCTATTATTTTTTATCACATCATTATCTTTGAATATAAATTTATTGATGATAAAAAAATAGTTGTTAATTTATTATTTATGATGAAACCTTTGGGAAACCATTCGATGATTAATGTATAGAAATCCCCCTTATCATGAATGTTAATGTCACCCAAGGCCATAAAAATTTTATATTGTCATATAGTTAAAGAATCATTATCTATGTCCAAGGACCCAAGATTAAAAAGAAGAAATATAGGCCTAATATTTTATTGTCTACATAACATGGAATCAAATGGAAAATTAATTATCAATGCCAAAATCGAACATATGCTTATGAGGATGGGTTTAGTATGAATAATTTTAATTCACCCCATCCACATGATAATAAGGATCCATAGATGTAGTGTCCTTCAATATAATATCTATAAGATAGATCGAAGTATCGAGTAACAAGTTATCCATTTGGTCAATCTAATGACGCTCCTCTACATCGGTAACACAAAAACACTAGGACCACAGATATAGGGATGCCCTCATGATACTAAGAAAGGAATTAAAGGAAAATGGTTAGGTTTCTCAATGATTGAATCTAATGTTGTTGACTACTCAATATCACCTTGAAGTATGTGAATCAAATAATAAAAATTCACTGATCTCATGACATACATGAACAGTGTTTCATCAAATCATAAAGGTCTCAATGTGAGAAGCAATTTTAACCATCTATGATCAATCCTATCCTAGAGGGCTATGAATATTTTTACTGCCACATCCAATCCATGGGTTATCAACACCCATGAGTGTCCCAAAGAGAGTGTTCATGAATCAAAATTCACCCTATTACATAAGGATACAGGAATTTTCATCTCAATGGCCACTATATAAGTATTCATATCCTTAACAACATGATCAAATATTGCAAATTGTGAAACTAAATCAACCCCATTCCATAGGTATGGAGAAATTATAATCATACCCCAAATGGGAATTTGTATTTTCAAAGATATGAGGTAAATACCAATGGAAAAAATCTTAGAAATTTCCACCCACCATGAGACTCACATTTCACCTATGGTCTGCATGGAATGAATGATAAAAAACTAACTCATGGTCACAATTCACATGATAAAACAAGGTGAATTTTAGAAAAATATAGAAAACTACAACAAGGGTAATAAGACCAGATGTCCCAACAATGCTATGGGCCCTGGGTAGGACCCCCACTTTACTCTTGATGTGGAAATAGCTGGTATGAATCTTCCATATTATTTATCCAATAATCTGGTGAATATTGTTTCATGTTATTTCTCATTTACCATCATTACCATCAATTCAAAAAATTATATGGACCCACACGTAGACATATAGGATAAACAATGTAGAAATGTTGTCTCTAGTGGTGGGTTATATAGATGCACACACTAAGGAGGAACATACATGGAATTAGTGGAGTAAAAAACCAATAACTTCTAAATGGTATGTTACCACCCCTTCAATGAAATAAAAATATGGATAATTGGGAATGCTTATCTACATACCCCTAACCACATTCAAAGGCAGAAATTACATCCATAAGGGAATGGGCAACCCAATATGAGAGAAAAATAAAACACCTCAAATGTGTAAATGATGAATTAGTTTGGTGACACATTCACATTGGGTACCACCATAATGATGAAACAGATATCTATTACCTCATACATTATGGGTAATTATTCTACAAAAATTATGAAATATGGATGTCATATAGGATCTATATATATACAACCAATTTACATGAATGAGTTAGTTTATGAGGAATATTAGTTTTCTCTTTTAAGAAGATAGCATCCTATTTTTTTGGGGTGATCACATTGCCTCAACACCAAATAAAAATCATAAAGATATATAGGTACAAAAACCACATAAATCATCAACCACATCCCATGCTGATTTTGTGATCTTGATGGTGGTACCTTTGGAAACTAAAAAAACTATAAATACCCAAAATGATCATAGGGTGGCCATGGAGGGATTGCATGCCCCTAAAAACCCAAAAAACCATAATCATATTGGAAGGATGACACTTTACCCCAAATCAATTTCGGATATCCTATATTTAATCCTAATACTTCATTGGTGATTCAAAATATTATGAAATGCACTTTGTGTCCTCATACACCCCTATGATGGGTCTATAATACCAAAAGGTGCTGATGATGATGTGATTATCTGTATAGAATCTGGTTGGGATAGATTTTTTTTAGTATAACATACTTTATGTATAATAGGTCACGGGATAAGAATACCATCATCATAAATTCCATAATCAATTTAGCTCCATAGAGTAAAATACGATTATAGACCTCAATAATTGAAAAATATCATAAAAATTAGAGTGTCTCTTTCATTATCTCAAGATATAAGGTTCTCACAAACTCAAAATTTATCCCACTCTCATATGATAATATATAATAACATAATTCATGGTTCCTTTTAAAGGATTTACAAACATATTTTTATCTAGATGAAATACCAAGGGGGATTCCATGAGATCATAGAAACAGGAAAACACCAAGAGGATTCCAGTTAGAAATCTCATAAAAAATCTCATCCCACACCAATGGTATATATATAAAGGCATGGTCGGGTGGATAATTCTAATAGAACCCTCAAACTAGTAATGATTCAATATGAAGAAACTATATAGTCCTTATATCTCCAAGTGACATCCATCGAGGAGTAACAACAACAAACCCACCTTTGAATGGTTGTAAAAAGCAATATGTGATTCCCCAAAATGAAATATTAATCAAAAACATGTATTCCTTATATAATAAATAGGTGCCTCCCTATTACCTCATATACATATATAAAAATCACGCCTAGATAAAAAATCCATGGAATCCTAGTTAGGTCTGACACACTGACTACGCTGACAATTTCTGTTTTCATACGATACTAGTTCATAGCATATATGACCGGTTTTTCATCAATATAATCTTATATAGAATTTCCTATATTGTAATATTTATAATGGGAAATCATTGAATCATGTGAACAACATAACCCCCACCCAAATATAAAGAGGGTGTTACAAGAAAGATGTTATAACTAGGAATGAAAATAGGTTCAATAACTGGATGATTCAAAAGATAATTTATTAAGATCACACCACACCGAGACTGCGGCTTGGAAAACTAGACCTAGTCCCAACAACAAAGGATTATTCTTTCAATCCACCTAACAGAGGAATATGTTACCTTTAAATATAGAAAAAGGAATAATGGAATGTTTCCCACTTACTACTATGATAAATCTAAATTGTTATATATATTTTTTACTTTCCTTCTTTTTATGTATGCTCACTCAATCAACAAATGGAATCCACATTGGTTAAATAACACATTTTAAGATCAGATAATTTTAATAAGTTTATAATCACTTTCACAAATGATGAATGCACAACTAAGTATGTGTTCCATGTATCTAACTATGTAGCAAGAGGTCGAGACCATAGAATCCTAGGGCACAATTGAATCCATATGGTTTTTCACATATAGGTATGTTATTCTACACTATTTCGACATTCAATGAATGTCACAATATGTAATAGAGTGAATGAAAATGTTGATTTATATACAAGTCACTGTAAAATAGAAAACAATTACGTTGAAACATAATTATGGATGATGAAATTTTATATGTCGATGACACTCCCTGAACAAACGGGATGTATTTCATTGGTGACTCCCAATGTCTGATTTATGAGAAAATAGAAAACCTACAATTTAACCAGGATATTTTATGAACATTATTTATTTCCTCGTAGAGGGTAATTCTTTCCAACTCCTCATTTGCTGAATTCTGACCTAAGAAAGAGGTAGAATATGAAGCCCATATTATAGTCTTAGAGCTTGCCCTGCAGCAACAGATAACCTTTTTAAATAATAAACATGATTTGAATATAATAATTGAACATGTCAATGATGAATATTCTATCAAGAATGAAGAATTTTCTCCTCTAATCAGTTATATGACATGAATGATTGGATAATTCCATTTGTATCAAATGTTGAATCAAGTATCATGATCAGTTAATTATCAGGATGATACATTGGCTAATGAGACAACATTCCTTACCAATTTCGATCTAGATGATTTAGAAATGAATTATACACACAAAAGGGAATTTTCATGGGAAAACATCTAAAACATCGAGGAAATTAATTAGATTACACTACCCAAGTGCACATTGATCTAATATCCACCACTATATGGATGGATAAGGTAATATATTAGCTTTAAAATAAAAACCCCAAATCTGATTCATCAATAATGGAATAGATTCGACTTTGTCTTGGAAAATTCCACATTATATATAGTATTATTGAAATAAAAGACCAAGAAAAATGATGAATTAATGGGGTCCTCCTCATATGCATTGTAGGAGTGAATCCATCCATCATGATGGAATTCCATGCAAGCTATCACCTTGCTTACCAGTTAGGATCTAGGATCTCCCAACAAATTGGGGGGCTATGATACTAATGAAAGATGTTGATTCAATACTATTTAAAATTCACCTGGATGTATCACACACTTTTTATCACACAAACATCATGCATCAGCACCCATAATTCTTACATAAAACTAATTATTCTTGGCCATTTTTCGTATAGGGAATGGACATTTTGGGGTCATATACACAAATTAAAACTATGTTTATTAAGTATATCCTTAATTTTAAAAATACCTTTTTCAAATGGTCTATAGAAACACATAACAAATATAACTATTCAAAGATTATTATCAACATTGTGATGTCTAATATTATCACCATATTTAGTGTCCCTCACACGATATTGATGTAGAATGAAACTAAATTATATTATTTCTAGCTTAAGAGGTTGTATCCACAATATAATATCAATTATAACCATTATTATCTATCTTGGGTAGTCAAAGAAGGTCATATAGAGGCCATCAATAAGACCATAATTAATATAATTCATAATACTGAGGAAAAATAGAAGAGGACATGTTTGAAATTTCTCATGTATGCTTGTCAATACTACCATACCACCACTCACACTTCCACATGAGAAACTATATATTCACTATTTTATTGAAAATATGTAGTTTTACCCATCTATGTATATCATCCCTTACATCAAGCATCTATATGTGGAAAAATATTAGATGTAGAACCATCACAGTAGTTGCAATATGAGTTAGAAAAAACAAATAAGAAAATATTGTGCACACTATAAAAACTCAAAGTCAACCATAATGAGATAGGATGAGTATTCAACAAAGAGTTAATCCTCCAATTATTCCTCTATATAGAATTGATACACTTTTTAGAACCCAGATGATAATAGGGGAGAATTACAAAAAGATGTAACCCTTGTAGGAAGGACTGCGTGTCATACCGAAGTTCTATTCCCAAAGGGTTATCTCACTAGACACAATAGAAAGGGAACAAATTAAAAACAGAAAAATGTGTTGTTTATAAATTAATATATTGCCTAACTACCACTATTATAAAAAATTACTAACATGATGACTTTAAACTAAATAGTTCCCCCAAACTCTAGTTTGATGTCCTTAAATTCAACAACACCCCACATCCCATTGGAAATACTTTGAACCACACAACACCCTATATCATTGATGAAAGAATTTATACATTACAATACGCCAAGACATGGCTGAGAGACAACAAAAATCACAATAACCTTGGTTGTTTTCTCGTTTCCTAAAACATCAGGGACTACTTTCACATAACATGATGTTTATCATCAAGGTAACATCCTTGTTGTATGACAATAAATTGCATGGAAACCTCCTTGTCCCATGAAATAAAACTGCATGAAGATAGGTCATGTGGTTATACAGATAATCATATCACAAGATTATGTAATAAAAAATCACATGATTTATCCCATCAACTAGAAAATATATTCAATACATTTTTTCATAACCGGCATGGTTCTTGAATCCTTATTTAATATTAAATTATCTATAAACCAAATTCATATATTTGATATTAGAAAAATAACAAACTAATTCCTTGAGATTATATAATTTTAATGGAACCCGATATACATTGATCACATTTAATCATAATCCACACCTATAGGAAATTCGTAATAGAGACTGGATATTTTAAAGGGGACATACAAGGATTCATTACTGACAAATAAAATGGATCAAAGATTTTTTTAGGGGTTGTTTTTGTCCGGGAAGAAAGGCTCCCTTAAATACAAGTGTTGTTGTACCAACTATGCATGATATTAGATTCCAACATAATTAATTGTCGTCATATACCCACTGGTTTACACCATCTATTGACTCATATATTCTTTGGTTATGATTTACTCTTTCCATATTCCAAATATTCTAGCATATTTAGATTCCACCAATGTTATCTGTCTATAGACAATACCAATTATCATTGAAATTTAATAAAATCAAATTTGTAGTCGATTTAATTTTGGGGTACGTAAATACTATAAAATCATAAATTACTTGTGTATTTAAATCCCTTTTGACAATAACGTTTTTCAATCAAATGAAATTCATCCCCCCTATTCATGACAGAATTTTCAGATGTCGTGATTTTATATTATCATGAAATTTCAAAAAACAAATGAGCCAATATCCTCCTTGATCTCCCTTATAGTATATTGGTAACAAAGAGTACCTAATATGTAGGTAACCCACTAGTATAAATGGTGAATAAAAAATATTCATTGATATTGTTCCTAGGGTATGTTTTTTCCCATGATGGGACACCACTAGTATTCACAGATGAATAACAAAAAGCCAAAGATCTTGTTCTTAGGTACGTTTTTGTCCCATAATTGGGGTAACTCTCTAATTGTTTATGATTTTTTGTAAATAAATTAAATATCATTGATATCATTTATAACATGAAACACAATGAAAAGATTTCTATACATGAAACACAATGTTATATTGCATTATTCATGACAATAAATTATGTAAAATCCATTATATATTATTAATAAATTTTTTAAACCTTATTTTAATAACCTTTCCATTAAATAAATATATGTGTGAATAGTTAAAAATAATTTTCAAACATTGTGTATAAAATTTTTATAGAAATAAATCATATTTATAGGTAAATACTGAATATCTCAATTAAGTCATAATACATATCAAAATAATAGTTTTCTCAAAAAAATGATTTTTATTAATATTGTGATTATTAGAATTTTAAAATTTACAAAATTTTGAAAAATAATTTGATAAAATTGACGTTATATTTGAAATCATCACGGAAAAATTATCTTAGGGATAATTTTTGGTATATTTAGGAAGATTATAATTTTTATTGAATTATTAAAAGTACTGAATTTTAATTTTGAACCTCCTTTTAGTTTATTTATTTTAAAAAGTATAATTATATACTAAATTTATTTTAATGTAAAATATGTAAACTTATTCATCCATTATTCATACTTATGTCATTGGAATAGATTGTTTTTATTTTAAATATAATAATATTTCCAAATTTCAACATTTACACCTTAAAAACATTCTTTCTCATCATGTCTGTAAGATTAATATTATATTAAAATTTTACAGTTATATGAATATAATTTTGAAAAAATGGATTCCATATTTATAATCATCATAATTTATATTATCTAATATGGTTTTATTATTTTTTGGACCAAAATTGAATAGTAATAATGGTAGACATTATATTTCATGGCTAATGTAAAAATGGAATTACTAGGGGTTAAAAGTGTTAAAATCTCATATAAAATTGTATAATATTTATTGGATGGACATATTTAAATCATATATGGATTGAGGTATGAATTTTATGTATTTTTTACTGTTTTTTAAATGGAGGAACATTGTATATTGATTAGATGGGGCTTTGTTTAAAAAAGAAAGGATTGTTTATTAAGAGAAGATGAGATTGATTTACATAATTCTAAAAATGGGAGATTTATGATTATGTCACTGTGGAAATGTAAAATGATCACCAAGAAGATGAAAATCCCATAAGAATGTATTGCTACTACCACCAATATTTTAAAGGACCCCATCTACCACATTGGCCCCCTACTGACATGTGCGATAATATATTTCATGTAGGAAAGAGAATCCAGGAATTATATCCATCTATTGGTGAGTATCCTAGACAAATGATACAATCCCATCTTGATGATAGGCATAATAATGGTACAATATCTTTCAAAAAAAATATTGTACCACCCTTGATTCTTTTCCTGCAATACTACAATTATAATTCACATCATCTCTTCTTGAATTGAGGAGGAACGGCCACAGGTACGCTGAAAGCATCGAAGGACCTCTCCCAAATTGTTCATGAAAATAGCACCATTCTTCGAGGGCCCCAGATGACCTAGTGAGGCACCATCATAATTGACCTTGATCTAACCAGGAAAAGGATCCTTCTATAAGACTTCAAAAGTACTAATAGGGGGCCTAATTTTCATTCACGCTGACCCATTCAAGGACAGACATATCATGCACCAAATTCAAGCAATAAAGTTCCATCTATGTGAAAACCTAACAAAAATCTACATCAATCAATGATAGTGTATCACCGACTTTGAAATAATTCCTTTCATGAAAATTATTCTTCCTAGCATTCCATATAATGTGAATAAAATCAACTTTTAACAATATTAAAATGATCTTTTAACAATGGAAACAACACTAGACTGCAACATCCCTAAAGAAACCCTCTTATGGAATCCATCCAAGGTAAAATAATTTTAAAAATATCCACCACATCCTACCACATTAATGGTATAAAAACTAAAATAAGAAATAAGTGATCCACAACCGCCCAGTGCTGATGAAAAATAAAAAACGAGGAACACATAGAAATACAACAAGAATGACGACAAAAATTAGTTGGTATTTTCCCATGAACCACCAATGAGATATAACTGGACTGAGAAGTCCTAATGAATCTCCTATTAAAATCCCTTATCCAGTGAGAATTAATTCTACAATCCAAAGTGTGTTCGTAGAACAATTTGGAAAAAAAATCCCTTTGAAAAAAATATCACATAACCAAAAAAAAGATCTATCATAAAAATAATCACAATTAACAGTGTAGATGATATGAGTCGAGAGACCCTCCATATTCTCAAATTGGTCCTTCAATGTAATATCCAAATACAAGTTAGTCACCTCATATAGAAGGGATTCTACAATGGGTGACTAGTACAATTACCTTCCAAAATGGAAGATAAGAATTTATTGAGAACAACTATCTGGAGTTATAATCAATTGAAGAATAAGTGGTTTTAATAGTAACTGAACAGAGGAATTAATATAACCAAACATTACATTCCAGATCTAATGCATAAACATAGCCCAAAGTAAGGTGAGAGCCTCAGAATCACCATTGTAAAGACTTTATATAAACGCAACCTACAAATAATTATTTAATAATTGGAGGTTCTTAATTAATAGGTCCATTCGATCATATGGTTTTCAACAAGTGCTCCAGGATACAATTTCCAATTTCCTCTTAAGAATGATGCCAATCCTGATGAAGTTATTAATAGACACATATGATTATCAGGATGATAGAGATATGATTTTTATACAACACAAAGTAGTAAAAAACATTGGATAAGCCTTCACGAGACAAACATGACAAGCCATAAATAGAATGTTACCTTTCAATGTAGTGAGTTATCATTTCACATTGCCGATGATATCTGAGATGTATAAGGATTTTGGTCAACCCAAAAAACTGTGATCCCCAAGATAAATAATGGGGAAAACTCCCTCCTAAATTTCCAATGCTATGATAATTTTATTCTTCCCAAGGAAAAAATATACCATCAAAAATAAACAAATGATTTACTCACGTTGATCTCTTAACCAGAAAAATTCTCATCCTGTGAAAGAGATCACTTGATATAGTTGGTTTTTCTTCTACACCCTTTAGTGAAAAGTATGTTGTAGTTAGCATAAAATAAATGAGTAAGAGAAGATAATAATCTTCTAGCACTAATTGATCTCAAATTCCCATTACCAACCATAATGGGATATAGTCTACTAAGATAATCCTATACTATCAAAAAATAATCATCGCATAATGTGGATCAGCTTTCTTTACACCTGTAAAAAATAAAATATTCCTTACAAGGTACATTAATCAAAACCTAGATATGTATAGACCCAAAAATTATATATACCCAATCAAGGATGAAATAATCAAAGATAATCATTTGAAGGTACTTATAAATGAAGCCACAATCTGTTGTTCCAAAAGCCTTTCGGAAATCAAGTTTGAGTGAAATATTGCGAGCCCTGATGGGCTTCCTGGAAAAAATAACCCATTATATGTCAATAATGAGAAAATCCTAAATGGATCTTCCCTTGATGAAAAAAACAGATGTGGGAGTCAATTCTAGTCGTGATTGTTGTTAGCCTCTTTTCCATGATCATATAAATGATATTATAGATGGTATTGAGTACTGAAACAAGCCTGAAAGGGTTGATCTCATTGGCATTTTTCACCTTCTGTAAAAGAGATAGAAAATATGAATTCACATCATAAATAAGCACAAATCATTTAAATGAGTAGGTGGATTACCTGAATGATAAACAAGGATAATATCCTAGATGATCTGGATGAATTGGTTGCCAAAACCTTCTGAGCTAGGGGCACTGTTAGATTTGAGATTGAATGTGGCTTCCATTATTTATAACTTTAAGAGAATAGAGGTAAGGGACATATTTTTTTTAGAGAAACATGTATGTGAATAATACCTTGCATGGGGTCACTAGGGGAAGATGGACCATTGAAATTGTCTTTAATGTAAGAGATCACATGCATAGAAAGATCCTTACTATTATGGTAATCTGACATCCACTGTTAATCTAAGATAGAGGTCTGGAAACCTTTCGTGATTTTTTGTTGATAATTAAAAAAAATTGATATTTGTCACCATCTTTTAACCAATTAACCTTAAATTCAATTCATTGAATTATATCTTTATAGTTAAAGAGACCATTCATCTTGGATGCAGTGATAGATTCCCCACGAATTCCATCATAAAAGAAATTCATAGAATTCTGTTGTTGTATTATTTGTAGAGAACCCTCATGAAAGGATACATCAACATAAAGAAAACTGATGCGATCAATACTAAATGTTTTCAAAGATCTCTCGAATTGCTTTAGCTTGATGATACTAGTAAAGTAATCCTTCCTACATCCCATAGAGTTTCAAATGTACTAAAAAATTAGCCTACACTAAGTATGTGTAACTCTAGATTTGTTGAATGTGAAGTGTAAAGGCTGCTTGAGATCATTTCCCATAAGATCAACCAATATAGGATGCTGATAAAAATTAAATATAGAATCCATTGTACATGAGTTGGATCCCCAGGAATCCAGACATGGTTCATTGATAAAGGCCCTATTAATCATGCTTGCATCATACCTATTCAAAAACATTATGTACCATGTATATTTTTCCTCAACAAGATTTACCTCAATCAGCCCATTTTGTTTAATAAACGATTTGAACTCCCTAGAAGAAAATGAATTTTTAGTAGAACCCAACTTCTTATTATTAGTCAATATTGTGTTAAAATCTCCATGAATGATCAAATGGAATGTGGTAGTAGAGTTAATATATTGAATATCCAACCCCAAACTTCTGCGATCCCGGTAGCAGTTATGTGAATAAATAAAGTAGAAAAGATGATGAAAACAAAGATAAGTAGAGCAACATGTGACATGTTGTTCAATATTACCAACCAATGAAATATCTTATATGGATCAACGTGTCAAGACCCAAGGTCTTTTGACCTCTAAATCACACCTATTAGATTCAATAAAATAAAAAATCAAATGTTCTAAATTAGAATAAATGTCATAAAATATTCTCTTTAGATGCTTCGAGCCTATTAGAATATTTTTATGATGATGAATGAAAAGCCTTAGAGATCTCACAATCTCATGTTTGGTAATTACATAACCATTCCAAGAATTTATCCTCCTATAAACATAATACTGGAGATGGAACCCATTTTTTGAATCCCACTAATTTTTGATTTCCGGATTTAGAAGGCCTTCCATGATTTATTTTAGGACATGAATCCACATTAAAAAGATCATTTATGTCAATGTTGTTGAAATCAATTCAAATTTTGATACACATTTCAATACCAGGATCTGCTACATTGGAATAAGCTATGTTACTCACATTCAGGCCTAGAAAAGTACTAGAGTTGTCCATATTTTAAGTAGTGTGTTATGCTTTACTGTTAGCCTTGCTAGTTTCATTCATATCAATAATTAATGTACATAAATATCTTGGTCTAGTAGGATGACCTAATCCATTATTCATATTGATGATGTCTCCAATTGGTTCTGAACAAGAACTTTATTTCTCCAGCTCTATAGCTACATGAACTTCTTCATTAGGGACTATCAGTGAGATATTATCATTAAAACCCACCTTAATGATTCCATTCCTGGAGATGCCATTCAGATATGAACCAGCATCAGTGTTATTCCTTTCAAAACAAAGCATAGAGCCCCAATTGTTAACCTTGTTACTGATTCTATGTTTGTTTGAAGAAACAATAGTTCTTTCCTACAATAAATTTGCATGAGGGGTCCTTGTAAGATAGGAAACAATAGTAATAAAGTCTCATGACCACAGGTCCCTAATGAAATGATTGATTCCCTGAGGGATGTATCAGAGACAAGAGATATTGGTATTATTTATGCCGATGATGATGCAGTGGGGACACCAATGAACTACTCACCATCCTCTAATGAAAGTACTACATTTTTTATATCTTTCTCTAGACCCTGCATCATGGAGATTTTATCCATTAATATTTTCATGTGAAAAACCAAATTATAAATCTCATTTTAAAAAGACAGACCCATTTTAAGCTCCTCAATGAGATTAGGTCCCATTATGTCATTAATTTCATGACCCAAAAAAACAGGAGGACTTGGTAAATCAAAGATCTTTATTTTTTCTAATTCATTAGTAATATTCTCCTTAGACTTTTTTGAGGGATTATAATGTTGGAGGGTCCATGTTTTGAATCCCCCTCTTTCTCCATAGAAACCCTCTTATCCCTTTTATTCTGCTTCACTATGTTACAATCCGTACAATTAGGAACTACATTATCCTTCTTCTATAGCATTCTAAAATTGACAACTAAATGGACAACAAAATTGAAAATATCCCAAAAATGAGGAAACCATTCATATTCAACCTTTATCTCATACATATTTCCATTAACAAGGAATGTAATGCAATATGGTCTCTTAATTTCCATGAAATCATCGACCAGATGTCTATAATAAATCACTACACCTCTACCATATGTCTCTACTCAATTTTAATAGGAATTCCAATACAAAAGGCAAGGTTATTAGGGATATTGGGGTGCCAATACATCCAATTCAGACCACGGAGTTTGACGAAAATCTTATAATTTGTTTTCTTAAAATTAAATGTATTAAATCTAACATTCTATTTAGATATTCTAAGAGAACCGGACTTGAAATTTATATTGCTAAGCTCCCAGGACCAGTTGAAAGCAGACCTCGATTAAAAAATTTGTGAAAACAACCACTACCTATAAGAATTAATCTTGAGTTTCTGATGCCCTAGGAATGATAAATCAATTTCATAAGATTAACATAATAATAGGTTTATCTCCATTTAAATTAAAGACATGACCCATGATTGAGAATTCTAAATGATCAATTCTTTGTTGTAAGGCCACAGGGTCCATAGTCACTGAAAAACTTCCATTCTCATGTTTAATAATATTATATGGTCTGGGAATACCATCTGTTCTTGAAGAAAAAGAACTAGAAAGAACATCTGAAAAATGAAACTCCCCTATTCAACAGATCCAAAGAATCAAAGGATTTCGAGGGAAATCATTGATTCTATAAAGATAGTTGATCATCCTAGAAAGAAAATTCCCACTCATGCTTATATAATAAAATAGTGAAATTAGAAAAGGATCCAAGACCACAAGATAACAACATCAATAACACCATCAAATAATATGAGATCAGCATCACCAGGGTTACAAAATCCATCCATTCTCCAAATTGATGATGATTATGAATCATGGGAAAATAATTAGTACACATTTTATTTTCAATCACATTACAACTGTTCCACTCATGCTAATTATAAAAGTCTATCCATATCCACCCAAATTGATACCATAAAACAAGTTTGGTTCAGAAAGGTCCTTCATAGATTAAATATAAAATTCTATCCTACAATCATAGAAGCTATATTTTTTGTATCAATTCATCCAAATAAGTATATTTGTGCAATCGTATAAAGGATAACTGAAATATAGGTAATGCCCATCAATGAGTTTTTTTATTTCTTCATCCACATAAATAAAAAAATACAAAAAATTGATGATATAAAAACATAATTATCTTCCATAAATGTATATGATGTTTTCTTATGTGAATGATCTATAACCACTTCCACTCATATTAAATGGTTTACAAAATCCTTGTATGTGTCTGTGATGGACTACCCGCTCACAAAATGTGGTCATTATTTTATCCACTACATCCTCAATATGATTGAAATAGTTATGGGTCATTTATTTATATTTTTATGTAATATATTATAATACATTATGAATTATTATATCACACATTACATCATAATCTCCTTTTCGTAGGAATATGATAACATTTCTCATGTTTATGATGTACAACCACCTTGTGGGACAATTTAATTTTATCACACATAAAAATATGGTAGTAAGTATGTGTTTTATAAAAATTTGAGATATATATGAAATTAAAATGATTTGAGAATGATAATATATCAGTAAGCATTCTTGGTTTCAATCCAATTAGAAAATGGAAGCATCGTTCATGCATATGTATGACCTACTGTCTTTATAAAAAATGATTATCTTTTCAAATACATAAATTTTATATATTGATATAAATAAATTAATAATAAATAAATAGTTTATTTATATCATGGTTGAAATTATAATGATAATGAAACCCTGAAATAATTAATATGACCAAAAATAATAAATCCAAACATAAAATAAAAACAAATCATTTATTGTTTGAAATGTGACATTAACATGTAATTGTTAATAAACAAGAAATAAAAGGCCAGAATAAAATCATATATTGTAATATATATAATTATGGTTGAGTAATAGGTGTGTCATAATTATATATTTATTAAACATGAGTTTATAATGTGTATGAAATACATTATGATTTAAGGTAAGTGAATTTTGTCTCAAATTTCCATCTTTGAGACGTATGTTATGCAATGAGCGTATCTTATTTTACGAGGCATATATACAGTAACTATGACACGTAATTTCATGAATTTATTTATCCTGATGTATTTTTATGTTTCATTTAAAGTATATCTTTATAGGGAATATGATTCAAAGTTATAAAATTGTTAATTGACTTTATGTTATAATCCCACCATTTATTGAGATTAGATACAATTATGATTTTGATGATAAGATTTTATGATTCATATCTTAAAAAAATCATTAATTTTATTCATTTATGGGAATAATGATTTAAATAGAAAAACTTTATACACTCTATGGTACATAAAATTATTGGTATTTATTTTATTGAAACTTTGATTTTATGTCTCTCTTCGGATGAAAATATGGTTTCCTCCAAGTCTATGTTTTTAATAAATGATTTAATTTTTTTAATATTACCGAATGCTTTTTAAAATTCATTTTTACTCATTTTTGACTCTTTATAATGTTTTTGAGATTTACATTCATGATTTTTTTACAAACAATTCCTATTTTTTACCATAATGGGAAAAAGAATTATTAATTTAAAATATAGGGCATTACCAAAACATCCCATTGTCATGACTATTATTTTCTGAAAATATTCCTTTATGATTTTACCATGTTATTTTGAAATAAAATCATTTGTAATATGTTTTTTTAAATATGTATCAAAGTGGAACTGAAAGTTTCCTCATCAAAAGTTTTATATGATATTTAATTATTTCTTTATAGGATTTCAAGGATATTATCAATTAAATAAATTTTTAATAATATTTTTAATTTTTAATTTTTAAATTAAACTTTATATTTATCATGAAATGTTTTGAATGATCTTTCAAACTAATATTCCTTCTAAGATAACATCTATTGATGTTACCTATTCTTTACATATAATATAATCCCAATATTCAATTCTTATTTTTTTTATTGGTTTATTATGAAAATATAGTTATGAAACTCAGATTTAATCCATGGGAAATACCTTTATTGAATTCTTATGAATCCATAGTAACTTTTAGGGGTTATCATATTGTGAAATGATGAAATGATTATCAAACATATATCTTTTCCATTGGTTATGTGAGAATGAAACGTTTATGAAACTAATTTCATTTAAGGGGTCATGATATGATGGATGTTTTATTATATATTGGAACACATTTGTATGATTTTCATTATTTGATTGGTGGGACCTATATCCTCCTCCAATTAATAGGGTAATGATTCATGTGATATGTGATCAAATGATATATGGGAGGTTATTCCAATCCATAAAAATGGTACAAGGGAGGTCATCTCATACCCGTAGTAATTACACATGATGTTAGCCTAAGCATAATATGTTATTAATGTCTCAATTTTAATACTTTAAATATTATTTTCTATACTTATTTGTATGCTAAAAAATTATTTTTTATTCTAGAGTTTTGATTTCATTGATAATGTTCATGATTTCATTATGATCAATGTATTATGAAATGAAAATATTATTTGCATGACTGGATATTATAATAATTGATATATAGGGTACTGTTTTAAAATGTTTTAATCTAGTTATCATAAGCTTATGTTCATAACGTTATTATGTATTATTCCTATTTACACTTATTGAGCATATGGTCTCACAAATTCATATGTTTCACAGTCCTAGGATTTGATGAAATTTATTTTGTATAATATATGTATGAAGTGTTCAAGTAATGAAGAACATAGTGAGGGAAGATTTCACTCACATATATAATATTTTTAATGTTTCCAGGTTTCAAAAGGATCTAAACTATAATGGTCCTCATGAGTGAGTTCTTGTTATGTAATGATACTTCATCAACAAAAATATCGTATCTTTGTATGAAAGGCATGGGATTCAATAGTTGGTACTAGAGGATATATTTAGTTAACCATTAGAAACTAGGATTACAAATACATCATGATACCCCTATGGACATGACTAAGGATAGGTAAACGGATAAGTCAATGTATAGAACCATTTCATGGAATTTTGGTTAAAGATAGAGGGTGTGGTTCCCAAGAAAGTACCCCACTATCTAGATACAACTGTTGATGGTACAGTAAAACAAAGGTACCTATAGGAAATATATATGAAATGGCACATTTTTATATATATATTTCCACACAGTGCATGATTATAGGCCTTTCAACACACCTAGTCTGACACAACAATTGGGTATGCTTTGGAAATTCAAAACCACTTTACGTACCGTCATAAATGATTTAAATTGACGTTAATAATTAATGAACTAGGATAAACATACAGTGTCATATATTAAAATAATGTTCTATAATATATAAATCCTATAAGTTATTTCTCATGATTATATTGTCATTAATGATGATTATTGTTTCTTACAATATGATTATTGTTTTTATTCAAAAAATAGAACCTAACAAAACTGTGTTATTTTTGAGTGGATAGATAATTCAATATCTATCACAAATAAAATGCATGAATTTAACATCATTATAATTGCCTTTTTTAATTAATAAAAAATAAATGACTACTGGAGCATGATTAAAATCCCTATTGTTTTTTTGATACTAAAAATGTGATGATAAATGTTCGCCTTATCAGGGATAAAAAGGTAATTATTAATGATCCCTTTATCAACACTTTTAGAAGTGCTGATAAAAGAAAATATTTATTAGTGCTGATAATGGAACATACTACAGGGTTCTATAAAGAACATTGAATCACTAGAAACACCACTAATAAGGTAAAAAATATGGACAAAATTATGAATTTTAATAAGAAAAATCTTCTATAAAATAACTAGATAAAAAAACTATATTAATGAGATAAGGAAAACATCTATATAATTGAGAAAACCACTCATTCTCAAGAAAAATAAAAATATTTTATAAGGAAACACTTATTATATTATAAAAAATTAATCTAATTTTGGGAATTTTAAACTAATATTTTTTTCATAAAAGGAACATTATGTATCAGAATTAGTTTCAGTTGATTCATTTATGTCACACCATTTATTGTTCATCTTAAAGAATTATCTCTATTAAAATTATCCAAATATGTATAAGATAAAAAATATATTCTAATTAATTTTATAATATAATATTGAATGAAAAAAATCTATGATCATTTTCTTGATTTGGGTAATGTGATGTTCTTTTTAAACTAAAATTGAACTTCTATAATTGAAAGAAGTTGTTTGATTTATAATGGTAACACCATGTATCATATTCAGGTGAGGATTATTCCCACACAACCCAAATTACATCTAGATCAGTTTTTTAAATTATAAAAATAATTTGAATGCATTTTCTCAGTATTTATTTTCTAATTTTTTTTACAAAAATGTTTTTTTAAACACTAAACAAAGACATTGAGTGATACTAGTCACATAATGTGTTATATGGAAATGGGATTAATTCATACATCTAAAAAATTACTTATAAATATTTATACTAAATCATCAAGTGAATTCGTGAATGATTTCTCAGTTTACAATGAGTGAAATGTTTTGTACTAGAAAGTCAATTTTAAACTGATAACATACTCACTAAGTCTTATAGGACAGATATTGCATCCAATTTAGGTGAAATTGATTCCTACACATCAAAAATTTCATAAGAACCATTATGATGAATTATTAAAACAATATGAATGTTTTTTCATGATGTTGAGTATATAAATATTTTTTTACTAAATTTAAGGTTCATTTTTAAATATAAAGATGCACATTGAGTCATACCAGACACACCATGAATCGGATTGGGGTGGTCCTATTTCATACCCATCCTAAATGAATTATGGATTTTTTTGTAGTGTATGAAGGGAATCTAAATATGTTAGCTCATTTTTTAGAATGTAATATTTTTTTCATAATAAAATTTCATTTTATAAAAGAGACACACACATAGAGTTATACAAGTCTAATATTTTGTCCATTCGATATGAAATTGATCCCTACATGTAAAAAATTTAATATGAATCTTTTTAAAAAATTATAAATACAATATGAGTGAATTTTATTATTTTTTAGTGAATGAATCTTTTTGAACTATAATGTAAATTTAATCCTGATAACAGACACATTGTGTCATGCTAGGCACATTTTTTATCAGGTTGAGTTGATAATGATTCCTTTGTCCCGTATATGACGCATATATCATTATAATACTATAACAAAATAATCATAACATATTTTATTTTATATGAGTATTTTAGTTTCCATTTTTACTAAAATTAATGTTATTTATAAATTAAAAGATACACATGGAGTCATATCGATCACACCATGCATAATATTGAGATGTGGATTATTCATAAACATACCAAATTCTCTATGGATATTTTTAATAAATTATCAATATAATACGAATGTGATTTATTTTTTTTATTATATCGCTTGTCTTTTTAACTAAAATATTAAGGTAAACTGGAAACACAAAATTTAATTCATACCAATCACATAGTATGTTATCTTGACATGTGACTTATTCCCATATTTGGAAAATGACTTATAAATAATTTTATTAAATTTTCAAGACATTCGCATCATGTTTTCTTAATTTGTAGTGTGAAAAACTTATTGAAATAAAATGTCAATTTTAAAGTGATAACCAACAATTTGTTTCATAATAGTTTCATTGTGTATTATATTTAGGAGAGTATGATTCATATAGAAAAAAATGACTTACGTATCATTTTAATAATGTATCAAAATAATATAAACGAATTTTCAAGTTTTTGAGTATTATAGTCTACTTTTTTAGTAAAATTAATTATATTTTTAGAAAAAAAGATGCACATGGAGTCATACCAGCTACATAGTGCATTAGATTGAGGATATTTGGATTCTAAAATATCTAAAATTTCATATGGATAATTTTTATAATTTATTAAAAATATAGATAAATTATCATGGTTTGGAGTAAGTCACTTTGTTTTGTAACTCGAATGTCATTTTAATCTAGTAACACACATGTTGAGTCATATATATCACATCATGTGTTAGTTTTTAATGAGACTAAATTTTACACATAAAAACCAACATATCAACCATCTTCATAAATTATCAAGACAATATGATCATGTCTTCTCAGTTTTCAGAGCGAAATAGTTTTTGAGATAAATTTTCAATTTTAAACAAATAATTAACACTCTGAGTTATACCAGGGAAATCATGTATCAAAATGCGGTTTGGATTTCTCTTACACAAAAATCATTATATACAAACTGTTTTACAAATGTATCAAAATAATATAAATTCATTTTATTAGTTTTTTTGTATCTCAATTGTCATTATTATTAAAAAAATTAATTTTAAATAAAAAGTTAGACATGGTGTCATATGAGTTACACCATTAATTAGATTTAGGTGTGGGTATTTACTACACATCCAAAATGAATTTTGGATTATTTTTCAAAATTATAAAAAAATAGTATGTTTTTTCTCTATTATGATTATTTCACTTTTTATCATTACTAAAACGTCATATTAAACTAGAAACACACCCTTTGAGTCATATAGGTCACATTATGTGTCGGTTTGAGGTGAGGGTAATTTCTAGATATAAAAAAATATTTTTAATCATTTTACTAAATTATAATGAAAATCAGAGTGTGTTGACATATTTTTCAATATGTTAGTCCTCTTTTTAAATAAAATTAACTGAAATATTAAATAAAAAAGATATAGTTGGAATCATACATGGAACAATGTGCATGATAATGTGGATATAATATTAATACATATCAAAAATACTTATGTATTGTTTTCATAAAGTAAAAAAAATCTTAATTCATTTACATTGTTTTGAATATGTGATGTATTGTTCGAACAAAAATGTAAATTATAAACTAAAGACATACAATTCAAATCACACCGGTCACACCATGGATCAAATTGATGTGAAGATGATTAAGAATGTGGTGTATTTTATCCTTCAGACATATCCATGAATACAAATAATAAATAAGTATTCCATTTAGATGAATAAAGAATCCCCATGATCCCTGAAATGCCTCACCCAAAATAAACATGTTCTATATTTTCTAGATTGATGCAGATGATTGATGAAAATTTATATCATCTAAAATGATCTTTGAGAAATTAATAATTATATACAACTAATAGTGAATTTATCATTAAAATAGTAGAACGAATATTTTATCCATGCTATTTATTAGACATTATTTATTTTTTTACTACATAAGATTACACATAATAAAACTCGGAAGATTGATATGTGTAGTTCTTTTTGTAACTAGGTACATATAAGAATATATTGATCATCAAATAAATAATAATTATAGAAAACATATTTAAAATTATTTGAAAATTCAATATATATTTAAAACTTCAAGGGATAACATGGGGTCATACATAATAAAGTGGTTAACTAAAAATGATAGTAAGGGAAAAATATCACAACACGAAGAAAGTATTTTATGTTATAAAATTTTAATATCAATGATATATAATAGTGGGGAAAATCATAATCATTAATACTAAGTCATGGTATAAAATGATAAAATAATGAAAACATGGGGAATGTGGAAACCAAAACAAATTGCATCATAAACATATATCAATGATAACTAGAAATAAATAATCATAAAAAATGTTCAATAACCAATTAGATTCACTCCATAATAAATTTGATGACATCTCCCAATAATAAAACATTAATCAATACATTGGAGCACTATAAAATTTCTGGCACACCCGTCACTTATATATCATTGTGATGCATAAGTGTTCCACATAGTTCATAAAACATGTAATAATTTATCATTAAATTTTATTTTATAATAAAGGAGTATGGATTACATACATGTAAGTCCCTAATCAAATAAGTGTATGTTTATAATCGTGAAGACCCTTAATATGAAATGTATATGAGTATATTTTCCCTAAAAAATTGTTTTGGAATAAAATTTTGTGGTGAAATTTTGGTAGCATCACAAGGGTGTATAAATATTCATGGAAGGTAATAATGTGAGATAAAGGTGAAATTAATAGTTTATTAATAATATTGACAATAAGGGTTATGAAAGAACATATCCAATCATTTTAAATTTTTTTTAGATTACAATGATAGTGAAGATAATTGATTAAAGAGGATAATGATAAGGTCCCATAATAAATTTTGGAATGGTAATGGTTGTACATTATGGATCATGGGAGGGCATAATGGAATTGAGAGAAGTCTCCCATAATTTATACATAATGTTGATATTAGATGAGATATGGTGTTAGGGAGGAATATAACAATATACAATATAGGGGTGGATTGTGTATTTTAAAATTCGTTCACAATAATTCCTTTGGATGACAACTATAGATTATGTTGATAAATAGTGTTTATCTTCTATATGAAAGTATGAGATGTGGGTAAAATGAAAATAAAAAATACGACTATTTATAGTGGTTTCAGGAATTAATATCCCTTATTCCACTCTAACAATTACTCCCTCTGTGATTTTGGTGAAATTTACTAGTCAGTTCCACATATTATTAGACCAATCCACAATTGAGTGCAGGAAGTTGACACCATGACAAATAAGGATAAAAAACTTCTTGTTTTTCAACAGAGAACTGAATAACTAGAGCATTGATTGAGTAGCTCATACTACACCACAATTTTTTACAAGAATTTGATACCATCAATAAAGAGATATTGATTAAAATGATTTCATGTGGACTAACAATTGTTATTACAACTGATAGTAGATGGATCGTCTTTATAAAAAATTAGTTTCTCTATGAAAGAGATGTTCCAAAGTGATCAGGATGAAATAGATCATCAAATAAAATAAGTAATGATTAGAAGTAATTGAGTTATAGAAAATATGATATTCTTAACAAGTATATCTCCAATGTGTAGCCTTTCTTATAGACACTAGAGTCTGATCAATTTATGTAGTAGATCAAGAAAAGGATATCAAAAGAATAATGTTTCAACTTCGAATATGTGTTATAAACTGTGTCTCAATATATCAAAACCACTTCTAATAATACACACACCAATAATCTAACAAATATAATGATATAACATATAAATAACAGATCATTCATTTCAATTCCATATCCCAGAAAATCACCAAATAAATCGTGACAATTCAAATTCATTAGAAAAATTATAGTAGCCATAAATTCCTCAAAGAATAGAAGAATATTTCTCTACATAATACGATTCATTGAATCAATAATAATGAGTTTGGAGTTATTTTAAATGAGAATTAAATTAATATGATATTCCACCAAGGGCATTGCACAAAAATCCGATAAAATGATAAATTAAAATATCCATTGTTGAATATTATATACGATGAATAAGATTCAATATAATTCTAGAATATGTTTTATAATGAATATTAATTTCTTTAAATACACTGAATTTAATATTATTAGTAAAATAGAGATGTTTAATTGTGAGAATAGTAATCAATAAAATTTATAGGGCACTATTATGACAACACTTTACCAACAATCTCCCCCATTTTTTTGATACAAAACCCATAAATATGATAACAGAATTTAGGATTTTTCATAAAATTTAAAAGAAAATAATTTGAAATTCTATTTTATAGAATTATTTCAATATAAGGAAAAGGTTTTTATCCAATTTTCTCCATATTTTTTTTAGATCAAAAATAATATATAGAAAAATATTATAACCCAATTATTTTTGCGAAGATTAGTAATTAAATTTTATAATAATCTATTTAAATAAATAAAAATAAATCTTTGTAAGGATACATAAACACTGAATAAAATGAAATAATGAACATAAAAATGATAATATGGAAATTTTATAGACAAAAAATTTTATAAATACAATACATAGTGTGACTAAGAAACATTTTTAGTCAACTAAAAGGAATAGGGTATGAAAGGTTGTTTAGTATTTTTCATGGTTATAGTTCTATAAGATTATTATAATAATCAAACTTGATATTCCTTTCCACCATATATAATTGAGACTTATTAATAAGACTATACCCTAATTGCATAATAAAAATTCAAGATTCTTGTCTAATATGAAATTTTTTAACAATATTGCCTTCCTAAAATCATGAAAACTCTATTCTTTCTAAATAAAATGGACCAATATTTTTTTTGGAATTTGTTCAACACAAATATGATACTTGGTTCATTCTGAGTTAATTGTTAAAAAAAATTATTTTCAAACGTAACCAATAACATATCACTATTACACATGTTATTTTGAAGAATATCATTCATATCAGCCATAATAATGGTTATTGGTTGAAATATAGGAATCAAATATGGAGAGGTGGAAGGAGAATAGGTAGTTATACTAGTATGAAAAACACTACCCTTATTTGACTCATAATAAATCCATAAATACAACTTCAGATTATAAAATTATGAAATTAAAAGAAATTTGGAATTAATATTTCAATCTTCATTATACATGCGTCTTTTGAATGATTAAAATTCATTCAAGGAAACATAATTTTCATTATGATCATGTAAATTTCTTCTTGAAACATTGACCACTTGTAAAATATTGAAATTTTTATCCTGTGAATTATTGAACTAATTCTCATGATATTCAACCTAATTTGTCATGGAATTAGATGTCCCTTCATCTAGATGTTGTGTCTAAGAAACTACCACAATTTCTAAAGATCTTGAATGAGACTTTCAGATAGAATCTTATATTGGTTTTTAGGTGATATATCACTGGAGAAAGTGTTACAATTTGGAACTTATGTTTTGCCTTTAGTTTCAGATTGATGTATTCAATCCACATGATCAAAAATAGAGAAAACTAGATTATCAACAATTTTAGTAGCCACGTTTTCTGATCTGAGCATTTTTTGCTCTTCATGAATAGATATATATCACAAATGGACAAGTAGTAAATGAAAATTCCATAGATCTAGAATCTGGATTTCAACCTATTGATTATCTTTAATGAAAATGCTCTTGTATATGAATTGACCTAGTAACCTCACATGAACCCTACACCTATTCTTCCATAGGTGGATCTACTCCTTTCATTGTCTTTTCAATCTATTATTAGGAAAAAAAACTTTTTATTCCTCTCTTTCTTCAAAACAAAATCTGTTTTCATTGGGTTGGTTTAGAAATTCCTTCACCTTAGGTTTCACCAATTCCTTCACTTCTAATAGTACATTGCTTACGCAGAGCAAATAATCCTAATTTTTGTTTGTCATCTTCA
Organism: Viscum album; assembly: GCA_963277665.1. Taxonomy (NCBI): domain Eukaryota; kingdom Viridiplantae; phylum Streptophyta; class Magnoliopsida; order Santalales; family Viscaceae; genus Viscum; species Viscum album. Next base: position 406,470,117 of record OY728144.1, on the reverse strand, counting down.
CTAAATTACGTCAGTTTCCCATTTATTGTACTCCAGTAAAATCCTAGATTCTATAATTTTCCCACATTGAGTACATTTATATGATGAATTTTATTCAATAATAAATTAAACAAATCATACCCTTCCTAAATAGAATCCGAGAGATTATCTATCTATAAGGATAAAAGGTAATCCTTACAACTGGATTCCAGTAGTATAGAAGATATCTGAACATATAACATGGATAATTCACAATTATATCACTCAAAAATGAAAAATTATATACATGTCTGGATATATAATCTTTTCCATTTTAGCTATACTTGGAGAAATTCATTTTGGAATAATATAAACCATTGTTTTCTGATCTTCCTTTAAATCATTTAAAAGCAACTTTCTAATGTTTCTTAAACCAAAAAACAAATGAAATTTTTGTTTCAAAAATATGAACCTTATTCCCGATAGACCATCAATTGAAATTAAATTCACCCTCATGAGGACGGTTCAAAATATGTAAAGTTTTAGTGGAAGAAACAGAAAAATCCATATCGTCTATTCATGCAAAAAATTTATCATCATAATCATAGGAACTAAAATAGACATTATTATAGAAAAATTTCAGTTATACCTCATATTGAAATTATGATTTCACTTCATTTGACACAGATTCCAGACCATGAAATGCAAACACTTATTTTTTAAGATGATCCATCTAATAGATCTATTCAAAATCTATCACACTTTCTTGAAGAAATTTTCTTCTAGAAACACAATAACACAGCATATATCTTTCTTCAACTTTTCAATTCACTTGGTTTTCATTATTTTAAAGAAACAAATGCTCTTTAGTTCTTGGGTTCTATGGTTTCTAATGAAAAAGAGTTGTTAATAAAGGTAGACAAAAGTTTTGGTATTCAAAAATGGATTGAGAAACAATAAGGATAGGTAATCCAAAGGTTTCTGAAAGTACATTGTTTCATGTGTAATTACGTAAGATAATTTTGTAGTTTTTTAAAACATGATACTCTAATAACATTAAGATAAAAAAAATTAACTCAAATAAATAGTCGAATAAAATATTTAAAATATTATATTTCATTTAATCATTAAATATTATTTACAAAAATAAATTGGAAGAAAAGAATAAATATATATATATAAGAAAACAAAATAAAATAATACATTAATAAGATAAAAAATTTCACATTTATTTAAAAATTATATAAAACTAACTAACTGTTAGTAAAATAAAAAACATACAATGGGTAGTGGTTTAGAGAATGTATCAGCAAGATAATATTTAGTATTTACAAATTCTAATGATATATCATTTTTATGAATAAGATCTCTTAGAAAATTATGCCTAATATCATTATTCATATTTCATGAATGTATTATATGATTTTTTGAAATATTCATATCACTTATATTATAAAATATAATATGTGTACTATTAAAATTTAATCCAACTTCCATTAGTATATTTTTCATCCACAATACATGTGAAAAACAACTCCCAGCAGATACACATTCTGCCTCTCCAGTTGAAAGGATATTTGAGTGTTGTTTCTTACTTGAACAAGATACTAAATATATTCCTAAAAAGTGATAGGTTCCTAATAAAAATTATCAATCCATTCTAAAACCTCCAAAATAATATTCTCAATATGTTATTAAATTAAAATTAGAAGTTTTTTGATAAATAAGAGATTGAAAAACATTTCCCTTTAAATATCTAAAAATACTTTTGACAATAATATGATGAGATTAATTAGGGTTTTTTTAATTCTACCACATAAACATACCAAAATCATTATACCAGGTCTACTATAAATATGATATAGTAAACAAATAATCATACTCTATATACCTTTTTGTCCTCTAGATTTATAGCTTTATCCAAATCGTGTTTTATATGATTACATATGAGAGTTTTATATGTCTTAATGTTCTCTAGAACAATATTTTTCAATAAAACAGTAATATAATTATGTTGGTTTAAAATATTCCCATAATTTTGTTTGAAAATTTTTTCATCCTAAAAATATGATCAATTCTCTCATCATACTCATTTCAAATTCTTTTTGCATTAGTTTTGGAAAATCATGAAAATTTCTTTAATTTGTTGAACAAATATTAATATCATCAACATAGATTTGATATATTTAAATATTAGAAGAAATGGTATTATCCAAAGGTATGGATCACCCAATCCAAAAATAAATCCATTTTTAAAAATAAAATATGTTAATCAATCATACAAAACTCAAGGTGTTTATTTAAGCCCATAGATATATTTAGTACGTTTAAAAACAGAACCTGATTTTTGTGAATTCTCAAAACTTGTAGGATGTTCATCATAAACTTCTTGCTGAAAATATCCATTTAATAAGATATATTTAACATCCATATGATATAATTATATGTTCATATGAGATGTATAATTTATAATGACACTAATTTATTCTAATATAGTTATTAGGGAAAAAGATTAATCGTAATCTAATCCTTCATCCTTATTATATACTTTAGCTAATAATCTGGATCTATCTCAAGTTATAAACCCTTTATCATCATATTTATTTCTAATGACCCAATTAGTTCCTCTAACTACATAATATTATTTCCTTTTAACTAATTCCCAAACAGCATTCCTTTTTAAATTTTTTATCTCTTCTTGAATTTCTAACATCCAAATATCATCTTCATAGGCTTCTTAAAAAGTATTAGGTTATTGTTGAGATATAAATCCATAGTATTCAACTAGGATACCTATATTTTTTCTAATTATTATCCAAAGGTCTATGTCTCCTATAAATGTTTCCAAAGGATTGTTATTTAGTTTTCTATACTGTCTAGTTAAAAAACATCTAGGTTCATTGTATCATGTTCTTCTGAACTAGACATATTTTTTTTTGTAATTTTCAAAATTATTTTTCTTACTATCATTTGTCATGTTGTCATAAGAAGTAGTAATTTCATAAATTTGTTTTTATTTATTTATTTAAAGGGATACTTTTATCAAAAAATTCATGAACTATTTCTTCATAAACACTTAACATTATATTAAACACTCTATATGCTTTTGAGGATGCAAAATATGCTAAAATTATAACTTCATCGGCTTTTGGATTGAATGTACCAATATAATCCTAGGCATCCAGGACATAGACCATTCATCCAAAAACATTAATCAGATTACATTATGATTACTATTTTTCCATAGTGCATATGTTGTCATTTTGAAATTAGGTTGAATTAAAATTATATTCATTTTATTGAAGGTTACATATAGCTTCTAATAATAAGTAGGTACATATACATTAATTATTCAGCATATTCCTTGCCATTTGATGAATAATAATATTTCATTTTTCAATAATTTCATTTTGTTGAGGTGTTCATGGTGAACAAAATGTGTGTTTTATTTCCACATTTTATCATAATGAATTGAATTCTTTATTTTCAAATTATCCACAATGATCAATTCTTAGTGAAATTATTTTAAAACTATTTTCATTTGGATTGATTTTAGGAAAACTTTCAAAAATAGTAAAAGATGAACTTTTGAGTTTTAAAAAATAGAACCTAGTAAATCTAGAAAAATATTCATCTAAAACATATAAATATATGTTTTTAGCAAAACATTATACTCCTAATGGTCCAAAAAGATCCTTGTGGATGTGTTCTTGAGCTTTTGATGTTTAAATGATTTTAATTTATTTAAAGGAAGAATTTTGTATCTTTCCAGTTTTACTTGCATCACAAAATCTATCATCATCAAATTTTATATTATGTAAATCTGAGACTAAATGTTTCATATATAATTTATGTAAAGAATAAATTTTAAAATGACTGTGTCTCCTATGCCAGATCTAAGAATCAATTATCATAGAAATTAAACAATTCACATTCTGTTTACACAATGAATTAAAATCCAAAGTAAAAACATTATCTGTTCAAGGTGATCAGAACATTATAAATTTATCTTTAAATACAGAGCATGAATTTTTTGAGAGATAAAAATAATATTCATTATCATAGAGTTGAGTGATTTTTATTAGGTTGTTTTATCATCCATTTTAGGTGTTTTACTTTATTGATTGAGAACATTTTTTAGGTCTCCAAATTTTCCATGTTCAATTATAATTATTTTGGCATTATCATCAATGGTTTCTATACCTATATTTATTTGAGTTAATGTATTGATTATTGATGAGTTTACACTCATTTTCTTAGAGCATCCACTATCCATATACCATATTTATTTTATTGTTCTGTGACCAATTACCTATAAAATCAATTTAGACAAAAGTTAATTTTGGAACACATATTCTCATGGGTCCCATAGTGTTCTGGGAATCAATATTTTCATTGATTTCATATAACACATAACATTTGATTCAGATTAAATTTTTGAAATAAAATAATATATAATTCCTCAAATTTTTTGAATTAATAAATAACAGTTTCTTTTATATGTCCTTCTATTCGACAATGATAACATGTAAACATTTTTGAGTTGGGAACAAAATAATTCTTATACAGTATGGATGTTTCATTCTTTCTATATATTGAAAATCACTTATGTTTAATAACAGTTTTATCAAGAATATCATTCAAAATATTTTTTCATATTTAAAAAATAATAATCCCTTTTATAAATATTAATTTCATCTTGTAATGATTTAATCATAGTTTCATTATCAGTACACTTTATGGTAGATTAGTTAAATTTTTCAATTAACTACTGATGTTGTTTAAGTATGGTATTTCATTCTCCAAAAAATTGCATTTTGAATATTCTTTAACGATTTGTGTTTCTTCACTAAGGAGTCATATTATTCTTCTATAATTGTGTATTATCTTTTTAATTTTTTGTTTAAATAATTTGAATCATAATCATTATTAAAATTAAATGAATAATAGGTTTGTACCTTATATTCTTCTTCCATAAAGAACATATTTTCATTCAAATTGGTTTCTAAATTTTTTGAATCATATTTTAATGAGATTTTTGAGAATTTATAAACACTCCATATAGGTTTTATTTCTATTTTTTCTTTTTTGTTCGAAATCATCATTTTTTAATATTTCATTTTGTATTTCTCTTTTCATCATTTAGTAGAAGACAATCAGGTGTTATATGAAATAATTTATAGAATTCATACAATCTGTCTTATCTTGAGTCTTTATCATCCCTTATGAATTGTTTTCTGAATCCTCTTTTCTTCTTATAAAACATTATGAATTTTCTAAAAAATTAATCCAGTTCTATTTCATAATTACATGTATCTGCATTCTTTCCTTATTTAAAATCCTGATTTATTATTGTGATTTTCTTCAAATATGATACCTTTAAAGAAATATTATCCTTTCTCACGGATAATTTATGAACTTCAGCTTCCTCTTCCATATAAGCATCTTACATCATCAGTTTTGCAAATAATTCCTTCAGTATACGATATTTTATTTCTGTTGATTATCGAATTGCATCTAATATACCATTCAATGTAGTAGGTAGTACTCTTAGTACATTAAATGAATGATCTTCTTGTTTGATAGGATCACCAATGTCAGTAATATTATTATAAAATATTTTTATGCCTTCCATTCATCTGAGTGATACATTCTCCATAATATATTTTAAAAGTAACAAATTTCTGTTTTTCTATTTCATATCTCTTGTTTCATACATTATATGTTCCTTCATAGGCAACTAGGATGGTCTTTCACATTTCAAAATTAGTCAGAATTTTTGAGAAATTGTTGAATTCATCTGGTCCTATACCACTGATAATAACATTAATTTCATTAAAATTTATGTAATACTCATCCTCTATAGTTGTAGTCCATGATTCCATATTTTCAAGAATTATATAAGGAGTAATTATCTTTTAGTTGACATTAAATAACAGATTATTCAAATATATAATCATTCGTGATTTGCATCATCAGTAATTCTCAATATTAAATTATTTACAATGAACCATTCACATCCTTTCTCTATGATCAGTCATTTCCGACATTGTATACACATTTTAATTTTATGTTGTTATATATTTTGTCAAAATCAATCATTTAAAATAAATTTTTAGGTTAGAATATACAAATATACACAAGAGGGGGGGTGAATTGTGAATTTTCAAATTCTTTCACCATTATTATGATTGATGAAATATATACATTTTGTGGATAACCAGTGTTGATCTTTTGTATAATGGTATGAGTAGAAAAATAAATAAAAATAAAGATCATTAATATTTATAGTGTTTCAGGGCATATAGATCCCCTAGTCCACTCTACTGATTACTCTCACTATGAGTTTAGTGAATTTAACTAGTCTGGTCCTCATATATTAAGACCAATCTTCAAATTACTATAGGATGTTTAAACCATTAAATATAAGGCAAATAACAGAGTCTTATGGTTCTTTAAAAGAGAACAAAATAACCACAACAGAAATCGAGAAGTTGATACTCCACCATAATTGAGTATGATTAGTTAAAACTCTCAATATAAATATATTGATTTAAATAGTTTCAACTGAACTTCATAGTTGAAACGAGAACTAGAATTATAATGAACTTCTTCTATATAAAATAGTGTCTTCATGAAAGAAAATTTCTCATGAGATCCGCTTATAATAGATATTAAAATAAAAGGGAAAATGATCATAAGAAGTAAACTTATACCAAATACATGATTCAAAACTTGTATATCTCCAATGAGTTACCTTTCTTACAGATAAAACAGTCTGATCAATTACACTATTAGATGTTTAAGATATATTCCCAAGAATTCAGTTTTAATCATGTGTATGTTCCGAAATATGTGGCTCCATATATCGCATCCTCATTTAATCATAAACACAACAATAATCTAACAAATACATAGAGAGAATAAAAAATTCAGCAGGCATGATTTCCAATTCCAGAGCCACGAAAATTTCCTGATAATTTATTAATATTAAAATTAATAAGACAACTCTTATTAGTCATAACATACCTTAAGAATATGAGAAAATTACTCTACAGAATATGAATCCTTGTATCAATTATAAAGATTTATGAATCGTTTGAAAATGATCTTTACATCGGCCTGAAATAATGTAAATAATGTTTCATAAATCCTTGATAAAATCATAAATTGAAATCTCTAGTGTTGAAAAGTTAAATGTAACGATACATCACAAAATGAAAAAAATACCAAATGTAGGTTTCAACTAGCTAGTGTTCATTTTCCAAATGTAGGGTTGAAAAAGTATGGTTAATCACAAAATTATGATTGATGTTCCATACATCTGTATCTTAATTATAGTGTTCAGTACATTGGTAGGTTTATTTATCCATTCTATTTATCGTTTACAAATGTATGATTCTATACATATGCAGTGATCTTCATTTATACGTTTCAGTCAACATAGAGTTTATTAACCATACGCGCTGATCCGTTATCATATGGTTTAAGACAAATTTGTGATGTGTTCCTTATGTTACATTCTTTATCGTATGATATGAATAGTTCTTATAGAATACCCTTAAGAGTGTTATGAAGACTTTGAAGAATTTTCCATGTAAATAACAAGCATGGATATAATACCAATATAATTATTACAATGAATATTAATTTCATTAAATACACATAATGTAATCGAATTTGTAAAAAAACAATGGTATTTCTGATTATTAAAATCAATAAAATTTATAGTGTACTATAAGGATAATACATGCAATATATATAGATAAAAATATCAAAATATTAAGACATTTAATTTAATATTCATAACATAAAATATTTTATTGAATAAAAATGAGAGTGGATGATCCAACACAAAATTTCTATATGGTGATAGGTTTACATAAAGATTCAAGAGAGGGATTAATGTGAGTGAATGTGGTCTTTCATCACAAGAAAATAAAAATTTTAGAATATGGATGCAGAGAAATAGAATGAAAATATTAGAAAAGGAAATCTATGAGGCACAATATAATTTCCTTCATGAAGAAAAATATATTGGAAGACCCCTTACAAAATTTTGGAGTGAAAAAATAGGTACATAAAGGTTCATGGGCGGGATTATTGAGAGTGAAAGGGGTATATCATCATTTAAAAATAACATGTGGATTATGTGGGATATTCAATAGCATATAACAAAATATTTTATTTAACAATATTACATAAAATGAAGAATATTCTTGAATTGAAAAGAGGTAATAGAGGTCCCTTACATTGAGAGAGTGATTCTGAAAATATTTTGAGGTTCATATTGAGAGATTGGGGTAATATTGAGAGAATTATAGAATTGGTAAGGTATTGTAAGGATGTTCCAGAATGAGAAAATTATAGGGATGTAAAATCAGTTAAATAGAATAGAAAACATTATCCAAAGATCATATTTAGTCGAATAGAGAAAATTTTTAGAAAAAAATTTTACGACAACAAAACCATAAATTATTGATGGGTATGACGACCATCAATTCAGCATAATTTCTTATAATTTGAAAACATTTTTTATTATTATTTTCATAGATCTATGTAGTTACTTTACAATATTGACTAGGGAAATAAATAAATTTTATTTATTAAAATGTATAATTTCATCCATTAATTAATTTTAACTATAATATCATCTTTTTATAATATCATGAGTACATAGGATGAAATTATTTTATGCATATATCACTAGAATAATATTATCATGAATCACATAATCCACAAATAAAAAATTATATATTCCTATTATTTCCATCCATAGTCTATAATAAAAGGAAATTTTGTTTTTAATGTTGTTAAAAAACAAATCAAATAAATGGGAATCCAATATCATTAAATAGATGACTAATAAATGACATTTATTACTTATTATATTAATTTACAGGTTTTAATCTATGTTATCAATCATCTATTAAGTAAAAAAGTCACATATGGGTATTCTTTATCACATAGTGATGGTTTTTAAAGATATTATAAATTTACAAAAGACTTTTCCTTGGAAGTGTCAAACTATGTGTGCATTCAAGCCCCTTGTTATACGCAGTTCCTAGTTGAGTCTAGCTCAATGATGAGTTTTCATGTTTTACCCTATATACATATATACCAGATTAAAAACAATATTTTGTTTCCAAAAAATGATATATTTTATTTCTATACAAAAATTATTTATGTTTTCTTATACATAGTTTTATCCTTAAGACATTCACTAATGTTTTCTAATCCTAATACAAAAAATAACTACAATTTCCTCTGATACCAACTCTAAAAACCACATTCTTTATTACACATTAATTCATGATTTATCACATAATATTACATGTACTTCAACCAAAAATATTAATAAGTATAGTTTCATTGGGAATTATGTACATAGAATATCATCCTGAACAAGGGATGCAACTATATTATTGAAAATTTCCCTAACATTCTTTTAAAATCTCATAGCTTTTAATACTGAATGGGATAACCTTGGGACATACAAAAAATGGAAGAGAAGTAAATCCACCTATGGGAATAAACATGGGATAACGTGAAGAACGTAGTACATGTTATAAAATAATCATATCAATTAGAAATAAATGGTTTTGTAATCATAAACTATAACAAAGTGGAATTATATAACAAGATAACATAAAGAGAACTTGGGAATCCTGGAAACAAATTGGAACATTATATCATATCCATTAGTCAAGGATAAATTCCAATAAATAATAATGGAAAAAATAATGTTATATATTAGATTAACTCTTTAACCACCTTTATGATGTTTCATGATAATAAAACATTACAAAATTCATTAAAGCTCTTTATAATCTAGGTTTCACCCACCATAATAATTTCTTTCTCATGTATATGTGTGCTACATAGATTATAAAAAATGAATAATTTATTATAAAATTTTATCTCATGGAAAATGTCCCAAATAAAATAAGGGTATGCTCATTGAGGAGATATACCTTGATATGAAATGGGTATAAAATTATATATATAACGTGTTTTGGCATGAATGATCATGGATAAATTTTGGCAGCAAAACACGGGTGTATAAATGTTCATTAATGAGATTAATGAGAGTGGAAGGTGTATCTCATCACATAAAGATAAAATTTATATTATGGTGATATGTAATAATATATCACAACATTTAGACTTACAGACAAGGGTCATAATATAATTAAAATACATGAATAAAGAGGATATGGAGAGGATCACTTAATAAAATTTGGCATGGTAACATGCTCAAATAGTGGTTCATTAGTGTTATTAATGCTATTTAATGGGTATCTAATTATTTATAAATAAATTTGAAAGTAATTGGGATATTTAAAAACATATCTGAACGTGAAAAATTGAAATTAATTTATATAACATAAAATATGTTCATTAATGAAAATTATTGTGGAAGATCTATTATTAAAATTAGGCATGGAAATATGTACATATAAAGGTTTATGGTAGGGATTAATTAGAGTCAAATGGGTTATCAAAACATGGGTACAAAAATTGAAGTATGTGTTATGTTGAAAAACATAACCCAAACATGGGAAAATTGAATTTAAGAGTCATAACATAATAGACGTGCTCGAATAATAGGTCAGTGGAAGATACCTTACATAATTTTAGCATGGTAACCATATGTACATAATTATTAATGAGAGGGAGTAATGAGATTGTAATGGGTATATCATCAATTAAAAATCTCATCGACAGTAATATGGGTATACAGTAGAATATCCAAATATTAAGAATAGGAATAAAAAATTCACATGATAAAGACATTTCTTGAATTGAAAATATGGGAGAATGATACCTTACCTTGAGGGTAAAATTTCAAAAATTTATAATATGAGCCATTTGAGTGACTAGGGGAACCTTTTAAAGACTATATGGAGGGTAAGTAATGTAGTAATGATAGATAGGATTTTTTAGAATTGTTAAATCGGAGTTTGGGTGGGTATTTTTTGGAAAAGAGCAGATAATTATTTATTATTTCTCAAACATTGGTTTTGGAATATATATAAAAATGTAACCTTAAAAAACATTCCCATGGTTTTCCCATGGTTTCTACTGAGCGGAGTGTTTTTAATTAATTTATTAGGCTTGGTTATGAACTATGTAAAGTATTACCCTTTTTGATGTGGAAGTGAGTCATGTTCATAAAGAATTGTTTTTAAAAACATATTATATAATATAGGTTCTATAAGATTCATAACGGTTTTATCAAATTAATTTTATTACCTCAAAATCATATTATTGTAAAGTTTAACATATATTTGGTTTTACTTAACTTTTATTTCATTCATTATATCACTTTTGGGTGATTATCATGCCATTATATCCAACGTATATTTATACCGTAATTAATTTTTACCCAAATAATCAAATTTCCCAGAAACATAGTTAAAATTAACCATTGGATAGTATTAAAATTATTATTCCAAAAATATTTTTTATTTTATCATAATTAATGTATATATATACATATATGACATTTCACATTTAAAATGTAATTGACATTTATAGTAGAATGCTAGGATTCAGAGAAAAATGATTTTCGAACCCTTATAAAAATTAAAATTATCATCAAAAGAATTATATTATTAGTTACATATTCAATAATAATTTAATTATATAATTATATTAAAATATAATTTATTTCATAAATTACATTATCTAATAAAATTTTATGTTTTATTTCAAAATTTGTATTACTCAAAAATAATATTTATTTTCTATCGTATCAAAATATATTTTTTATGAAACTAATTGCTTAATATTAATGAACTGAAAAAAAATATGGAATAGATATGATTATACATTAAATAAAAAATAAAAGTAAATATTTATATAATTATGGTTAATTTGGTTATAGTCTTTATGAAATTATTTTTTATCATTTTTTAAATTACCTTCATTTATCCGTGGTAATTATTATTTACTACTGTTATTATGCGTACTGTTCAAAACTGAATTAAATTTTAAAGAATAATATTAATTATTATGATTCCAAATATATAATCCATGATATGTAAATAATTTAATAGAGGTGTAAGAGTTTAATTTAGTATAAAACCTATAACTATGATTGAAATCAATTTAATGAAAAATATAATTTTAATGATATGAATATTTTACATTAAATATATGACTAGTAATCAAGATTATATTAATTATAATACATAATGAGAGGTATATAACAGAAAAATTATTTTAAAATACTTTTCAATATGGTTTCTTTTAATTAATTATAATTGTGGATCATTATGAATTTTAATAATGTTTTTATAAAAATCCATCTTGAAATATACTAGAAGAGCTATAATAAAAGCTGGTATAATATTTTTTTAAATGTCATAAATTTAATTAAATATAACTAATTAATTATTATTTTAACATGAAATAAAATTAAAATAGTATTTTTACTCTATATCAACTAATTTTTTGAATGGAATGTATATTTACATAAAAACATTATTTTCCAGTATTCACGGAAAATACTATATTTTCCAAAAAATCCAAAACATTTGATGCTATGTAAATTATGATATGCTGATATAGAAAAGTTTTTATTTAACAAATATATTTTCAAAATATTCTATAAAATAATTAAAATATATGTTCATAAAAAAGAAATATAAATATCTTTTTATGAAAAAATATTTTTATTAACAAAAATAACTTACAAAGAATTGACTGATTATTTAAGAATTATTTAATAGTATATTTATGACATATATATATTTCACAAATTAGTTAATCCTAACCATATTCTATAATTTAATTAAATGTTAAAAATTTAATATTTAAATAATCGTTGATTTTTAGGTTTTGTGTCATGTATCACAGATAATATCAAACATAATTTTATCATTTAATAATTTTTTATTTTACATTAAATGGTTAAAAAATGACTAGGGAAGTAGTATAAATTCACCTGTTAATTATGGTTTTATACATTCTGGACCCATTTACTCTTTATTATCTTAGTTGCAGCCTCAGAGTCCAATATCTCACGAGCATAAGTTTTTTTGAGAAACCCACCCCAGCTCAAGAAAAATAATCCACATATATAAGAAAACTATTTTTATGTTAGTAATACTATATAGAAATAATTTCAACATTTAAATGAATCAATACGCTTATGATATAATAATTTAAATCTATTACCAAATAATTTTTGACATACAAGGTACACTGTGTATTTTATTGAGTTTTTTTGTGATATACTGTGTATTTTTATCCTACTGTTCATTTAAAAATATGTATTATCTAACAATATTGTATTATGATAACACAAAATAAGGATTATATTAAAGAATAATATAAAATTTTATTATCTTTAGTGGTTCATCCTTGTTGAGTTTATTATCATAGTACATTTTTAAGCTTTCTTCTTGATGACATTGTAAATTCCTTGAAAAAACTAACCATCAATGTAAACCTGTTAAAAATAATTGATAGATCTAACAAAAATATTTTCATTAAACATTTTATAGTAAATAATAAAATATTTTATCACATTCACTATCATAGAGAGTAAAAATTCCATGGTTAACCGTTTACAATAATTGCAATAAGAAACATTAATTTGAACCATTATTTATTTTTATAAGCCTTTAATCTCCATTATAAATTATTTACCCTTTTTTCACAATGTTAAACATCAATATATCCTTTTGTTTTATCAAAATACAATTAAAATTTGACACATCCATAGAGTGTTTCTTGACTGTGCAATTGGTTAGTATATACATTAAAATATTCTTGTTGGTGATGAAATCTAACAGAACATCACAAGTATCACCAAAATGAGAATATACCTATTCTAATGTTTTTTTCAGAATTTTGATGATTGTTTTATTAATGAGATTATGAAATTTGATTATTATACCTAGTGAATGTTGAAATTCATAATGAATGTTATATTTAGGGATTTCCTAATAATTTATGATATTATATCATGTATTGGGACTGAAATGATGAAATTTTAAAAAAAATTGAACTCAACCTCAATTTAATTTTCTTGTATCAATCCACACCACAATTTTGTAATTTTATGATTGATTTATGGTCCTTAGGAAACAGTATTCATTAATTTTTTAGAGTATATATGTTTGTAGATATTATTTCTAATGTACATATAATTTGTTTGGAATAATATGTTTTACATGAAAGTTAATTTTCATCTTGGATCACATCATCCCAAAGACAAACTAGTACTCTAAAGAGGGTTATAATACATCCCAACTAGCTTTAAAATAATATAACATCGACACAACAGATAATATTATGTGTTTATTACAACCTATATATAATGTTCTCTTAGTATAGCTGTTTAACTTCTCAAACAACATTGAAAAAACCCAAATTCCCTCTTTAATTTTTAATCTTTTTCTATATGTTATACATCATCATTTGCATTAGTTTTCATATAAATTGATCTATTAATCGTTGTGTCATAATAATTGGTTTACACGTTTAGTTTTTCAACATGTTTAGTCCAAAAATTATAGCTATGATCTCTTCTGTGCAAAATCAAATGTCCTTCCAACACTTCCGTACAAATTTGTTTTGAATAACATTAATTTTTTCACAGACAAAGGATTTGAGAATTTTCATATGATTGGTCTTTTTCAATCTTGATGAACTATTTAACTAAGCCTTCATATTGTATTGTCATATGATTAGATTGTATCCACTTTCTATTCATATCCTTCATATTATGTTCACAACATCTTCATTATCTACAATAAATAAATAAATGCACAGAATATATTCAATATCAAAGGTTCAATTTATATATAATTCAAATAACACCACTGAATGTAACACCCCAGGTAAATAAAGAATATGACATCTTTATATTTATCCATATTTGTGAATCAAATATTAATATTACTTTAAAGGGGATGCTATGCTTGATGGCGTACCCAATACGCAACAACGAGTTTCTTGGGAATCTTACGTTTCTCTCTAATAATAAAATAATATTATTTTAAATGGTAGTTAGTGCCTAGCCGTTGTAATGGTGGGAATGAACAGAACTAACTGCAAAATGATTATATATGTTTGTCAAATATTTTTACTTTTTACAATAAATGATAGAGGATTAAAAATGCGAATGAATCCAATTTTAAACGTAAACATTCTAATATTCTTTAACAGATCGATTAACCGCCTTTTGATGGAGAACCTCTTTTAAATTCACTTTTTGACAATTTTATGTGTTATATATGACAAAATAATATTCTTCTTTAGAATCGGGGCATAAAAATTTATTTTGTGTAAAGTTTTGGTATTTTTCCGAAAAAGTTCAATTTTTAATGAATAGTGAAAAATGTTGTATTTTAATTCAAAACCTATTTTTAATCTAATTTATTTATAAGATTAGATTATCTTTTGAATTGGTTTTAAAGTGAAACTAGAATATATTTTTACCATTTAATCCAATAGTGGTTGTTGTAATTAATTTCACTATGAAATCGGACTTAAACTATTGTCAATCTTTTGATACTTTTTGTTTCATAAAAACAAGCTATTTGTTTTTACAGCGGGAATTAATTATTAAATTAATTAATGCAACTTATATGTTTTGAATTTTGTAAAATGGACATAATTTTTGAATTCAGAATATCAAATATATCTTAGGGTGAATTTTTTGTAATTTTTTGAAAAACTTCAATTTTTGATGAATAGTGAAACCACTAAGTGGTACTTATAAAAAACTGATTTTCCGTTTAAATGAAATTTTGCCACCTTTGTGTTTTGAATTTCAAAAATCCAACATACATGGTTTTCATTAAGAATTAAAATGTGGTTGAATGGAATAAAAATAATTTTTTGGTGAATAGTAACTTCTTAAGTTTTTAATCGCGATTAGAGGTAATTAGTGTAGTTTAAGGTATGAATAATGTTTTAATAAAATGAAATGACCTAGAAACATGTCCTACCCTTATTGGATGTGTCATGGGCGACCAATAAAATCCAGGGGTAAACTTGGGGACCCCATGGATCCACTTTGGTTGGAAACTGACAAAAATACCTTTTTATTTAATGTTAAAGTAAAAATGACACAAACATGAGATGTTTTACTAAAACAATTTTTAAATGGGGTTATACAAGTCAGATGTTTGACTATAAATAGTCATTGGAAAGATAAAACTATTTACTACATCATAGTATTTTTTTTATAATTTTTAGACATTAAATAAATTAAATTATTTATGACATCATGATGATGCAGTGATGACCTCATTATTTAAGGATTTAAATAAAATGGAAAGATAATGTAATATATAAGACCTAAACATGTCCAAAACTGATTTTATGGGTTTATATCGAACCCTTATCACCTTATCCACGAATTATATCAATTTGGTACCTTTTAAATCCGAAAATCATTTTCAAATAAAGTAACATTTGCTTACATTCCAAGAGTGCCCCTCCTCTCCTCTTATAAAAGGCCCCCACCTCTACCTCATTACCCACACCTCTCAAGCCTTTGTATCGGCCAAACTCTGCCCATTTCATCTCTACACAGCCCTCTATATCTCCTTGAAGCCTCACTTTGGGATGAATCCTTTCCAAGGAAGCTTTTGAGATCAAATCAAAGGAATTTACCCGATTTAAAGTTAATGTCTTCACTTGTGTCCTTTTGTTTTATTTTGCTTCTCCTACCCCCTAAACTCTTTTTATTCATTTTTTTTGTAACAAATACAGTATATTAAATATACTAGGATGTTTTTATAAGAAGTATTAGAGCTAAATTTACACACACCTACATCTAATGGTTAAAGAACATACTGTTTCCGTGGATGGTGAATTTCTGCCTCCCGAAACGATGATTGTTCAACATTCTTCTAACACCTTAAAAGGTGGCCATTAAGATGTCACTATATTTATATATGATATATAATATGTTTATGTTTTACTTAATATTCTTTATTTTTCATTTATGCCATAACTTTATGGTTTCCATTATGGGTAAACGCGATATCTTCATTTAAGGAAGTGCGGACTACCACCCCCTCAAAGTGATGTGATTCGTTAATTCCATATGTGGGACATATAAAGGATTGATTTAAAGTTATTATATATTATGTTATACTGGAATTATAATATACCTCTATATCATTATTATTTCTTTCCATTAATTTATGAGATAGAAATGAAAGTAGCATTCATGCGTACGTACGGCTTACCGTCTCCATGAACGGTACATTTCATTTCTTATCCCCAAATGTAATGTACTATTATAAGTACATTTATATAATGAATATATATAATGTATGTTACATATAAATTATTAATATAATTCTGGAATTAAAATATACATACCTCTCATTTAGTTTTAATTCTATTAATATGACAAAGAAATGAAAGTAGCGTTCATGCGTATGTACGGCTTACCGTCTCCATGAACTGTGCATTTCATTTCTTACCTCTAAATGATTATGTAATATTATAAATACATGTATATGCAGGATATATATGATATATATTATATCCAAATCATGAATATCATTCTGGATATAATGAACCTTTGACCACACGAACAACATGTA
The DNA here is from genome assembly GCA_963277665.1 of Viscum album. Classification (NCBI taxonomy): domain Eukaryota; kingdom Viridiplantae; phylum Streptophyta; class Magnoliopsida; order Santalales; family Viscaceae; genus Viscum; species Viscum album. Next base: position 406,452,577 of record OY728144.1, on the reverse strand, counting down.
ATTGTAAGAAGCCCACTTTTGACTTAAGAACCAAATATCGACAAAATAAACATTATTAACTTAAATGATTACATAATGTTTATAATATGTCAATAATTGATATAAAAGGAATAATGAACTTGAAAAAGGTTCTTAAGCAAGTAGAAATTAACTCAAGTTTATTATTCAGGACGTTAAAGAACGATAGAGTCAAGTCGGACCTGAGGTAAGGGATCCTACTCCTCTCTTTCTTTTTAAGTACGCTCTTTTATGACATTCCTTTTAAAGATCATCTTTCTTGTTATTGGGATGTTATTTTATATTACTCTTACTTTAATTTTTATTTTCATATGATGAGAGACCCTATTCTCTCTCATCAATCTATTTTGGAAGTATTGAGTGGCGCCATTAGGCTGCCGAATTTTTGTAAGAGATCTGACCTCTCTCTTTCTTTTTAAGAACTCTCCTTTATGTCACTTCTTTTAAGCTCCTATTTGTTATGTTGGGGGATTTTCTTTAATATTCATATTTATATAAACATTATGTTAATATTATGAGGTACCCTATTTGATCTCATCAATCCATTTTTTAAGTTTTATGTGGCGTCATTAGGCTGCCGAGTTTTCGTAAGGGATTTTTCATCTCACTTTTATTCTCGTGAGATTTATGCTACATTTACCACAATTTCCTTTGAGTGTTGTATGTACAGCCCATTATTTTACTCATTGTGTAATATAAATTCATTTATGAGTATTTACATCAATGTTTTATTGTCCTTCTTTCACGGGGTGCGTGTCTCGAAAGATACCCATGTCGGTAAGGGAACCTTTCACCCTCCTCTTTTTTGTAAAAGACTTCTTTTGTTATGTCTTTTAATTCAAATAATATTATGTTGGGATATTTTCTTTTATATCCTTATTTATGTAAATTTTATGTCCAAGTGATGAGATCCCCTTTATCTCTCTCATCAACCCTTTTTGTAAAATTTTATGTGACGCCGTTAGGCTGTCGAATTTTACCAAGGGAACTTCTTAACCCAATTTCGATTTCTTTGGGTTCAACATCTAGTTATTGAATATGTCATCCTTTGAATATGTGTGAATAACCTTTGATTGTTTTACACTTAATATCCCATTATATTTGGTGTATTTATATCTGTCACACATAATTATGAGATTGATTTATCCTTAATTTAAGGGTACCTTCTTTATAATGGATTTCATCTCAATTTACATTTCTTTTGAGACTTTATTGTTGTTATGCACCAATTCACTCTTATATGGTGTGTATACTGTCCTTTGACATATTATATCATGAATCCCTTTATTCTCATGATATTATAAAGTTTGGGTTAAATGTTATTCCGCTATTATTTGTATTCAAGAGTCTCTCATTTTGTTAAAAACTATTTAACAAAAATATCATTTTAAATGTTTTAAGGATTTATAATTCTAAATATTTATCTTTAATGTCCATGTTTTCAAAATGGTTTTTAGTATTTATTTATATGGAAATTAATGTTTTAAAATTATAATTCCATTAAAATCTTCAAAGTGGTATGGGACACTTTGATTGAAAAATCTATTTTAAATGGTTTTTGAAAATGGATTGATTAATTCAATATCTGGGAATTACTTATTGTGATTTCAAATGAAATGTTGTTATTGAAATGTTTATATTTTCAATATTTTATGTTTAATGATGGTACTTGGACATTTTACGGGTGGTTACGTGATAAACCATATGAAGGGTGGTGCCGTGAATACCAGGACGGGTGGTTACGTTATAACCTTCAATGCATTGGGTATGGAAGTCGGCCGTATGGCTATTTCGTTAAGTATGTATGAAAGTTGGCCGAATGGCTATTCCATTAAGTGATATGTGTGGAAGTCGACCTTATGGTTATTCCACTTAAGTATGTTTATGTCCCAAGTTACCTTTATATGATATGTGATCTTTATATGGGTTTTATGGTAATCTTTTGGTTATAGAAGGGTAAGTAATGAACTTTTATTCAGTGAAGAGTTTTTACTACTTCGAAAAGGTGAAAAGTATTGCTTTGATAAAGTATACACGGTTTACTTGTTGTTTTAAAAAACTAACAGTTTTCATTCTTTGTGTATCCCTTACTGATCTTTTTATGCTCATCCCAAGTTTTTGAAATGTTTCTCACAGGACTTAACATGGAATAGGGTTAAGGATGGGATCAAGGGAAATTCATGCTACATAAAACATGGAACTATACATGTTTATTTTTAAGAGTTTTAATTTTATGGAAACTTGGTAGAAGTTTCTACTTTTTAATCTTTTGAGATGTAATAGTTATGTCCTGATTCTCTAAAACTCTAAACCTAAAAAGATCCTCAATGTGAATTATTCATTTAATTCAATATTAAGTATGGTTTAAGGCTTGGGGCCTTATAGTTGGTATCAAAGGTCAGTTTAGATAACTTTAGAGGTTAGGGTATCCTCTAAGCATAAGTGACATTACCATAATGGTTAGGATTTCAGAAAGAGTCCAAGTTTTAGATAAAGTGAATGAGTAAGTATATATTAGTGTTTATCTTCCTCATTAGTACATGACGGTTATGTTAATATACTCACACTGACCTTTCTATTTTTAGTGAATGGATGGATCTAGCAGGAACCAAAGAGACAATAGGTTTGAAGGAAACTGTGGTGGTTCTCTGTTTAAGATACTAGATAAAATGGGGGCTTCAATAAGGAAACTCATGGTTGTTCTAAACCAACTATCAAGGAGTCATGATCAACCACTTGAACCTTGGTATGTTCTGTAATGCATCATGTATGAGATGACCAATCGATGTGGAAGTTCAGGTAATAATTATAAAGGTAACCATTAGAGATTATATGATCCTTACTTTTGAGGTAATTATGGGTTATTATATGTTATGATGGAAAATTAAAGGCATTAGATAAACTTGAGGTTAAAATATGTTATGTTTATTTTTGAAGATTTTATCTCATTTTGGGAAATGTTTTGGGAATTATATAGTTTTGGAAAAAGGACAACACGCAAATCGTGTGACAACCCGTCGCGTCGGACAAAGCTGCGGGAATCGAACCCACAACCAAAGTGTGACTGGTATTTATCACCTACCACTGGACTACGTAAAGTCCCTGGTTAGTTTTACTGATTCTTTTTAGTTAGATGATTTTAGGAATCAAGAGTAAGTTTATTTTGTGTTATCTATGGAAATATATTAGCCTATCATGGAGGATATGTGATTAGGTTAATAACTTTTCAATACGAGACTTTAAGAGAAACTGATGTTGTTTGGAGGTAAATGTTACGATTTAGCTTAGAGGACTATGTGACTAAATCCTTTAAATATTTGGGTTTCAATCTTAGTTTGGTTTACTTTGAATAATTTTTATGGAAAAATTTATTATCTAATGGGCCTCGTTGAACTTTTGGTTTTGTTGGACAAATTTTGGAGATTAAGAATAGATTTTATTTTTATAAAGGTTTATCCTTTTCTGGATTATCTGATCTTGTACTAACCTTTTTGGTTTTGGTTTTGGTTAAAGTCTAAAGACATGGGAAGTATATAGTTCTCTTTTGTGGATTAGTTGATTCTCTAGAAGTTGATTATAGTACTCTTAATGTGAACAGGTCTTCCTAAATACTCATCTTTTGGAGAAAATATGAGTTTGTGTAAGGAATATAATAAAAGTTGAAAGTCAACATGTTAAGTGATTATGTTTCCTTATGAATAAATTACTGAATAAAAAGTAACTTAAAACAAAAATGTTTTCTATTAACTTTTCCTACTGGGGAATCGAATACCGTTTAACCCATCACAAGTTTGTGATTTTCTTGTGGTTAACTTTCTCCTAAACATGTTTTCTATCACTCTCCATCAGAACATGATCCTTTGTTTTTTTCCTCCATGTCCATATTTTCGTACTTGGAATCCTAGTATGGGTTAACTCGGGTGACCTTTGTACTTATCATTCTTTATTTTAAATTGATTGTTTTACCGACTCTTGTTCCGATGTGGGACTTTCAAGGATGTTTCCAAGCCCAATTTTAAAATTGCGAGGACGCAATTCCCAAAAGGGGGAAGGATGTAACACCCCAGGTAAATAAATAATATGACATCTTTATATTTATCCATATTTGTGAATCAAATATTAATGTTACTTTAAATGGGATTCTATGCTCGATGGCGTACCCAATATGCAACAACGAGTTTCTTGGGAATCTTATGTTGCAATCTAATAATAAAATAATATTATTTTAAATGGTAGTTAACGCCTAGACGTTGTAATGGAGGGAATGAACAGAACTAACTTAAAAATGATTATATATGTTTGTCAAATATTTTTACTTTTTACAATAAATGTTAGAGGATTAAAAATGTGAATGAATCCAATTTTAAACGTAAACATTCTAATATTCTTTAAAAGGTCGATTAACCGCCTTTTGATGGAGAACCTCTTTTAAATCCAATTTTTGACAATTTTATGTGTTATATATGACAAAATAATATTCTTCTTTAGAATCGGGGATCAAAATTTACTTTGTGTAAATTTTTGGTATTTTTCCGAAAAAGTTCAATATTTAATGAATAGTGAAAAATGTTGTATTTTAATTCAAAACCTCTTTTTAATCTAATTTATTTATATGATTAGATTATCTTTTTAATTGGTTTTAAAGTGAAACTAGAATATATTTTTACCATTTAATCCAATAGTGGTCGTTGGAATTAATTTCACTATGAAATCGGACTTGAACTTTTGTCAATCTTTTGATACTTTTTGTTTCATAAAAACACGCTATTTGTTTTGACAGTGGTAATTAATTATTAAATTAATTAATGAAACTTATATGTTTTGAATTTTGTAAAATGGACATCATTTTTTAATTCTGAATATCAAATATATCTTAGGGTGAATTTTTGGTAATTTTCTGAAAAACATCAATTTTTGATGAATAGTGAAACAACTAAGTGGTACTTATAAAAAACTGATTTTCCGTTTAAATGAAATTTTGCCACCTTTGTGTTTTGAATTTCAAAAATCCGACATACATGGTTGTCATTAAGAAGTAAAATGTGGTTCAATGGGATAAAAATAATTTTTTGGTGAATAGTAACTTATTAAGTTTTTAATCGCGATTAGAGGTAATTAGTGTAGTTTAAGGTAAGAATAATGTTTTAATAAAATGAAATGACTTGGACACATGTCCTACCCTCATTGTATGTGTCATTTCCGACCAAGACAATCCATGGGTCAACTTGGGGACCTCATGGATCCACTTTGGTTGGAAAAAGACATAAATACATTTTTATTTAATGTTAAAGTAAAAATGACACAAACATGAGATGTTTTACTAAAACAATTTTTACATGGGGTTATACATGTCAGATTTTTTACTATAAATATTCATTGGAAATATAAAAATATTTCCTACATCATAGTATTTTTTTATAATTTTTAGACATTAAAGAAATGAAATTATTTATGACATCATGATGATGCAGCGATGACCTCATTATTTAACGATTTAAATAAAATGGAAAGATAATGTAATATCTAAGACTTAAACATGTCCAAAACCTATTGGATTGGTGGATTTAGAATTCTTATCACCTTATCCACGGATTATATAAATGTGGGACCTTTTAAATCCGAAACTCATTTTCAAATAAAGTAACATTTGCTTACTTTCCAAGAGTGTCCCTCCTCTCCTCTTATAAAAGTCCCCCACCTCTACCTCCTTACCCACACCTCTCAAGCCTTTGGATCGGCCAACCTCTGCCCATTTCATCTCTACACATCCCTATCTAACTCCTTGAAGCCTCACTTTGGGCATAAGCCTTTCCAAGGAAGCCTTTAAGCTCAAATCAAAGGAAGTTACCCGATTTAAAGGTAATGTCTTCACTTGTGTCCTTTTGTTTTATTTTGCTTCTCCTACCCCCTAAACTATTTTTATTAATTTATTTTGTAACAAATCCAGTATCTTCAATATACTAGGATGTTTTTATAAGATGTATTCGAGCTAAACTTACACACACCTACATCTAATGGTTAAAGAACATACTGTTTCCGTGGATGGCGAATTTCTGCCTCCAGAAACGATGATTGTTCAACATTATTCTAACACCTTAAAAGGTGGACATTAAGATGTCACTATATTTATATATGATATATAATATGTTTATTTTTTACTTAAGCTTCTGTATTTTTCATTTATGGCATACCTTTATGGCTTCCATTATGGGTAAACGCGATATCTTCATTTAAGGAAGTGTGGACTACCGCCCCCTCAAAGTGATGTGATTCGTTAATTCCATATGTGGGACGTATAAAGAATAGATTTAAAGTTATTATATATGATTTTATACTGGAATTATAATATACCTCTATATCATTATTATTTATTTCCAGTAATGTATGAGATATAAATGAAAGTAGCGTTCATGCGTACGTACGACTTACCGTCTACATGAACGGTACATTTCATTTCTTATCCCCAAATGTAATGTACTATTATAAGTACATATTTATAATTAATATATATAATGTATGTTACATATAAATGATGAATATAATTCTGGAATTAAAATATACATACCTCTCATTTATTTTTAATTCCATTAATATCACAAAGAAATGAAAGTAGCGTTCATGCGTACGTACGGCTTACCGTCTCCATGAACGGTGCATTTCATTTCTTACCTCTAAATGATTATGTAATATTATAAATACATGTATATGATGGATATATATGATATATATGATATCCAAATCATGAATATCATTCTGGATCTAATGAACCTTTGACCACACGAACAACATGTAATTGTAAGAAGCCCAATTTTGACTTAAGAACCAAATACCGACAAAACAAACATTATTAACTTAAATGATTACATAATGTTCATAACATGTCAATAATTGATATAAAAGGAATAATGAACTTGAAAAAGGTTCTTAAACAAGTAGAAATTAACTCAAGTTTATTATTCAGGATGTTAAAGAACAATCGAGTCAAGTCGGACCCGAGGTAAGGGATCCTACTCCTCTCTTTCTTTTTAAGTACGCTCTTTTATGTCATTCCTTTTAAAGATAATCTTTCTTGTTATTGGGATGTTATTTTATATTACTCTTACTGTAATTTTTATTTTCATATGATGAGAGACCTTATTCTCTCTCATCAATCCATTTGGAAGTTTTGAGTGGCGCTGTTAGGCTGCCGAATTTTTGTAAGAGATCTAACCTCTCTCTTTATTTTTAAGAACTCTCCTTTATGTCACTTCTTTTAAGCTCCTATTTGTTATGTTGGGGGATTTTTTTTTATATTCATCTTTCTATAAACATTATGTTAATATTATGAGATACCCTATTTGATCTTATCAAACCATTTTGTATGTTTTATTTGGCGCCATTAGGCTGCCGAGTTTTCGTAAGGGATTTTTCATCTCACTTTTATTCCCGTGAGATTTATGCTAAATTTACCACAATTTCCTTTGAGTGGTGTATGTACTGCCCATTATTTTACTCATTGTTTAATATACATTCATTTATGAGTATTTACATCAATGTTGTATTTTCCTTCTTTCACGGGGTGCGTGTCTCGAAAGATACCCATGTCGGTAAGGGAACCTTTCACCCTCCTCTTTTTTTGTAAAAGACTTCTTTTGTTATGTCTTTTAATTAACATACTATTATGTTGGGATATGTTCTTTTATATCATTATTTATGTAAATTTTATGTCCAAGTGATGAGATCCCCTTTATCTCTCTCATTAACCCTTTTTGTAAAATTTTATGTGACGCCGTTAGGCTGTCGAATTTTACCAGGGGAACTTCTTAACCCAATTTCGATTTCTTTGGGTTCAACATGTAGTTATTGAATATCTCATCCTTTGAATATTTTTGAATAACCTTTGATTGTTTTACACTTAATATCCCCTTATATTGGATGTATTTATATTTTTCACACATAATTATGAGATTGAATTATCCTTAATTTAAGGGTAACTTCTTTATAATGGATTTCATCTCATTTTACATTTCTTTTGAGACTTCATTGTTGTTATGCACCAATTCACTATTATATGGTGTGTATAATGTCCTTTGACATATTATATCATGAATCCCTTTATTCTCATGATATTATAAAGTTTGGATTAAATTTTATTCCACTATTATTTTTATTCAAGTGTCTCTCATTTTGTTAAAAACTATTTAACAAAAATATCATTTTAAATGTTTTAAATATTTATTATTCTAAATATTTATCTTTAATGTCCATGTTTTCAAAATGGTTTTCAGTATTTATTTATATGGACATTAATGTTTTAAAATTATAATTCCATTAAAAGCTTCAAAGTGGTATGGGACACTTTGATTCAAAAATCTCTTTTAAATGGTTTTTGAAAATGGATTGATTAATTCAATATCTGGGAATTACTTATTGTGATTGCAAATGAAATGTTGTTATTGAAATGTTTATATTTTCAATATTTTATCTGTAATGATGGTACTTGGACATTTTACGGGTGGTTACGTGATAAACCATATGACGGGTAGTGCCGTGAATACGAGGATGTGTGGTTACGTTATAACCTCCAATGCATTGGGTATGGAAGTCGGTCGTATGGCTATTCCATTAAGTATGTATGGAAGTTGGCCGAATGGCTATTACATTAAGTGATATGTGTGTAAGTCGAACTTATGGTTATTCCAATTAAGTATATTTATGTCCCAAGTTACCTTTATATGTTATGTGATCTTTATATGGGTTTTATGGTAATCTTTTCGTTACAGAAGGGTAAGTAATGAACTTTTATTCAGTGAAGAGTTTTTACTACTTCGAAAAGGTGAAAAGTATTACTTTGATAAAGTATACATGGTTTACTTGTTGTTTTGAAAAACTAACAGTTTTCATTCTTTGTGTATCCCTTACTGAGCTGTTTATGCTCATCCCAAGTTTTTGAAATGTTTTTCACAGGACTTAACGTGGAATAGGGTCAAGGATGGGATCAAGGGAAAGACATGCTACCTAAAACATGGAACTAGACATGTTTCTTTTTAAGAGTTTTTATTTTATGGAAACTTGGTAGAAGTTTCTACTTTGTAATCTTTTGAGATGTAATAGTTATGTCCTAATTCTCTAAAACTCTAAACCTGAAAAGATCCTCAATGTGAATTATTCATTTAATTCAATATTAAGTAAGGTTTAAGGCTCGGGGCCTTATACTGAAAATTTGATTATATAAAAAAAATTCAGTATGATTTGAATGAAAATTGGTAATTGAATTTATGAATAGAATTAATCAACTATGCTTTGTGTTATCCTTTGAATTCCTCTACAGGTAAAAGATATGTATAATTGGCATCATCATCACCTTCATATACCGAATAGTTATTATTCCATTTAGTTTCCTTAGACTCTTCCCCAATCTATTCTAGACATGCACCTATTTTTCAGGAACTAATTCAAGTAGTAGTAATGACATACCTTCAAATGGTGATCATTTTGGATGACTATTTCAAATATTAGTTTAAAAAAATATGAAAATATATGGGGGATGAGTCTACAAAATGATATAATATCATGTTATAGAGAAGATACTGAGGACGATGATAGTTGTATTCTTAATTTTTTTTTCAAATTTACATATATTAAATTAAAATTTTAGATCTCATATCAAAATTTTAAATGTTCCTTGACATTACCATGAGAACATTAGGTTTTTCACACTAATCTTCAATGACTCTAATCTATGTCAGTAATCCCTCTTCCTTACTTGTGTCTCAAATATAAGATATCTATGTCTAATGAGGTTCATGTGTAGGGTCTGAGTATAAAAATAAAAAAATAAATTTTAAAAGGGATCCTATAATATATAATAACTAATATATTTGAGTAAATGTTCAAATTAGTAAGACTCAATATAATCATGTATGTCAATTAATTTTTTACTAACCAGTACCACATGATAATAAAATGTTCCAACCTCATTCCTAACCAATAAATTATATGAATAATTCAATACATTTATATCATGGTTTTTCCCAAACAATCAAATTATTTCACTAATAAGTGTTTAACATTTTAATCATAATTGGAGAAAAATATAATCATCTTTAAGTTAATATAACAACATCATTGTTATCATGTGATCCAACTTCATACCCCAATCACCATATACTATTCCTCGCGGAATACCAACAGTTGTACTTATTGAATCCAAATACTAAAATGTGTAAAACATATCCATTTTCCCTAAGACGTTCATTTGAAATATGGGGATTTCTTAACATAACTGGTTCACTTATGATAGAACCACAAAATGGGTACCACAATACAATAGATAATCCTTACTTCTGCAAACCCATACAGAAGAACGAACAATAACAAAAATGTCACATCTCCCTAACACTAGACCTCAATGAATCACTTACATGGAAATTATAAAACAGATTCTACCATTACATACATAGTATTCACATAATACATATAAAATTCTAATAGATTATACTCAATGATCATATGTATTAGGCACAGATCATCATTATCAATGATAACTTCTTAAATAATATCATTGTCTATAAGTCATAATTAGTCACTCATAAACCTAAAATTTTTAGGCAATGTAAGCTATATGATCAATTACTCTGTCCTACTGTTTATTAGTTATAAAAATAGGTTTTAAGGGACTATAATAATGTTTATGACATATATATAATCACTACAATGGTGATCATATAATCCCCTTTAGATATAAGGACTCAACCTTATTACATACATAATAATGAATTTAATCAAGAAAACACTTCCTATTACATTGAATGAATTATCAAGATTATAGCTATAAATAATTGGGATATAATATATTTATATAATTACACAATATTACAGCCTCGATACAATAAAAAGTGTTTCTATTTTTTTCAAAATTAAAAAATTAAAAACATTAAACATGATTCCTTGACAATTCCTCAATATTTAACATGGCTTCATTCTTTATCCTACACATCTATTAACCAGTTAAAATCATTAGAAACATTATATGGGAAAAAAAACTTAGTAAGGGATATAAAAAAGAAGGAATGATCACATTAGTCCATGAATACATGAAACGTATGAAATCATTTTCATAAGACATACTTATGACATATATATATATATACTTACTTTATGAAACATGAGATTTCCATAGTAAATAAGAACATAAGTGGAACCATAAATGTATTAAAGAGAATTTCATACATAATATTATAACCCTCTTGGCAACCTTATAATTTGTAACCCTCATGACTACCTTACTATTTGTGTAACCATTACAGTTACTCTTGGAGTAACCATACGGCCGACCTCCAATAGACACATACCCAATACATTGGATAGAAATATATGTCCCACCCATAATCATAAACAATTCACAAGATCTATAACATTTTCATACAACATGGATATTAGCATAAAAACATTGCTTTTGATTTTGTAAAGCAGAATTTTAACATAGGATTTTAAAAGAAAAGTCCCATATAAATATCATATAATGGAAGTGAGACTTAATAAAGTTGATGGAATATGTATATAATCTAAAAATATAAATAATTAAAAATTTTATAATCATAATTCAACACAAAAAACAATTTAGATACCACATATATAACGTAGTATAAGGTATACCCAAAGTATCTAAATCGAGTTAAGAATTACCTTACAAAAATTCTGTAGCCTCACGGCTATAAAACATAGTTTTAGATAATATTAAAAATATAGGGGAAAAGTGTCACCCATCCAGAAATGAATAATAATAAGAATATATCAATAATAAAAAGAAAATAAGAACATGGTATCGAAACTTGAATGTTATAACACATAAAAGATAACATGAATGGAATAACAATGAAATAGATAATTTTCTTACATTGTAGAGTAACTCCTAGAACATGAAGGTTGGGACCCTGGGGGCTTGAAGAAACCTTGGGAGGGATACTAGGGAGGTACGATGGACATATATTCAATAATTAGGAATTTTGAATGAAGTTAATTAAGGAATGGGTTGGTATTTATAGCAAAAGTGAAAGATTATTTTAATAATTTCCACGGGACACATCATTAGTGGTATTTGAAAAACTATTGGCTTTCCCATGGTATTTTCCCATGGTATAATCTACTTGGGACTCCTAATAACTTATTTTTACTAGAAAAATGTAAACCAAATTTATTACAACATTATTATATAATTAATGATGTCATTAACACACAAAAACTCAAATCTTTATTATTTACTATTCACCAAAAAATCAAATTTTTCAGAAAAATCTCCAAAATTCCACTAAACATTTATTGAATTGTAGAATTAAAAAAAGAACTCCATTTCATGAAAATAATATTTTCAATATTTTCAATATAATTATTATGTAAAATCATACTTAATTTCAAAATTCAAAATTTAAAAACTATAACTGCATGTATATCACATTTAAAATTAATCAAGATTTCATTATCTTAAAGCCTTAAGAAAATAAAACAATAATAAAATTTACTATTAATTATGGTCATATTACTATTCAATTTACTGTTAATAATTGTACGTTACTATTGACCAAAAAAATAAGTTTGTTCCAATATACTCCAAATAACATACTGAACACAATTGTAGATGACCATTTATTGAAAATCAAAACATAGAAGAAGTAAAATTATGTTTAAAGGTTGCCAATAATTATCTACATTAAATTTTTTTAATAAAATCGATTTATTTTTAGAAACCCTTGGGGTGTTATATTATCCCACCTTCAGTAAATTGAATCCTCGTGATTTTATTTACTTATTAAACAAGTGAGGGTACCTTTCTCTCGTAGAATTTTAAGACTCCCATGTTTCTTTTTAAACAATGTGGTTTCTCCATGAAACCTTTACCTGGTGGATTACCTTATTCAGAAATACTGGTTCCCTTCAATCATGAATCTAAACTGGTTCCTCTTCATATGAAATGTTCTCCAGTTGAATTGCTTATGGGCTCCAAACATGATACTAATCTGGTACAAACAATCCCAACATCGAAACATGAAAAACATTATCTACGTGAAACAAACATCGAGGTAAAGCTACATGGTATGCTACTGGTCCAACATTATCTATGATTACAAATGGACCGATGAACAACATACATATCTTTCCTTTCATTCCAAAACACATAACACTTTTCCAAGTAGTGGTTTTATGTAAAACATTGTCACCTACCTTGAAAGAGATGTTATTCCTTCCATTTTATGAATAAATTTTTTGGATGCTTTGAGTTGTCCTCATGTGCTACTAGATCATCTTCACTTGCTCAGCCACTTCCTCTACAAATTATACCCCCATTAACTTTATTTCATAGACATCATCCCAAAATGCTAGAGTCTGACACCTCTTTCCGTACAAAGCCTCAAAATGTTCCATATATATACTGGAATTAAACATTATTATAAAAAAACACAATTAATGAAAAATGTTGATCCCAATATCCCTGGTAGTCCATTGTACAAGCTCGAAGCTTATCATTCAATGTTTGAATAGTTCGTTCTGACTACATATCTAATTGAGTATTAAAATTTGTATGAAAATTTATATTTATACCTTACAACTTCTGAAGTCCCATGAAAATGTTAGAAGAGATCCTAGGATCCTAGTCAGATTAAATGGAAAATGGAACTCAATGAAACCTTATAATCTCCTTGAGTTACAATCAAGAAATATGATCTAATGACCCTATAATATAAAGAAAATGTGAATATTTTGTCAGCCGATACACAAAAACCCAAATTGTATTGTTACCTCAAGATGTTTTTGGTTGTCCCACCATAATGTTAATGGATAGATTCTCCCACTTCCACTCTGTCTCAACAATGGTTGAAGCATCCCCTTCGTAACTACCGCTCTTCATTAACCTACTAACATGTCAAACATTTCATGTTAAAGTAAGCAATATATATTTTTATTCCATCCCACCAGTAATACTCCCAAATGTCTCCTAATATCCTAGTACTGCTAGCATGAACTGAAAATGGAGAACTATGTGCTTCACACAACAAATCATTCTTCAACTGAGAATCACAGGGCACACACAACCATTTTCAAATTCTAAAAACACAAACATTACCAATGTTAACTTCTAAAATCTTACCCATTTAAACCAATTCTACCTTTTTCTGTTGCTCAAGGTCTTCCATCTATACATTCTTAATTCAATTTGACATTGAATACTACAATGAAACCTAAAAATAAATTGATATATTCCCCACACTGACAACTATTATGCCAAAATTCATCAAATCATTAATGAAGGGGTCATGTTCCAAATGTACCATGGTTGATGATGCATTATGTTTTTAACTCAAGGAATCCTCCACATTGTTTGATTTCTAAGGATGGTAATTTATCATGCAATCATAATCCTTCAATAGTTCAATAAATCTTCTCCACCTCATGTTTAATTCCTTCCGAGTGAATATATACTTAAGGAATTTATGGTAAGTATATATTTGAAATTTGGCTCCGTATAAATGATACCACAAAATTTTCAATGAAAAAACCACAGCTAAAAATTCCAAATAATGTGGGGGATAATTTAACTCATGAGGTGTTTGTTTTCATGAAGGATAAGAAATTACCTGATCATTATGCATCAAAACCCAACCAAGTCCCTTCAATGAAGCATCACTGTATTTGATGAAATCATAATTTCGAGAAAGCAAGGGAAAAAATGAAGAATTTACAAATATCTTCTTCAGTTCCTGAAAACTAACCTTACACACTTCTGTCCAAACATATTTAACCCCTTTCCCTATTAACTAAATTATCGAGGAAGATAACAGAGCAAGGTTCATAAAAAAACCATGGTAATAACCTACTACTCTAAGAAAACTACAAATCTCTGTTACATTTTTGTGTCATAGAAATTCATCAACCACTTTTGTTTCAGTAGGATCAACTATTATTCCATCATTATTTAAAATGTTCCTAAGAAAAGAAATCTGTTTCAACTAAAAATCACACATGATGAATTATCCATATAGTTTCTTTTTTCAAGTCTTGTAAAACAACCCTTAGTTGTTTTCAGTCTCCTCTTTATTTTTATAAAATACTGTAATTTCATCAATAAATAAAACCACAAACTTGTCCAAGAACTCATGATATACTCTATTCATATGATTCATGAATATAGAAGGTGCAGTAATTAACCCAAAGGACATAACAACAAATTCATAATTCCCATATCTAGTATGATAGGTTGTTTTGGGATCTCGTCCACCTTCTCCTTCAGCTAATGGTATCCTGATCTCAAGTTAATCATTGAAAAGTACTGAGCTCCTTGGAGCTAATCGAACAAGTCATCGAAATGAGGAAAATAATACTTATTTTTAACATTGATGTTATTCAATGCTCTATAATCATTGCAATATCTAATGGAACCATATTTATTTTTAACAAAAAAACAGGAGCTCCCCATAGTGATGTTCTAGAATGAGTGAAGCCTTTATCAAAAAAAATCATGCAACTAATTTTTCATTTTAAGAGTTTTTATTTGATCCATATGATATGGGGGATCGGAAAATTGGATTAGCATTAAGAAATAAGTAAATTGTTAATACGACTTCCTGATTAGGTATGAAACTGGGTAACTCGTCAGGAAAAACATCAAGGTATTCATTTTCCACATGCACATCATCAATCTAAACAGATCCCTTTTTTCAACTATATGAGCAAGATAACATTCATATCTATCTTTCAACATATTCTCAACTTCCTGATATGTTATCAATTATATGCTTTCATTCTAGTATACTAACAAAAACTATTTCTGAAAACAACTTCTTTAGATCTACAGTTAATCATAACATGATAAACAGAAAGTGAATCCATTCCCAGAATAACATCAAACAAGACTAATGGTAAAACAAAATGTTTTTTCATGTAATGTATTTCCACATACCACAGTAGAATGATTATTATAATCCCTCTTTACTATAATATTTCCCCATGGTTTTTTAAAAAGAATTTCATGTCTCATTTTTAGATGTGATATTTCCAATTAACCTGAAAATTTCCCAGACATGATGGAATGTGTAGACCCTGTATCAAATAAACCATTAGAAAAAACATAGTGGACAAACTATATACCAGATACAACTTTATTGGATGGCCCAAAATATGCTTATGTAGTTGAAAAGTATCTTACTACACCATTTTTCTTATATTATAGCTTCATTTCATCATTTTGATATCTCATTGGGAAGGAAATTGAATATTGTTCCATCTCAACACATTTAGAACACATTACAGTTTTCTTATCATGATTAGTCATAGGATCATTTTCATTACAATATTAGGTTGTATGTCCCAACTAACCACATTTAAAACACTTACCATTTTCCATAAGACATTCCCTAGGGTGTTTTATGCCACACTTATGACAAACTGGAAACTGGATTTTATTACAATCTAATTATGTTGGATGATTCATACCCATCTCTTTCCACCTGGACCTCTTCTTCTCTTTGATTCCAAAATGAATTTGATCTTCATTAAACTCTTTCTCTACCCTCTCAACACATCATCCAGGTTTCTTATAACATTGGAATTCATAGGTTTCCTACGCCAATCGATTCCTTGGCTTCAGTCATGATCAAATGCAGTTGATTTTTCAACCAAGCTCCAGAATAAGATTTGGAGCATACCATGCCAGTCAGCTGAGGTTTTCTTCATACAGAGCCACTAAATCCTCATCATTTTTCTTTAATTCAAGTAATTGCTTCTCCATCCTATGTTTCACAACCTTAGGATAATTTTTTTCAAGGAAAATACTTCTAAATTCATTAATCTCTAAGGGATTAAAATCCTCTCTACCCATGATATTCATTACCATTGAACACCACTAATCAGCTTCACCTTCAAAATGATAAATAGAAAGACTTACCGTTTGATTTTCTGGACATCACATAACAACCAATATATTTTCATGGGATTTAATTCATCTTTTAGCTACTACTGGGTAAGAATATCCATTGAAATCAGGAGGGTGTTGCCTCATAAAATGTACCACTACTATAATATATCATTTTGGTGCCTCTATATTTTCTCATTCATGAATGCCACCACCATTAATTGCCTGCGTAAGCTGAGCCATTACTTTCAGAAACTGCTTGGTTCCAATCCATACCATTTCGGGTTGTAGCTCCTGAAGGATGTCATTATGTCGGTGCCTATCCTCTTCAGCATCCATGTTCCTTCTATGGAACCATTTTAACAAGCATAACTTAGTTAAAGAAATAGGGTAATCTTTAATTTCTATTACATTTCAAATCAATTACATAGTAAAACGCATTTATTCTATTATTTTAACATCATCATTACCCATAAAGTTAACTATACCATCATTTGATACCATCTATAAGGACCTGACCATATTACATATATAATCATGAATTTAGTCAAAAAAACACTTCATATTTCATTGAGTATATTTTCATGTTTATAGATTTAGATAATTCTGACATAATACATTCATATCATTTGACATTGTTACCATGTGGATACCATAAAAACTGATTCAATTGTTTTCAAAATTATAAACACTAAAACTTAAAAAATGATTCCTTGAAAATTCATCAACATTTAACTTGGATTGATTGTTTGGATTACACATCCATTAACCTGTGAAAAATATTTTAAAAGTTGGGATGTGCAGAAAAACTCAGTAAGGGTTATAAAAAGAAGGAAAGATCACATTTTTCCATAAATACTTGTAACATATTAAATCATTTTCATAATACTTACATATCACCCGTATATATATAACTTAATTTGTGGCACATGAGATTAATACCATATATAAGAACATAATTAGAACCATAACGGTATATTTGGTCATTACATACATAATCTTGTAACCCTCTCGGAAACATTATAATTTGAATCTATCATGGCTACCTTACTATTTGGGTAACCATCACAGTTACACTTGGAGTAACCATATGGCCGACCTCAAACTAAAACATACACAATTCATTGGAGGGAAATATAGGTCACAACCTTCTTCATAAACAATTCCCATGTTCCATAAAAAATCATACAACATGAATATTAGCATAAAAACATTTCTTTTAAATTTTCTAAAATAGAATTTTAAAATAGGATTTTAAAAGAAAAGTACCTTATAAATACCATATAATTGATGTGATACTAAATAGAGGGATTGAATTTGTTTATACTATAAATATATAAATAATTAGACTTATTATAAATAGAATTCATCACAGAAATAGTTTAAATACCACATAAGTAATGACGAATTAGGATAACCCAAAGGATGGAAATCAGGTTAAGATTTTCCTTAGAAAAACTCGGAAGCCTAACGACTATGAAATATGGATTTAGAAAATATAAAAAATATAGTGGACTATGGTCACTCATCCTAAAATGAATCATTATATAGAATAGATAATGAATAATAGGTAAATAAGAACATGGTATGGAATATTGAATGTTATACCACCTAAAAGGGAACTTGAATGGAAAAAAGAAATAAATTCATAATATTCTTACCTTGTAGAGTTACACCCACAACATTAAGGTTCAGACCTTGGGGGTCTGACGAATCCTTGGAAGTGCTACTAGGGAGGTATGGAGACCAACAAATAATTTATGAAGAATTGGTAATGAAGTTAATGAAGGAATGGGTTGGTATTAAAAGAAAAATTAAAGGATGATTTTAATAATTTCCAAGGGACACATCATTAGTGGTATTTGATAAACCATGGGATTGCCCATGGTTTTTGCACATGGTATTAGCCACCTAGGAATCCTCAAAACATATTTTACTATACACAAGTAGACCATATTTATTACATCATTATTAAATCATTAATGAGGACATTCACACACCGATACTCCAAACTTAATTTTTTACTATTCACCGAAAAATATACAATTTCACAAAAAACCCCAAAAATAACCCTAACTATTTATCAATGTGTCAAAATAAAAAAAGTAGTGCAATTATAGAAAATTATTATCTAAATATTTTTAATTTAATTTTTAAATAAAATCATACATAATTCAAAAATTAATAATTTAAAAATGGTTACTACATTTATATCAAATTTAAAAATTAATCAAGATGAAATTATATTAAAGAATTAAGAAAATAAAATAATAACACAATTTAACATTCATAAGGGTCATATTACTATTCATATTACTATTAATAAGGGTATGTTACTTTTTACCAAAAATACAAGTAGGTTCCAATAAACTCGAAATAACATATAGAACACTTGTGTAGATGACCATTTTTAGAAATTCATAACATAGAAGTAGTTGAATTATGTTTAAAGACTACTCTTAAATATTTACATTAAACAAAATTTCAAGCATTTCAACTTATTTTTAGAAAACCTTGGGGTGTTACATTAGCACATCACTACCCTATGATAAATTTTCACAATGAAATTCATTCAAATTATAATGTTATGACCTAAATACATTATACATGACTATCTTCATTAGGCCTATCACAGTATAACCTATATAATACTAAATATTAATTTCTTTATTCATATCCTATGTACTATGTTATTGACTAACGTTCATTAGGAACCATGAGCGGCAAGGAACCCATTCAAAATAATCAATCACACAACATGCTATAAAAGGACCATCTCACATAACCCTAAAAAAATATCATATGTTTTCCATGTTTATTTTATAGTTGAATATCCCTTAGGATTATCCCAACTAACCATCCAAATATTAAGAAGTTGAACAAACCACAAAGTGAGAATATATTCATTACATATAGTACCAAAAGAATATTTTATTCTAAATAATTGTTACATATTATAAATCATAATCGTAAACCCATATCTGAAAATTATATAGACTCATTTCACTGATAAGTTATTCCTATAAACCACATTTAAAAAGAAAAACACATATAAAACATAAATTGATTAATTTGGTACCACCCACTGATTTTATGAGGTTAAACATATAATATTTACTTTTCTCATTCCTGGAAAGCCTACTGCATCGATCCTTAATCATGAAAAGAAATATAAACTCAATAATATTATACAATACATTATTATAAAATAATTATAATTAATATGTAAAATTAATTTACATAGTATAAACGTAAAAAAACCCATGAGTTAGTGACATATTGTGAGAACAATGACAACCTCATAGTAATGAACCTAGGCAAGATATCAATATTTTTATTAGAAAATTTACATATAATAACAACCTAAATAATTATAAATTTAATGGAAAATTGAATATATCCCAATAACAAGTCACTAATACATTTAACATCATTAAAATTCTATCCAAATAAAATATGTTTATTATCTCTCTACCTCCTTTATAATTTTTAGGAAAAATCCAAATCATTTCAGTTTGGATGCACCACACATTAATGAAATTATAGTCTAATAATTTACCATAATCACTATAAATAAGATATAAATTAATGAAATTAATGAAATTAAGGAGAAGTAGGGACATGAAATTTTTATCATGGATCAAAAATAAAATCATTGTTGATCAAAAGTGATGAAATAGATGACGAATAGAAAGTAATTTATCCTCAATATTTTTTCCATTAGATTAAATTTTTATTGTTCCTAAAAAGGTATGACAACTCAATTATTGAATACGGATTAAATAGTTGTTTAGAAGCTATGATATTTTAACATATTAACTTATATGTTATGTCGAAATAATATTTCACGTTGTATCATGGATTTCATAGTAGGTATAGTTTCACGAAACCATGCATCTTTGAGTGCCTAGCCCCCAACTTCAAACCAATACATTGAATAATGGAATCCATCAATTACACAAATTTGAGAGAAGAATATATATAGTGTATTTATATTATTGTTATCCCTACTTTTAATAATAGGCATGTCACTATGAATGGGGTTTCCTATATATTTCTTTCCATTGTATGAAGGAATAAATCCCTTACACATCCATCCAGTGATGGGGATTTCACCCAGTTAATAAATATCATCAGCGTTTTTACACTACATTTACACTAATACATAGATCATTTGGGTCCCTATCTTTGAGATAGGGTTTTGATGGAAAGTTGAGGATCACATGCCATATGTTCTCCACCACAGAAAATGTAACTCATTTCGATCACCATAAATTTATCCTAGATGATACATGGGTTGGATGGCATCGATGGAAATGCCTAGGTTAGGTGAACATGGGTAGATTTGTGTACTTATACACTTCTGGTTGTGCCCAAATTTACCCTACCGGTAAAAGCGGTCGCTGAAGTACAAGTAGGGAACGAATCCACAGGGACCGAAGAAGAAACCTTGAGACACTAAGATTGGATACGAGATTGGCTATGCAGTGGCCAACTTTGGATTGAATTGATTTGAAGAAATATTAATTTAATTTAAAGAACAAAACAAATAAAATTACTTGAATTAAAAAAACTAATTAAGTTGAGTCGATCCTAGGTTGTCTCTTGGGCTTTATTAGATGTATTTGTTTTTCATTTGATTTTCTGTTCATCGGTTCAAGAGGTATCCATTAAATGAAATAATTCCTCAATATCATTCTCCAATTTAATCCATACACAATTTCAAGGATAATAACCAATTCACTTATAGGATCAATTAAATGAGCACTCCAAGGAATTGGATCATACTAGCACTCAAAATGTATCTTCGTTAAATTCGGTGAAGACAAAGAAGAAAATAAATCAATGAAAGGAACTCTTAAAATAAAGAACAAATTTAAGAATTTAAGAACATAAAATGACATTAAATACAACTCATGCAACTCCCTAGGATCAACCCATAAAATTATATCCCTCCATTGATACTATTCTATCAATGGAAGAGGGTAATTGACTTAAAGAAGTGGGATTGAAGAAGAAAAAAAACATTAATCAAAATGAACACTCCACCGTTGTGTGATGAATTCACAGTGCGGGTGTGAATAAATTCACACTACGATTAAATGGTATCAACGTGTGAAGAAAAGTAAAATAAAAAGTGAAAAAGAATAAATTTTATTAAAATACTAAACGTGAATGAAAAACTTACATTAGAGAATTTGACGATGCCATTACAAAACGAAAGCGGGAAATTACAATTGAAAGAAAAACTTGGATTCAAAGGAAAATGTTAGATTATTATTCCCTTTACCACCAGCTCCTTATATAGGAATATTAGGAGCCTTATGTCCACCCCCAACAATAAATTCACCCCCCAACAATTAAGAGAGTCAAAAGGAGGGTGAAGAATCAAATGGAAATTGACGTTTCGAAGTTGACCCGGAAAACTGTCCAGATTCGTCCTCCATTTTGACGTGTGCGTTTAACACTTCATATCGCCAAATCCGAAGGTGTCATAAATATAAAATATCTTCGTACATGTGGCTTATATATGCTCTCAAAATATCAGGAAATTTGGCTTAGCCGTTTGGATGTTATGGTCGAAATGGTGAGACGGATTTCTGTGCATTAATGTCGGGTCCACCATTTAATTCTCAACTTCAGATCCCTTTATCATCATGAAAACATCATAATTAGCTCCAGACACAGTTGAATAAAATGATCCTCATATTTTTATCTTTATACTGTATAAATTTGAGCTTCATTGGGCTTGGTTTCTGGGCCCCACATTTGTTTGATGGGCCTTAGGCCCATTATGCTTTTTCCAGCAAATTTCTGCCTTCAGGCGCAAAATTCTCCATCTTCCTTTGGGATTCATCCATCGGACCTAAAAGATAAAATGTTCCAAAACAAGGTTAAATCATCTCCCAAAATTTCAAATTCAGAAAATGAATATAATATTGTCAAAAAACAAATGAATGATTGGGCCCAAATTTGCATTTTAAACAAGAATTTCATTTTTGATGAGAAATGAAGTTCTATTTATGTAATGTACTAAAAACAATGTTTATGGACTTTGGAAAAATGAATATAAAGATATTAACAATTAATATTAGCCAATTTTAGTGACTAATCACACCCCCCAACTTGAGTTTTGATAGTCCCGATCAAAATAAATTACAAATATGAAATTCAAATCCCCTTTTCCAAAAACATTTTAATACACATTGCTCACCCAAATATCTAATACCAAAAAAATTATAAAAAACAATCAAATTCATTAAAAACAAGCTAGTTCCATAAGCATATCCCAAGCCCAATCCCATTCTTTTGTTCAAATTCATTGCCACATTTCATCCTATTCCAATTAACATTGATAAAGTGTTGTGCATCATAAAAGATATGGGGCCCATTTTATTGTTCAAGGGGAAAAAATGGAAGCGCTAGGTGGGAATCACATTAAACCTTAAGATGAGTATCCCTTTTTTATTTTTTTTTATTTTATTTTTTTAACCACAATAGATATGAAAAGACTAACTCTGGGCAAGACAACTATGGAGTCACGATCCCCAAGTGTCAGACGCCACACATATTGTCAATTTCATGCTCTACAATAGAGATATAAAGCCTAACTCTGGCCAAGACAACTATGGAGTCACGATCCCCAAGTGCCGGATGCCACACATTTGGACAAAACATTGCTCTATGTGGTCATTCTTTTTTGTTTAATTTTTTTGTTTTGTTTTTTTTTGGATACTCAAATTAAACTAAAAGTGACCCCAGAACCCTATGCTATAATGAAAGGGACCCAAGAACTCAAATTTACACCCACGATCCAGTAGACGTGTATTGTGGCATTTTTATTAAGAGGATGAAAATGTAAACTTTTAAAATCACATTAGACAACCGCACTTTCCAAAAACTATGCTCATGAACTTAAACTTGCATTAAAATCAGAATCAAGGCATACAAAATTATTTGATATCCAATTTTAGAGTTTGCAATGTGTGTTTATCATGTTTATGGTTAATGGAATTTTTCTTTTCATGCATGTTTTTTAAAAAAAATCATTTTTTATCTCCCCCCAACATAGAATAACACTGTCCCCAGTGTTTAAAGAAAAGAAAAGTTAGAAGGGGGTAGGAGAGGAGTTCAAAGAAGAAATTTAAATTGAAAATCATGGAATGAAGTCACCTGGTGGTTGATGATGATAGCACATGCCATAGTCTCCCTTCAATCCTGGATTTGAGTCTCAGTGGCTTGGATGGTGGTGAATGGATTTTCTTTATGGCTTATGACATGTCCTTTTATTTTTTTTTAACCTATAAAAACATAAAAATAAAACAAAACAAAATAAACTGATGATACATTGTCTTCTTTATATTTTCTGGGTAAGGTATTACTCAGAGATCACACCACGTGACACGGATGAATATGGCGCTCCCCTTTCATACCCATCCTTACTCATAAAAGAAGAACAGGTCAACAGCTTATGGTAATTTATTATATGAAGAAGAAAATGATTCAAAATGATTAGAAAACATGAAAACCATGGGTTGCCTCCCATGCAGCGCTTTTGTTTAACGTTGTTGGCTCGACTTGTACCCCCCAACTTATCCAATTCCAACTTTCAAAATTTTAATTAACCCATCTTTCTCCACTTCAACAAGATTGAGATTGATTGTTTTTTTAATTTTTTTTCGTATGAAATCCTATTTTTTGCAATGATTGGTAAAATCCAAGGAATATCTAAAATGGTTGATCGTGTTTTATCTGGATTATTTCCTATGATTTCAAGGTTCATTCCTACATGGTGAGATTCTTGATGAAAATTTATGATGATTGAATGGTCTTGGTTATCATAAATAGAGGGATTATTGAGTAGGTAAGGAAGTATTAAAACATCTAGTTCAGTTTGATTGAATTTTCCTAAAGAAGAATGATAATTTGAATCAAAAATTGTTTCTTCTTTAAAAACATTTGAAATAATTGGTTCCTTTTGAAAAGATGATTCACCCCCAAAAGTGTCTAGTTGAATTTCAGGAGGGTGTATGGGTTCAATGTTTGGTATTTCTCCCAATTGTTCAGTGATTTGTGTTTTTGAAAAATCATTAATGGAGTTATATTCAGGACACTCTATCCATGATGTCAAATTTTCTTCTTTTGAATCCAAAAAATCAATTTCCTACTGATTTAAAGACCCTTCAAAAACTCCTTGATCCTCTCCAATTATCCCAAATCCTAAGGTTGGTTCTTCAATAAATGGATGAGGGGTTTGTGTGTTAAAATATTGTTCTATAAATATTGAGGAAGGGATGGTTTGAGTGGGAATGGGGTCCACACAAGTTTTAATGTTTTGTAGTTCTAGTCTAAAACTTGATACCTCTGAATTCATTTTTTCCATTTGTTCACACAATTTTTGAAGAATTGTTTCAGGATTAGGATTGATAGATATTTGGACATCATGGACTTCCTCATTATTCATCTTTTCAATAATTCTTGATAGGTATGGAAATTGATCTTTTAAACATTTATCATTACAAATTTTGTTCATGTTATCAGGTGTGGGGTATTCATTGAAAGGTTGATTAAAAAAGGTTGGTGATTCCCAATGTGGATTTTCAAACTGATTAAATCTTGGGTTTGTGAAGGGATATTGTTGAGGATACTCCATTGGAGTTGAATGAAATTTGGATTTGGATTTTTTTGGGCACACGAAAATAGAAAGGGGAAAAGAAAAGAGAAATATAGGTGAGAAAAGAGAATTTTGGTGAGAATAAAAGGTGGGTGTCTAAGAAAACATACTTGGGTCCCTGGAAACGGTGCCAAAATTTGGTTGCGCCCAAATTTACCCTACCGGTAAAAGCGTTCGTTGAAGTACAAGTAGGGATCGAATCCACAGGGACCGAAGAAGAACCCTTGAGACACTAAGATTGGATACAAGATTGGCTATGTAGTGGCCAACTTTGGATTGAATTGATTTGAAGAAATATTGATTTAATTTAAAGAAAAAAACAAATAAAATTACTTGAATTAAAACAACTAATTAAGGTGAGTAGATCCTAGGTTGTCTCTTGGGTTTTATTGGATGTATTTGTTTTTCATTTGATTTTTTGTTCATCGGTTCAAGAGGTATCCATTAAATGAAATAATTCCTCAATATCATTCTCCGATTTAATCCATACACAATTTCAAGGATAATAACCAATTCACTTAGAGGATCAATTAAATGAGCACTCCAAGGAATTGGATCGTACCAGCACTCAAAATGTGTCGTTGTTAAATTCGGTGAAGACAAAGAAGAAAATAAATCAATGAAAGGAACTCTTAAAATAAAGAACAAATTTAAGAATTTAAGAACATAAAATAACATTCAATCCAACTCATGCAACTCCCTAGGATCAACCCATAAATGTTTAGCCCTCCATTGATACTATTCTATCAATGGAAGTGGGTAATTGACTTAAAGAATCAGGATTGAAGAAAAAAAACATTAATCAAAATGAACACTCCACCGTTGTGTGATGAATTCACAAGTGCGGGTGTGAATAAATTCACACTACTATTCAATGGTATCAACGTGTGAAGAAAAGGAAAATAAAAAGTGAAAAGGAATAAATTTTATCAAAATAATAAACGTGAATGAAAAACTTACATTAGAGAAATTGACGATGCCATTACAAAACGAAAGCGGGAAATTACAATTGAATGAAAAAATTGGATTCAAAGGAAAATGTTAGATTATTATTCCCTTCACCACCAGATCCTTATATAGTCATATTAGGAGCCTTATTTCCACCCCCAACAATAAATTCACCCCCCAACAATTAAGAGAGTCAAAAGGAGGGTGAAGAATCAAAAGGAAATTGACGTTTCGACGTTGACCCGGAAAACTGTCCAGATTCGTCCTCCGTTTTGACGTGTGCGTTTGACACTCCATATCGCCGAATCCGAAGGTGTCATAAATATACAATATCTTCTTCAATGTGTCTTATAGAAGCTCTAAAAATATCTGGAAATTTGGCTTAGCCGTTTGGACGTTATGGTCGAAATGGTGGGACGGATTTCTGTGTATTAATGTCGGGTCCACCATTTAAATCTTAACTTCAGATCCCTTTATCATCATGAAAACATCAGAATTAGCTCTGGAAACAGTTGAATAAAATTATCCTCATATTTTTATCTTTATAATTTATAAATTTGAGCTTCATTGGGCTTGTTTTCTGGGCCCCACATTTGTTTGATGGGCCTTAGGCCCATTATGCTTTTTCCAGAAAATTTCTGCCTTCAGGCGCAAAATTCTCCATCTTCCTTTGGGATTCATCCATCGGACCTAAAAGATAAAATGTTCCAAAACAAGTGATAAATAATAGCCAAAAATTTCAAATTCAGAAAATAAATATAATATTGTCAACAAACAAATGAATGATTGGGCCCAAATTTGCATTTTAAACATGAATTGCATTTTTGATGAGAAATGAAGTTCTATTTATGTAATGCACTAAAAAAAATGTTTATGGACTTTGTAACAATGAATATAAAGATATTAACAATTAATATTAGCCACTTTTAGTGACTAATCAACTTCCATGTACACAGGCATGACTATATTTATAGGATAATGACTCAATGTACACATGCATGGTAATGGTACTGATATAAATCTAATATCCATATACACCTAATGGACATAACATGTATGTGGAGGTTTAGATTCCATGTGAGAGAACAATACCTAGGTAGTCCACAAGTTGTAATGACTGGCTCTGTGCCCCTAGTACACATTGTGTACTCTCTTTAATGGGTTGTGTACAATTTATTTCCTAACATTAGGCAAAGAAGAGTTTAGTTATATTGAATGGTCCCTTCCCCTAAGGGAATATTTTATAATTTCATTCTAAAAATTGGATTATGATACCATCTATGGGTTTAGTTTCAGATAGTTTTTGGCATAACCCCTATTTGGATCATAGTGGGATCCTCTATTATTGCTAGATGGGGTTTTTGGAATCTACACTAACACAATACATTTGGTGTCGATCCCCTAGATTGCAGAACGATATCGTAGGATTTGTTTTTATAGAGACTAAAAGTTTTATTTACAAATAAATTACATTTTATAAGATGAAAAATATTGAAATTATACAAACACTTTCTAGAGTACCATAATAGTTAAATCCCTTTAGAACCAAAACAATAAAAAAATTGTCCATCAGTGATCTACATCATCTCCCACTATGTTTTCATAACTACCACATTTCTTATACGTATCATATATAATAAATTTCATCATATCCCATGGAAGAAAAAAAAAAAGAAATAATGATCTTAGATTCTTAGTAGGATTAAAAATGGTAAATACATAAGCATGAAATGAACACATGGGTATGAGAACATGAGCATACCATTTGAAAACCACACTATGAATATCAATGTTCATAATCATGAATCATGATTCAAATATTGGAAGATCATAAAATATTGATAATATGGAAATTATAGGGAATGAGCCATAAAAATATAAAATTAACATTACACATAGACATTTGGAATAATCATAAGAGTATAAAATCTTGTGTCGTGAAAACTAATTAATACATTAATAACAAGATAGGATTGGGCTAACCACTAGTGTACCTACTTTGGTCTTGGGATGACCTCCCATTCACCTTTTTCAAGATTGGGATAACATTCTATGCAACCATTGAACTCATATTTCAGTAATCACTACCCAATACATTGAAGGTAGATATAAGTCTAACCCATAACATAATTAAAATCATTCATATATGTTCCATGAGGACATAATACATTTATCTTATCATAATGCATGAAATGAATTTGGTTTCAAATTTTTTTATCATACCATAACGTATTGAATAGAGGCAGGTTTTATAATCATTTCATCATTTCCTCATAG
This sequence comes from Viscum album, assembly GCA_963277665.1. Classification (NCBI taxonomy): domain Eukaryota; kingdom Viridiplantae; phylum Streptophyta; class Magnoliopsida; order Santalales; family Viscaceae; genus Viscum; species Viscum album. The sequence goes on along the minus strand of OY728144.1, from coordinate 406,423,775 downwards.
CATAACCCATCGAAAAAAGATTTTTTTCAAAATAATATTATTATGTTATATGTTTTGGGAGATATATGGGTTTCATAAACCTCATTTCATAATAATATATTTAAATAATGAGTATAAATTGAATCATTGATTTATATCTCTAGTAATTCATAGTTAACATCTAATGATGTTATCTTTGATGATTTTTTTAAATTTCACTTAAAAAGAATTTTTAGGGAAATAACTTTTATTTAATAACATTTTTTAGAAAAAAAATTAATTTAATATAAAATATCATTTAATATGTAAAAACTATGTTTTAAAAATAATATATAAAATTTAAAGAGGAGAATTTACTATTCGACTGGGAAAAAAATTAAAATAAAAGACATTTGAAAACATATTTTTCTAAGAATAATATCAAATAATTATAATGTAATCTTAAAAGTAAATATTGGTGAGGATGATGAGATATTTCATCCATGATAACATGTTAAAACAATGACTCCATTAACATTGTTGATAAAAAACAAATGAGTATTTTTTAGACACGTATTTGTATAAAGAATTAATTTTTATAAAAGGAAAATCATGTGTTAAAAATTATTTTAAAAATTATTGGATAATATTAAACAATGTTGAATAAATTTATGAATAAAATGGTTTTGGAAGAAGAAAATGTACTGACCGAATAGAGATACATGGTCATATTTTTACAAAAACATTTTCTAAATAATTTTATATACAAATTAGTGGATAAAATTGTACTATTAATATAATGTATTTAAATAGGTGAAGAAAATTCATGTTTCTCTTGAGAGTGGAATCCCACTAATTTATCATCAGAATCATAATCATAAAAATTCCTGGTAATTGATGAGATAATGACATATGATAATGACAACATTGATAAAATTGAATCATAAGCCCTATGAAGTAATAACATTAAATGGAAAATTAAATATCATTTTGGAAAATATATTTATGAAATTCAATGTTAAATTGGATATATATTTTCCTTGTAAAACAAAATGTGCACATAATATAATATTTGTTAGAATGAAAGAAAAGTGAGACAAAATGTCATACATTAAGTGTTCATTTTATTCATAAATGTTGAAACCTTTTATTTAATAATTATAAGTTTATTATATATTTATTATATAACCATAAACATATACATCCTACCATATATGATTTAATATTTATCTTTTTTACCTATTTATAAATACCTACGTGTTAAAGTCACATTTTAGGAAATAAATGCATTGTTTTTTTGTTTAAGTTATATTTACATTTCTTCCAATTAAATCGATCATGTTTTCATAATCACTAGAATTTAAACAAATAGATAAATATATTATATATAAATTATAATTTTATTTATATTAATCTGTAAAATCCAGGGATAGAAAATGAAATACAATATTCTTGTTGAGAATTATTTTTACATTTGCAAGATGTTATTTCCATTTTCTTTTCGGATAGAAATAAATATGAGTAAATTATATATAATAATTATAAAATTTTTATTTTTCATATATATCTTATATATTCATTAATCACACTTTTATTACCTTCTTTTTAATGTGTCAATGAATCACATCGCATTGAGAGGAAGTAGTTCTCCATACACATGAGAGACATTATCATATTACAGAAAATGGATGGTATGAATTTCTATGTGATATAATAATTATATAAGTATAAAAATATAATCAATCTAATATATAAATAATAAATTGATCATTATTTCCATCCTTATGTTGTTTTAATGGAATGATGAATGACATCGGTTTGCACAGAGTAGTCCATTGTTCACAGAAATGATTATTTTGTAACCCATTTGACGGAAGTATAGGTGGTTGTAGATTGAGAACATAATAATAAAAAATAATAGTATAATGAATATTTTTTAATTATTCTATAATCATTGTTTGATAATAACTTAATTAGTTTGGGAAAAAATATAATAAAAATGATCATTGATGAATGATATCTCTTATTTTGGTATCCTAGTAAGGTTTCCACCAAAATCCTTATGAGGCATGATTTATATCCAACCTAATTATTCATGGAAGGAATATAGAAATATAGAAGATATATTTTAATTTTTTTAGTTGAACAAAAATTGATCCAATTGGTTAATAATGGGATAGAGTGGGTAACCTTTTTTAGATGTGGTGAGTGGCACAAATTTAATGTATATTGATAAGAAAACATATATGCACGTTTTTAAGATGCAACATGGGTCTAAAATTTTCAAATTAGAACCATAGAAATTATAAGGATGAAATATGTTGATAAAATACATTTTCTACAAGTTTATAGTTATTTTTAATTCTTAAAATTTTTGTTAGCCCCTCTTAACACATTTTCAACATATGAAAAAAAATTATTGTTTTTACTACTCAAATTGGATAATTTTTTTGGAAATTATTATATAATAAAATTTATTATGATACCAAAAAAGGAATAAATTTTCCAAAATTATATTAATATAAGTGGAAAAAATTAATTTACAATTATTCCTGTAGACACGAAAAGAAATATGGTTTTTAAAGGAGAAATGTTTAAATGATGGGAATATATTCAAATATAAGTTAAATATAAAATTGATTACAATGACCTAAATATGATTAATTGATATATTTTTGAAATATTTTTTTGAATGAAATTATGAATATAAATAAAAATTTTAAATAATTTAAATGAAAATAGTGTTTTCCTTTAAAATGTATTATTTTAAATATTTATAAAAATAAATTTTTTTAGAAATCTCAAAAATTCATCAACATATAATTTTGTCCTTATGATTTTCAAAATTTCATTTATTATATCAAATGAATTTTCTGAATGTGTCAATTGTAATTTTTATTATTATTCAAAAAAATAAAAATAAAATAGCAGTTTTCCTGAAAATTGTATTTTCAAAAAATATTATGACTTTATTGAAAAAAAAGTATTTTTATGTCAATATGATTTCTTAATATAAATAAATTAGAAATAATATTCAAAACATATTAATTAATATTGACTACTCTAATTTTAATGTACATGTTATTACAGTAACGTAGAAATATCAATATTAATAATATATCACGGTTTTGTTAACACTCAATACTGTGTACAATGGATTAAATACCAATGTTACATGTATCAAAAACATAACATGGTGTTTCATGCAATGAAATATTACGATGATATTTAATTTATTCTAAAAAATAATTCATAAAATCTTTTGGTGTTATATTATATCACCCATAAATGGAATATCTCCGTCAAAATTCACCACTCTGAAACAAAAATATTAGGATACTTTTGCCTCATAATATAATCTAGATCCCATATACATCCGTCAAACTAATGGTTTTTCCTCAAAAAAATTAATAGGTGATTGGATTTATTTAGTATAAAATTCTCTATATGATTTGGAATCACCGTCGGATGTTCATCACTCTAAAGATCATTCTCTAGCAGCATGACCTCTATGGTTAGGACACGTGAAGGGTTGGGTATGCACATTCTCTGTAATGATAAATGGAACATGTAATGGGATTGATGTAAGGTTAGTGTGATCACCATAAAAAATTATACCATCCTAATATGATCAATATTTTCCATTGTGGAAATATACATAGGGATTAGTTTCCCATTCTTCCCAAATTTCACAACCTTCTACCAATGAGAAATTCATAGAAAATCCTTGTAACCAACTTCAAATTCTTGATCATGCCGACTATTTTCACCATAATAATTCTACTGAATCTAATCTTGGTTGATGTGTCTATGAATAGATATAACCCTCTCTACCATTTCTAATGTTATCTCTGGTCCCAATATATTTATTTTTCTAACATAATTCTAGAACTTTATATATCTAAATTTCACTCCCTAAAGGGCCTCATAAGTATCCATATAAATTCCTTTGGAATATTTTTTTAAGAAACTCAACCATAGGTTTGTGTTTCTACCAACTTCCTTTGAAATACAAATAAAAATAACTCAAAATATCTGATAGGTTTTAAAATTCTCTTTTAGACTGGCCATCTATCCTAGGATGATGTAATGTTCTAAAACTCAACTTTTTATCATGAGTTTCTTGAAGACTTATCTAAAATAATGAGGTAAACCAAAAAAAATCTTGATCAGACATAATAGAATGTTGTACATCATGAAACCATACCAATTAATTATATTATATCCTAGATAGATGATCTTGAGATATGTCTAATATGATTGCGATAAAGTGTACATATTTTTTAAGGAGATAGACTAAAACCTATATATCATTTTTTCCATTATATGTTTTTGGTATTCTAAAGAAGAAAATATATGGTGATGTTTTCCCATATACATTATGAAATAGGATATTCATTTATAATCCCCTTATACAATTGTATGTTTTTCAAAACATTCTAGCATACCATGAAAAATATAAAAACTCTACGATATATCTCTTCATCCTATACTATCAGAAATACAATATCAGATATTTATGCATCATTGTAATTCCTGGAGGAATAGACAATGTAGAGATATATGCATCCTCTAACAACTCCTTCATCAATTATTGTATGTATAGAACACATACATGATTCATAGACATTATCATTCTATACTGATCAATGTTAAAATCAGTGATATTTCTTGCCATAATTTGTAGCTCCACATCTATTTTTAATGTCTTTTAAACATCAATTATATGTATGGTTGAACATTAATTGAGATATGTAAGATTTATCTCCATAATCTATGAATTTTGGATACATCCTTTGAAAATATATAAATTGGTTATTTTTTATTCTCTTCATGGATAATCTAGCCTGCTCTTTTTGACTCAATGCATCATCAACATTGTTCTCTTTCAATGGCAGCTAATGTATTTGAGAGTCATATTCTTTAATCATCTGTAACTGTATACTTTGGAACATTTTCAGCTACTTCTACATGAATATAAAAATTATATTACTGTTATTATTATATATATCATTCTTTTCTATATAAAGATAATTCATCAATATATTTAATGAAAAATTACAGTCGCTTACTCCAAACCATGTGTTGTGTAATTTTACTCTTGAATCTTCAATTATCTGGTGTATAAGGTATAACAATTTAATTTAACAGAAACACACATCCATATAATTGCATATATTCATGACTATTGATAATAAAACACTTCTGCACTATATTGAAATATATGAACATGTGTGGGAACTAGCCTTATCATCATTTCCTTGAATTTTTCATCATATTTATCTACCAAGAATAACATGGATCTTTAACAATTTAACATGGTTAGTGGATTAGATATTCATGATAAATTATCCAAAAACCATTGATAATATCCAAAGAAACCAAGAAGACTACAGAGCTCTGTAATTTTGGTTGTTCTATGCCAATATTCAATAGACTATGTCTCTAATGGATAGAACTGTACACATTCTCATTAGATTATATATACCAAAAAATTATACATTTTGCATCCAAAAATCACACATTGTAAATTTTTCACAACTTTTCTCCATTATTTGGGTAATTATTATAATTATAATTTTATATTCAATCATTTAAATCCAATTTTAATAGATTATATATCCAATAAATAATGCCTAAAAAACATATGAAGGTGGTCACTAATGATTCTATTTCTTAATTACAAGAAGATATTAGAGAAATTTGTAATGCCAAATGACATAAATATATATTCATTCTGTAAGTTCTTTTTAAGGAATTATCTCTTGGGTATATAATACTGCTCAAACATCATCTTATGATATCCAAAATAAAGGTCAATCTTTGAATCCTTTTGAGCTCTATGTAGTTGATGAAAAAAGACATCCGTAGGGGGAATATGTTATATATACATGATTGTGATCTTGTTCATCTTTTGATAATAAATAAAGAGTCCTATTGAACCTTATATAATTTTAATAATATATAGTATCTACCCATTACAACACACATGGACTAATAAATAACTTGACATGATTTACATTGAGATTCATCTACAATTCTTGTAACTCAATTAGGGCCACTCTATAGAGAATTTATGAAATTTATGTGGCATGATGTTTGAATTATATTGATAAATAAACATCAAAATTTGGTAGAATTATATGAATCTATTTATGATATAAATTTAAAAATTATAAAACATTAGAAATATCATTGATTTTGAGTTTCCCTCATAACCTCTCATGGGAAGTTGGGTAGTTACCCAACTTCCACCCAAAGCTTAAATTCACTTAGAGAAAATAAAAATTGTAGTTAAATTTTTATTTTATCTTCCACAATTTTTATCAACCTCTCTCATGAAAATGCAACTCCAGAAAAGGTGTTCCTAAGCAATTACTAGTGTTGTGGTTCCATCGGTGCCCTCAGAATGCGATTCCGAGTACCGGTTCAAAAGTTAGAAAATCCTACTCGTTCGTTCACTGAACGTACCCGAGCTAAACTTCGGATAGAAATTTTGGGCACACCGGGCCTCGGAATGAAGTGCCGTCAGAAACTACGTTCTTGTAAAATCCCAAAGAAAATTAAGAAAAAACATTCCTTGAATTTTACGGGTCATTACATTACTCCCACCTCAGGTCTTTACGTCCCCGTAAAGATACATCATAACTAAGGAAACAAATGTGGGTACTGAGCACGCATCTGAGCCTCCCGCTCCCAAGTGCTCTCCTAGATATTCTCGTGCTGCCATCTGATGTGCACCAGAGGAATCGACCTTCCACGTAGGACCCGCAACTGTCGATCCTTGATCTCCACTGGGACCTCTATAAAATTTTCCCTATCATCAATGTCTAACTCCCCATGATCAATGATATGCATCGGGTCGTGCACGTATCTCCTCAGCTGAGATACGTGGAAGACGTTGTGCACTCGATGCAACTAAGGTGGTAGATCCAGGCGATAAGCCACCTCGCCAATCCTGCTGAGGACCTGGAACGGTCCGATGAAGCATGGAGACAACTTTCCGTCTCAGCCAAATCTCTGTATTCCACGTCGAGGTGAGACCCGCAAGAAGATATGGTCGCCATCCTCGAACTCTAGTGGCCTCCGCCTCCTATCAGCATAAGACTTCTTCCGGCTCTGAGTTGTCCTCATCTGCTCATGGATGACCTGGACCTTCTCTGTCGTGGCCTGGACCATCTCTGGTCCCACAAGTGTTGACTCCCCTGGGTCTGTCCATCACAGTGGTGATCTGCAGAGTTGGTCGTACAACGCCTCGTATGGTGCCATTCCGATGGTGGATTGGTAGCTGTTGTTGTACGAAAACTCCACCAAGGGTAGGTGGTCCTCCCAACTGCGACCAAATTTGAGGACACATGCGCGGAGCATGTCCTTGAGAGGCTGAATGGTCCTCTCCATCTGACTATCCGTCTGAGGGTGAAAGGTGGTGCTCAGACGTAGCTACGTCCCGAACGCCTCCTGCAACCCCTTCCAAAGCCGGGAAGTAAAGCGAGCATCTCGATCGGAGACAATAGATGATGTCACACCGTGAATCCATACAATCTTATGAATGTTGATACGTCCCAAGCTCTCTACTGAGCCCTGCTCTATGATGGGTAAGAAGTGGCCGACTTGGTGAGTCGGTCGACAATCACCCAAATAGAGTCGTGACCTCTAGAAGTGCATGGAAGTCCAGTGAAGAAGTCCATAGATATCCCATCCCACTTCCACTCCGAGACCTCCAAGGGTTGTACCAAGCCTACTGGTACCTGATGCTCTGCCTTCACATGCTGGCAGGTGAGGCATTGAGAAACTAACTCTGCCACAACCTTCTTCATGCCTGGCCACCAGTGTTGTCGTCTGAGGTCCTGGTACATCTTCGCCACTCCAGGATGTACTACCAAGGGAGAAGTATGAAACTCTCTCAGAACCTCCTCCCATAATGCAACCGGTACCAAGGTATGTCCTCTGAAAAGGATGTCGTGCTCTGCTCCAAAGGAGAAACCATCAGGTGCCTGTCCTGAGGATATCTGCGCTCGCCGCGTCTCACGGTCGGTGTCCCCATGATGTGCCTCTCTGACCCGCTGCAGTAGTGGAGGGGTGACTGTGAGAGACTGAAGGAAGGCTGCTCCATCTCTATCCATGAAGGATATCTACAAAGTGGCTAGCTGCTATGTCGCCTCCTCAAGTAGTTGAATGCCCATCCTCCTGCTGAGAGCATCGGCTACTACGTTCCCCTTCCCAGGAGTATAGACTATCTCAAAGTCATAGTCCTGGAGGAACTCGAGCCATTGTCGTTGTCTCAGGTTCAGGTCCTTCTGAGAGGAGACATACCTGAGACTCTGATGGTCAGAAAAGACTGTAATGCACTCGCCCATCAGGTAGTGACACCATGTATTCTGAGAGAAGACCACTACTGCTAACTCCAGGTCATGGGTGGTGTAGTTATGCTCATGCGGCCTCAACTGACATGATCCATAGGTAATCACTGCCCGCTCCTGCATCAGGACACATCCGAGTCCAGTCCCTGATGCATCGCAGTAGACTACGTACCCTACTCCCTCCTCCGGCAACCTCAAGATAGGTGCGCTGGTCAATCTCTGTCTCAGCTTCTGGAAGCTCTGCTGACATTTGTCTGACCACACAAAGGGTTTCCACTTCTTCGTCAAAGCTGAGAGTGGTGACACAACTCTGGAGAAGTCTGGCACAAATCTCCGATAGTATCCAGCTATACCCAAGAAACTCTGCACCTCAGTCACACTCCTGGGTGGCTCCCAAGCCAGCACTGTCTCGATCTTCGCTGGATGCACCGCAACTCCCACCTCAGAGATGACGTGCCCCAAGAAGTGGACCTCACGTATCCATAACTGACACTTTGAGAGCTTACCATAAAGCTGGTTCTCTCAGAGTGTGTCTAGTACAACCCGCAAGGGGAAGGCGTGCTCCTCCTCAGTGGTCGAGTAAATCAAAATGTCGTCGATAAAGACCCCGAAAAATCGATCGAGGTATGGTTAAAATATCTTTTTCATGATTTCCATGAACACTAACGGAGCATTGGTTACACCTAATGGCATAATTAAGAACTCATAGTGGCCATACCGACACTTGAAGTTTGTCTTCTGCACGTCCTCGTACCAAACTCTGAGCTGATGATAGCCTGACCTGAGGTCTATCTTTGAGAACCACCATGCTCCCTTGAGCTGATCGAAGAGGTCATCAATCCTCGGTAGCAGATACTTGTTCCTCACTGTCACCTGGTTCAGGCGACGATAGTCGACACAAATTCGCAAGCTCCCATCTGCCTTCTTGGCGAACAATATCGGGGAATCCCGGGGTGAAACACTGGGTCGGATAAATCCCTTGCCCTGCAAGTCCTCCAACTGTACGCATAGCTCTCGAAGCTCAGAGGGGGCCATCCGATATGCTGGAGTGGATATCGGGGCTGTCCTGGGGTACATATCAATTTAAAATTCTACCTCTCTACGAGGAGGTAGTCCTGGAACGTCATCGGGAAAAATGTCTGCATACTGATCCACCACTACAGGAAAACCAGGACTTCGCACGTCAACTGCTCCAAGGATGAGGCTAGCCAACTGATGAGTGATGGGCTGTCCTCTCCTCTGCGAGAGTCCATCATGTGCTGCAAAGGCTCCCTTCTTGCTGGTGAAGGAGAACCTACTCCAGTCGATGCATACACATCGCACCTTGCGCCTAATACAGTCGATCCGAGCATGGATTGTAGATAACCAATACATGCCCAAGATGACGTCGTAAGGCCTCGACACCGCTACAAGAAGATCCCAGTCAAAGCTCTCGCCTCCTAGAGTATGCTCACACTGCCAGCACCAGTGTGTAATCGTCGAGTCTGCTCCTGTAGGAGTCTCTAGCTGTAAGGATCGAGCCAACGGCTCTGTCGAAATCTCCGAGCTCCGAACAAGGGCAGCAGCTATGAAATAATTACTCTCTCCTGTGTCTATAAGTACTGCAGCAAGGGTGGAATAGACACAGATAGTACCTCGAATCATCTCGGGTGCGTCGTGGTCATAGGCCTCCACTGCCTGCAGTTGTGCCTGTCTCTGCCCGCCAACTCCCTCTGGTCGGGGTGGACCTCCTGGTGGTGGTGGTGGTAGGGTCTCAAAGCATAGCCCACCACCTGCTGCTTGGCCAGCTCCCCTGCCTCGTCTGCATGCTCCCTGAGGACCACCACGGTCGACCCTCTTCCTCTACCTGGGTGGTCCCTCAACCTTCTGTTGCTCCTCGGCATGGCGGGTCGGGCAGTCACGAGCCATGTGCCCCTGCCCGCTGCTTGCGTAGCACTGTCTTCCTCTCGAAAGACTGGCTCCGCGCTGAGTGCCCCGCACTGCTGAGCCCGTGTCCTGAGGTCTTCTTCTTTAGGGTCTGGTATGCCTGGACCCATGATTCATCCATCGACTTCCTACTGCAGAAGACTCTGCTACATACCGCCCTACGGTGGGTCTCACCGCTAGTTTAGACTCGACAAGAAAACTCTCGATCAGAAGGGCTCGCTCCAGTACTCCGGCCTGAGTCAGAATGCTAAGCGAGATCAGCGATGCCCTGATCTCCTGCCTCAATCCTTTCTCGAAGGTCTGGGCCCAGAAGAATGGGTCTCGTACCATGTTTGTCGAGTAGCGCGAGAGATCAGTAAATCTCGTCGAGTACTGGGCGACCGTCAAGCTTCCCTGCCACAGCTGTAGAAGCTCCTGGATGTGCACCGCATGGAGGATGGATAGGATGAACTCTGAGCGGAAGAGGCTCTCAAAGTCTGTCCAAAGAAGAGATGCCTCATCATGCACCTGGAGAATCAAGCTCCACGAAAGGCCCGCTGCCGCGTGCAGTAGGCTCGCTGCGAGGATCACCATGAGGTCTGTGGGTGTCCTCACTAACCTGAAAACTCGGACAACTGCCTCCAGCCAGTCCTCAGCTTCCTGGGGGTCCGTCTCCCCGCAGAACTTGGGCGGTCGCTGGCGCTGAAACTCGTGCAGTGCACTAAGGCAACGTGCATCGTCAGCGGCTGGGGCTGGTAGCATCGGTGGATCAGCGGGTAGAGGTACCGCCGGTGCCTCAGCTGTCAAAGGGCCCTGTATCGAGGCCTCGTCGCTCGGTGCGCTGTCGTCACACAAAACTCTCGGAACCCTAGCTGGCTGCCGTCGTGGGGACATCCTGAAGAGAAACAGGTGTGCCACAGTCAGAACAGTATACTTGGTGAGATGACATAAAGTAATCACAAAGAAAACTTGAAACACACATGGAATCAATGTTTTTGTGCATTAAGTCGGAAATCAGAAGTCAGGGTCCTGGTGTATGGATACGTCGGCCGCCACACCAACACTGGACTCCCTGGACTGATAACCACACCCAATATGCTAAACACTATGGCTTCACATAGAAAAAGATCAGAGTCCCAAGTTCTGCGGTAGAACCGAACTCCTATGATACCAATTTGTCACAACCCATCCTCGGGGCTCGTGTCGTGACTACCCCAATCCCGCCTTCCATAAGCCAGGGGATGGTGACTAGCACCATGGCGTAAATCCCAGTAAAAAGGGAAGGAATTGCCTTTTTAAAGTAAACAAACACCATAGAGCAAGCAAGCAGTAGAAGTAAACACTACATAAAAACTGGGTACAACAAGGAGTGCAGAAAAGTAAGTGGGCCAGAATACAAACCCAAACTGAAAGTAAAGTACAACCAAAAAAGGAAAAACAGCAACTGAAAGTAAAGCCGCAACGTCGAGTCATCCACTGGAAGTTCCACCTGAAGGGTGGGTATAGATAGCCTCCACAGCTCCTCGGGTCCAACCGTCCGCTCCGAGTACGTCCACCTATGGACCACCTCCAAGTACCTTCCTACTCCGCAAGCCTCAACCACGATCAACGTTGTCCGTCGTCTCCAACCAATACAACGTAGTGCGGGCATAGCCCGTGCAGCGGTGAGTATAAGCTACTCAGTAGGGACCCCGAGACCCCCGAAGGTCTCCCAGAATCCATGAAGGATAATCCACAAAGGAAATAAACAATCACGAAGTAACATCCGACACTGCTTAGGTATATGCCCATACATATACCTAGCCATCAATTCTCGTTCGGCTCCAACATCCGAGCCCAAGTACAACCCAGTCCACACAGGAAAGCAAAACGTAAATCCACACAGGATAACACAACACAATCCATAAAGGAAAGAAAAACAGGATTCAGCTCACACATGTATACTTCTTCGTATAACGATAAAGATGACCATATATAGCCACTGATTCATCTAAGTCGTCAGACCCACAAAGGATCGATAGATACTAACCCCTGCAATGACCCACAAAGGATCGATAGGTAACTAACCCCCGCAAAGACCCACACAGGATCAGACCCACACAGGATCTGTAGGCGCTGGCTCACACAGAACCGCTGAGCGCTGACACACATAGGATCGAACCCACACAGGATCGGTAGCATTGATCCACGTAGGATCGATGAGTGTTGTAGTCTTCATCGTCGAATCCACTGAGGATCTCTGTACAGTCGTCGTCGTAGTAATAGCAGTCGCAACGCAACCAGCTCTAGGGTTCCCGCACACAGCAAGCTCGTTTGGGAGGGTCCGCTCCACGAGCCGAGAGGCTGGTACATCAACTGACACATAGTCCAGAGTTGATGTATCCAAAAGTTCCGTATCGTCAATAAGAACTCAATGCCACAGACGGCGCATCAATCGGACGCCCGGTCTGAGAGTTATTGGCTTTTTAGTCCCAGAGGCCCGGTTGGTTTTTAAGTCAAAACCAACCCGACCGTACTCCACCTGTGTCCAAACCTCGGGTGGAGTAAGCCAAAAGATCCGTCTCACTAATAGGAATCCATCAAAGTCGACGGTACGTCAATCGGACGTCCGGAGCTCAAGATATGAGTGTTTCCGCTCCGATGGCCCATTTGGATTTGTGTACGAACCAACCTGGCCGAACCCAAAGTTCTTTGAAACCTTGAGTGTAATATGTCTAAAAGACCATCTCGATCCAAGGATCGCATCGCCGCTGACGGTGCGTCGATCGGAGGTCTGTAGCCCAAGATATGGGCAAAAGACCGAAGAGGGTCCGAAAATGGGGGTTTCGTGCCCCGACCGACCCGGCCCGAGACCCCCTGGGTCGGCCCGAACCGGGTCAGCCCGGCGGCCCAGTGCACTGGCGTGCGGCGCCAGGTGGCTCGGTCGAATGGCCGAGCCGTTCAGATAGTAGGGGGGCGCTTCCCCCCACGGTTTGTAACCGCGGCCCCCCTTAATGGGGGCCACTAGTTCGCCGGCCGGGGGTTTGAACCACCTACTTCTCCCTTGTCCGGTCGGCCCGCCCCGGCCGGCCGGTTTCTGCCATCACGGGACTGGAGACGGCCAGTCCCCTCCCTACTCTGACACCGGTGGCCCGGTTTCCGGCCACCGGTTCCCACGCTCCGTCGCGGCCTTCATTCAGGTGCGGCGCGACGGCGCCGCACCCCTCCACCGCGGCCCTGCTCCGGCCGCGGTGCTTTTTCGGTTCTCCGGCGCGGCGCGACAGCACCGCGACTTGGTTCAAAAAAAATACAGCGCGATGACATCGCGCATCCTTTCTGTTCGATCCCTCGCGGTGCGACGACACCGCGTCACTTCTCTTCGTACTGCAACAACAAGAAAATAAAAAGGGAGGGGGCCATCCATGTTTGTGTCGTCTGGCATCCTTCTGTAAATTGATAGCATGCGGTCCAATATATGTGGATAATGAACGGGAGTAAATTACGAAAATAAAAACACAAAAACCCCTACCTCGAGTGTAGCTTGAATGGAGGTTCGTCGAACGAGGATTCGTCGTGGAAAGAGACATCGCGAAAGAAGACGTCGTCGACATCGCGGTATACGGCGTAGCGTAGTCGGTTTCCGAGGACTTGGTGTTATTCACCGATGATTGATGTGTTCTTCGCGTTCTTCGTCTAAGACGAAGAAGTTCCTCAAGTTGCTTAGCCCTTTTCTCCCAAAGACTCCACAACAAGAATTCAACCCATAATAAAATAATCCCACACTTATTTTATTAACTTGACAAAAGTTTGAAATTCAATCACTCACGTTAAACTCACTTCATTAATATCATAAGTTATTAAAACTTAAGTTATCAAACTTAATAGTGAGTTGAGGGAGTTAAGGAATGTGAAGGGGTGGGGTTCCTGTGGGCCCCACCACCCTCATAAACTCCCATGGGAAGTTGGGTAGTTACCCAACTTCCCCCCAAAGCATAAATTCACTTAGAGAAAATAAAAATTGTATTTAAATTTTTATTTTATCTTCCACAATTTATATCAACCTCTCTCATGAAAACCCAACTTCAGAAAAGGTGTTCCTAAGCAATTACCGGCGCTGCGGTTCCATCGGTGCCCTCGGAATTAGATTCTGAGTATCGGTTCAAAAGTTAAGAAATCTCGCTCGCTCGTTCACTGAACGTACCTGAGCTAAACTTCGGATAGAAATTCTAGGCACACCAGGCCTCGGAATCAAGTGCCGTCAAAAATTGCGTTCTTGTAAAATCCCAAAGAAAATTAAGAAAAAAATTTCCTTCAATTTTATGGGTCTTTACACCTTACTCAATCTATCAGGAGTATTCACATGTGATCTCATAAGTGGGTTGTTCATGTTCATGTGAATGGAATAGGTGGCACACATGTGGTTCGGATATTTAGATGTTGGGAACTTTAAGCGCACAAGTGTTATAGATTTAAAACAGTAAAAGAACTTATGTACTATGATCCTCTTTCAATTCTTCCAACTTTTTTTCAATTAAATATATAGAATGTTTTATAGGACTAGGGAAAATCACTAGAGTGAACAGAGCTGGAATTGGGATTTAGTGAATTTTGCCCATAAAAATGAAGGCCCCATGGGTCTATTTATAGGAAAAAATATGTCCATGGGGGAAATTAAATTGGGTGCATATTTAGGCAGTGCAATAGATGGGGGAGCATAAGTAGGCTGCGTGCGGACACCCTTTTTTTCTAACTAGTGTAACCCAATGCTCATGCCATTGCAAAGTTATATTTTTCATCATGTGTTTTCCACTATTTTTTATAAAGTATTTCATATTGTTGTATTTAGACTCTTTTACAAAACATAGTTTCAATAAATTCCTCCCCCCTAGAATTGGATTCATAATTAAAAGAGGATCCTCTACATAGGAAATTTAATGAAGGAGATAGAAGAGGGTACTAGGGAGCACATGTTTTAAGGGTGCAAAGTAACTGGTCACGCAAGCTAGTGGTATTCTGTATTCTGGAATGAATGGTGACTTGCATTGATTATATATAACTACTTCATTTCCCCAAAAATCATCCAACAACAAAAATTTTAGCTCTCAGCGTGTGACGTGGCCTTAAAAACACATGTATTGCCACATCTTTTTAATAAATTTTTATCAATTTAATTACTTAATGTAACACTTTTTAATAAATAATGGCACTTTTGTATTATAATTATTAATTTTAATAATTATTAAATTTCTATAATTAATCAACTTTTATAATTAATCATGTATATTAAGCTACAAAATAATTAATTTATTTCTTACGTTGATTTTATAGTATAATTACTTTTGATTTAGTTTGGTATCTTTCTATGCGTATTTAATGATTTAACATTTATAATTCAATAACCTTATTGTCTTTCTCATTGAAATTCATTACTCTTAATCTAACATTGCAAGTATAAAAATTTAATAATATAACCTAACTAATATATGTCTTTTAATAAATCATTAATTAAAATAAAATATTATAGGCCTACTTCAATTATTAAGTCTTTTATTTAAAATTTCATTAATCAATATAATGTTTTAATAATTTAATAACAATCTTCCTACCTTAAATTGATTAAATTTGATACATTTACTATTATAAATAATTGAATTTTTTTTATAGTTTTTTTAATTTTAAATTATCTTTTCATAACTTAGTTTCATTACTTAATTTTAGTTTTAATTTTGTAACAATTATAGACTTATAAATTACATTTAATATTAATTTATCTTTAGTTTATTTGGTTTTATAAGTTTATTTTATTTTATGAGAACCTATATTTTAAATTGTTTTAATTTTATTTTTAGTTTTAATAAATTATATTGTTCAGTATTTTTTTGAGTTTCAATTTTTATTTTATGTTTGTCTTGCAGGATAACAGTGTCACAATAAACATTTCCACAATTTCATTTATAGTGGCTCCGAAACCTCCTAACATGGTCTCATCGATTTACTGTCTCACCATTTCACCTTTTTCCACCCTCAATTCCATAGTCTCACTTTCGGTTACGGTGTCTCAAGTTTTCCACTGTAATATTCTACTCACTATCTCACACAAACTCAAAGAACCATTTCTTATCGAACTAATTCTCTAACACCATCTTTGCTTCATGTTTTAATCTTCCACCTATAACCATTCCTCACCCATTCAACAACTGTTTCACGATTTAACCAATTCATCCAAGACCATCAATGTCACCACTGGCCATATTGGGTTAAACCATTAGAAGATACCATCCCGATATTGTGGCATTACCATGAGACTAGTGTGTATCTCAAGCATTCCCACCAGAACTATCATCTGCCCTGCCTCTTCCATATTCATATTCATCATCACTACATTCATCAGTGCTGCAAGTCCTGCACCACATACCCAGAACCAAAGGATCAAACAAACCCTAACCGAACTCAAATATGGGAACTTTCCACCATTTACTGAAGCCTTCACTACTCGATGGAGGTCAATCCGAGGATATTCCATTGTGAGAGAAGTTTTTGTAATGGAGGTAGTCATTGATTCCTTTCCTCTAGAAGTACTAGGATTGTACCGCCACTAAGGGAGGTGTTTTCGCCGCAACCACTATTCTAGGAGTGAGAGAGAGCTGGTGTACCACCTAGTCGTGACTACTGGAAACAAGCACCGTTGAGCTATCTATAGTCTTATGCGATGAAGCTGACCCACCTACGCCTGTTTACCCCTTTCACAGAAATCCACTATTGGATGGTTGGTTGAGCAGGTCGTCGCCGGTTCCTGTTTCTAGTAGCCGTGATGAGGATATGAGGACACACTTGGAGGGACCTTCGCTAGCCACTGAAGCAGGTTGGATCAGGCGATGCTAGTGATGGAGGAAGATGAAGCTGCAGTCCTTCTTCCTTGAGAAGGAATCCTCCCACTATAGTATGGAATATGGGGGCCAGAGAAAGAAACAAAAATTAAAAAAAAGAAATAATAAAGTAAAAGAAAAATATATAATAATAAATTAATTAATTAAATATATTACATACTTTCATATATATATATATATATATAACTACAGTAATAATAATAAGTAGATAAGTTATAAAATAGGATATGAGACAAACTAATAAAATTTTATAACATTAAATTATAAACAATAATAATTTAAAAATTATGTTAAAAATTAATTAATATAAATATATTAATAGTTTATTTTTGTTGTTAACACAATAAATGTATTAATTAAATTAATAAAGTAACTAATTTTAAAATAATTTAAACATACAATTAAGTTATACTATCTAATAACATAATTATTAATAATAATTTTAAAACATAATTAAATATTTAGATTTTATTTAATAATTTTAACAACAATATTTTATTATAATTATAAATTAAGATATTTATTAATTAACTTTAGTTATTATTACATTAAATGAAAAAATTACTATCTTTATTTCATTACATTTTCAATTATTTTTTTATGTTCTAGCTTGGTAGGTACATTCAATGAATGGGTATACGTCCATATTCACACAACTAACTCACCCTGAGTTATTTACAAGGGTAAAGTTAGTTTAACATGCCACTCAAGAAAAAACACACATGTGCGGTGCACAACTGAGGGACTTTTTGAAGACAGTGGAATCGTGTGGTGACCTGAAGCAAATGATGGTGGGGTTTTACAGGCAATGTAGCAGCAGATTGATTGGGGTGGGGGAAGAGTGTTTTACAAGACACGCACTTTGGAGAGGGAGGACTCTCATTCTCACTCACACAAATAGAATAGATTCAAGAGCGGACGACCAGATGACGCACTAGAGATGAGTAAGAGGCCAAAGAACCCAAGAATAGAGCAGTCTTGTGGGAGTTCTTTCTCCATTTTTCTTAAATTTTTATACACTATTCTTGGATTTTTTTTACCATTTTAATAAAAATGATTATGTTAGGATGGTATGTGACTGAGTATGATATACTCAATTATACCAAATGTAGGATCGAAATAAGAATGAGATTCTAAGATACAAGAGGGGGTGAATTGTACCTTTTAAAAATTCCCATCAGAAATTTTTAAGATGGTTATGTTTAACAAGGTTAAACAAGATAATTCACAAGACCTCTATATGTTCTAAAGACTTTCTCGATTCCAGAAAAGTGATTCTGGAAATGAAACTTATCATAAGTTACAAATATTAAGATTCTACCTTAAAGTGTATAGAATCGAACTAAATCAGAGTACAAGTAAAGATGTATAAGAAAGTTATACATTCCTTATCAATACAAGATGCACAGCAGAAAATAAAGTAGTAACACTGCATGAAACAAACAATAACTCTTTTAACCCAAAGATAAGGGTATCCAACAACCTTGGATAAAGGTCCTTTGATTTATAATTTTTAGAAAGTATTTCTTAACCACACCAGGGTAAGCCTTTGATAAGAAGATCAGATTCTATCTTGCTATCCCCGCAAGCCCTAAACTATCAGGTAGTCGTCACCTCTGTCTTTCTCAGCAAGGAAGCCCTCAACTTCAAGGTTTTGGAACCTCTGTCTTCCTATCCCCAGAATCCCTCGATTGTACATAGCAACAATCAGAGTCTCACAAAGCAAATATGCACTAGGAAAAGTTTAAACAACCTGTTCAATATTTCCGCATAAAGCTTGAGAGTGGATAAGAGCCTCTCTCCCTAGAAATCACTTCAACGGCATGTAAGCACAATTATCAAAGTTGTGTCAAAAGTTTTTTCTTCTTTCTAAATGAGCTTATATTTATAGGTAAAGCTCCAACGTTTGGCTCCCTCCTCCAACAGTCATATTTCTCCTTGAATTTCTGAGAGACATGTATAAGTGTCACTCTACCAATGGTTAGTCAATAACTGAAAACACGACATCATTTTATAATAAACAAGTGTAAGAATAACTAAACTGATATTCGGAATGGAGTTGAAAATTAATTTTCATAATGGAAAAGTTAAAGAATAAATTCAAAGTCTATAAACATAAGAGAATTCGGATTTTGTTTTGTGGGAATTTAGAACCTGAATTCTGTAAAAATTTGGAGTCTGAATTTCAAGGAAATTTGGAGTCTGGATTCATAGGAATTCAAAACCTGAACTTATAGAGTTTGTAGTTGACCTCATAGATGTTCGGATTCAACTAGCAGATGTTCGGAGTCGAACTCATAGATGTTCGGATTTGAACTAGTAGAAGTTCGGAGTCAAAATAATAGAAGTTTGGAGTCGAACTCATAGAATTTGGAGTAAACATCATAGATGTTTGGAGTCGAACTAGTAGATGTTTGGAGTTGAACTCATAGAATTCCAGAGTTGAACTCATAGAAGTTCGGAGTCGAACTCATAGAAGTTCGGAGTCGAAATAAAATATGTTCGTATTCAAAATTTGGAGTGGAACTTTATGATAGTTCGTATCTAGAATTCTGAGTGGAACTTCATTAGAGTTTTTATTCAGAATTCAGAGTTGAACTTCATTAGAGTTCATATCCAGAATTCAGAGTTGAACTTCATTAGAATTTGTATCCATAATTCAGATCCTAAAACAGAATGCTTCATGTCTAATTATTATATGATTCCGAGGTTTTGGATATGAATCCGATTTTTAAACTTAATAAAAATATTGATATGAATAATGAAAACAAGGTAGGGGTAAACTTCCATTGGGAAGTAAATTTTCCTTATGGAAGTAAAACAGGGGTAAACTGAAATTATCCTTAAGAAAAAGTGTTTCAGATTTTCAAAACAAGAGGAATGGTAAAGTCATAAGGAAACATTGATGACTTATCAATCTCCCCCATGAATGAAGGAATGAAAAAAATCATAAAGAAAACCTTATTGACTCAACAATATCCTCCTTTTTGGAAATCACAAACATCATTACGAAAAAGAATGTAATGACATATAATAAATTTATAGACTTGTAATTAAGGCTTAACTCACTTTGTTTATAATCAATGGTGAATATTAATAACTCCCCCATAGGCTTTGAAACTCTATGGATCGTATTCTAGATATCCGAAATGAAGTATTCGTAATGAGAACTCCCCCTTACATAAGGATAGTTCTGGACATAGAAATTTTTCTTCTCTATTTTAGAATTTTCCTTCTCCCCCTTGGAGTAGTTCTTTTTCCTTCTCCCTCTTTGTGATATTCAAAAAGAATTTGAGGGAATGGAAAAATAATAAATTACCTGATACATTAGTAAGACATAAAAAAAATTCAAGAAACCAAATTTTTCATTATGATTGAAAATATGAGTACAAGAAAAAATACAACAAAAGATCAGATTGGTCAATTTGTCTTCCTTTTCCTTGGTGATTAGCTTATTCAGAAGGATTTTTAGCTTATTTAAGTCTCTGTGGTCCACCTCAACTTCCTTCTCCAAAGATTTTATCCTTTCTTCTTGAGCCTTTAGTTCCTTAGACTGAGCCTTATGAACTTTATCCTGCTTTACAAGATATTTTTCTATCTCAATCCAGAGATCTCTTTCCCATTTCCAGCTTTGAGCAACAAAGATAAGATTCTTATTCAGATCCTTCACCTGTTGATTCTGAGTATTTTTCTCAAGGTTCAGATTTTCCTGATAATTCTTCATCTTGGCATCCTTGGTATCAAAATATTCTTTCACATCATTCTGAAAGGTATAAAGCTCTGAGAAATTCTCATCGATTTTCTTTGACCATAAAGTCATTTTGCTGCATGATTTTATGTGGACCACATAATTGATAAGAAACTTTTTGTGATTAGCCTCAATCTTCACACATTTATCCATCACCATGGATATGGATTCCGACTTCTGATTTAAGATATGCTGAGGCATTTGGCACATGGAGACTATTGTATGAATGATTGGAATAGTGTCCACCAATTGTTTCTGAGATTCAACAACAAAATTGTGTCCCAGTGCATATTACTCTGAATCTGACAACATTCTAGGTGAATGTTCTTCTTTAGTTTCCACCGACTTTCTTCTTGAAGAGCCACTAACATCCTTCTTCATTATGATATCTTTTGTTGGGGAGTCCATCAGCACTTTCTTACCCTTATCAACTTTCAGAATGGTTTCCTCATCAGGAGATTCTTCCTCACTTTCTGATAGTTGAACAATATTGTCGTCATCAGGTTTTTCTTTCTCTATTCCTTCCTCAAAAAATGATTTTCATATCTTTGTTCCTCAAATAATTCATTCTCTTTCTCTTCCTCCTTGTCTACATATTTATCACCTTCTTTATCATCTCCCTTTATAGGAGTGACAAGATTTGAGGACTCCGCCTCAGATGTTCGGAGTGGTAATTTTTCTGATGAATTTTCCTTTTCTTGATAATATTCAACTTTTTTAATCAGATTATCTAAGCCCCCGCTATATTTTTATTCTATTACTACTTCCACTTATTCTTGTACTTCTTCAAATTCTTCTTCTACACCTTCAACAACTTCTTTCTCTTTAGATTTTTCTAGAGTGACAAAATTCTTCCCCAGAGTTTCAGGTAATGACTGGACTAGGAATATTTCCGGTACTATAATATTCATGGAAGCTACTTCTTTGGATCTCAAAAGAGATTGTACAACTTCAGCCTTATACAATCTCTTCTTCATCTTCTTATCTCTTTTACCTTCTCAAGGTATTCATCATTCTTCTCTCTTAAAGACTTGGCTATAGCAGGGTCTAATCCTAACTGAGGTTCCCCTTCTTTCCTCTTTTCCTTATCTTCCCTCAACTTTGAAACCACTTCATCCGGATATGCTTTCTGTTTCATCGTTTTGGGAGGTGCGTATTGAACTTCCTTATCTTTATGAGTTTTATCTGTCTCCTCCACATCCTTCAGCTTTCTTTTCATCCCAGCTTTCTTAGATTGCTCGACTTTATCAATATTTTCTAGATTGACTTCTGCCTCTTCCTCTGAAAGATCATAAAACTCTTTTGTCTCCTTTGAATAAGCCATATTAATTCTTTTTAGAGCGTCATCACTAACAAGCATAAGTTTGAAATTCTGAGATTTGTATTTTCATGCAATCTTGAATGACTCAAGACACCGAGCTATCATATTTGAATGTAAGACCAGAAATATGATAATTTCTAGCCAAATATTCTACTCCTAGATGTTCTTGATTGTAACAATTGCATGCCTCATCAATTTTATTTTCCTTAGGTTTACCAGGAAGTCTAAGAAATATATATCACTTTTCTTGAGGGTATCATTGTCACCCATTCTTGGTACTATGAAACCTTGTACCCATAGCTGAAGGATCTGGTTTTTAAAAGAAATGTGAGAAATTTTGGCTATCTTGACATCATCAAGTCCAAGACATTATAAGGATTTTACCTTAACAAAACTACCTAGAACATCAGGGAGTTTTTGTGAGAAAAACTCATCTTCCCCTTCATACACCAGCCCCACCAAGCTTACAGCCTTGGTGTAAGTAAGTTTGTAGGTCTTCCCATAACTCTTAAAAGAAAATTATTTCTCTTCCCTCTTCCTTAAGGAAACAAAATGATTCATAGAACTCTATGAGTAATTCCGGATACACCACGTCTCGATCACCTGTCTTAGATATGCATACATCTTCCACACTATTTAACTTGATATTCATAGAGATGATAGAATCATACTTGAAAAATTTTGGATAGACCATCCTTTCCTTGTATACATTCCATTTTGAGATTTGATTCGAAGTAGATATTTCTAGAGAATTGTCTTCTATAGACATTTGGATTTGAGGAATTTTGAGAGAATCGGAACAGGATTTAAGAACTCAGGAAGATTTTCAACATGTCAGATCTTAAAATTGTTGTGGGACTACAATAGGGGTCCCCATTATATATGCTATAGGGTAATCCTTTCACCTTCCAAAACCAATCTGATGGTTCCAAAATTCTCTAATCTCATATGATTGTTGAAAACATACCCGTAGGGAAATCATGAATCCGATATTTTGAGCTTTTAAAAACATTTGGATTTTAGATGAAACGAATCCGGAATTTTTTTTTAAAAACAAAGGAAACTACCAGCAAGTAAAAGTTTCTACGAAAAAATAAGTAAGGAAATCATACCTTTCAGATTGGATAGGAAGATTATTCGTAATAGGTGATATTCTTCTTGAAGATAATTTGACTACGAAAAACTCATTACAAAAAAGTTTTATTTGCAAAAGCTTTGAGTACCAAAACTCAATTACAAAAAATATTAGTACATAAATTCCGATTACAAAAATTGTCATTAAGAAAATTCCCATTACCAAAATTTTCTAGAACGAAAATTTCCTTTATGAAAATATCCAGTACGATAATTTCAAGTATGAAAATTTCCATTTCAATAATTTTCATTAGGAAAAGTTTTCATTACGAAAATTTAAGATCTGAAGAATTCCATTAAGAAAGTTTCAGTTCTGAACATCTCATTAGAAAAATTTTCTAGTTCCAAAAAATCCATTACGAAAAACATAAAAAAACCTCATTACGAAAAAATTAGAAAAACGTCATAACAGATGTACTCCCCCTATAAAAAGGAGTTTATTACTATAAAGAGAATGGTTAAACAAGAAGTTAATTAAGGAATATTAACTTATGGTTATCATTCCTAACTTCTGTTTAATGTATTCAAATCTATCGAAAGGTAATGTTTTTGTGAAAATTTCAGCAAGTTGATCTTGTGTTTCGATAAACTGAAGAATGATATCTCCTTTTAGTGGGTGATCCCTAAGAAAGTGATCCCTAATATCTATGTGTTTTGCACGAGAGTGATGTGCATGGTTTTTGATAAGGGTAATGGCACTTGTGTTATCACACAAAATTTGAGTCTTAGTAAAACTTAAGCCATAGTCTGTGAGTGTGTGTTGCATCCACAATACTTGTGCACAACAACTTCTAGCTACAACATATTCATCTTCAGTATTGGAGAGTGCTACTGAGTGTTTCTTCTTGCAGGGCCAAGAAACCAATTAATCTCTTAAGAAATGACAAGTTCTAAATTTACTCTTTCTATCCATTCTACATCCACCAAAGTCAGCAGCTGAAAAACTCATTAAAACAAAATCATTTCTAGAAGTATAAAATAGTCCTAGATCCATGGCTCAAATTATGTAGTGAAAAATTCTTTTTGCTGCCTTTAAATGAGATTCCTTAGGATTGGATGGATATCTTGAACATAAATATACTAAAAACATTATGTCTGGTCGACTAGCTGTCATGTAAAGTAGACTTCCTATCATACCTCTATAAGATTTTTGATTTACTAGTTTCCTAGCTTCATCAAGATCAAGTGTGTTTGAGGTACCAATAGGAGTACTTATACTATTATTATTTTCATATCCATACTTTTTAAGAAGATCTATAATATACATATATTGGGATATGAAGATTCTTTCTGGTTTTTGAGAAATTTGAAAACCACGAAAAAATGTTAACTCACCCATCATACTCATTTCAAACATAGATTTCATTGTATTCGCAAAGGAATCAGTTAAATATTGCTGAGTTGAACCAAATATAATGTCATAAACCTAAACTTGAACAATCAAAACATTTTTCTTATCTTTCTTTATGAAAATAATTGGATCTGCATGTCCCTTTACATAGTTATTTTGAAGAAAAAATCATATACGTCTATCATACCATGCTCGAGGGGATTGTTTAAGTCCATAAAAATATTTGGTAAGTCTAGAAACATGATTAGGATGTTTTTTGTCATCATATCCAGGAGTTTGTTCAACAAAAACTTCCTCTTGAACATAACCATTAAGGAAAGAAAATTTTACATCCATTTGAAAAAGCTTAAAATTGAAGAATGCTGCAAAGGCAAGTAAAATACGAATAGATTCAAGTCCACCTACTGGAGCATAGGTTTCTTCACAGTTTATTCCTTCTTGTTGATTATAGACTTTAGAAACCAATCTAGCTTTATTTGATACGATGATTCCATTTTCATAACACTTATTTTTGAAGACCCATTTTACACCAATAACAGAAGTTCCCTTAGGTATTTCAACTAAGGTATAGACATTATTTCGTTGTAATTCATTTAGTTAATCTTGCATGGATTTATTCCAATCATCATCACCTAAAGCATCATCAATGATTTTTGGTTCTAATTGGGAAAGGAATTATAGATGCTCTAAATCATTTCATAGGGAACTTCTAGTCCTTACAGGTTGATTCACATCACCAATGATACTATCATTGGGATGATTCTTAAGAAACGACTGGTTTGGGTTTTGTAAAACTTTTTCTTCAACATAAGGTAGGAAATATTCTAGGGTAAATGTTTCCGAAGAATATTCTTGAACATTTTCCTTATCAAAATGATTTTCTATCAAAGGTTGATAATCAGTTTTTGAAAACACATCCGAAGATGTAGGTTGGGGTTGTTTAAAAACAAAAGGATTAGTTTCACTAAATTTGACATGTATTATCTCTTTAACAATACAAGTGTTTTTGTTGAAAACACTATAAGCCTTAGAAGTTATGGAGTATCCTAAGAAAATTATTTCATCATATTTTGGTGTGAATTTGTGTAAATTATCTTTAGTATTTAGAATGAATACTGTACATCCAAAAACCTTAAAGTATGAATGATTGGGTTTTCTACCATTCCATAACTCATAAAGAGTTTTATTATGAAAAGGTCTAATTAAAACTCGATTTATAGTGTAAAAAGCAGTACTTACAGCTTCAGCCCAAAAAATTTTGGCAACAGAATGCTCACTCAACATGGTTCTAGTTATCTCTTGAAAAATTATATTTCTTCATTCAACAAAACCATTTTGTTGAGGTGTTCTTGGTTCTATGAAGTTGTGAGGAATACCTTTTCTACTACAAAAAGATTCAAAATTAGAATTTTGAAATTCTCCTCCATGATCAATATGAATAGTTTTCAATGGAAGGTTATTCTCATTTTTAACTTGGGTACCCACATCTTCTTAGAAAAATAATCCTTATGAAATCCTAAGGATTGGGTTTTATTTAGGGAACAATTATTTTCCCAGTGACCACCACACTAGCATTTAGTACAGAAAGGGGCACTTTGAGGAACAAAGTATTTGTTACTAAAAATCGGTTTAGAACTTGTGTAACCAAAACCAGAGGTATTCCTTCGAGGTAGAATTTGTGAATACATTTTATCAAAATTTTCCTTACCTAGGGTAAAGTTTGGAAAACACTTCCTTAAGAAAATATGTCGAATTTGAGTTTAATAACTAAGTTCATGTCTTCAAAAACATTTAAACTAGATGTAGACTTGAAAACATTTTTCTTAGAAATTATGTTTTCTATATCTTTAGAAAGTTTATTCTTCTCAGAATTTACTTCCTCGTGATTTTTAGAGATACTTTCAAAATAATAATTTTTCTTATCAAGATCTTTAGAAAGATATGATATTTCCATAGTAAGAATAATATTCCTAGAATTTTCTTTATCGTGTTTCTTCATGAGTTTTGAATTCACATTTTCACGAAGTTTAGTAAACCTAGAAACTTATTCATAGGTCGGTAAAGTATTACCTTCATCAGAAGAGGATTATTCATCATAAGAGTTATAATATTTACTATCATTAGAATTCATAGAAACATTGGTCAATGATTCAGTATTGTGTACCTTAGCCATCATGAAATTATTATCAATATGTAGCCTGCCTAAAAGACCAAGATTCTTCTGTCCAAAAGATTCATAATCCGAAGATCCATATGAAGAGTCTCCACCACTAGAACATCATGTGTCATTGGCTTTCAACACTTTCATAGCTTTGGACTTGTAATACTTCCTTCTATTTTTCTCAGAATGTCTTTCCTTTCTTTATTTTCTCTTGAGCATAGGGCAGTCAAGTCTTATGTGTCCGACTCCCTTATTTTCTATTAGTTAATGTCATAATAATTGGAAATTTTCAGTGAGTTTATTTGCAGATGTTATCCTTTAAGAACTGTTAAGCATTTTGACAGATTTTGGAGTGACAAACTCCTAATTTCAGTCTTCTGTGTTTTGAATTTCATGGAGAGGGAGACATTTCATCTTTTTCTTGAGGTATGATTTAATAAAGTGATGTGGAGAATATATCTATTAAACCAGTAGATTGGAATTTTGGATTATGACATTTTATCTGGTCCTTCGACCTTGCTGTTTTATTCTAGTATTTTGTTCTCTTAGCTTAACTGTAGTTCTTAGTTCATCAGTATACTAGTAGTTGATTTAGCCTATTTTCATAATGAAAAGTTCAAAAAAAATCAAATGTAAAGAAAACCAAATTTTTTTTACTTCATTGCTGACAACAATGAGGTTTTTAGTTTTAAAACCTTATAATTCACTCACATGCTTTCTATATAAATCGAACATGCACAACTATGATATTGTAGGTTTTGAAATGTAATTTTGAGGGTCGTGATGACCTCCAACCTCATTAAAATTTGGCATTGTTTTCGGGGAAGTCACACGTTGAGTGTTCTATGTTTTAGAAAAATTGAAAAATAATAATTGAAAAAAAAATGAAAATATCATATATTAAAAAATTGTTACAAATTATGAACTTGAATCTTCTATATAACTTGAATTATAAGGATGTTCTGTTTGAATTTTTGTATGTGTTTGATCTAAAACATTTTAAAAAAAGAAAAATTATGAGGCATCAAACTGCAGCACTAGTCCTCATAGGTTGTGTTGTGGATGTTATGGGCACACTGCCTGACCGTGTGTCTATAACCAACCACAAAAGATTGATTACATTGAAGAAAATGAACAATATGAGTCTATTCTTAACACCCTAGCTAAAATTGAACTAATTTATTCTATATTTGATGCTATAGTGGAACTATTAAACACATGGTTATCTAAAATCCATGAAATTTATCTTAGAGATTATCATTGGCATGATCAAAGAATGAAAATATTGGAAAACATACTCTTGGAATTACAACACATGGTTAAAGAACAAGAAGAATTAGAAAGAAATGAAAAATAAAACGATTACAAAAGTTTTAGAAATCAAGAGGATGGGGAATGTGATAGAAAAACTGGACAAAAACACCTTCATTTTAAAAAATATGAATCATTTGAACTAAATCTAGAAATAACCAAGTCATTGAGGAATGATAACAACGTTGAAAATTCAAAAATGAATTTTAATGATGTTGAGTTGGAATATTTTGAATATGAATTAAAACAGATTGAAAAATATTTCTTAGTTCTTTAGATAATCCCTTTATTTTTGAAAAATCAATGTTTTAGATGTTTTGAGAATGATGTCACTTGTGTTGAAGTCAAACATGAAACAGAAAACATGAATGTTAAAAATTCTTCACCCAATATTTCTGAAATTATGAACATTGATCCCAAATTTGATATTGGGTATAGTCTGAATGAGAACATTAAACTAATAGTTAAAGAATCTGAAATTTTTGAACCTAAATTGATAACCACTCTTCCATGTTTTGAACTTGTAAACCGAATAATTTCTGAATTGTTGTTTGAAAATGAGTAAGAGGGAATGATTTTTTAAGAAAGATTAAATGATGAGCTTTCATCTCCCTATTCTCAGATTGATAGTTTGATTGAAACTGAGTGTACTAAAATTGGAAATAGATATTTTATACATCGGGTTAATTGTTTAAATTTGAACAATCTAGAAATTGAATTTATTGATATCGAATTGAACATTTATCACCCTGATATGAACGTTCAATAACACACTACAAAAATTGTTTTTGAAAATGAACTTATTGAGTGTGAACCTTAAAGGGAGAATTAACACACACTTGAATTAGGTATAATTGGTCTGTTAGAAGCAGTAGATGTTCAACTTGAATTAACAAATGATGATCTTCTGGAAAATATTTACAATATTTTTATACCTGAATTTGGTAGTGATAAAATAAATTCTCTTCCCAGTCTTCCACATTCGTCCTCAATAGTGAAGGGTGTCGAGCCTTCTAATTATTCTAATAGTAGTCTAGAGGGGAAATTTCAATTGAGTTCCAATGTTCATAATTCTAATCATCACTTTATTGAATCCTCTCTTGAACCTACTATTCAATATTCATCCATAAGCACCCTTGTATTTGAACCTGTTAGTGTTGAGATTGAGAGAGATAGTTATGAGGTCAATGCCACACCATTTGAAGCATCTAGGACTATATTGTTCCTTCATCTAAAATGAAATCTTGATAAATCTCAAACAATTCTATAAGTGGATAACATTATGCTTAGAACTGTCAAAGGGTATTTCTTATAGGTAAATTTAGGCTATGAGAGTTTAGTTTCTATTTTGTAGTGTCCTGATTCCCATATCATTCAATTTTATGTTAAAAATATTTTGGCCAAAAACATGTGGTGGTTCCAATTAAGGAATCCAGATGCCCCAAGTGACTATGGTTAGTTTTTAGGTGAGTCTGGCTGGGGACTATAAATCTAGCACTACATGGGAGGCAACCCATGGTTTTTGTTGTGTTAATAAATAAAAAACATGTGATTAAATAATGTCTAACTCAAGAAATTAAACTCAGTTCTTAATGGTAGTCAACCCATGTCTATCGTTATTTTCAATTTTGTACTATTTTTTGTTGAATAATGTGTTTCTTTACTACCTTCTATATGCTTTTCCTTTGATGGTTATTTGTTCATGATTTATATGATATGTGTTTTTTAGGATTCTGTTGATTAGATTTATTAAAGAGTGTAATCCCCATGCTGTTGGGGTAATGGCATCATGGATTCATGGAAGTTTTATCTTTTCATATCTCTATTCATTTTGTATTCTTATTTACTTAGAAAATTTATGCTTAATATGTTATTGCATGAAAAAAAATTATATACAATGAAATATTCATCTTGTATTAAAAAATTATGCTACATGTGCATTAAAATTCGGTTGCTTCTTTTGGAAATTCTGTTTGAACTGTTTAAAATTATGATACATGTCATGCTACTGTAATAAAAATTCTGCAAGTACTCCACTACTGGAAACTATGTTTCATTGTTATTTAAATCTTCTCACTACCTGATGCTCTGTGTGGGGGTAGTGATTTTTAAAAAACAGACACTTTGGAGAGGGAGCAAACTCATTCACACATACACACGAATACACCAGATTCAAGAGCGGACACCCAGAAGCAGCACTGAAGATGAGCAGGATGCCAAAGAACCTGAGAATAGAGCTATCTTTGGGGAGTTATTTCTCCATGTTTCCTAAATTTATATACTCTATTATTGTATGTTTTTCGATGTTTTAATAATGATTATAGTGGGATGAATTGTTTTTTCTCGAGAATTCAATTCTATTAGTTAATCTTTTAAACTTCTTCAATTGCTTTTACACTTTTTAGAATCATAATCAATCGGCTTGATTGATTAATGATTCTTTGTTTAGTTGTCTCACACCTCATTTTGTTTTCAAAATTCATAAATTCAAGATCAACTGGTGAGGTAGTTCTTGAATTTTTATATTTAATAGTTGATGTCATAAACATTATAAATTTTTGGTTAGTTTCTGTCCAGATGTTATCCTTTAAAAATTGTCAAGCAGTTTGACTGATTTTGGAGTGGAGAACTCTTAAATTCACTCTTCTGTGTGTTGAGTTTCATGTCAAGGGAGACATATCAAATTTTTCATGAGGTATGATTCAATAATGTGAAGTGGATAAGTTATCCATTAAATAAATATATTGGAATTCTCGACTATTACATTTGATCTGCTCCTGAGACCTTGATGCTTTATTGAAATTTTCTATTGAATTTCCTTTAGGATGGGGTGTTTTATCATTCATTTTTCTGCTCTATTGAACACATTACAGATTCTAATCTAATAAAATTATTACACCTAGTACATGGTGCACTTACATGTCACTTGTTACTTTTGAGCTGTATTGAAAATATTTATTGGACATAAATTATAATGCATGTTTTTTACTGAACCTGTAGATATGTTATTCATTGTGGGAAACAATATTTTTGTACTTCATTGAGACCCTTTATACATGTCATAAATATACTCTATTGAAAATCTATTTTAAACCTTAATTCTTTAATTGTACTTCTCCATATTATGAAGTCATCTTTGGGGAGAATGTGGTGTTTTAAGTGTGGGGTAGGGGGTCGATTCTTGTCTTTTCTAAACATTGCTTTAATGAGAGCCCATTAATTCTCACTGCAACATTAAACTATGTTTCAAAAATGGTTAAAAAAATTCAAAATTCTTTCATATTATCATTTTGTTCATTATTCACTGCAACATTAAACATTAGGGACATACTTCTGAGAGTGACATGGGTGATCTGTTAGTGGAGTCATGATCATAACCCTAGGAACTGGAAGTTTGAATTGATCCATGGGGAAACACTTCTTTGTTATTTATTTAATGTAATCATATTGATAAGCCAATGTAAATGGTTTTTATATAAATATTTTGAAACTGGGGTAATTTGGGCATCTGAGATCCCACTGTGAGTCTCTGAGACCCTAGATGTTGGGAGTGTTTCTAATTAATTTAAGCCCTTTGTACACATTGAATAAGTGCATTGTACAGTGATGAGCACAGGATACATAACTTGTAATAAATAAATAAAGTGTCTAGGGTCAAAAATGAGTTTATTAAGGAGTGGGTAATGATGAACACCGGATGAAGAATGGGTCAACTAATTTATATGGGATTCATTTGGGTTGTCTCATTAAGGTGATTTTTAAAAAAACTATTATTTGTTGTTGGAACCTAGGTGATGAGTCAAAGTACAAAGTTCCATTGGTTTAGTTCATAATTCCATAGATATTTAACCTCTTGTCAATATTTAGATTACAAAATAAGCATGGATTGAAGATTGTCACCTAGTAGTATCACATATGAGGCATGACATCTTCATTTCTCTGTGTTTCATATTTATTATGATAACATTTTATGTATTTGTTCTACGCAAGACTTGTTCTAAAAATTTCATTTTTAAAATCCTATTGACATGTTTCTTTCCTTTGTTTGTAATTGCTCGACATGTTACATTTTTGAGAAAAAATCATCAATACCATACATTTGTTTTTAAAGATAATAAAACATGGAATTGTTCACGGAAAAACATTGATTATGTGTGGGGTAATGTGATATGACCATAAAAACACTTGTTTTCCACATTTTTTTAATAAATTTTTATTAATTTAAATATTTATTTTATAACTTTTTATAAATAATGGCTCTTTTTTATTTTTATTATTAATTTAAATAATTAATCTATTTTTATAATTAATTGTGTATTTTAAGCTTTAAAATAATTAATTTACTTATAACTTTAATTTTATAGTATAATTACCTTTTATTTAGTTAGGTATCATTGTCTGCATATTTAATGATTTAACATTTATTATTCAATTAATTATTTTCCTTTCGCAAATAATTTATTTACACTTAATCAAACATTGCATGTAACAAAAATTAAATTATATAACCAAATTAATAAATGTATTTTAAAAATTCATTAATTAAAATAAAAGATTATAGACCTACTTAAATTATTAAGTCATTTATTTAAAATTTCATTAATTAACATAATGGTTTAATAATTTAATAATTATCTCTCTACCATAAATTTATTTAATTTGATATAGTTACTATTATAAATAATAAAAATGATTTTTTATAAAGGTTTTAATTTTTTATTAACTTTTAATAACTTAGTTGCATTCTTTAATTTTACTTTTAATTTTGTATCAATTTTAGTTTTATATATTAATGGTAATATTAATTTATCTTTAGTATATTTGGTTTTATAAGATTCTTTTATCTTATGAGTACTTGTATTTTGAATTGTTTTAGTTATTATTTTTAGTTTTGATTATTTATTTTGTTCAGTTTTTATTAGAGTTTCAATTTATGTATCAATGTTTATCTTATAGGTTAACGGTGCCACTCTAACCTTCGCTGTTCGGGGAGCGAGAGAGAGCTGGTGAACCGCCTATTCGTGACTACTAGAAACAAGCACCGCCAAGCTGGCTGTAGTCTTGTGCGATGAAGCTGAGCCACCTACGCCTGTTCGCCCCTTTCACAGAAATCCATCGCTCACTTCTAGGTTGAGCAAGTCAACACCAGTTCCTGTTTCGAGTAGCTGCGAGGAGGATATGTGGCCACACTTGGAGGGTCCTACGCTGGCCACTAAAGCTGGTTAGATCAGGCGATGCCAGTGATTGAGGAAGACGAAGCTGCGGTCCTGCATCTTAGAGAAGGAATCCTACCCCTATAGTGTGGAATCTGGGGGCAGGATAAAGATATGAAAAATAATAAAAAGAAATAATAAAGGAAAAGTAAAATATATAATCATAAATTAATTAAACAAATATAATACAAAATATTATATATATATTTAACTATAATAATAAGAAGAAGAAGATAAGTTATAAAATATGATATGCGACAAAGTAATAAAATTTTATAAAATTAATTCCAAAACAATAATAATTTATAAATTAAGTTAAATTTTAATTAATATAAATATATTAACACTTTAATTTTGTTCTTAAAAGAATAAATATATTAATTAAATTATTTTAAAATAATTTAAGAATCTAATTAAGTTATACAATCTAATAACTTGATTATTAATAATAATTTTAACACGTAATAAAATATTTAGTTAGAAATTAATAATCGTAACTATAATATTTTATTATAATTATCAATTAACATTTTTATAATTAACTTTAGTTATTATTACATTAAACTAAAAAATTAATATCCTTATTTTTTGATGTTTTTATTTATTTATTTTTCTATTCTAACATTGTAGGTTCATTCAAAGAATTAGTATACATCCTGATTCACACAATTAACTCAACCAGAGATAGTTACAAATGTAAAGTTAGTGTTACAATCCAGTCGTGAAAAAACATTGGTCTGTAGTGCTCAACTATGGGACCTTTTGAAGTTGGCTGAAACATGTGATGACATGTAGCAGATGAAAGTGGGGTATTAAAGGAAATTTAATAGAAGATTGATTTGGCTTGGGGTAGTGAGTTTTATTAGAAAAACACATTGGTGAGGGAGGATGCTCATTCGCAGTCCCACAAACACACAAGATTCAAGAGCGGATTCCCAGAAGCAGCAATGGAGATGAGCAAGAGGAAATAGTACCTGTGAATAGAGCAGTTTTTGGGGATTTCATTCTCCTTTTTTCCTAAATTTTTATACTTAGTTATTGGATGTTTTTTAATGTTTTAATAAAGTTGATCAATGGATGGATTTTCTTAGCTCTATAATTCAATTCTATTAGTTAATATTTTAAACTAATTCGATTATATTTACACTTTTCATTATCATAATCAATCGGCGAGATTGATTAATGATTCTCTATTTAGTAGTTTCACACCTTAATTTTCGTTCTAAATTCATAAATTCCAGATAAACTAGCGAGGTAGTTCTTGAATATTTTTTATCAAAAATTTTATGTCATAAACATTGGAAATTTTTGGTGAGTTTATTTCTAGTTGTTATCCTTTAAAAACTATTAAGCAGTTTGAATGATTTTGGAGTAGTGAACTCCTAATGTCAGTCATCTGTGTGTTGAGTTTCCTGGAGAGGGAGACTTTTCATCTTTTTCTATGGTATGATTCAATAAAGTGTAGTAGAGAAGATCTAATTTAAACTAGTAGATTCGAATTCTCGAGTATTACATATGATCTGCTCCTTCGACATGGTTTCTTTATTCAAGTATTTTGTTCTGTTATCTTAGCTTATATATAGTTCTTAATTCATAAGTATAATAGTAATTGATTTAGTGTCTTTGCTTAAAGAAATGTACAAAAATTGAAATGTAAAGAAAACCATAAGTAGTTTACGTCATTGCTGAAAATAGTGAGGTTTTTAGTTTTAAAACCATTGAATCCACTCACCTGGTTTCTCTGTGGTCAAACCTGCACCACTGTGCTAGAGTATGTTTTTAAATGTATTTTTGAGGGTCGTGATGACCTCCAACGTCAACAGTGCACAAGTCCATCTTCACTCAGACACTTCTATTTTCGTCGCGCTTCTTCTATATGGTTTTTAGTTGCGCGCTACTACTAGAGAGCCATACATCTGCGATGTTTTACATTTGCGTGCCATGTGTTATCGTTGTGCACGTTAATGCCTTTTCTAATTCTATTCAATTATTTTTTAAAACATCAAGAATAAATTTACATAAAATATGATTTTTATATGTATGAAGGTTCAATGGTTCATAAAAGAATCTAAAATGCTGAATAACTATCTTGTAAGAGGATTGATGACATAATTAATGTCCCCAATCATGACTATTTTGACTTCTATGACACAACCCTTATAGAAATACCCAAATATCTAATGAAATATCACTTCAACTTTACTCAAAGCCCTTATTTGTCTCTATATAGCTATGGCCATCTGCAGTAATTCAATATCCCAGACCTGAAGAATTATGTCCCACTCACTTGTTTTCTAGATTATACCAACTTCTCATCTTCTAATGTTTCTTTTGGGGTTTCATTTTATAATGGTGGTATAATAGAGAAATCTTATATCATGCATCGAAGCCCCTATGCTCCAGATTTGAAATCACACACACCTGAGCTGCAACCACATTTTTATTCATCCATCTTTCAGAAATCATAGACTGATCAACCCAAAGGATGGAATAAATGTTGGGATTTCATCTCTAGAGGAGTTTAAAACATGCATGGATGTGGTCATACTAGGTGCAGAAGACATATGTAGAATTTACAGATGAAATAAAAGGTGATGGTATTTACATGGCTTTCTGGGATGGGAAAACCTATGTGTATTGGAATTATGATTTTTTCTAGAGTTAAAAATTTGATAGAGCCCAGAAACAAATTCATGTCACTTATCACATGAAGAAATAGACATTAGATTGTGGGATGTCTACAAGATTCATGGATATCCGATCCTTGGAGATATGTACGATGAATTTATTCATCCCAATGTATCATGGAATGTCTCGAAGAAGACACCTATTTCGGTTCATCAATTGATGAAAATATTTAACAAACTCATGAATGTGAACACCAAGAAGTTCTATACAAGAAGGGATATTCACCTATAGGAATGGATGGAAATATTCTTGATAAAGAAGAAAGAGAAGGATCCCACTTGTACTCAACCCATAAGCTATCCAAAGGCAGATAAAAGAGGTATGTTAGATACTTATTGGCTAATATAAGAGAAAGGGTAGTTCGTCTAGTGGGGACATGAAGTCAAATCCAAAATTCCAGTGAAAATTAATTGGGATGGATTCCTAGCCATGTGGCTCAGTGTGTACTTGTTACTAGTTGGGGACTCCATAGGAGGTATAATGAGAATAACTTTTGTTATTGCAGCCAAGATGGATGAAAAAGGATGGCAGGGATGGCCACTCCTGTTTTGGAAAAGATTCATAGGAGCTTATTGCATATTTATATAGGGATGTATCTTTTTAGAATAGAGGGACCATTTAGGAGATATGGGGGTGGATCACTACTCACTTCAGAATTTATGCCATACAATGTGGGGTACAGGTCATTCGATGTTCTTTCAGACCATCTGTTCATGAATTCTCTAGTATCTCTTCCTTCTCTCTGAACACATACGACATCAAGTGTAGTTTTAATACGTTTAATTAATTTCATTTCTTTCCTTATGGGAATCTTCCTACAGGGCGATTAGTTGATGATGGGATAAACAGTTTATAGTTGAGGGCTACATGCCAGCTTGCATATATGGCTTATTGTCCACCAGAATAAGCAAGGAAATCATATTTGAGGCATATTCTACTTATAGATTTTCTCGCCAATTAAAATTTCGACAACAAAAGATGGTCTCCCATATTTTTCATGTCAGATTAGAGTAACATATGATGGTTTACCTAACAATTGTAGTTACTGATGTCTATGCAGAATACTATGGAAACATTTAAATTACCTTCTGTTGATGCTGTAGGAATACTAAAAATCTGGTATGCGAAAAACGGGTTCGTATCTTACCATGAAAGGGTATTAAACCATGTTGTCCCTCACATGTGCATAAAGAGAAGTATTATGAGGGAACCTCGTAGTTTGGAAGGTAACTATTCATCCTTAGAGGCTGACACATTAGAATTGAGGGTGGAGATGACGAGGCTCCAAATTCGCTATAGAGACCTCATTCCAGATATAATCCATCATCCAAAGTTATTATATCCACTCCATCGATCTATACTATGGCTGTACTGAGGTGATCTATTCAACCTCATTTTGAAGGGTGATGAGTCTCATTTTCACATCCCCCATTTGTGACTATGAGATTTGTGAAGAAATATAAATCCTACGAAGCATGATCCTTGTGACAACTGGGCCCTGGTGACAGCACAACCACCCCGCCTTAACATGTTCGTCGGGTTTGGCCCACCAGGTACCACCAGTTGCCCCGCAGACACGTGGGGCCCACCCACATGCCCGAATGGGTTATCTGACTAATGACAGTCCCCACAGGCCAATACATGTCCTTTCTAGTGTGATTTGTCCTCACTCACACACACCCTGGGAAACTTCCCAGAATGTCACCCATCCTGATCACTACTCCAGGCCAATCACGCTTAACTGTGGAGTTCTAATCAGACAGGCTCCCGAAAAGGAAGGTGCACCTTGTTGACATGAGTCATATCATTTAGTCATTTAACCCTTTATCATTTGGGGATGTTACAATCACCCCCCCTTTAGAGCACAACGCCCTCGTTGTGGGCCCTACATCTCAACCCAGGCAGTGCACCGCACACTTAAGGCTGGGTTTCTCATCTGATACCAAATGTGACAACTGGGCCCTGGTGACAGCACAACCACCCCGCCTTAACATGGCCGTCGGGTCTGGCCCATCAGGTACCACCAGTTGCCCCGCAGACACGTGGGGCTCACCCGAGGGTCCACCCACATGCCCGAACGGGTTATCTGACTAATGACAGTCCCCATATGCCAACACATGTCCTTTCAAGTGTGTTTTGTCCTCACTCACACACACCCTGGGAAACTTCTCAGAAGGTCACCCATCCTGATCACTACTCCAGGCGAAGCACACTTAACTGTGGAGTTCTAATCAGACAGGCTCCCAAAAAGGTAGGTGCACCTTGTTGACATGAGTCATATCATTTAGTCATTTAACCCTTTATCATTTGGGGATGTTACAATCCTCTTCACAACACTATGTAGTGTACAATCGATATATACGACCAGAAGCTGTTCATATATTGAAATGTTTATAATTTGATGCTGAAACCATGTGTTTATATCTGGGTGAAGGGATGCATATTCCAAGATTAGGGGATATATGGGAATCTTCTAAAATCTTATTTAAGGACAATCCCAATGAAGTTAGAACATATATTCGAAATA
Organism: Viscum album; assembly: GCA_963277665.1. NCBI lineage: Eukaryota > Viridiplantae > Streptophyta > Magnoliopsida > Santalales > Viscaceae > Viscum > Viscum album. The sequence goes on along the minus strand of OY728144.1, from coordinate 406,385,232 downwards.
TGTAAATACTCATATTATCAACTGATGAATCAATTTTCACCATGAATCTAGTGAATGAAATCATAGATCATAATACCACTATAGGTATTTGTAATTTATTAGGTGAAGAATGGCATGATATTTTGGATCCTGAATATGTGAGTTTCCTTTGTTCACATTCTATTTTTCGTTGAAATTTAAATTTTTTAAAAAATTTGTAATTAGGGAAAATATCATTTTTAAATTGCAGTTGGATAAAAGAGAATCAACTGAAGTTCCTTCGTCTCTGTATTGCCCTGAAGTCACTGCTTTTGGATCTACCAGATCCCCCCTTGAATCAATTGAAATATCTCTAGGCCAACAGGCCATGGAGGATCGGATGGAAAGGGTATTTCCATCTCCAATACATGACTTTGGAGATTATGATGCAAGTCCTCTTCTAAAGGTGATGAAACAAAAGCATCGAAGGATGAAATCCATAGTCAAATGCTTTCTCAGTAGTGGTAAGTCTTCATGATAATCATGAAATTTAACCATTATTTATGAAAAGGTGGTTAAACATCATAGTATTAATGTGGCTTCTTCTATTTTATCTATGAAAGAAAATAATGATATTCTACCAGGAACCATGCCAGTCGCTGCTTAATAGACATGAATTCCTACAAATAAGGTGGTTCATGAAGAGGAATTGAGGCCAAATGAATCAACATCTACCCCCAGCACTACTCTCGTTCATGCTATCAGAGGAGATGAGGCTTCTTGTAAATCAAAAATTCATTATAGGACATCAAATTTTAAAACAATTGACTCCCATCTTATGTTACATTAGGTTTATCACATGCACAGGAACATCTGACAAAAAATGATGCTAAACCCATAACTATTGATGTGGAAGCTATTTGGGGTCAAAAGTTACTGGAGTAAGGATGTGAATCAAACATATCTAGTGTCCCCATGGGTGAGACTAACCTGGGATCTGGGATATCAATTGATGATATGATGAACCTTAGCATGTCTTTTGAATAATTATTAGAACATGTTAATATACCAAATGATTTAGTATATTTTGGAGTTCATTGTATAGATTCAACTGAACGTGAGTTTTCAATATTCATCTTGATAATCATGTTATGATTATATTTATAACTATGGTTTGTTGAGATATGTAGATCCATATAATTTTTTTCACATAGATACTTGATGGAAGAATTGATATTAATTTCAATCCCATCACTGCCAAGACATTGGCTCCAGTGAATCTTGAGACAAAAAATCTTCCTAAGATTCCATCTGAAGATCCTTAGATAATTAATGATTTTACTACCCACCAAGAAACATCAAACATAAAATTTGAAACTGAGAATATGTGGAGGAGTCTTCTCAAGCTGCTGATCTACTATTAGGTATGATATATTGATACTGTGATTGTACTCACTTTTTTTATTCCTTGAAGAAAACTATAACAATAATTTTTGACTTCCCATATAGGGCTATCAACATAAAAGTCTAGGTCAGTGTGTGAAGCCTCTACATAATCCAAAATAGTACTAGAAGGTGAAGCATCAATTTTTCTGAAAGATTATAACATGGAACTTCTTTAAGTGCATTAATCCAAGAATACATCCATCCTTATGACAGTGATTCTGAATCAGAACCAGAATTTCAAAAGGAACTTCGTCTTTCATCTCCCAGAGCATGAAAGAATATTTTGAAGATAATATCTGATATGCCCCATGAGGAACGGCCTTAATGAGTTCCACGACTGTCATCTCTATTTATAACACTAGGATTTGGAGGGATAGAATATCATGAAATTCATACAATGGTGTATGATATTATTCTAAGGAGGGAGAAAGAGTAAAAGCTTCAGAAATACTTTATCTAAACTAAAATGTTTAATAACACTGATGAATTTCATGTGGTACAATGATGATATGACGCTAATCATACTGTAAGGTTGAAGGAACTGAAGTAGAAGATCAAAGAAAAGACTGTTCCGCAGTTGCGTCATTAACATGAATCAGATGTCATTATAGGGGATATTTAACATACTCACATCTCATTAGAAGAAGTCTAGATGGATGGTGCAATGACCATTCTAGATGCCAGAGTAGCACTTCATCTTGCGGAAGAGAGCAGAGCTGGTCAACTAAATGAGTTTCAAGGGGCAGTTGATGGGGCTCAAGAGGTTGTTAACCAAATAAAGAGTTATGTTTAAAACATTTTGATAATTTTTGATAAGAGAGAGACTCCAATTTGTAGATTCTCATATATGAATATTTTTTTATAAATGAAATGCATTTTATCTTTAATCATCAGTCTCTTCAATCTCTCTAGCTGATTTTATTTTAACTAAGAAATTGGGGATATTATGAATATTTTGATTTTCGCTAGGGTTATATGAAAACCCCCCAAACATTGTATCATTTGAATTTTTATTTTTCAGTATTACCTAAAACATACAATATGTACGTTTACTGAGATATGACTCGATGTTGTTTAGATGTCCCATTGAGGGTTCTCAATTTAGTGAGTACCATGTATCTTATTGTTGGTGATTTAGAGTCATTCATGACGGGCTATAAAATGATTATTTTTAAAGTCAAAAATTTTGACCATAAATTTTGAAATTAAATCCCAAACAAGACTCACTGACTAAGAATTGTATTAATAATCATTAAAATTTCCAAGGGGAATCTTGAGCCATGATTTTTTGTCACCAAATTTAAATCTTTTATTAACATAATGGATACCTCTTCCAAGAATGAAGTTACCATTATTTGAAAAATCTGTTATGGGAATTTTATTATGCAGGTCTAAATATGGAATATTATATATAACCTAATAGTTTCAACTTTGAGTGACAAGCTTTTTATATTGGAAGCTTATGCAAGGCCACCTAAGTGAATGTACTACATATTCATGTAAAAGAGCTCTTAGGAATTTAAAATTTTACTACGGATAGACAATGGAAAATAAACTTTGGGTGACTCAAGACCATAGTGGGTGGTTTTTCCAAGGAAATTAATTTTAATAATGAAATGGCTGTTTTAGGCTGACATATATAATGAATAAGAAAACCATTTCTATTCAAATTGGTTCTGTAAATAATGGATAAAAATTTTCAGATTGGAGTATTTTTATATCATATTTTCCTGTTTTATGTAATGTAGTGAGGACATTGTATTGTTTAGTTTTAATTCATGCAGTGATGATATTATGTTGTGTAGTTTTTAGTCATGCAGTGAAGAAATTGTCTAGCTTTAATTTAATGTCATTATCTTTGACCAAATGTATTATACACTCTCAATTGCTAGATAATTTGTTTGGAAACATATTACCATATTCATGTATAAAAGGGAGAATTGTAAATAGTGATTTTGGAATTTCTAAATCTGAATAATGACATGGAAAAAGGCTAAAGTCATTAAAGGAAGTCTCTTCCTAGAACGAAGTTACCATTATTTAAAAAATGTGTTATGGGGTTTTTGTAATGCAGGGCCAACTGGGGAATATACTACATCGCCAAATAGTGGAATCTTTTGACTGACAGTCCCGTTATGTAAGCGACTTTTGCAAGGCCACCTAAGATGTCATGCTACATAGTCAAGAAAAAAAGCACTCAGAAGATTGAAATTATATTTCAAATAGATGAATCATGTTTATGAAGATTCAGATTTTCTGAAGCACTGAGTATTTATTATGGAGAAAGGTATGGGATTATTGAAAGAGTATTTTTAACAAAGATTTCAAAAGATTCAGAGGAATATAAATTCTACGACGGTCTGACCCAAATATTGGAGATATGTATCTATAGTTTTATGTACTACAATTTGGACTAAAAATGGATATTGTATATGATATATGGCCATGTTATTCCAAGTATATTTCATATTTCATTGTTCATATAGAGATGGAAATGTGTAAGCCATGGTCCTTAAGCCATTCACATCAGGATAAGGATAATGCGACAAATATACCTGAAAGACTATTTTGAAATATTGTTTTTCGTATATTTTCATCCATGATTAAAGGGGACAAAGACATTATAACCAAGAATGAAATTATCATTATTTTAAAAAACCGTTTTAAGGGCTGTATTATGTAGGGCCCACGGTGGCATATGTTGCATAGCCATATAATGGAATCTTTTGACTGATAGGCCTGTTATGTTTGCAAATTATGCAAGTTGCCTTAGGGAACTTACTGCATAGTATGGAAAAGGAGATCTCAGTTATAAGAAACATTGTCACCAAAAACCATAAGAAAGATTATGATTAGAAAGAAATATTCAGTATTTAGAGTGTGAAATATAGAATGGGGTTATGCTCAATGAACATAATAATTATTTGAATCATTATTGTCCATGAGTTTGACATCCTTTACCTAGATATACCTCATATGTAAAATGGAGACTTTCTTTGATTCCCATTGAACTCAAATTGTGATGTGCAGTTTATAGTCATGTAACGAGGACATTAAATTGTGGAGTTTTAAGTCATGTAGTGAGGAAATTATACTTTGTTGTTTTAAGTCATGTATTGAGGACATTGTTATCCCTATAAAATATTGGGATACCTTATTTATATAAAATATTCCATTACCCAACACTTCATCCCATGTGATCTATGCTCAATGTGAGAAAACGGAGTAGTAAGAGATTCTTATATAAGAAAAATATGACACCTGTGGAGAATATGAGTGTTATATTTCCATACAGTTTAGTGTCATGCTGTAAGGTTGAAGATGAACCGATGTGAAAAGAATGATATATATAAATTGGAGAAAGGGATAAAACCCATGTGTCACTATGTGTCTTGTTGGGGGAATTAATAAATCCATACATAGTTATTTAATCATTCCATATGTAGGATTGATTGTTATATAAAGAATAATGGGGGGGGGGGGTTGGTTATATATCATTGATAGGACCAAGATTTGGGATCTAGTTATCTATACGTATCACATATAAATGAGAATCAAGACGTATGTTGTTCATTAAACATTAATTTCCCACACCAACCGAGTTTGACATGGGATACAGGTGGGGGGGGGGGCTTAACAAATTCTAGAAGAATGATTAAAATTTTGACACAAGAAGGTATGAAAATAACATCATGTATCTTAAAAGAGCTGTAACATCACAAGTAAGTAATGAATAATAGATATTTTTATCTATGTCTATTAATGATTAATATAGTGTTATAGAGGCTTAAAATGAAAATAAATACAATCTTATGCATGGAATACACTAATATTCTTAAAAGATTGTTTTACTGCCTTTTGATGGAAAACCATTTTTGAATCTATATTTTGACAATTTTATAAACTATGTTTGTCAAAATAAACTTATCCTTTATGATTGGGACATCAAAATTTACCTTGTGTGAATTTTTGGTATTTTTCTGACAATGTTCATTTTTTAATGAATAGTGAAAAATACTGCATTTTACATCAAAACTGCTTTTTAATATAATTTATTTATATGATTAGATTATGTTTTTAATTGGTTTTGAAGTGAAATTAGAATATATTTTTACCATTTTATCCAATGGTGGTCATTGGAATCAATTTCACTTTGAAATTAGACTTAAACTAGTGTCAATCTTTTGATACTTATTGTTTTGTAAAAACACGCTATTTGCTCTGGCAGCGGGAATTAATTATTGAATTAATTAATGTGACTTATATGATTTTAATTTTGTAAAATGGACTTCATTTTTGAATTCGGAATATCAAATATAGCTTAGGGTTAATTTTTGGTAATTTTCTGAAAAACTTCAATTTTTGATGAATAGTGAAACCACTAAGTGGTAATCAAGCAAACTGATTTTTCAGTTAAATGAAAGTTTACCACTAATGTGTATTGAATTTTGAAAATCCGACATACATGGTTGTCATTAAGAAGTAAAATGTGGTTCAATGAGATTAAAATAATTTTTTGGTGAATAGTAACTTATTAAGTTCTTAATCGCGATTAGTGGTAATTAGGGTAGTTTAAGGTATAAATAATGCTTTAATAATAGGAAATGACCTAGACACATGTCCCAACCTTATTGGTTGTGTCATGGCCGACCAAGACAAGCCTTGGGTCAACTTGGGGACCCCATGGAGACACTTTATTTTGGAAATGACATAAATAACTTTTTATTAAATGTTAAAGTAAAAATGACACAAACAAGAAATGTTTTACGAAAACAATTTTTACATGGGGTTATAAAGATCAGATTTTTGATTATAAAAAGTAATTGGAAAGATAAAAAGATTTCCTACATAATAGTATTTGTTTTATAATTTTTAGACATTAAATAAATTAAATTATTTATGACATAATAATGATGCAGCGATGACATCATTATTTGACGATTTAAATAAAATGTAAAGACAATATAAAATCTATGAACTACACATGTCCAAAACCAATTGGATGAGTGGCTTTCAAACCCTTATCACCTTATCCACGAATTATATCAATGTGGGTCCTTTTGAAACCGAAACACATTTTCAAATAAAGTAATATTTCTTTACTTTCCAAAAGTGCCCCTCCTCTCCTCTTATAAAAGGCCCCCCACCTCTACCTCATTTCACACACTCCTCAAGCCTTTGGCTCGGCCAAACCCTGACCATTTACTCTCTCCACATCCCTCTCCTCATCCTAGAGGATTACCTTTGGGCAGAATCCTTTCAAAGGAAGCCTTTAGGCTCAAATCAAAAGGAGTTACACTTTTAAAGGTAATTCATTTTCTCATGTTCATTTGTTTTATTTTGCTTCTCCAACCCCCTAAAATCTTTTTATTTACTTATTTTGTAACAACAACAGTATCTTCAATATAATAGGATGTTGTTATAAGATTTATTCGAGCTACACTCTCACACAACTACATCAAATGGTTAAAGAACATACGTTTTCCGTGGATGGTGAAATTCTGCCTCCCGAAACGATGACTGTTCAATACTCATTTAACACCTTCAAAGGTGGCCATTATGATGTCACTATTTTTATATATGATATATAATATGTTTATGTTTTATTTACGCTTCTGTATTTTTCATTTTTGTCTTACCTTTATGGCTTCCATTATGGGTATACGCGATATCTTCATTTAAGGAAGTGCGGACTACCGCCCCCTCAAAGTGATTTGATTCGTTAAATACCATATGTGGGACGTATAAAGGATGGAACTATGATATTATATATGATATTATACTGTAATTATAATATACCTTTATATCATTATTATTCCATTCTATAAAATATGAAATAGAAATGAAAGTAGCGTTCATGCGTACGTACGGCTTACCGTCTCCATGAATGGTGCATTTCATTTCTTACCTCTAAATGATTATGTAATGTTATAAATGAATGCATGTACTGGATATATATGACATATATGATATCCAAATCATGAATATTATTCTGGATATAATAAACATTTGACCACACGAACAACATGTATTGGTAAGAAGTCCACTTTCGACTTAAGAACCAAATATCGACAAAACAAACATTATTAACTTAAATGTTTACATAATGTTTATAACATGGAAATAAGTGATCTAATAGGAATAATGAACTAGAAAAAGGTTCTTAATAAATTGGAAATTAACTCAAGTTTATTATTCAGGACGTTAAAGAACGATCGAGTCAAGTCGGACCCGAGGTAAGGGATCCTACAACTCTCTTTCCTTTTAAGTACAATATTTTATGTCATTTATTTTAAGCTCATCTTTATTATGATTGGGATGTTATTTTATATTACATTTACTGTAATTTTTATGTTCATGAGATGAGAGACCCTTTTCTCTCTCATCAATCCATTTTGGAAGTTTTGAGTGGCGCCGTTAGGCTGCCGAACTTTCGTAAGAGATCTAACCTCTCTCTTTCTTTTTAAGTACTCTCCTTTATGTCACTTCTTTTAAACTCCTTGCAATGTTGGGGGATTTTATTTTATATTACACTTTCTGTAAATTCTATTGTAATATGATGAGATACTCTATTTGATCTCATCAATCCATATTCGGAAGTTTTATGTGGCGCCGTTAGGCTGCCGAGTTTTCGTAAGGGATTTTTCATCTCACTTTTATTCCCGTGAGATTTATGCTACATTCGCCACAAATTCCATTGAGTGGTGTATGTACTGCACATTATTCTACTCTTTGTGTAATATAATTTCGTTTATGAGTATTTACATCAATGACCTATTGTCTTTCTTTCATGGGGTGTATTTTTTGAAAGATACCCAAGTCGGTAAGGGAACCTTTCACCCTCCTCTTTTTTAAAAGACTTCTTTTATTGGGTCTTTTAATTTACATATTTTTATGTTGGGATATGTTATCATACATCCTTATTGATGTAAATTTTATGTCCAAGTGATGAGATACACTTTTTATCTCTCATCAACTCATTTTGATGTGATGCCGTTAGGCTGTCAAGGGAACTTTTTAACCCAATTTCGATTTCTTTGGGTTCAACTTGTAGTCATTGAATATGTCATCCATTGAATATGTGTGAATGACCTTTTATTGTTTTACACTTAATATCCACTTATATTGGGTGTATATATATTTGTCACACATATTTTTTGAGATTTATTTGTCCTTAATTTAAGGATAACTTCTTTATAGGGGATTTCATCACATTTGACATTTCTATTGAGGGCTCATTGTTGTTATGCACCAATTCACTCTTATATGGTGTATATACTGTCCTTTGGAGTATTATATCATGAATCCTTTTATTCTCATGATATTATAAAATTATGACTAAATGTTATTCCTCGATTATTGTATTCAAGTGTCTCTAATTTTGGTAAAACCCCTTTAACCAAAATATCGTTTTAAATGTTTTAATTATTTTTTCTTAAAAATATCCATGTTTTAAAAATGGTTTTAAGGATTTATTTATATGGATTAATGGTTTAAAATGTTAAAAGCTTCAAGGTGGTATGGGACACTTTGATTCAAAAATCTCTTTATTAAATGTTTTAAATGGTTTTGGAAATGGTTTCTTTTTGAATGGATTCATTATTTCAATATCCTAAAATGTTATATTGTGATTGAAATGTGGAAATGTTATGTTTCCTTTATTCATGTTTATGTGATACGATTATGTTATGGTTCTTGGGCATTTTTATGAAGAACGGGTGGTTCCGTGATAAACTAAGGGCGGGTGAGCCCGATATAGCTCTCCAATTCATTGGGTAACGCGAAGGAGTGAAACGTTAAGGTTTCTCCGAAGAGATTTAGGGAATATACTGTGATGGGTATTCCAAACGTAACCAAGAGGGTTACTCCCTACGTAAGAATGTTATGAATGCCTCAAGTTACCTTTATGTCTTATGTTTTCTATGATTTATTCATGATTTGATATGCCTATGTTTTTGGGTAAAGTATGATTTCATTCTTATGTATTTATGAACTCATGTTTCCTTTCCATATTTTTATAAACCTGACTGAGCTTTTTATGCTCATCCCAAGTTTTTGAAATGTTTTTCACAGGTCAAGGGAAAGGTACATGATGTGATGATAGTGTCAAGGATGTGTCAAGAAAGAATCCGTGTTTTATTTTAAATAGGTTTCTGTTGATGGGAAGAATGAATATTGTCTTTTATGTAACCACTTTGTTTAAATGTGGAATGTAATGCAAGTTTCATGATCTAATTCTCTAAAACTCTAAACCTGAAAAGATCCTCAATGTGTAATCTTGTAATAACTCAAGATTAAGTAAGGTTTAAGGCTGGGGCCTTATAGTTGGTATCAGAGGTCGGTTTAGATAACTTTAGGAGATAGAATTCTATTAAATGATTATCCAAAAATATTTTTTTTGAAATGATATAGCATTTGAAGATTACCATGTTGCTTCATCTAAGACATGTTTGTTCAGAATGGTTTTTCGAAGAGGAAACAAAGAAGCTTTTTTGGGAAGGCATGCTGAGGGAAATGACCTTCCAAATCAGAATACTGAGATGGTCAGAATCAGAATTGAGCAGTTTACTTCAGTGATGGCTCAGTTGAATCAGGTGATAAGTTTGTGGTTGTTTTCATCGATGATATTTTGGTGTTTTCTAAAAGTAAAGAGGATCATGAAATACATTTAAGGGTTATCTTGCAAACCTTAAAAGAAAAGAAATTGTATGGGAAATTCAGCAAGTGTGAGTTTTGGTTGCAACAAATTTCTTTACTTGGTCACATTGTTTCTAAAGATGGAATAACTATTGATCCTGCAAAAACAAAAGTTGTGGAAGAATGGCCAAGACCCACAAATGTAACCGAGATTCGTAGCTTCCTTGGTTTGGAGGGCTATTACTGAAGGTTTGTTAGAAATTTTTCACGGTTATCTAGTCCAATGACTAAGCTAACTAGGAAGGGTGTTAAGTTTATCTGGACAAAAGAATGTGATGATTGTTTTCAGGAATTGAAAAGAAGATTGGTGAATTCTCCAGTTTTGGCACTACCTTTCAGGAATGGTGAGTTTGTTATATACAGTGATGCTTCATTGAAAGGACTTGGTGTCGTCCTAATGCAGAATGATCAGGTAATTTCTTATGCTTCACGACAGTTGAAAACTCATGAGGTAAATTACCCTACACATGATTTGGAATTAGCTGCTGTTGTTTTTGCTTTAAAAATTTGGAGGCATCATTTGTATGGAGTAAAGTGTGAAATATATACCGATCACAAAAGTTTAAAGTATATATTCACTCAGAAAGAGTTAAACATGAGACAAAGGAGATGGCTGGAATTAATCTAGGATTATGATTGTACAATTCATTACCATCCGGGAAAAGCAAATAAAGTGGCTGATGCTTTGAGTCGAAAAAGTAATGCTTCATTAACAATGTTGCGGTTGGAACGTGATCCTTTGGTTAACGATTTGATGAACTTTGGCATAGAAGTTGTTGGTGCAGGAAGTCCTTCTGTTTTGTTTCAGGTATCAGTGAGATCTTCTCTATCAGATAGAATCAAGAAAGCACAGAAGCAAGATAGTGAGTTGCAGAAAAAGGTAGAGCTGGTTCAGAAAGGTAAGTTGCCTGAATTCAACTTTGATAATGATTGCGTTTTGAGATTTGGGAAGAGATTGTGTGTGCCTTGTGATTCACAGTTGAAGAGAGAGTTGTTATGTGAAGCTCATAGTTCTCCGTTTTCAGTTCATCCTGGCAGTACTAAGATGTACAGAGATCTGCGAGAGTATTACTGGTGGGATGGAATGAAAAGAGATATTGCTGATTTTACTGTGAAGTGTTTGACTTGTCAGCAGGTTAAAGCAGAGTGGAAGTTACCGAAAGGGATGTTTCAGCCTTTACCAGTGCCAGAGTGGAAATGGGAGAATATATCCATGGACTTTGTTGTTGGATTACCGAAGACATCTCGAGGTAATAATGCAATCTGGGTTATTGTTGATCGCTTGACCAAATCTGCTCATTTCCTTTCTATACGAGAAACTTTCTCTCTTGATCAACTTTCCCGTTTGTATCTTAAAGAGATAGTCAGGTTACATGGATTTCCTCTCTCCATTGTATCGGATCGTGATCCCAGGTTTACTTCTAACTTTTGGAAAGGCCTTCAGAAGTCGTTGGGTACTGAATTAAATTTTAGTACAGCTTTTCATCCTCAATCAGATGGGCAGTCAGAACGAACAATTCAGACATTGGAGAATATGCTACGAGATTGTTCTATGGATTATCAGGGAAGTTGGGACCAACATCTTTCTTTGGTTGAGTTTTCATATAATAACAGTTTTCATTCCAGTATACAGATGGCACCATTTCAGGCATTATATGGGAAGCGGTGTCAAACTCCAGCTTTCTGGGATGAAGTGGGTGAAAGGAAGTTAATGGGACCAGAATTGGTAGAAGAGATGGCAGAAAAATTTCAGCTGATTCAGAAACACATGAGAACAGCTCAGAGCAGGCAGAAGAGTTATGCGGATAACCAGAGGAAGGATCTATCTTTCGAGGTAGGTGATCATGTTTTTTCTCAAGGTTTCTCCTTGGAAAAGTGTGATGAGATTTGGTAATAAAGGAAAGTTGAGTCCAAGGTTCATTGGACCATACGAAATTCGGGAGAGAGTTGGATCAATTGCATACCAAGTGGCTTTACTTTTGAGTTTATCTCAGGTACACAATGTTTTTCATGTTTCTATGTTGAGAAAGTTAATGCCAGATCCATCTCATGTTTTGAGTCCAGAGGTAGTTCAGCTGGAAGAGAACCTATCTTATGAGGAACAACCGGTCCAGATTCTTGACCACAGGGAGCAAGTGTTACGGAATAAGGTGATTCACCAGGTAAAGGTTTTGTGAAAAAACCACATGATTGAAAAGGCAACATGGGAATCTGAAAATGCAATGAGGGATAAGTACCCCCATTTATTCGATAAGTAAATAAATTGCGGGGACGCAATTTTCTAAAGGGGGGAAGGATGTAACATCCCAAGTAAGTATTGAATAATTGATATTTTTATCTATGTCTATTAATGATTAAGATAGTGTTATAGAGTCTTAAAATGAAAATAAATACAATCTTATGCATGGAATACACTAATATTCTTAAAAGATTGTTTTACTGCCTTTTGATGGAAAACCATTTTTGAATCTATATTTTGACAATTTTATAAACTATGTTTGTCAAAATAAACTTATCCTTTATGATTGGGACATCAAAATTTACCTTGTGTGAATTTTTGGTATTTTTCTGACAATGTTCATTTTTTAATGAATAGTGAAAAATACTGCATTTTACATCAAAACTGCTTTTAAATCTAATTTATTTATATGATTAGATTATGTTTTTAATTGGTTTTGAAGTGAAATTAGAATATAATTTTACCATTTTATCCAATGGTGGTTATTGGAATCAATTTCACTTTGAAATTAGACTTAAACTGGTGTCAATCTTTTTATACTAATTGTTTTGTAAAAACACGCTATTTGCTCTGGCAGCGGGAATTAATTATTGAATTAATTAATGTGACTTATATGATTTTAATTTTGTAAAATTTACTTCATTTTTGAATTCGGAATATCAAATATATCTTAGGGTGAATTTTTGGTAATTTTCTGAAAAACTTCAATTTTTGATGAATAGTGAAACCACTAAGTGGTAATCAAGCAAACTGATTTTTCAGTTAAATGAAAGTTTACCACTAATGTGTATTGAATTTTGAAAATCCGACATACATGGTTGTCATTAAGAAGTAAAATGTGGTTCAATGAGATTAAAATAATTTTTTGGTGAATAGTAACTTATTAAGTTCTTAATCGCGATTAGTGGTAATTAGGGTAGTTTAAGGTATAAATAATGATTTAATAATAGGAAATGACCTAGACACATGTCCCAACATTATTGGTTGTGTCATGGCCGACCAAGAAAAGCCATGGGTCAACTTGGGGACCCCATGGAGACACTTTGGTTTGGAAATGACATAAATAACTTTTTATTAAATGTTAAAGTAAAAATGACACAAACAAGAAATGTTTTACGAGAACAATTTTTACATGGGGTTATAAAAATCAGATTTTTGATTATAAATATTCATTGGAAATCTAAAAAGATTTCATACATCATAGTATTTTTTTTATAATTTTTAGACATTAAAAAAATTAAATTATTTATGACATAATAATGATGCAGCGATGACATCATTATTTGACGATTTAAATAAAATGTAAAGATAATATAAAATCTATGAACTACACATGTCCAAAACCAATTGGATGAGTGGATTTCGAACCCTTATCACCTTATACACGAATTATATCAATGTGGGACCTTTTTAAACCGAAACATATCTTCAAATAAAGTAATATTTCTTTACTTTCCAAAAGTGCCCCTCCTCTCCTCTTATAAAAGGCCCCCACCTCTACCTCATTTCACACACTCCTCAAGCCTTTGGCTCGGACAACACCTGCCCATTTACTCTCTCCATATCCCTCTCCTAATCCTAGAGGATTCACTTTGGGCAGAATCCTTTCAAAGGAAGCCTTTAGGCTCAAATCAAAAGGAGTTACACTTTTAAAGGTATTTCATTCTCTCATGTTCATTTGTTTTATTTTGCTTCTCCAACTCCCTAAACTCTTTTTATTTACTTCCTTTGTAACAACACCAGTATCTTCAATATAATAGGATGTTGTTATAAGATTTATTCGAGCTACACTCTCACACAACAACATCAAATGGTTAAAGAACATACGGTTTCCGTGGATGGTGAAATTCTGCCTCCCGAAACGATGATTGTTCAATACTCATTTAACACCTTCAAAGGTGGCCATTATGATGTCACTATTTTTATATATGATATATAATATGTTTATGTTTTATTTAAGCTTCTGTATTTTTCATTTTTGTCTTACCTTTATGGCTTCCATTATGGGTATACGCGATATCTTCATTTAAGGAAGTGCGGACTACCGCCCCCTCAAAGTGATTTGATTCGTTAAATACCATATGTGGGACGTATAAAGGATGGAACTATGATATTATATATGATATTATACTGTAATTATAATATACCTTTATATCATTATTATTACATTCTATAAAATATGAAATAGAAATGAAAGTAGCGTTCATGCGTACGTACGGCTTACCGTCTCCATGAACGGTGCATTTCATTTATTACCTCTAAATGATTATGTAATGTTATAAATGCATGAATGTACTGGATATATATGACATATATGATATCCAAATCATGAATATTATTCTGGATATAATAAAAATTTGACCACACGAACAACATGTAATGGTAAGAAGTCCACTTTCGACTTAAGAACCAAATATCGACAAAACAAACATTATTAACTTAAATGTTTACATAATGTTTATAACATGTAAATAAGTGATCTAATAGGAATAATGAACTAGAAAAAGGTTCTTAATAAATTTGAAATTAACTCAAGTTTATTATTCAGGACGTTAAAGAACAATCGAGTCAAGTCGGACCCGAGGTAAGGGATCCTACAACTCTCTTTCCTTTTAAGTACACTATTTTATGTCATTTATTTTAAGCTCATCTTTCTTATGATTGGGATGTTCTTTTATATTACATTTACTGTAATTTTTATGTTCATGAGATGAGAGACCCTTTTCTCTCTCATCAATCCATTTTGGAAGTTTTGAGTGGCGCCGTTAGGCTGCCGAACTTTCGTAAGAGATCTAACCTCTCTCTTTCTTTTTAAGTACTCTCCTTTATGTCACTTCTTTTAAACTCCTCCTTGCAATGTTGGGGGATTTTCTTTTATATTCCACTTGCTGTAAATTCTATTTTAATATGATGGGATACTCTATTTGATCTCATCAATCCATATTCGGAAGTTTTATGTGGCGCCGTTAGGCTGCCGAGTTTTCGTAAGGGATTTTTCATCTCACTTTTATTCCTGTGAGATTTATGCTACATTCGCCACAAATTCCATTGAGTGGTGTATGTACTGCCCATTATTCTACTCTTTGTGTAATATAATTTCGTTTATGAGTATTTACATCAATGACCTATTGTCTTTCTTTCATGGGGTGTATTTTTTGAAAGATACCCAAGTCGATAAGGGAACCTTTCACCCTCCTCTTTTTTAAAAGACTTCTTTTATTGGGTCTTTTAATTTACATATTTTTATGTTGGGATATGTTCTCATACATCCTTATTGATGTAAATTTTATGTCCAAGTGATGAGATACACTTTTTATCTCTCATCAACTCAATTTGATGTGATGCCGTTAGGCTGTCAAGGGAACTTTTTAACCCAATTTCGATTTCTTTGGGTTCAACTTGTAGTCATTGAATATGTAATCCATTGAATATGTGTGAATGACATTTTATTGTTTTACACTTAATATCCACTTATATTGGGTGTATATATATTTTTCACACATATTTTTTGACATTTATTTGTCCTTAATTTAAGGATACCTTCTTTATAAGGGATTTCATCACATTTGACATTTCTATTGAGGGCTCATTGTTGTTATGCACCAATTCACTCTTATATGGTGTATATACTGTCCTTTGGAGTATTATATCATGAATCCTTTTATTCTCATGATATTATAAAATTCTGACTAAATGTTATTCCTCGATTATTGTATTCAAGTGTCTCTAATTTTGGTAAAACCCCTTTAACCAAAATATCATTTTAAATGTTTTAATTATTTGTTCTTATTAATATCCATGTTTTCAAACTGGTTTTAAGGATTTATTTATATGGATATTAATGGTTTAAAATGTTAAAAGCTTCAAGGTGGTATGGGACACTTTGATTCAAAAATCTCTTTATTAAATGTTTTAAATGGTTTTGGAAATGGTTTCTTTTTGAATGGATTCATTATTTCAATATCCTAAAATGTTATATTGTGATTGAAATGTGGAAATGTTATGTTTCCTTTATTCATGTTTATGTGATACGATTATGTTATGGTTCTTGGGCATTGTTATGAAGAACGGGTGGTTCCGTGATAAACTAAGGGCGGGTGAGCCCGATATAGCTCTCCAATGCATTGGGTAACGTGAAGGAGTGAAACGTTAAGGTTTCTCCGAAGAGATTTAGGGAATATACTGTGATGGGTATTCCAAACGTAACCAAGAGGGTTACTCCCTACGTAAGAATGTTATGAATGCCTCAAGTTACCTTTATGTCTTATGTTTTCTATGATTTATTCATGATTTAATATTCCTATGTTTTTGGGTAAAGTATGATTTCATTCTTATGTATTTATGAACTCATGTTTACTTTCCATATTTTTATAACCCTTACTGAGCTTTTTATGCTCATCCCAAGTTTTTGAAATGTTTTTCACAGGTCAAGGGAAAGGTACATGATGTGATGATAGTGTCAAGGATGTGTCAAGAAAGAATCCGTGTTTTATTTTAAATAGGTTTCCGTTGATGGGAAGAATGAATATTGTCTTTTATGTAACCACTTTGTTTAAATGTGGAATGTAATGCAAGTTTCGTGATCTAATTCTCTAAAACTCTAAACCTGAAAAGATCCTCAATGTGTAATCTTGTAATAACTCAAGATTAAGTAAGGTTTAAGGCTGGGGCCTTATAAGAGCACCCTGTATAGAGCTAGTTCATATACAAAAGATGAGAAAAATGAAATATTTTTTTTGGGTTTCATCTGTGCCCAATATTGGAGAACCAAGCATCTCTACATATCTCATATATATGAGAATCAAGGAACATGAAGTTATTGAAACAAGGTCCCTATGATGATCTTACTCATACAAAAGGTATAGAGGGACTATTGTGCCAATAAGGAGTAGAAATGATGTCCACTTTTCTTGTTTATAGAAGATCCAAATGTTATGTAGAGAAGACGTTAACCATAATTTTTAATATTGTGTATCGAGGATAAATGGAGTCATGTAGTTTAATTTCATGCGACAAGGACAAAGATGATATGAATTTTAAAATCATGTAGCATGGACACTTATGGTTATTAGTAGTATAATGCCTTGAAACTAGGATTTTATAATGTATTGTTATATGTCTTGCAGTAAGGATGTGGGAACTAGGTAGTTTTCAGTCATGCATTGAGGATTATGTTTGCAACTACACAAATTATGTTATCAAGAATATCACATTGGTTTGTGTTGTAATAACCTCTCCATCCATTGGAATTAAGGCATAAGATCCATTTGAGTAGTCCTTATGTATGAAATAAGGGCCTTCCCACTTTGGCTAAGAATTAGAGATTTTCTTCCTAGTATATTTTGATTCTAGGGGACCTATACCAATTCTCCTTGAAGAAAAGAATGGAGGAAGACATTCTTGTTAAAATCTCGTCAAATTCTATTCTGATTGACTTATAAATGATGCAAAGTATGAAATATTTTCTCATCTAACCGTTCCATAACATTAAACTGTTTCTATGACATCTTATCATTAGACCATTGATCATAAATATTATTTATGAGTGAAGGAAATTTCATTTTAATTAGAAAAATAGTTTATGTTCCGTATACCAATGAATATAGAGTTTCTCGAGTGGTAGTATGATTAGTTGTCCGATAATCCCATAAATCATGCAAAATTTTATCAGGCCAATATTTTTTATCTTTATCCACCATCTTATGGATTTTATTTGATAGGGTCATATTGAAAGCCTCTATATGTCCATTCACCACCTCATAATTACGAGATGAATGGTTGATTTTCATATTGTTCTCATGATAGAACTTATTTACCAAAACATAATGAAAATTAGTTTCATTGTCCGTCAATATTGTATGAGGGGACCGAAAATCTGGTGATGATTATAGTTTTGACAAAACTAACAATTCTTTTGGCTCCAACTTCATTGAGAGGTATTTTCTTAGCCCATTTTTAGAAGAAGTTGGTAGCAGTAAAGTTATACTTGAAGCTCATAGCCTTAGCTGGAGGGTATGGTTCTAAAACATCCATTCCCCTTGTGGAAAATGGACAAGAGTATTTAGATTTATGTTGCAACTTTGGGGGTTGATGAATGAAGATCTCATGAACTTGGCAAGGATGACAATTTATAGTGAAATAGGTGCAATCCTATATCATTAATGGCCAAAAATTTCAAAGCCTTCATATTTTATGTGAAATCCAATGCCAAGATTGGTGAGCACCATAACCTCCTGAATGTACTTCATTCCTAATAGTTGTAGTTTCTTCTCCATCAATACATATGAAGAGGATTACATAAACACCTCATTTGTAGTTGATTTTATAGTGATATGGACTATCATAAATAGTAAAATTAGATGCTTGTTATTAGATTTTTTTTTCAAACCTATCTGGTTGAAGTACTACATTTTGAATGTATTCCAGGATGGGGTTTATTCATCCTATTATATGATTATATGGATCAGAAATAGGAATAATTTAATCAATCTTTTCTATTCTGGTTTGAACAAAAGGTGAGACTATACAACGAAGGGATATGTTGATGATTGTCTCATCTTGATTTAAATCTTCCACCATTGTAGATGTATTATCTAGTGCATCAGCTTGGTCATTTTTGTGATCATAAGACATAAGACAATGTCGAATCTAAGGGAAATTCATCCATTGACCCTCTGATATAATCACACCAAGAGATTAACTCTTATTTTCTGAAAGACTATTTCCCATTGATTGATTTGATTACCAATTCTGAATCACATATCACTTTTAAGTGATTCATTTCCACATGAAGTGCAAATTTGAATCCTGTGATGAGAGCTTGATATTCTGCTTCATTTTTTTACTTCCTTACGATAATATGAAGGAAAAAATAAAACAATGTCATTTCATGGGAGATAAGTACAATTCCTAACCCATATTTGTTGAGTTTATGGTTTTCTATTCTCTTTCATGTTGTACAACTGGTGGCACCATCAAAGTACATCTCCCATGTTTGGGGATTATCTTCAATAGAGAAGACCTCTTCATTATGAAGTTCAATATTCTATGATATTTCTTCCTCATATAGATGTTCAACAAGGAAGTCAAATATATCTTGGCTGTTTATTGCCTTCTGAGACACAAACATGATGTCAAACTGTTACAAAATAACTACCCACCAGGCTAGATACCCTATAAGCATAGGAACATAGAGGATAAATTTGATCAGGTTATTACATGATACCAATTTATCCTCATAATGTTGTAGGTTGTGCCTCAATTTCAAAATTAAAATGATTAAATGTAGAAAACATTTTACAATAATGGAATATGAGTTTTTGCATCATGCATAGTATGACTGAGATAGTAAAGGTTGTTTTCATTGCCCACATCATTCTTTTGGTCAGGGAAGGCACCCGATGATCACTCTAAAGATGGCACATAAAGAATAAGTGGACTTATTTCAACAGGTAGAATTAATACCGGGGGACTAAAATGATATTTCAAGAAGGTATCATATTTTTCATGTGTAATATTTAGTCCATTTTCATTTAACTCCCTTCATCATTAATCTCGTGAAGGGAAAATGCTTTCCATCCAAATAGGTTATAAAGCTCCAAATATATTACATGTTTCCTTGAAGTAAAATTAAATCATTCAAAATTCAAGGGGGTGACATGCCAAGGATTGATTGTTTTTTCTCAGGATCATCTTCGATACCCTGATGGCATACAACGAAGCCATGTAACATTCTTAATGTTACCCCAAAATCACATTTCAAATGGTTCATCTTCAAACTATGTTGTTGATGTTTATTGAATATGGTCTATATATCATCAAAGTGATTGGAATGTTGTCTGAATCTTACCACCAAATCATCAACATATCAAGCAGAAATTTTTTAAGAACAGTTTGAGGATACGGTGAATGGAACGTTGATATGTTGCACCTTCATTTTTAAGCCATAGGGAATTACCTGAAAAAAAACACACCTTTTTGGGATTTGAATAATTTAGACTATACTTCCTCTAGGGCCATATGGATTTGATTGTGCCCAGATTATCAATCCGTTAAAGAATGTAAATCATAGCCAGTTGTTGTATCAATTATATGATCTGCGATTAAAACTAGAAAAACATCTTTTGGACAATGCCATTTATGATCTATAAAATCAATGAAAACACTAATTTCCCATTATTCATTTTCCATGGGACAATGTTATCTATCCATTTTGGATATTTATCATCACTGATAGTGTTAACCTTTACAAGCTTATCAACTTTTGCCTTAATTTTAGAGGAATGAGTTCAGTGTGTTTTTGTTGCTGCCTTATTGAATTCATGCTGTTCTTCTTGAATACCCAAATGATTGGTGGCTAAATAAGGATTATGTCTTAAAATTTATGTATAATTTCATTAATATATATGTTGCTATTTTTTCAGAAATGAATTATACACCTCTTGCTCTTCATATGCCATGGCCACAATAATTGGTGTGGGGCATCGATCTTCTTTTATACTCAGATCTACTTCTCTGAGAACATATAAGGTCCTAGAGAGTCCTTCCTCAAATGTTGGAGGAGAATCACTGAGATCTTTCTCTTCCTCATCACTATGTGTCACTTTTTCTCTTTCTACTTACATAGTAGATAATGAAGAAAATATTCAAGATTTAGGGGAGGAGTCAATTTTTTAACATCCGGATGAAGTGTCCACATTTCAGACCCTAATGACTATGATGAATCTTCATGGGTTAATAAATATGTGATAATGGATTGTGAATAAATATCCCTTTATTCCCGAATAATATCTACATATTCTTCTATTTTGATTGATGAAGTAGAGTGCTACTGTTTTATAATTGATAAAATTAAGAAATATCCATTTAAGCTTCCATCAATGCTTGGTAAATCATAATTTCTCCCATTCTGCCAGGCTCGATTACTACAATTGACAATAAGGATGTTAGTGGATGAATGCATGGATTTGTGTTTACCTTTTCAATTTTGTTTATAGGAAAAAAATAATAAATACTCAAATGTATGAATGGGTTTGCTAGGATCTACACCATACCATTCTGAGCATTAATTCATGTTACCTTCTTTGCCAGGGAACTTATTCCCTTTGTGTGATAAAACTCTACCTCAATGTATTGAGATTCACATGTTTTGGATAGATCCTTGTCACCATAAAATTTCTCATTTTGACCATCGATACAGTACTTGAGACATTGGTGGTATGACGAAGGTATGGTCACATGTTAGTGTATCAATGGCCTACCAAGCAGAATGATGAAGGCTGTGTCCTGAAGAAAAACCATGAAATCTAAATTAGATACAAGATATCCAAATAGAGATCTGAGTGTATTCTTTCACATAGGTTCTTTCTCATACATTTCATATACGTACAAAATTAAATTAGAAGGAGATAAGTTGTATTCAATTAGGCCCAATCGACGAAGTGTACGAACGAGAATGAGGTTGACTCTAGAACCATTATCAATGAATGATCATCATATGTCTATGTCATTGACCTTTATAGATTGACACAAGGGTCTAATATGACCATTTATAACATCATATTCATTATCATCTTTAATAGATATGACTTCATGATATTATTTAGGTTGATTATATATACTATAAACTTCAAGTAGTAGAAACATTGATTTCAATAATTTGGGGACATAACAATGCCTCAATACGTGCTTCATGAATATCTTTTGAGATATTTAAGGAATCCTATATTGATAAAATGTCCAGTACTTGTGTGAATTTTTTCATGACAACATAATTTTTGTCAAAAAGTCTGTGTTTCCTGACATGGATATGCGGGTTTTCTGGTGCCTTATAAGTTGATGTTTTTGATGTACATGTACCATGTGTCAGATAATAACTAGGAAATAGTCTTAGATTTGGTAGATAATACTAATTATGTCTACATACTTATTGAGAGAATATTGTGTGACTTCAAATCGTTCCTCCAAAATAATCATGGCAGGACTGAACCTGTCTTCCATGGAAGAATATCCATGTTTTTGTTGAACCCACTGAAGGGATCCTTCATGAGTTTTGACCGCATATACTATTTGTGTAGGGGTAGCGTTAAAATAGTGGCTTCAAGAATACCAAATTCTTCCCCTCTATCCTCGAAATTTCCCTCTTCCTCTGGTTCCCCTGTTTGGTTTAGGGATCTCAGACTCATTATAATCAGAATCACAACTGACAGAGGGATAAAAAGTGGATGAAGTTGATGGAAACACATATCAATTCTTAATTTGATGATGATTCTCTTTGATAGGTTATTTCTTCTAGATATTATTAGAGGGTTTTTTCCTGTGCTCTTGAATAATAAGGATAATAAGGAATGAAATATTCTCAAGTCAAAGACAACTTTGTCCTTGACGTGAACTCATCTTTTTCTGACTACTCTTTATATGTTTGATCGTGTTGCTTCTTTAGGGATTGAACTTTTTATAATGGTGGTTTTGTTGTGTCATGAGTGGGGGAAGACACAATCAATTGTTTTAAATATATTTTTTATAATGGAATGAGTACATTTGATAATTTTCCTGATCATCAAATCATCAAATTTCTGCACATTTTTACACTTGACTTCCTGACATTCATCTTATTCATCTATATC
Source organism: Viscum album (assembly GCA_963277665.1). Classification (NCBI taxonomy): domain Eukaryota; kingdom Viridiplantae; phylum Streptophyta; class Magnoliopsida; order Santalales; family Viscaceae; genus Viscum; species Viscum album. The sequence continues at coordinate 406,362,267 of OY728144.1, read as the reverse complement.
AATAGCAGTAACACAAGTTACTTGTTCTAAATAACACTTCAGTTTCACTTATCCAATGTCTATTATTTTTTTCCGAATGTCCATGAAAACGAATAACTCATTAATGGTATTCAACAACATCTGGTGAAGTGGAAAATAATTTGGTAGATCTTCATCTCATTATTTTTTTGGTTTTTTTGGCCTTTGAAATTGAACCAAATTATTCTCTAAAACTGAGTTGAAGTTATTGGGAACTTGTTCATTCTATATGGAATACACTTGGATAATTAATTCCTCAAACAATTTTTTCCTTTGATCTATTTGATCATATTGATGATGTGGACATGGCTGCTAGCTCTCTGGAAGAGGATCCCATTGATACAATGAAGGCTTTGTAGTGGAAGCAGGTATAGGTGCTTGCTTGAGTGTAACAGTAGCAGCCTTTGATTCCCCTATTCTCCTTCTTAGTGCTGATGGAATTACATGATTTTTATCACTAGTATCTATAATATAATATTCTATTTGTTGAGAAATTAATGAATGGTCCGGAAACCATCATTCGTATTTCATTGAGATCTAGGGTGTTTGTAACTCATCATGCAGATTTGACAAACAAATTGGATCAAAATCTTCTTGAGGGAGTGACAAAATTAAATTATATGACAATCCATTCCATTAATCAATGAAATTTGAAATACATTCATTATCCATTGGTTTCCAATTTTTAAAATAAAAAATTATTGTCTTTTGTAATTTTGAGATGAACTGAAAAAGGAATTTTTGATAGAGATCCTCCCATATAGTAATTGATCAAGATTTTAAACTTGTATTTCATACTAAAGATAGTCCTTGTAAGCACTACACCAAACACCTATGCTTTACTACTTCTAGTTTTTGGGGAGTTCCTATCATGGGATCCCAACAGGAACAAAATTTGTTAAGTGTTGTTCCGGATCTCCTAAAACATTAATTATTGGGAATGTGGTATTCACAAAATTTGATGGGGGAGGAATCTTATCAACCCATTTTGCGTAAGATTTCTTTTCCGGCTGAACTGTTGCACATCATTCCTCTATGGATTCCAATCAAGTTTTTAGTGTCTGAATTATGTTCATAAGAACTTGGGGAATATCCTGATAAGCTGGGAATTATACATGAATAGCAGTTGGAGCTTGAATTAGCACAATGACTTGAAAGAACCCTAGTGGTTGTGCTGGTGTTTTTCTTGGATAATGTATGAGAACATTCTTATAAGGATGTGTTTGATCCTTCCCTGACTATGTACCCAATATAGGGAATTCATTATATTATTTTGTAGTTAACAATAATCCCCTTTGATGAAGAGCTCTTATAGAATGTGCAAGCTAATGATCTGTCTAGGGAGTGCATCTAGCATAAATGCTGCTTTGAAGTAACTATGTATTGAGTCTTTTAAACACTAAAATCTTCTCTTATTTCCATGAAAATATCACTTAAAGATAAAGATATTGAACTTATCCCATGGGAAAGTGAGATGGAATTTGACTTTTACCTTTCCCCTTGTTAAATGCCTTTTGTAGGGGTGGGAGTTGGTTTTTGGAAGGCATACCTAGATTCTGGGTAACCCACTAATTTCAGGTATGTACACATTATTCATTTTCCCTAGTGTTTGTAGTATAATGTATAAGAACATCATTTTATGATTCCCTTTAACTAGAATCATTTTATAGAAGATATTCTGTAATGGTTTTAATGACATTTACTGACACATAATGCATTGATGGAAATCTCTTAGTATCTTTGTATGATCATCATCCTATGTATCTTCCATGAGACGTTACTCTCTTATATGATCAATTTTCATGAGATGTCTGATGAACAGTAACCCAAATAGAATCCAAAGAATGTTCAGATATGTGTTATCTTTTTGGATTCAACCCTAATCGGGATAAAACTAGTTTCTGTTGATGAGGGGATTGAAGATGTGAAAAATCTCCAAACCCTGTAGGCTGGGGCTATTCATGTTCTTATTTTTAAAAATATTTGAAAATTTTTAATGAATTTGAAGGTTTAATAAAATGAGCTCCTAGACCTACACGATGGGGTGGTTGTTGAACTTCTATGGTCGAGAATCATGTAAATTCTCTTCTAATTTTCCGAATTTTGGTATGGACATTACCTGGATGCATTATAAGACTACCACTCAAATCACCTATTTTAGAAGATCGTTGTGCTATTTTTCAATTTTTTTTTCTAATTGCTGACATCCTCTAAGTGTGAGGCATGCTCAATATTCTTATATTATTTAAGAAAATGTAACTGAAAATCATATTTTAGTTGGGCTTGAATCTAATGAGAGAATGTTGAATCCTCTACAATAGTGTACATTTGATTACAAAAAATATTTATTGATTGTAGCTGGCTGTGGTAAATAAAATTGCATGAGACCACTTTTGAAAGGATTTACTAATTATGGAGTCCAGTGAAATGTAATTCTCAATGTGCACACCATACTCTGATAGAAACACCATATGGGGAATCAGAAACTTTTTGGCGTAGCATCCTTAGAGAACTAAGGCCTACACACTGATGGATTCTCTGCTACTTTTCATATTATGGAAGTTAGGAAACTGAGAGAAATTCCATGTCATTTTGGCATTTCAACCATTATATTACCTTCAAAGGATTTTCATATTCATCATATGGTAACACTTAGGTTTTCAAATGATGAAAATTGTTTAATATGTTGAGGTGTATATCATGAATGAAATCTTCTACCATCAATTATTGAACATTTTTCTAATAATTTTTCATAGTCTAGAACATGAATGATATTTCTATTGTATCTAATTTTTTCTGATGTTTAACGTATCTTCATCATCAATTAAGAGAATGGATTTTTCCCTATGATTTATTATGGTTGATAAAATGTTTCACTCGTCAATTACCAGGAATCAGAAATTATTGGATGTGTGTTTGCAATTTCCTCGAGAAAGGAGGGATTTCTCATTGATAAATTTCTTATTTTAGAACTATATTGACATTGCGTAATACTACCACAGAGAGTACTTTCGCTGGGAATGCCATCATTGGGAGGACCACCAGTGGGGATTATAGTAAGGGATAAAACATCTAGCTCCTTGGTATTTTGGACACATAGAGGGTTGTTGTGGGTCTCATTCAGAGGTCAGCTCCCTTGATTGAACGAATTTTCATGAAACAAGCATTCATGATGATGTCTCTTATGGTGAACATCATAATTAATACTAATAATCCCATAAATTGGTAATAAGAGTGTAGGATCATGAGCTCTAAAAGATATATGTATGAGGGCTTCAAGAACACTAGCATTAAGAGAAGGACAATTGTAGCTTGACACTTTATTTTTTCACAATGTTTGACAAGGATTTTACTGGTATAGTCACTAAATCTTAGTTGTGACCAGTTGCTTGGTGATGTGGTTATCAAGGGAATGTGTATGTTCCTGCCTTGGAGTGGTTACAATAACAGACCAATTACCTCTAATTGGAAAGGGTATATGTTCCTATTCATATTGTGCATATGATATGGGGGAGTATGCCCCATGACCCACCTGGACAGGAACCGAGGTTTGTATCTCCTCCGGGATGGAATGACAATGTGTCAACCCATTTTTGGGGACATATTTATGTGTATATTCCCATGTTACTACTGAATTAGTTGTTATAATATCCTGGCATGTTTCTAGAATTTGTGTAGTAATTTGTGTATGCCCTTTCACCATTTATTAAATGTGTTTGGTTACTTCAGCGGATAGAACAAGAATATATGTCCATTTTATATCTAGATAAGGTGTGTGTTCCTGCTCATGCACACATTTTCTTGTCAATGGGTATTGAAAATACTCATTTGTGGTGTATGAGAGTAGGGATTTTATAAAATTTGTTGTGGAGCTTTCTGATTTACTTATTCAGCTAAGCTAAACGAGAATTCTGGCAGGCTGGATGAACATTGGTTGGTGTATGTGCCTACTGGAAATTTCCATTCATGTATCGTGGAAAAACATCCTTCAATTATAGGAGATGAGACTAATGGAAGAATTGGTTTATGTGCCTAGTCACAGTACTCCACGAGATATATCTGGTTGGATTGGTGGGTAGTTGTTAGATGAGTCTGATGGACAAAAAAATTAGGACGAATGGGTGTACATTTCTGCTCATTGTTTTCTATCAAGTTAAGTTGATAGAATTATCTGTAGGGGGTAGAGGTATGAAACTGATCCCTGTTGAATAGACATGGTCCCCCATGGTTCTCCTTGCGTTCCCAGTCCATATAGACATGGGCCGAACATCCATAGGAAACACCCACATCATGTTAGGGGTTAACTACTGCGTAATTGTACTAGCGGTCATTGTTGGTGGGAATCCTCCAGAATGATACCCTCATCTTGGAATTGAGTCCCAGAGTGACCTCTTTATCCACCTCATTGAGGTAAGGTAGAGACTAGTTCTTTCCATTTGAGGGTAAGGACCCTAAATGACTGAAAATGGTAGTTGGCACCATGTGCTTATTGATCATCGATCATTGTTGGAAGGACAGTTAGGGATTATTATTAACCTGGAGAGCATGTAAGGTAGCCACCAATGTTGGGATTATACCAGGCTGTTGGTACTCTTTTTTTAGCATGTTGGAGAACCATCGTTGAAGATGTGGGGTGAGCGATGTCGTCCTTCTCGTGGATGAGGATTCATCTTGAGCAGTGGTCGGGAAGATCACCGATGCCATCTTGAAGAAATCCATTTTTGACTGATGTTATTTTTGAGAAAAAACATTAAAACAATAAACATAAACATCATTAAAGTGACATCTATTTAGATGAATACATGCGTTATAGATTTCTTTGTTTGGACATCCTATATCAATAGATATGGGATAGACGGGTGGGTAACATTATTAACATGGTTTAGAATTCATGTTGTGTTCAAATGTTTTATTTTGTAGCTCCTTGAAACATGTGTTATAGTTTTAAGAATCACTACTTCAAGAAGGTTTCCATTGGATTTATTCATGGAACTGGAAATGTACAACCGATCATTATCTAAAAAATACAATCATTCTAAAGGCAGAAATTAATTAATATTAAACATTACAATACATAAAATTGTGTATTGGTAGAAAGGATGGGAGGCCGAACTCATTACACCATTTAGTGGGGGGATTATTATCTACTTTAGGACTCTATAAATTTAAGATATTTTCAAGAATCCTTATTAATTCACCAGGTATAACCTATATTTACCTTGTAATTTGAAATCACTTATTAACATGTGTAAAATATATAATCATCAGTATGTATTCCAGTTTCATCATTAATGGAGATATCTGTACGTATTCGAGGTTATCCATGAATGGTATCATCTCATATACTATTTATTGATTATTTTAATGATCGTTTTGATTATACTGGTTTTTAAGCCACTCATTTGGGCACTCTGTAATTTTTTGTCATCTAGGGAGAAAAAATATTGTTTTGATATAGAGATCATACCCATAAAATGAGCTACCTATGTATCCTTGTGAAAGGAATCATAACCCTTATAGTTCAGTACCTCATTATGGGATACATCAGTCCTTTTATGGTCATGTGATGTTGACCTAGTCATACAGTTTAATTTCATGTAGTAAGGACATCTAAACAAAAGGCGATTAGTCAATGATTAATGTTGGACATATACCTAAGAATTCCAATGAACATGTAATTAATATGGGATTACATGAATAATTATACTCTACTGGGAATATGGCCCAATGAGAACATCATTGATTTGAAGTGTTATGTTTTAACCTCAAGGTGGATAACTACAAATCCGACCTGGATGGTTATCAAATTCCACGTCGTTCAATGCATCTCATAGGCCAGCATAGTCCTTTGAGAGAAATTAGATTGGGGCAACATCCTGAAAATGATTCCTTGTGGATTTAGGGGGTTTAATTTAGGGATTATTGCTAAAAAGGATTCCTAGATTATGAAAATTTGGTTTGGATTCTGGAAGAGGATATAAAGTGATATTAGGCCCTGCGAAGGCTTCCTATGTATCCCAATTATGGTGGGGATCATAGTTCTCATAGTTCATTCACCATGAGTGTTTTTGAACATGTTGTAATCATCAGGAATCATTAATCCCATGTGAGTCATGCTCGGTGTATGAAACAAAAGGATGTGAAAGATTCACTAATGAACTAAGCACTTTTCATCCCCCTCTGGTGGAAGAGGGTGTGACTTCGATGGCTAGGGTGGAAGAGGGTGAGGCAACGAGCTTTACCTCTATTCACATTACATTGGATAGGGGTCCATAGAATGGAATAAGGGATGAAGGTTATGAGATTATGCTAGGAATGCTGCCCTAAATTTCAACATGATAGTGGAAGGATACATCTCCATTGTAGAAAAGGAAAAGTATGTGTGAATAGTACCTTACATACCAAAAGACTCAAGGTTCTGGGTCTCTTTGAGAAGGGAATGGTCTGGACCCAAACCCTCCTCCAAACCAAGAAATTACAAACACTATTCATGGGATAATGATCCATGTGACTATGGATATACAAACCCACAGACACTTCATGAATCCTAATCCCATTTGGAATATAATGTGGTATTCCTATAACTACAGAAAAAAAAACCAAAATAAGAGAAATGCTGATGTGCCTTTCCAAAAGGTTTGATATGTGAGGAGGTATTGATGGAGGTCTCAAAATAATCCCTTACAAATAAATAATCCAATGAAGAAGACATCTTTCCATGAATGGATTTGAAGAGGGATTTATGGCTTTTTGATAGAAGAGAGTAAGTGATTCAAATATGGGTGCCCATATTGATTAGGGAGTGCTAGTATGGGCACACAATTAGGCTCGAGGACCTAATATTCACATAATAGGTGAACAACTTATATGGTAATACTTGGACAAGACCTGGATCAAGTCTTCAGAAGTATTCATATGTGATCAAAGAAGTGGGTCGCTCATGTTACTTTTAAAGGAATAGGTGGCACAAAAGTGTTTTTGATTTTGGGATGTTGGGTTCTTTAGTTTCACATGTGTTGTGGATTTCAAGCACTAAAAGGAATTATGTTATATTATCCTCCTTTAATTCCTCTTCTTTAGGTGTTAAATAACAGCATTGAATGTTTTCCGAGGATATAGGCAAAGAACTAGGTTGACTCGAGACACAATTGGTCTTTAGGGAAGTGTTTCTGTTTAAATGAAGGCCCTAAGGGTATATTTGTAGGTAAGAATAGCAACTTGGGTGAAATGAAATTGGGAGTGCAAGTAGGTTTCATGATAGATAGGGAGCACAAGATGACTTCTCACATACCCCTTTTTTTCTGACTAGGGTGACCGAAAGCTCATCCCTTGGAAAATTTTTATTTTTCTTCATATGTTTTACCATCTTTATTATAAATTATTCTCCTTTATCATTTTATAGAATCTTTTTTGGAATGGAGTGTCAATAGTGTGTGGGTGATTTTTGTTCACAAATACAACCCTTGAGATACAATCATCAACCAAAACACCCTCACAATTCAATATGTCACGATATCCATAATAATCCTTTTGATATTTAAAGATGAATGTAAACTTGAACTCACTAGTACATTCCATATTAATAGATATAAACAATATAATATCAATAATTTATACTACTAATATTAATTCTATTTTACAGTGAATCAATTCAAATATTCCTTGGGGAATCACCTTTACAACAATTGTTTGAATGTTTTGTTACATGAGTATTATTTAGAGGGATTAATCTTGAATACATTGTTATTTATGTAAAACAAGATGATATCAAACAAAGGAGTCAAAATTTACATTAGGGAATTTTAAAGGGTTGGGTATCCCATAGTAAATAAAATACAATTTCAAATTTCTCACAATAATATGAATTAGTATTACCCATCTCCGTAGGATGAGAAGTATGTCTCAGGAATCTATAAATACGAATAGGTGTCACCCAAAAAGGATATAGTCAATGATTGTTATCACAATTATTTTACAAGAATATATAATTATATATACTTTCATTAATATATAAACTATGAAATGTACAAATGGGAAACAACAATATTGACTATGTTGGTTGAAATCCACCCTCACCACCAGGGTTAATATTGATACCTTCTTTATTTCATATGCATGATATATCCATTCCAATGATCATATTAATGAATAAGGATAATTTATGGTTACTCTGAGTGTGATCCCCCAGTAATCCTATTGATGTGACTTTGTTTGAAACACTAAGTGACACTGTTTAATATTTTTTTAAATAACATTTTATTTTTGATATTTTATATTATGGAATACCTTGTGATTTGTTTTTAATTCTCTCAACAATTATTTTAGCTTGCGTTACATGGGATAATAATTTTAAATTGAATGTGACATACTATTAAAATATTATACAATAATATGATATTTATAGCATAGACATTAGAATTTGATGTCTAAATAGTATTAAATAAATTATGAAAATATATTTTTTGAAAATAATTATAAAATGAATTAATTGGTGACAAATTAAATAAAAATGACTATAAAACTAATTTGAAACAAAGAAAACTTCTTCTAAAAAACTATTTTTCAAAAAAAATGCATTTGACCAGAATAAATTAAAGAAATAACATTTGGAGATTTATATTTAGTATACTTTTCATATAAAATACTATATTAATTGTTCAACATTAATATAAAGTGATTTTTAGAGAAGAGATAACAATTAATTAGTTTTTTCTTAAAAAATATATTCTTGTAAAAATCAGTTTATCACCTTTTGAACAGTTATTATCAAATTAATTTTGAATCCTAATAAAATATTTATTTTAATAAATAATAATAAATTTTAAAATATGATTTTCAAAAATAATATTAGGTTTAATTTTTTAGGATTTCATGAGAATATGGTTTTTTATGAATAGTGAAAAAACCTCAGTTAATTAAGAATTGTCATTTTTTTACAGAATTTAAAAACATAATAATTTTTGTATGATGGTTTTAAAAGTAAAATAAGTAAAATTTATTATGTATTAATCATATTTAAAAAATTATAATTAGTTTAATAGTTAATTTAAATATAAAAATGTTTCAATCATAGAAGTATTTTCTCATTGGAAAACAAATTTCTAGTCGCATAATCATGTTTTATTTTAAATTAATATTTTCCACTTATATAATATAATTCGAAAAAATAGACTCCATATTTGGAGTCAGAATAATTTATATTTTATAATAAGGTCAAATTAAATTTTTACCAATATTAATAGTAGAAGTAAAAAATTAATTATTACGGTTAAGGTCAAATGAGTTCAATGGTGTTACGGGTGGGGTCGGTTAAACAAATAATATAAGGGATATAATGGGTATAAAATTTTAAAATTTCATACAATATGGTAATATTTAAATATTATAATTTAAAATTTTGAATATGTGGTCATTTGAAGGATTTTATCTTTAGATTGACTTCATTATTTCAAATTCATTTTAAATGTTTCCATTCAATTTCCAGATGGGTTCATTTCCCCCATTTATAAACGGCCACCACCACCATTACCAAACTCACACCTAATAGGACATATAGTCTGGGAAAACCCTAAAAAAGCCTCTCTAATATACTAATTAATGTTTTAGATCTTCTTGTCCTCATAAATTAGGATCACTAGGGTATCTAATAAGTGATTAGAAGGATATTCTTTTATAAAAATTTAATTCTCTTTAGTAATATTTTTAATTTCATATATTATTTTTAGACTATAATATTTTTTAAAAAATATATAAATTAATAAAAATAATATGTCATAGGTACATATATATTTTTATATTAATGTAATAACCTATATATACCTACACCCCTTCAAATGAAAAGCTAAACCATCGATTATGTGTACAACATAATACCTTCTCACGAACGGATACATTTTTTCCCATCATAACTTTTTGGAGTCAAGATATAATGATGGATTTAAAATATTTATATTTTATTTTAAAAATTAATAATCATATTTAGTTATTAAAGCATAGATACTGTATTACTTCCCATTATATGGGGGATTTGATAATTTCTTTCGTGTTTACCACATTCTACCACCACATGAAGCGATGTTTTTCATTTTCTCTAATTATTTACATGAAAGGTACTTTGGGTAAATTTATTGAATATGAATTCAATATATGATGTTATATTTTTTTATAAAGGTAATATAATAATTATGTTATTTTTTTTATTCTTCGATAAAATTAAGAGAACACATATTTGTACGTACTACCAACTATCGCCATGTAGGGTGTATTAAAATTTTATCTCTCAATTTTATGGATTTAAAAAAAAAATATATATATATATATATATAATGAATATGTTTTAAATTTATATCATTTTAACATCATGGATTTTATGGAACCATGAATAATTTAAAAGGACTAAAAAAATGAAAACATAAAACTTACACAAAAATCAAAATATGAGTTTTCTAAAATGTAAATTTCACCTAAAATTGTTTTTAAAAGTGATATAAAATATGACATGTAAAAAATATATTGTATGATATATATAATTATGGGTTTGTAGGATATGCATAATAAACCTATATTTATTATATAGTATATTTTAATTTATATAAAGGAAGTCAATACATAAAGATAGGGATTCCCGTATCACTTTAAATTTCTTGTGAGACCTATGACATATTCACCACATATTTATTTTATGTGGTGTATATAATTACGAAGAATTTATAATATGATGATTCTAATAAAATTAATTTCCATATACATACCAATTTTAGAATTACAAATTCTTGTTGTTTACGGAATACATGTTAGAATGTGGTATGATTTTTATAATACAATCATACCATTTATCTAGATTGTTTATGTTTAAGCTTATGATGATGAAATATTATGGTCAATATATCCGGAAGCTCATAAAATATATTATTGTTTTTTATTTCAGGGGAATGCATTATTTTCCTTCATTTCCCTCTGATTATATTCTTTAATGTTCAATGTAATATTTTTTATTCAAATAATATTTATTTATATGTTTTGTCATGAAACATTTTTCTTCAAAACACTTGTTTTCAAAAAAAACTTTTATAAAAGAAATTTTCTCAGAAATAAATTTCTCTATTATATAAATATTTAACAATTTATGCTTTTATTTAAAAAAAAATTGGATATAATCTTCATGTCATTTTACAAAAAATTTATGTTTGGAATTTACTAAAAATATAAAAGGATCCATTTTTATTAGGTATGAAATGAATGAAATTTTATGCAATAATGACCATTAATTTATTTAAATATCCCATTATAATTTTTCTTTTTTATAATAATAAAAATTGGTTCCAAAATTTTTTATCTTTTCAAATTTTTCCTTCAAAGAATAAATTCAATTTTCCTCAAGAAATATTCCATGTAATCTTTCGATATCACATACTATATAAAATAACATCCTTTGATGAAACCAATGAATTATTAATGGTTATAATCAAGGACAACAATACTATTCTTTGTATGATTTTTAAGTGAATAATAAAATTATTTTTATGAAAATTGTTTCCCTTCCAGGGGTTATATGATGCAGAAATGATTACGAAACAAGATTATTTTTCTATGTGTTATGTTGTGATAGAATGATGAAATAATTATGAAACATATAACTTATCCAAATTTTAATCGAGGTTGAAATGTTTATGGAACCCATTTATAATATTTAATTATGATATGGATACTTTTTTATTTATTTCAATATATTTTCATAGGTTCTGATATAATGAATGGTTTTTTAATATTTTAACACACATGTGTCTGATTTTCATTATGTGATGTAGGTTATATTATAACAAAGGATGTTGGTTCCATAATAACTAAGGATAGTGGTAATATTATAACTATATATGAGTAGGTTCTATATCACCCTCCAAATCCTTCAATCTATATTTATATATTATTAGGTAAAAATTATAATCATTTTAAAAGGATGGCTCCACTATTGAAAAAATATGCATCTTAATTCAATATGGGAGACATGTGTATCTTAATCTATAATGGAAAAAAAGTGATGATTTCATATCCTCTATAATGATGGTCTTGGTAGTTTGACATTAAATATTTTTTTTTTCAAAATTCGAGATGGTGACACACTTTTATAACATGAACATAAGGTTTATTATTGATTTAAGATGATTATCACTCTTATGAGACTTGTTTTCAGAAATAATAAAGTTATATTCATTGAATCATTTTATTAATGATAAATAATATATGAAAATTGACTTATCTCAAACCATTCATAATTATTCTGACCATGGTCCCTGTAGTAGTTAAATTCATTATGAATAAAATAATGAAGATAATGTTTTTTTATCGAAATTACACAAGATAACATCTATCTTGTCGACTGCTATCAGTCTAATCCTTGCACATCTACTCCTACAGAACATGATGGTCCTATGTCATCCATGAATACTATTAATACATATTATTTCAAGGTCAATAATGATGATGATGACATTTAGGGCTCTATGTACATTAATGTGAAAAAAATTATATATAAGTAGATGAAGATATAATAATTGTATTTAATCTCTACAGGATGAGCAGGAAGAATGTCACACAAATTTTCATGCTGTTTCAAGTTGTTTTGAGATGATTTTACCTATAGTCAATACATTGATAAAGGCACTAATAGAAAAATACTTTGAAGATAGTAGTCGAAACTCCATTCATAATAAGATCTACTCACAAAGAAATGGTCAATAAGTTAAGCCCTATTAAAGTAACTACCTCTGATTATGTTGTTAAATCTAATGATATTTTAGATTTTATTGAACATAAGGATTCAACATGATATATTGTAGTTTAGTTTAGTACTTGGAGTCCACCCTCTAAATTTAGTTCAAATTGTCATTCCAAAAATGATTGTTCTGGTATAAAATATATACACATTAGAATTGTTTCATCTAAGAAGGATGATAAATATACCAAGAATCTAAGAATATCAAGTAGAAACATGGATGTTTCTATTAATAATAAAGGGATTAATAACTAAAAACCCACATTTAAATGAATATTATATTTTGGAATTGCCAAGGTATAGCTAATCCTTAAACTATTAGTTCTCTTATGATTTTTGTTACCATAGATAAATTCGATCTCATTGACAATTCTGAACCGAAATGATTTTTTATAAAATATTAGTTCTTTCTAAAATATGATATCACCTAGTTGGTACTAGTCTATAAAATAGTGATACTAAAACACACTATGTTTTTTCTTATGTAAAATTTGACAATGTATTCCACTCCTTTTCTTCAAAACAGATGGTTACCCTTAGTTACTTTTATTTGGGTGTTACAAATTATTACTCTATAAATTTTTCCTATATTTATTATAAATAATCAAGATCATTATTGATGTATATACTTGATTTATGCATCAAAATTAAGTATGCAAGGTTAATTCTTGGTGATTTTAATGTTATTCTAGAACTGGATGGGAAATTATGTATGGTTTCATCTCCCATCTCAACTAGATAATTTATGATCATTTTTGAGAAATCTTATTTTCAGGAGGATAACCTTGTGGGTGCTAAATTGATCTCATAGAGGAAACACTTGAATATGGTTTTGTGTTGTAATCTCAATAGGGCATTTGACAATGATGATGCCCTTAATACATGGTATTCAATTTCTTGTTCAACATTAATAAGAATTAATTAAGATCATCATCCTATTTTGATGAATATTTTAAATAAATTGTCTAGGTCTCCAATCCCATTAGGATTTTAATTTTTTTTTGAAAATTATTACTGAATGAAAAAAATAGTGCGAGACACTCTGATTTTTCTAAACTACAATTGTGACACGTTAGATTTTGTAATGAATTATAAAGTCCTGAAAAATTTAAAATTTGGAGTTGGGGCCATTTAGTCATCTTTAGGATGATATTACTTAGCATGAATCACAACGTTAGATTATTCAAAAGAATTAAAATCAATATAAAATTTCAGCTATTATTGAACAAGAAACTAAAATTATTTGGGATCTTAATCGTCTTTTAAATATTAATGACTCCATGAAACTAGAGGCATTTAAAATCAAATGGATGAAGGATGGAGACAAAAATACCATGTTTATTAACTCTCTACAAAAGATTATAAACCCTCATAAACCCTTAACCAATCATAATTATAATGGTGTAATTATTGATAAAACTGAATATTTAATTGTTCACATTCTTTTATTCTGTATAGAACTCATTAAAGGTCATGTTACTCGTATTGATCTTATTGAACATTTCATTATTAGACATGTCAATAAATAGAAAAATTCATGACATATCTCCCTTCACATTGATTTTTAAATTAGGGTTGTTGTATTTGGATTAAATTATGGTAGATCACTAAGTCATGATGGTTTTACAATTTTTTTATTTCAATTTTTGGGGATATTATTAATTGCGATGTTTTCAGAATTGTTAGGGATGTTTTCAAAGGTGGAAAATTAATAAATGGTCTTAATGCTCAATTTATTAAACATATCCCTAAAATTCCCAATGCTGATGAGATTCATCTTTCTAGATTGATGGCTCTTATTAATAATGTTTATGAAATTATTGGTCAAATTCATGTAAATAAACTATCATGTTTTGTTAACATAATTATTTCATTGAATCAACTTTATATCATCAAAGGAAGAATGAATCAGGATTTTCTTAGTACTGTATTTGAATGAATCAAACATTTAAGGAAACCGATCCAGTAATTTAACATTTCTTTTAAATTTGATGTAAAAAATCAGTTGATACATTATATTCTGGTTTCTTATATAGAGTTTTTTATAATTTTGGATTCGATACTAACATCATCATATGGGATAACATCATTTTGGTCTTAGTTCATATCTATGTTCTTATTAATGGTTCACTTGAATGATATTGTACAAGTACTGGAGTTGTTAGGAACGGAGATTCTCTTTCATCCATCATTTCCTCTATTGATGATGATTATTCAATCAGAATATTTCTTACTTTAGATAAAAATTATAAATTCAAACATATCAAAGCTTCAATAAATCGTACATCTCCAACAGATTTATTCATTACTAATGAATTTATTCTTTTCACTCACGGTGACAAAAAAATATTAAGAGCATTAAATTTCCCCTATAACATTAAGAAAAATATTCTGGATAGGTTATTAGTTAGGAAAATTCATTTTTATATTTTTGAAAAAATATCACCTCTGCTAGGAAAAATAGCTTTATTAGTGAATTAGGTATTAGAGAAGTGTATTTACTTTTATTTATCTTATTGTTTACATGTATTTGTGGAAATCATGAATTGTACATTTCCCTCAAATTTTAAGTTATGCAAGAAATCTATTAGGTTAACTGAATGGATAAACTCTCTTGATGCCTAGAAGAGTTAGCTTAGACAAAATAATTATTATATCTATATTTTTATACACTTTTTTGGTCTACAAATTTCCAATTAGTCTTATTAAAATCATTTATATTTCTATTAAAAAAATTATCTGGAGAGGATGTGTCCTCTAGGGAAAACATGTGACGGTTCTATGGAAAAAATGTTAAAACCCGACTTAATAAGGTGGTGTCGACATTAAAATCTATGTAAATTAAATGATTCATTATAAGATAATTTATTTTTTAGACTTATTTATTTAATATAAAATTCCTTCACCTTTTTGTAATCTAAGTTTTTAAAAAGAAATAAAATAAAGAAAATTTAATTATTTAGATTCTTCTGTTTGGGCTGGTTTTAATAATTCCTTCTCCCTCATATCTATTAATTCTATTTGGCATGCCAACATCAATTCAAATTTCAGTTTTTTAGACAACTAGACATATACACCTCTTCTAAAATATATTAATTCTCATGACAATTCATTTGACACAAATATATCTATAAAAGCCCAACTAGAAATTCCCCTAGATATTCTTCCACTTGATGTCATGAATTTGGATTCAAATTAGGATTTTATGAAAAAAAAGCTTTTTAGGGAAAACCACCTTAAATGGAAATATTTCTACTAAATAACTTTATAATGAAATAATTGATGGAAGTTTTAGCTATTGGGAAAATGATTTTAACTGATAATTAATTATCAATTCTAGAATTTCTTTTTTTAAGAGAATTATGAATTATAAACTTCTTACTGATGATTTTTGGTAGGTTTTTGGAAATAATAAATTTTCTATATGTATACTATATAATGAACAGAAAGAATACATTAACTATATTTTTTAGTTTGTGCAACTTCTTCTGTTTTATGGATTTAATTACATTATTGTTTTGAATTAATAATTTTTTATTCTCTTAGCATTCAAGAACATTTTATTTTATGTATTTATCTTTATCATTCACAAAAGATTAAAAATATTTATCATGACACCAACATGGATGTTAATTATTACATTTGGATTTATCAAAATAAAATGATTCACGAGGGTGATGCCTTCAATAGTCACTTGTCTCTATCCTTCATATTTTCTTCTATGAAATATGCAATGAAAAGAATAAATGTTGTTTTGATAACTCAATTAATTATTTCTATGTACTTAATCGTTTTGTCATTATATGTAATGATAACCCTACTTCTGAAAACATTAATGTTATATTAATTTATCCGATACATGGATAGATTAAATGCAATATTGAAGATGCCTCAAGAAGTAATTCCATTACTTATGGTTATGGTACTATTTTTCAAAATCATTTTGGGGACACTATGGATTGTCTTTATGGACAATATGGCATTGCTACCTCACTTGATGTGGAAATTCTTGGTATTATCATTGTAGATATATTTTCATATCAGTAATGCTACTCCTACTTATGGATTGAATTTGACTCCACAACTATTTTTCAAGATACAGGGGATGTTATCATTAATTTATCTTGGAAATTGACTTCATGATAAAAAAAATGCATGGATATAATCATGTCCATGAATTATATCATTAGTCATACATACTATGTGGAAACTTATTTTGCTAATGACCTTTCTAAAAATTAAGTCATCACTCGGGAATTGACATGATGCAGTAGCATACTAGATGATCTTCATTCTTTCTGGAATAATGCTTATTGTAAAAAATCCTCTTTCAAACATTTGTAATAGTGTTTTTTATTAATGAAATCTGACTTTTCCTTTTGAAAATTTTCTCATTTTTAAATAAATTAATGAACATTATAAGTTATTTTCTTTATCAAAAACCCTTATTATTATCTTTTTATTTAATATGATCATAGATTTATATATCTTATATTTACCGTTACTCATCATTGGAGCATAACCATTATTATATGTCCAACCCTATGTTATAGAGAATGGATTAGGTAGGTTATTCTAAAGATGGATACATGATGATATAATCATTATGTGATATATTGAAGACAATTCATGAATAAAGATGATTATTTTTGAGTCTCCAATGTGACAACACTATTACTATCTTCAATCATGTATTTTTGAAATATATTGATATTACATCAAGAGATATGTGATATTTGATTATGAAAATCCTATGTCATTATAGTTAATATCATTTGAATTGTTCAGCTAACCAATAGAGATTATAATTATAAAATCATAAGGGATATATCTTGGGACATTCTGTATCATATGACTATGTATATGTCTATATATGTCCCTAAAGGTAACTTGTTGGATAATTCAATGTATTGGAAAATATTCTAATATTTTGGAAAAGGATATGCAAGTGGATTACATGAAATTACATCCATGCCAAGATAATGAATTTTGATGTGCCTTTATAATTGAGGTATACATGTGTAATAACTATGAAAATTGAACATTGACCTAGACACGATCATTTCATTGTACACAAAAACAGTCCTTTCATTACTCATATTTATATACTCTTTAAATAATCATTGGAAATTAACAAACTCATTATGAACCATCATGATGAATTTAAAAAATGATAATGAATGACACAGTTTAAGACTAAGGTGTCATAGAATATAACAAAGGATTCACAAATTAGACTTATTTTAAATGATTTATTATGAATATATGGTTTATCACTGTGATTAGTGTTTCGAAAACTATGATATGTAGTTTTAGTCAATAGATGGAATCTCAAGGATTTGTGTTAATTAAAATTTTGAAAAATAATGTAATGATTTTCCACTGAAGATAAAAAAATTATGGGAGAAAGAATGTAAAATATTATTTATATGATCACCAAAAAATATCATGCTTTGAATCATGATGAACAAGAAAACAAAAAAAATGAGGGGATAACATTTTCATGGGTCCTTCGCGTGGAAATTTTCACATTCTCATAGTGGTTATATTGATCCACTAATTTTTTATAAATTGATCAGAACCAATGAAAAGTGATTATTTATTCTTTAGAGTTCTAGGAATGAAAAAGTCATTTCAATTTTTTATCATTTAAATTTATAATAAAACAGGTTGTTGCATCTTATTAATAACATTGGGGAACATGAATAAATTTAATGTATGGAATGGGTTGATTTTAAGGTGATATTTCATAGTACATGATTACCTCTTATTCGACAAAAAAATAAAGAGAATGAATTAACCAGTCTTTAGTAAAAGGATGATGAATCTATTTTTACCTTTGAATAAAATTTATGAAAAACATCATGGTACATATATTGTTTACTCATCAACCCTTAAACAAATTTTGATCAATAATTTGGCGGCTTAAAACCAAGTCATAAAAATCCATTAACTATAAGAGTCTTTAGTATCTATACAGAAGTCCTTCAGGGATATATGAAGGTTGAAATGGAAATAAGATATTCCGACCATTCCTATCGATTTTTTATGTAATGTAAGTTCAAAAATCCTTAAAATTAAAATGGTTGAATGAAATTCCTACCATATGAATACAATAATTTTGGGATGAACCATAAATAATTTTCATGAACAATGATGGGAGGTGATTTAAATGTGGGATGATATGTAATAAATCATGTCAATATTTAAATGTGGTTAATGGGATAGTTCATTCACTAGAGTAGAATATGATACAAACTAATTCACCTTCCACTCATCTGTTTTTCATTTTGATGGAGTTTGGGTATTATGTATATCAATGACCCAATAAAAGGTATATTACAAATGATAAGCTACAAAATCTTTTAAAGACAATGGAAAAATTCAAATATTATGGAATCACAATGGATGAAGTGAATCATTATAATTAGGGTACACTTATACTTCCTTCCTAAGTTGGGAATTTCAAGTTTGATTTTTTATGAATGAGCCTAATGAAAATATTAATGTTCATAATTTATTGAAACATTCTGTGATTCTATCCATCTAAATAGGTTTTAGAATAATGAAATCACATTTAATATTATATATCTCAATGGATGAACCCATTATTTTAATGATTAATTTTTTATAAGATAAAATATTAAATGAGAAATAAAGAGTGAATTATCCTTGGGATGTGTATATTTCCCCATGCAAGAATAACATACAGTTATGGATACCATTAGGTGGTTATGACTATAATATCAATTATAAGTTTATTGATATAGTCACCCTTTTATGATTTAACAATGATATTTTTATCAAGAAAAAAATATTTTAAGGGGCCTTCACTGAAAGAAAACCCTTTGGTTTTGTATATGTTTTAGTGATATATTTATTTAAAGAGGAATGTATTTATCCTTTGTAAACATTTGAATAAAGGTACTGGTATCCTTTAGGATTTATCATATCCGTGATGTTTATGTAATTATATATTGTAGTTGAAGAGATTATGATGGTTGAAAAATAAATTTCTATCAGAGAGGATTTACTTATAGATCCACTTACAAGAATGAAAAATAATGATGTGGTAATATTTTATGGTGTACACCATTGAAATGTTTTTTTATCATAATCAATGGTTTAATTAAATGTTTTGTAAATGATTTCAATAAGCTCCTCATATAGAGTTGCGATTTATCACATCATATAATACTCAAATTGATGATCAGTGTGAGGGAACAATTCTATCCCATTAAAATATAATGAAATCATTTTATATGGATTTAAAATATTTTCAGGATCAACCCCTCACTAAATCTGATTTTCATTTCAAAAATATCAATCACTTTAGAATTTAAATGTATCCTTATGAATCCATTTATATAAATATGTATAGAACTCTAATGTACTATAATGAATTTGTATAAAAAAGATATGAGGACCTGATATAGTTATTGAAATGATAGATAATGTGTGATAAATTCAGTGACATGTAAGGAAAACACAAAGTTGATAGAAATGTTATGATGATAATATTTGATGTGATCTAGAATTTTATGTTTGTTAGAATGTATTTCTATGACTTTGTATATGGTTTACGTAAATTGAAAACTAGGACATAGGTATATCATTATATATGAAATATATAATTTAATCAAAATGATACCCTTTCAATTGATGTATTGATAAATCATATCTCTAGTTTAGGATGTGTTTTATTTATCTCTCTTGTGAATATATATATCTAATTCATCACAAATAATAAAATATATTGAAATTGTGTGGGGCCATGATATTTCATAAAAACAATTAATGATATATATTCTCGATTAAATAGGGAATGTTCTATAATATAAGAACATTCAACTAGTCAATGTTTTGTAGAAGATAACCATCTTGAAGATTTTATGTGTGAACATGAATATGTAATGTGGTAAAATGATCTCTAGCTTTAAGTACAAATGTGGGGAATTTTGATGGTGATATTAATTTTTAAGATTGTATAGTTTAACAACGTAATGTTTGGTAAACTATATAGTTTCAAATGAATATAATCATTTGAATACTCTTCAATGTATACATCCCTATTTTGTGTGTGTTAGATCTAACTAATATTTTATCTTTCTTTACACAAAACACCTAGTTACATGAATTGCGATATACTCTTAAAATACTATTATTTTATTTTTTACTGATCACAATGAATTTAGAATATAGGTTATGAAAAGGACTAAATAAATTATCAAAATATATGGTCTGTAGATGTTTATAAAATGAATTAGTTGTTGAATAATTATTTATAAATGAAAATAAAAACTGTAGGAAAATAAAGTATATATTCATTAAAAAACAATTTTATGCATAAAAATGATTTTTACATCAATTAATTTTTAAAATAACTTTTTGTGAATTATTTAAAGGAATTTTTTATATTATATATTCAATAATATTTCTAAAATTCATCTATGTGTTTTCTAGACAAAGGATATGAATTAATACTAATTTTCTATTTTAAACCAAAATTTTCTAATACGTAGTCTTTTATCCTTTTAAAAAAACATATTAAAATTAATTTTTAACAATTTTTTAATATTAATTTCAATAAATAAATTTCATTTTCTAAATAATATATAATTTTTGAGAATCTTTTGATAAGATATTTTTAATAGTAAATATATTTTGAACAATAAAAAATATATTTTTTGTTAAAAATTTTCAATTGTATATTAAAATTTAAAATAATATTTTATTAAAATAGTTCTAAAAGTAAAATTATTAAAATATTATATATTAATATTATTTATGTCATTGGAAAAAATTTATTATTTAATTATATATTAAATTTTTAAGTAAATGAGCATTTTCTCTTTCAAAAACAGCTTTCTCTTCGCATATAAGGTATTAATTTTATATTAAAATTTTCCCTTATTTGAATAGCTTTTGGAAAAATGAATTAAATATATGGAATAATAGTAATTTATATTTTTTAATAAATTCATAAATTCATTTTACCATATTTAATTTTAAAAGTAAAAAATGTAATTACAATTGTCAATGTAAAAATGGGTGTATTGTTGGAGGGGTTTCAAATAAGAAGATAAGATTTCAAATTTCTATAAAAAAATTTCAATTACTATATTAAAGACTTATTTAAATATTATACATCCCCATTTAGAATTTATAGTCATTTGGATGATTTTTTCTTTACAATTTTATTATTATTTTGGATTCTTTTTGGCATGTAATTTCAAATTGGTTTCCCTTACACATTTTATAAAACGACCGCACCACAATTTAATAATTAAAACATATAAATCAATATATTTCTTCTAAATCCTAACAAAATATTTTCTTAATATCCTTATCCATGTATTATAGATTTTACACCTTCAAGATTCAATCAATAATGTCTTTAAGACGATATCTAGAGGAGATACTTCTAAGCGAAGGTAATTCAACTCACTAAGATGGTTTATTTTAATTTATCCTTAAATTATGTCTCAATACATCAAATATAATATAAAATTATGTAACATATAATGATTTATTTTTATATTAATTTAATAACATATATCCACCTCAACATCCTTCATATGAAAAATGAATTCATCGTTCATGTGTACGGTAGACTACACCCCCATGAACCGTTGTAGTTTGTTTTCCACAACCACCATTTAAGGGCAGATATAATGTTCTATTTTAAATATTTATTTTATATTTATTAAATAAATTCAATTACATAAATTTTATGTCATATATATTTTATTCCATATAATTAAATGCGGGATATGGTAACATCACTCGTGTTTCCAGCAGACTACCACATCCCGAAGCTATATGATTCATTTTCACATACTCTTTACATGGAAGTTATTAATAGTATTTTTAATAAATATAGATGATATATATGAAAAAATAATTATTTTAATGTTAATATATTATTTACCTTTGATTTTTTATTATGTCATGAAAATAAAAACCATGTTTCTTATATGTATGACCATTCATCTCCAAGAATAATGTATTTAATTTCCTATATCATAATTTTTTGGATTTCAATAAATTAATTTAAAATTAATATTTATGATATTTATATAAAATATAATATTACATATATTACTTAACAGTGATAAAATGAGTATGACAAAAAATTAACAATAGAAAATTTACAGGAATAATAAATTAGTAATTATCTTAACTGTATATTTACGATGGAAATATTAGTAAATAGTTAATAAAATGTAACAAGTAAATATTATATTATGTTAACTATTTTTTTGATATATAATATATTTATAATAAATTTATAATTATTATATATTACTTTTTATTATATTTGAATTAAATTTAGTCTTAATGTAATAGATTTATGTCTAACTTTAATTTCCATCGAGACTAATGCCTAATTCACTATATGTATCTTTTATGAGGTGTGTATACTAAAAATAAATTTATTTTATGATAATTTTCTGGAAATGAAATGGATTTAATTATCAATTTTATTATATATATTGCATTGGTTTTATTGTAAAATTTTTACTATAGTGGTATGTGTTTTATGGTACAATATCATCATTTATCATAATTATTTATGTTTATTTTTATAATAATGAAATATTGTGATCCATAACTCATGAAAGGGAATAAATTAATTATCATATTTATTATTTATTAAAATAAAATTTTCCTCTTCATATCACTCTAATTATATATTCAACAAATTTAAATAATGTTTTAAGAAAATGCATCTTTATTTCTCACATCGACAGAAAACCCTTTTTCTTACAAATAAATATTTCATATATTTATTTTAAAAAATATTTTTAACAATATCCAGATGATATAATAATGAAATATTTTTCCACGTTTAAATTTAAAAAAAAGTGGAATGGAATCAAAGTGTCATTTTCCAAAAAAAATAACAATTTGGTTTTTAATAAAAAAATTAATAGATTTTTTTTAATGTGAACGTAATGAAAAGAATTTTATTTCATCATAAACATTATTTTTCTTGAATATTAATTTATAAATTGTAATAGATAATTTATTAAAATTTTATTTTCATCATATTATATGTTATATAATATTTTTTGTATGATTGATGAAATGATCCTCAAGAAATATTCAACGTAATCATTCAGACTCATTTTCCATATAAGATGATATTATTTGTCTAATTTTTTTTAAATGGAAATTATTTTTAGGAAACCTACTTCTCATCCCACAGGTTATATCATTATAATATTATTATGAATCCTGCTTCATATTCCTTAAATTATACTCCAATCTAATGATGAAATTAATATGAAATTCATTTGTATTCAATAGTTTATTCTATGTTAACATGTATATGAAACCCATTTATCCATATGGGTTTTTGTATTGTTAATTATTTATGATTCCAATTTTTATTAATGGGTTATAACATGATGAATGATTTTGGATATAGTGTGACAGATATGTATTATTTTCATTATGTGATGTAAGATACACAATAACCGAGGTTTGTGATTATGTTTCAACCAAAAAAGGTGGATATATTATATACCCAGATTGGTGTAACCTATATCTCCCACTAATTAAAATATCAAAAAATTTTAACCCTTGTTATAATAACGGGAAACAAGTCGATGGGCTTGATCCACTATAGTAATCAGGTGTGTCCAGACCCACTATAGGAAATATGTCGGTCCTGATCTATAGTGAGAAATAAGTTATGATTACAAATACATTAAGTTGATGTTTTGGGTAATGTACCATAAAATAAGAAAAGGTTTTATATATTTTTCATGGTGTAACATTTTTATGACCAGAACTTATGGTTCAATGTTGTTATATGATGACTCATCACTCTCACAGGCTATGTATGTCAAAATTATAATTTTTTATTACATGAATCTTGTTTATACTAGATGGAATGATGGGTGTGAACATTTTATGTTATTTTCCAAAAAATACATTTTTGAGTATCTTATTGTTTCATATGATCTAAAATTGATATCTCTTGTTTTTACCCTTAAAGAGAATCTAAGCTCAACCTTTCTTATGTATCATTCCATGTGTTTTGAAATTTTTTTTAAGTATGGTATTACGAAGTGGAGTACTATGTGAGATGATATTTTCCAATTATATTGAATTTCATTCATGAAATTTGATTATATTGTTTTTATTCCCCAAATAATCGGAATTATTATAGTCCTCAAGAATGTATTTATGAAATGTATTAAATACATTTCTTTAAAGAATATATATTTTTGTATACAAATATTGTTTTATAATATTACATCATCGTAAAATTTCAATTAATATTTTTATTTTTCACCATATAATAAGTTTTTTAAAATAATTAGTCATTTTTAATATTTAATTATAATATAAAATGATTTATTATGACATAAGTAAAAATGATTTTTCAAAAAATAAAATCATTATCTCTTATTTTGAAAAGAAAATTTATGACATAAATTTCATAATTAATTTTTTTATAATATATACCTCATTATACATTTATTCAATAATAATAAGTAAATATTTTTGATATATTTATCAACTAGAAATTTTTTGAATTGATGGTTTTTGGGAAAATATTTTTATGAAATCAGTTACATTGAAATCATGATTCAATTTACATATATTGTATTATTAAATTACTAAAGTAGTAGTATTGATTATTCTTCCACAATATATTCTTTTTGATATATTTTTAACCAATGTATTTTGAATAATTATATAATTATACTATATTTTGATTATATAATTTTTTATATATTGTGTGGTGATAAAATATGAATTACATTACTCCATTAAGATAATAATTTATATGTACGTAATTATGATTTTTACACTTTACGATGAATGAATATAAATAATATTAATGGATAATTCACATTAATAGAGTCATAATTATATCATATATATCAAATAGGTTCATTAAATGTGTCCTTATTATAGGAAAAGTGACCAAGAAATCCCAAACTAATCATATTTCATCATGGAGGTGGCAGTCCAAATGTATACACCAACAATATAATCATTTTCCTATGAATCTGAGGGTAATAAGTTACTTACGATAATATAGTTCCAAAATAACAATAATTTTATAAATAACACACACACACACACACAGATATATATAAATATATTAATATATATATTTTATCCATCCATTCAACCATCCATTAATGATGGGGATGAAAAATCAATGTTATCGTCACATGGAGGAGGTAATCCACACATAAACATGACCGATAAATCCAACACCCATTTTATTAATCAGGGGAGGAGTATAGTTGTGATGATATCATAATAATATCTCAAAAAATTTATGGTACATTATTAATAATAATTTTATGGATACAACAGTTTTAATGATTTTGCTGGTTGAAATTAAATTGAATGTGATTTTCTAAGACACATAACACTTTATTGAGAGACATACATTGATTTAAACATTAATCCACTATGTATTTCACTTATGAAAAAAATAATCTCTAGGATGAATGTAGTGGATCTAATTTTTTTTAGTAACTATTCAGAGTTAGAATGCTAAAATATTGCGAATAAGATATATGGAGAGGTCCCCCTTTTTATGTGTATGGAGAGACATAACAAAAATTCATAAATGATATCAAATATATATGTTTACATTTAGGGGAAATTTTCATCAAATATGAATGTGTTAAATTTTAATAATTAATATGTTTAAAATGTCTTCATATAATGAAAATGATAGATTTATCAGCGATAATCCCACACATATCTCTCGATTAACCACCCCCACCCTCATTCCCATAGAAAACACGTTAGACGAATACAAGGAAAACAAATTTTTACTATTTTTATAGTTCACTAATAGAATAATTATATTGACCCCAATATATTATATTAATTGTGATGATTGAGTTTTTTAATCTATTTTACCATATTCAATTTCTCTAATATTTAGTATTAAATTATTATTTTGTTTATAAATTGTAATAAAAACCCCTTTATAAATGAATTATAAACCCAAATAACAATTAAAATCCATTTGGATAAGTATAAAAATCATAGATTTAGTGTTACAACATATTATTGAATATATAATATTTTATTCTCACTGTATAAATTAATAAATATAGATTAATTTAATTTCATAATAATCATATTGCATGCATAATAATAGGTTTTATAAAAATGTATCTTCTTTCCCAAAATGAACATACACTAAAAAAGAAAAATATTGATTCATAGGTAATGAAAATGATTATTTATAAATAATATATAAACAATTTTCATTAATAATAAATTAAAAAAATATTAGGGGGATGATACTTGGAAATAAGTTTATATTAAAAATTGAATATTTTTCTATATTCACAAAGAAATTAAACATCTTAGTGAAAACCTAAAACATATTTCTAGCATCCCAGGTAAATAATGAATAAGACAATTTCCATAATTATTTATATTTGTGAATAAAATATTATTTTTAATTTAAAGGGGTTTCTATGCTCAATGGCATACCCGATACGCAACAATGGGATTCTTTGAAATCATTGGTTACACACTAATAATATAATAATATTTTATAAAATTGTTGTTAACACCTAGCCATTGTATTGGTAGGAATGAATAGAAAAAAATACAATATGATTATATAAGTTTGTTAAATGTTTTTACTTTTATCTAAAAAAGTTAGAGGCTTAAAATGTGATTTATTATTTTTTTAACCATAAATACTCCAATATTTTTTAAAAGGTCAATTTTCCGCCATTTGATGAAGAAACCTATTTAAATCTAGTTTTGGTCACTTATATATGTTCTATATGACCATGTAAAATTCTTCATAAGAATCGGGACATCAAGATATATTTTGGGTAAATTTTCTGTATTTGTTTTTGATAAAATCCAAATTTTTTATGAATAGTGAACAATACTATATTTTAATTAAGAAGTTCCATCTAATCTAATTTATTTATATTTTTATATTATATTTTTAATTTGTTTTAATGTGTAATTATATTAATTTCTAAAAATTTCATCCAATTTTGGTTATTGGAATTAATTTCACTTTGAAATTGGATATAAACAAGAATCAATCTATTGATAGTTATTGTTTATTAAAAACTAGCTATTTGTTTTGATAACGAAAATTATTTTTATATTATTTAATGAAACATATTTGTTTTGAACTAGGTAAAATAGAAATAATTTCTTAATTAGGAATATAAAATATAACTTAGGCTGGTTATTTGATATTTTTATGAAAAACTTCAATTTTTGATGAATAGTGAAAACACTAAGTCGTAGTTAAAAAATCGAGTTTTTCATTTAAATGAAATTTTACAACTTCTGGTGATTTAATTTTGAAAATCCGACATACATGTTTTTTATTAATAAGTAAAATGTGGTTCAATAAGATTAAAATAATTTCTGGTGAATAGTAACTTATGACTTTTATTTACCGAGGTAAAAGATAAACATGGTAATTTAAGGTAATAAGATTATTATAATAATAAAAAATTACATTAACAATTATCCTAACCTTATTGGTTGAGCCATTTAACAACATGGGATTATTTGGGTCGATTTTGGGACCCCATGGATCCACATGAGAGTGATAATGACACTATATTTTTATTAACAGAAAGTAAAGGAAAAAATGATATAAACAAAAATGATTTAGTAATTTAATTTTTACATGGGGTTATATAAGTTATATTTTCTACTATAAGTATTAATTTTAAATATACAATGATAAACTACATTATGGTATTTATTTTATAATTTTTAGACATCAAATAAATTAAATTATTTATGAAAAAATAATGATATAGTGTTTACCTCATTTATAAATGATTTAAACATGTAAGATTATAAATACTAAAACAATATCCACAACTAGTCCAATTGTTTTTCGATGATTTTATTTCAAACATGATTCTTCTTATCATAAACATTAAGGAGTTTCAGATCTTTAGAAACCGAAGATATGTTTATAATAAAATAATATTTTCAAACCTTCTTAAAGAGCCCCTCCTCCCCATATAAAAGACCTCACATCTAACCCATTCCTCAAAACTATGAAGCCCCTTGTCTCATCCAAACCCTTCTTAAATAAGCTATCATGATACCTATCCTCCTCCTAGAATCCTTACCTTAGGCAGAAGTGACTACAAGAATTCCTTTTGGTTCAAACCAATGAGAGTTTCCCAAATTAAAGGTAAGAGTTTATCTTAACATATTTTTATTAATTTTACTTCAAGAACCCCTAAAATCATTTATTTCCATTCATTTATAACAACACTAGTATCGAAAATATAGTAGGATGTTTTTATGATATGTTTTCACAATTCACTTACACACACCTCTATCTAATGGGTGAAGAACTTACTATTTCTGTGAATGGAAAACTAACGCCTCATGAAACGATGATTGTTAGATTATCTCCTACCACCTCTAATGGTGGAAATTAATATGAAACTATATTTATATATGATATATATTATGTTTGTGTATTATTTATGCATCTGTATTTGTCTTTTAAAGAATACCTTTATGGTTTCCATTTTGGGTAAACACGATAATTTTATTTGAGGAAGCGCGGACTACTGCCCCTCAATGTTATATGACATGTTAACGCCATATGTGGGATGTATAAAAGATGAAGTTAATTATATTATATATGATATTATACTAAAATTATAATATAACTATGTATAATTATTTTTTTAATTCCATTAAAATATTAAATAGAAATGAAAGTAGCGTTCATGGGTACGTACAGATTACCATCTCCATGAACGGTGAATTTCATTTATTACCTCTAAATGTTATATACAATTATAAATACATGAATATACTGGATATATGTGATATATATGATATCTAAATCATGAATATAATTTTGTAAATAATTAAATTTTGACCACGTGAATAACTTGTAATTATAAGATGTCCATTTTTTACTCAAGTACCAAATGTCGACAAAACTACCATTATTAAAATAAATGATTACATAATGTTTATAACATGGTAATAAGTGATATAAATGGAATAATAATCTTGAAAAATGTTCTTAAGAAAGTAGAAAATAACTTCAGTTTATTATTTAGGATATTAAAGAACGGACGGGTCAAGCCGGACATGAGGTAAGGAATTTCGTCTCAATCTCATTTCATTGAGGCATATTTTGTTTTAATACACGATATTCTTTTATACAATGTATAAAACCCTTGAATTTTAATTTTATTCCAAAATAATCTTTTATCTACAAATAATTTTACTAATCGACAAAAAAATAATGTTTCTTTTCAGTATACGCAGTGACAATGACCTTTCCGCCGCTGCGAGTATTATTTGATCTTTTGGCCTCCTTAAAAATCCATAATGTTTTTAAAAGGAAAATAAATACCATATACTCTTTTTATGAATTTTGATATTGAAAATGGTTTTGATAATATATTTGTTATGTCAATATATTTAAATGATAAATTTTGATTGAAATTTGGAAATGTTATCTTTCCTTTATGTTAGTTTTTTTATTAATATGTTATGATTCTTGGAAATTATTTAAATATACAGGTGGTTCCATGATAATCCTAGGCTGAGTGAGCTCGATATATCTCTCTAATGAATTGGGTAATGTGATAGAGGTAAACATGAATGTTTCTTTTAAAAGATTTAGAGAATATACTATAATGGGTATTCCAAATGTAACTCCCTAAGTAGTTGTGATAGCTACAATGTAAGTATGATATGAATGAACAATGTTTTCATTATGATTTAGGTTTTCTATGTGTTAATAGTAAATCTTAAGATTTCATGTGATATGTTAAAGAGTTTATGTTATGTATGAAATGATGAATTAATAATCTATTTCTTTGTTTTATAACCCTAACAAAGCTTTTTATGCCCATCCCATGTTTTGAAATGTTTTGCACAAGACCTAAAGATGAATAGTCTCAAGGATGAGATCATGGAAAAGTTATGCTGTCAAAAAAATGGGACTAGACATGACACTTTTTTTAAGAGTTTTTATTTAATGAAAATAATAGAAAGTGAGTGGAAGTGTCTACCATTTAATTTTTGAGATGTAATGTAATAGTTATGACCGAATTCACTATAACTCTATTCCTAAATATATTATCAATCTTAATTATTCATATAATTCAATATTATGTTATTTTTAAGGCCGAGTCCTTATAGTTGGTATCTGAGGTCATTTTAGATAACTTTGGGTTGTATGTTGTTGGTAAATTAATATCAATAAATCACGTTATGTTAATAATGAAATGATATAGTATTTATAGATTACCATGTCTCTTCACGTAAGATATTTCTATGTTCAAAATCATTTTCCGGAGAAGAAACTGCACTGCTATGTTGGGACGGCATTAGGAGGAAAACAACCATCCCAATCAGCAACCAGATATAGTCAGAATCAGAACTAAACAGTTTGTTTCAGAGATGGAACAATTGACTCAGGCTATAAATGGTGGTGGTATCCTTGCACAGGATTAGCCAGATCAACCATAGAGGAACATGTCAGTAGTAGAAGATTTAATGAGGCAACATCCCACATCATTCAGAGGATTATCTAACCTTGTGATAGCATAACATTGGATTGAAGAACTGGAGAAAATTTTTGATGCCATGGGGTGTTTAGAACATCAAAAGGTTTGTCTTGTTTACAATTTGGAAGGTGAAGCTGATCAGTGGAGGTCGATGGTGAAAAATATCTAAGATAGTGAGGAGATTGATGCTCTTGATTGGGATGAAATAAAATGTATGTTTCTTGTGAAATATTTTCTTAAGGTGGGTTGTCTTAGTATGGAAAAACAATTCCTAGAATTGAGGTAGGAGGATAACTCAGTAGCTTCTTATGAAGAAAAATTCACTCAACTGGAAACGTATGATCCAAATTTCATACGAGATTGTTATTGTAAAATTGACCATTTTTACTCAGGATTAAAGCCAATGTATCGAAGGGCTTTATCTTCTTGTGAGTTAAAAAGTTATGAAAAAACTGTTCATTGTGTGGAGAAGGTGGAAATAGAGTTTGTCGATGATCATTTGTTCTTTGAAAAACAATAGAATAAGATGTCGAGGTGGAAAAAGAAAGGGAAAAACTCTTCAAAAAAGTCTACAGGTAAGAATCTTATGTTTACAGTTTGTGAGTGTTGTGGTAAAAATCATGATAGGGAATGTCTTTTGAACTATGGTAAGTGATACAATTATGGTAAAATGGGACAAAAGGCTCGTAAATGCACTAAAAAATATCAAGGTGATTGTAAGACAAAATATTATTTATATTTAGTAAAATGTATTAAGTGAAATGAAATGGGTCATTATGAAAATGAGTGTAAAATGAAGAACTCAACTCAGGGAAAGCATCTAGACTAGAAGCATAAAGTGGTGGTGAAGTCCTTTGAAACTACTTAAGTATATGTTGGACCATCAAATGAAATAGTATCAGGTACACTGTTTGTTTTTTCAGATTATGCTAATGTGTTGTTTTGATTCGTGGTCTACACATTCGTTCATTTATGAGAAGTTTCTAGTAAATTTGGAATTCCATATCAAAATATTTATATGGAACTTATGGTAAAAACACCTAGAGGAAATTTTGTGACAAAAAGAAATTATAAGAACCTTACTTTCCTTGTGTGCAGAAAGAATCTTCTTAAAAACCTTATTGTTTTTCCACTAATAGATTTTGATGATATTTTTGGTATGGATTGGATTTCTATTTATCGCGATAAGATTTACTGTAGAGCTAAAGAGGTTTCTTTTCAGAATGATTTTCAGTTCATGTACAAGAATGCACCGTTTCTTTTGATAACATATCAAGAAGTGAGAAACTATTCAAAGATGAAAATGAATGTTACCTTTCACATATTGTTGTAAACAAAGGAACTATTCAGATTAATGATGTGCTAGTGGTAAATGAGTACCTTTATTTTTTTCCTCATTAATTGACTGGTATTATACCTAATAGAGAAGTAGAATTTACGATTGAGTTAGTTCTTGATGGTAAGCTAATTTCAAAAGTCCCTTATTTAATGGATCAAATTGAACTTTTTGAGTTAAAGAAGAAATTGGAGGAGTTATTAGATAAAGGTTTAATTTGACCTAGAAAATCAACCTAGGGTGCTTCTGTATTGTTTGTTAAAAAGAATGATGGTTTAATGTGACTTTGCATTGATTATATATCATTGAACACCATCACTATTAAGAACAAGTAATCTTTGCCTCATATCAACGATCTCATTGATCTGCTCCAGGGAGCTCAGTATTTTTCAAAGATTGACTTTAGGTCAGTAAAACGACCCGTACTTTACATACATGGTTAATACTTCAAAATTGAAGCATACTTATTACAACATATAACAAAACCATGAAAGGACCGTATAGGTATAGTGTCTTTAGAAACTAGGAAACATAAACAACTGGTTCCTAAAGCATCTACACTGTCTCCCATTTATTTCATCATATCTATAGTCCGTTTTGGCACATATTACTTAATAACCTTCTTCATGACCTGGGGATTGAAAACATACAAAAGGGTGAGCTCAAATGCTCAGTAAGGGTAAACAAAAGAAATATCAATCACATCATATTCATAAGAACATATCATTTTGGAAATCTTAACCTGCAAAATAGATCATAATTTCATAACATGGGATAAATCATAGTAGTGAAATGTAATCCCAATAATCATAACTTAAAACATGAAAATTTGTGTAATACAAACATAATCATAGATAATCATTTCTTAGTAGTCAATACTCATAGCCAAGATTATCTTAGCGGACAAAGTCCATTTCTGAACCGAGTTCACTCCTTGTTTCAGTCCTGTTTCACTGAACCGGTTTAACCTGCCGTTCCAGCCATGTCTATCTCATGAGATATAAATCTTTACCCAATGCATTGGAGTGAGATATAGTTCCCACCCATCTCATAATGATACCATTCTTATGTGTTCCACAAAATCATAAATCAAACATCATTGCATAACTCATGTAATAAAAATGGGATTCATAAACATCATGACATCATAAAACAATTCATATAAGATAAAGGAATTCATAAAATTAATTCCACCACAACATAATAAAATCAATGTAATAATAGGGATAGAAACAGAACCCTATATTATCTTATATGGAAAATACTTTTGATAAAACACTTGAACTCCATTCTTGAGGAAAATATCCTTTATACTTCAAAAACATTTTTCCTTTCTTAACATGTCATAAAATTTTAAACTAAAAGAAGTTGATTAAAAATAAACTTGAAAAGTTGTAAAGGAAGATTCTTGGAAATAATGTTTTTAAAATTCCATTCATGCCGTATAAGTTAAAAAAACATTCTTCTCGTACTTTTGTCGGAAAAGTCAAAAAGTACCTCGTATGAAAAACGACAGAAGATTCCTTTCACATCTTTTACTAAAAACTGATCGACGGGTAAAATTGGATTTAAACAATTGTAGGAGGATATAAATAATATTACATATTGAGGAAACATGGATGTGGATGATAAATATTCCCCGGTGAATTCTGAAGTATAAACAATCTCGGATAAAAATTGAGATTGTGAGATTGTTGCTTACATTAGGTCCGATTTGCTTCGTAAGTGTCCGAACCTCTTGTATAATGTTTTAGATAATGTCATTGACTTATTACAGAATCATACATATTTTTATGATATCATATATGGTCATATTCGTAGCTTCTTATTAGTAATATTTCATTGCTACTTGTTATTCGGGTGTTTATTGCCTTATGTTCGTATGTGTGTTTTGTAGTAGAAATTTATATTCCTCTTTTTAGGTTATAGACACCTCATTTCCAGAATGGTATTAGTGTAATATATATAATATTCATTCATTAAATACATTTATGTAATCATTATTCAATGAAAATCATGTAGAACGAGTCATATCATATTGTGGAGACGATATTCCGTACGTACGCACGAGCGATGATATCGTTCCCATGATCATGGAATTGTATTGGAGTGTATGTATACTTTTTCAGAATCAATATCACTTTACAATAATTATATATAGTTATTATTTACACCATTATACCCATCCAAGTAAGGTGGTGGTGGAAAATAGATTACACCACGGCGTGGAGACGGTATTCCGTACGTACACACATGCGGTGATTTTGTTTTCCGTAGGATGGATAGATGGTGAAATAGGGTTGTTTCATACTTATAATAACATATAAGTATATGAGTGATACTGATGTTATTACTTCATAATGAAAGAACTCAAGAAGAATAAGTGGAAGAAGAAATAAAGTTGAAAGAATCGGTAACAGACATTAGCTCTTCTTTGAAACACCACATTGAGACCTCCTTTTAGGGCACTAAAATTGATCTTTGAAGAAGAACAGGACCTCTAGGATGTTTTTAGGAGAGTGTAGAAGATAATTTTTCAGGGTTTGGCCGAGCTTGAAGGCTCAAAGTGGTGTGAGGAAGAGAGGGAGGAGGTGCCCTTTTATAATGGAGGAGAGGGGCACCTTTGGAAAAACTAAAACTATTATTTTATTATAATGTCATATTCGGTTATAAATAGCTCAAAACTGATTTATTTCGAAGCTAAGGTGGGAATGGGTCGAAATCCGCTCATACAGTAGAATTTAGACAAGTTTAGGTTTCTATTGTAACCTTATCATTTTGATTTAACTTTAAGTTAAATAATTTCAATTTTCCCGTGTCTTCTTGTTTTCTTATACTATAAGGTTAATAAACTTACTATAACAACCCAAACAAACCCCAAGTTGTTTATTATTAATATATATAACCTTATCTAAGTTATTTGTATGAACCTTAGATTTTTAGGAATAAAATAACAATTAATAATATAATATTTGTTTTAAAAACTATTTTATGTCAATTTTGATACTATTTGGTAATTGATTTTTGTGAAAATATTAACAGAAATATTAGTTATAAAAAAGTTAATTAAATCAATACTAACATGTCATATTAACATTTAAAATTATTGTAATTCATAAAAGTCTAAAATTACATTTATTTGGGTTTTTATAACATCAATTATTTCAATATTTCATTAATAAGATAAATACTGCATCATCATTGTGTTATAAATAAATTAAATCATTTAATGTCTAAAAATTACAAATAAAATATGATTATGTAGGAAATAATTTTATCTTTCTAATGAATATTTATAGTCGAATTTATCTTATTAATAACCTTATATGAAAAATGATTTACTTATGAAACCTTGATTTTAACTATTTTAACCCTTCTTTAAATAAATTAATATTAAATGTCCTAATCTAATCCAAGTCGGCCTTAATGGTCACATTTTATTCCTAATTTTGTTTTTGGTCGAATTAAACTTATCCAATAGAATTAGGACATGTTTTAGGGTAATAATAATATCATTTTTACCCTTAATTACCCTATTTACTTTTACCCGTGGTAAATAAAAGTAAAAAGGTACTATTCACCAAAAATTATTTTCATCTCATTGAACCTCATTTTACTTACTAACATCAACCGTGTCTCTCGGATTTTTGAAATTCCACTCACAGAAGTTGTAAAATTATGTTTTATGTAAATTTGCAAATTCTCCTAGGAGGTGGGTAAAAGACGGTGAAAAGTTCAATAAAATTATTATAAAATGATTTAAATGAATTGCATTGAACTTATATAGATATTATGTATCAATTTTGACCTAAAATAAATTTAAATTAAATAAAAAATTATTTAAATAAAAAGTCGGTTTTTAAATAGTAACCCAGTGTTTTCACTATTCATCAAAAATTGAAAGTTTTCAGAAAAATACCAAAATTTCACCCTAGGCTAATTTAGATATTCCGAATCCAAAAATGAAGTCCATTTTGAAAAATAAAATTTATAAAATTTTAAAAAGTGGTTATTACTATTCATAATGGCTAGTTTTAATAATAGTTTAATAACATATTGTTGTTTAGTGAAACTCGGTATTGCGTACGACGCAAGCTATCGAGGAAGGTCGAGATTGCGTGTAAAGCAAGAAAAGATAGTGTTATATGTAGTGAAAGATTCCTTTGATGATTTATATAAATAAAAACAAAATATTTCTTACAAAAGTATCGGGTGTTACATTCTACCCCCCTTAAAAAAAAATTTCGCCCTCGAAATTCGTCACTTTGTAACAAACAGATGAGGATACCTCTTCCTAATTATATCCTCAAGCTCCCATGTAGCTTCTTCTAATTGGTGGTTCCTCCATAAAACTTTCACCAAGTGAGTGGTCTTGTTCCGTAGGACTTTTTCACTATGATCCAGAATCTCTATCGGCTGTTCTTCATAAGAAAGATCTTGCTCCAGCGGTACAACTTCTGAGCTGAGTACATGTGAAGGATCATGTATGTACTTTATCAGGAGAGATACATGGAACACATCGTGAACTTGGGAGAGATTCGGTGGAAGATCCAATCGATAAGCTACCTTCCTCAAACGATCTAGTATTTCGAAAGGACCGATATACCTAGGGCTCAACTTTCCCTTCTTTCCAAATCTCATTACTCTCTTCCAGGGAGATATTCGTAAGAACACTCTATCACACACTTCAAACTCTAGGTCTTTTATTTGGTTGTCAGCATAACTTTTCTATCGACTCTGAGCTTCTCTTATGTGTTGTTGAATAGATCGGACCTTTTCTTCCATCTCATCAACAAGATCAGGTCATAATAGCTTTCTTTCCCCAGCTTCATCCTAGCAAGTTGGAGTTCTGCATTTCTTTCCATAGAGAACTTCATAAAGAGCCATCTGAATACTGGAGTGAAAGCTATTATTATAAGAAAATTCCACCAAAGGCAGGTGTTGATCCCAACCACCTTTAAAATCCATAGAGAAGGATCTCAACATATCTTCTAGAGTTTGAATTGTCCTCTCAGACTGACCATCTGTCTGAGGATGATAAGCAGTGCTGAAACTCAACTCTGTATCCAGAGTGTGCTGAAGACTTCGCCAGAACTTTGAGGTAAACCTTGGATCCCGATCAGATATAATAGAAAGTGGTACTCCATGCAATCTTACCACTTCTTTTACATATATCCTGGCAAGCTGATCTAGAGAGAAATCCTCTCTAATAGCGATGTAGTGTGCCGACTTTGTAAGACGATCAACTATGACCCATATAGCATTATTTCCTTTGGATGTTTTAGGAAGTCCAGTGAAAAAGTCCATAGTGATTTTTTCCCATTTCCATTCTGGTATGGGTAATGGTTGTAACATCCCCTTAGACTTCTGTCTCTCAGCTTTAACTTGCTGACAAACCAAGCATCGAGAGACATATTCAGCAACATCTCTTTTCATGCCATCCCACTAGAAGTACTCTTTCAGGTCCTTATACATCTTCGTTCTTCTAGGATGAATAGAGAATGAAGAACTATGAGCCTCATCCAGCAGCTCCTTCTTTAATTCGGGGATGGGAGGAACATAAACCTGATTCCTGAACTTTATTATCCCATCACAATCAAGGTTGAATTCAAAAACATTTCTCACCTTCTTTTGTAACTCTACATATTCTTTCTATGCCTCTTTAATCTTCACATGTATATATGGTTGAACATTCATTTGAGAAAGATATGATTTTCCCCTTCCATTATAATTCCAAGATCCATCCTTTATAAATCCATAAATATTGGATCTTTTGTGATTCTCATCATGGATAAGCTAGTATGGTCTTGTCGACTTAATGCATCTGCCACCTTGTTTGCTTTCCCAGGGTGGAAATGAATTGAGCAGTCGTAATCCTTAATCAGCTCCAACCATCTTCTTTGGTGCATATTTAGCTCCTTTTGTGTGAAAATATACTTTAAACTTTTATGATCAGTATAAATATCACACCTTTCTCCATAAAGATAATGCCTCCAAAAAATTAATGAAAAGATTACCACATATAACTACAAATCATGAGTTGGGTAATTTTTCCCATGGATTTTCAACTGTCATGAGGCATAAGCTATCACCATATCATTTTTCATGAGAACACACCCTAATCCTTTCTTGGATGCATCACTGTAGATCACACACCTTTCTCCACTACAAGGAAGTGTGAGAACAGGTGCACTGGATAACCTTATTTTTAACTCCTTGAAATTATCATCACATTCCTCCGTCCACACGAACTTAACTCCTTTTTGAGTCAACCTGGTGAGTGGATTAGATAATCGTGAAAAAAATTTCAAAAAACATCGATAATATCCAGCCAAACCAAGAAAACTTCGGATCTCGGTTACTGTTGTTGGTCTCAACCATCTTTTGATAACCTCTGTTTTTGCTGGATCCATAGATATCCCCTCTTTTGAGATTATGTGACCCAAAAATGCAACTTTTTGATGCCAAAATTCACACTTGGTAAATTTGGCATAAATCTTCTCCTTTATCAGGGTCTTCAATATAATTCTCAAGTGATCTTCATGTTCTTACTTTCTCTTTAAATAGACAAGAATATCATTTATAAAGACTACCACAAACTGATCAAGATAGTCTCTAAATACTATATTCATCAAATCTATGAAGATAGAAAGGGAATTAGTAAGACCAAATGACATCACTATAAATTCATAGTGTCCATACCTTGTACGGAAAGCCGTCTTTGGTATATCCTCCCTTTTGACCCTTAATTGATGATACCCTGAATGAAGATCAATATTGGAAAAGTATTGAGCTCCGCGTAGTTGGTCAAATAAGTCATCAATGAGTGAGAGAGGATATTTTTTCTTGATAGTGATCTTGTTAAGTTCTCGATAATCAATACAGAGTCTCATTGATCCATCTTTCTTCTTAATAAACATAACAAGTGCACCCCAAGGTGACGCACTAGGGCGTATGAATCCCTTATCAAGATTCTCTTGGAGATGCTTCTTCAATTCTAGTAACTCAATTGGGGACATTATATAAGGTGTCTTTGAAATAGGAAAAGCACCTGGTAGGAGTTCGATTGAAAACTCAACTTCACGATTTGGTGGAAGACCTGGCAATTACACCAGAAAGACATCGTCAAACTCCCGTACAATGGGAATATTCTTAATCGTGAGTTTCTCTCCAATCATTTGAGATAAATAACCTTCATTTAGTGTAATCAAGACCCATAAGATGGAAGAAATTTCCACTGGAAGGTTATGTTCATCCTTGCATCGATAGACGATCATAGATTAATCTGGAATATGAAACGTGACTTCCTTTCTTTGGAAATTGATATGAGATTCATATAGAGAAAGCCAATCCATGCCAAGAATCACATGAAATTACACTATAGGAAGGATCACAAGATTTGCAGGAAGCACTTTCCCACAAACTTCAATCGAAGAAGAATTATAAACTTTTGATGCGACTGTTGTGCTATTAGGGGTTGTCACAGCTAACTCAACATCTAATTGTTGAGTTAATACAGAAATACCCATAGAAAATTCTTTAGAAATAAAAGAGTGGGTGGATCCAGAATCAAATAAAACATTTGCTACTTTAGAGTGGATGGTAAGTGTACCTTTCACCACATCGTTATCATAATCCACATCGCTAATAGTAATTGCATGTGACATTCCTTTGTCTTTATCCTTAAGAGTTTGTTGATGTCGATCATCATCAACAACCGTTGGATTAGGGCATTGATTGGAATAATGCCCCATTTCCTTGCACTTGTAACATTGAAGTCTAGGAGTTTCACTATGTGTTGCCTTTTCTTTGTTTTCATCACTAGACATCTTCTTCCCATCATTGCAGCATTAAAATGCCCGATGACCTTTCTTTCCACATTTGAAACATTTACTTGTCCCTTTAAGACAACTACCTCCATGTTTCTTTACACACATTGAGCATAAGGGAAAAATCATCTTCTTTTAAGTGTGCTCTTTAGATTTTCCTTTGAATTCCATTTTCCTCTTCTTATCAAACCCATATGAATGATGGGTTACTACAATCTCCATCTCAACTTTGAGAGCACATTGAACGATTTCCTTGTAGCTATTGAAGTCCCATATGGCTAACGCCCTTCGAAGACTTGGTTTTAAGCCACTAAAGAATCGATCGATCTTACTCTCAGTTTGGTTAATAATACCAAAAGTGTACCTTGCAAGTCTTTTAAAATTTGCTTCATAGGTACCAACAGATTCATCATCCTTTTTCTTTAGTTCAAGAAACTCCTTCTCCATCTTTGTTCGAAGAATACGAGGGAAGTACTTATTGAAAAATAAGTTCTTGAACTCATCCCATTCCATGGACTCAATTTCATCCCTTTGCCTCATATTCTTAGAAAGATTCCACCATTGGTCAGCATCACCTTCCAAACGATACACTGCTAAGATGCATTTATCATGTTCAGAACATTGAAGAACTGAAAATATCTTTTCAGTGGTACTGATCCATCGTTTATCCACTAATGGATCAGAAGACCCACTGAATGAAGGTGGACACTACCTCATGAAGGATTCAACAGAATGTTGCTCCTTCCTTTTCTTGTTTGGATGTCCTGCATGATTCATAGCTTGAGAAAGTTGTCTGAGCATGGCTACAAGATTTTGCATTCCAGCTCCCATAACGTTTGGTTAGTCAAGGGGACAATCATTGCATTTCCCGTCGCATTCCGCATTAACACGGTTCCTTCGGGTTCTAGCCATTGACTAAAACCAAGAAGAATAGTGCGAGAAACACTAATCATAATAGGAAAAACCACATAATTAAGAATAAAATTTCACACTTAGGGTCTTATCATAGGTTTTTCATGGCCATTTCTAATATTGAGTTCTATGCTTAGACATATCCTTATGTTTCTTACTAAGTCATTCACATCCTAGATTTTAAAGGTTGACTATACATTTCCTCTGATACCAAATAAAATGACCCATAATTTACAAACATGGTTAATAATTCAAAATTGAGGCATACTTATTACATCATATAACAAAACCATGAAAGGACCATATAGGTATAGTGTCTTTAGAAACTGGGAAACATAAACAACTGGTTCATAAAGCATCTACATTGTCTCCCAATTATTTCATCATATCTATAGTCCCTTTTGGCACATCTTATATAATAAACTTCTTCCTGACCTGGAGAAAGAAAACATACAAAAGGGTGAGCTCAAATGCTCAGTAAGGGTAAACAAAAGAAATATCAATCACATTATATTCATAAGAACATATCATTTTGGAAATCTTAACCTTCAAAAGAGATCATAATTTCATAACATGGGATAAATCATAGTAGTGAAATGTAATCCCAATAATCATAACTTAAAATATGAAACTTTGTGGCATACACACATAATCATAGAGAATTATTTCTTAGTAGTCAAGACTCATAGCCAATACTATCTTTGCGGACAAAGTCCATTTCTGAACTGAGTTCACTCCTCGTTTTAGTACTGTTTCACTGAACCAGTTTAACCTGCC
Source organism: Viscum album (assembly GCA_963277665.1). Lineage (NCBI taxonomy): Eukaryota > Viridiplantae > Streptophyta > Magnoliopsida > Santalales > Viscaceae > Viscum > Viscum album. Next base: position 406,320,081 of record OY728144.1, on the reverse strand, counting down.
GTTCCAGCCATGTCAATCTCATGAGATATAAATATTTACCCAATGCATTGGAGGGAGATATAGGTCCCACCCATCTCATAATGATACCATTCTTATATGTGCCATAAAATCATAAATCATACATCATTGCATAACCCATGTAATAAAAATGGGATTCTTAAACATCGTGACATCATAAAACAACTCATATAAGATAAATGAATTCATAAAAATAAGTCCATCACAACATAATCAAATAAATTTAGTAATAGGGATAGAAACAGAACTCCATATTATCTTAAATGGAAAATACTTTTGATAAAACACTTGAACTCCGTTCTTGAGGAAAATATCCTTTCTACTTCAATTTTTTTTTTCCTTTCTTAACATGTCATACAATTTTAAACTAAAAGAAGTTGATTAAAAATAAAATTGAAAACGTGTAAAGTAAGCTTCTTGGAAATAATGTTTTTAAAAATCCATTCATGCCGTATAAGTTAAAAAAACATTCTTCTCGTACTTTTGTCGGAAAAGTCAAAAAGAACCTCGTACGAAAAATGAAAAAAGATTCCTTTCACATCATTTACTAAAAACTCACCAAAGGGTAAAATTGGATTTAAAAAATTGTAGGAGGATGTAAATAATATTACATATTGAGGAAACATGGATGTGGATGATAAATATTCCCCAGTAAATTCTGAAGTATAAACAATCTCGGATAAAAATTGAGATTGCGAGATTGTTGCTTACATTAGGTCCGATTTGCTTCGTAAGTGTCCGAACCTCTTGTATAATGTTTTAGATAATGTCATTGACTTATTACAGAATCATACATATTTTTATGATATCATATATGGTCATATTCTTAGCTTCTTATTAGTAATATTTCATTGCTACTTGTTATTCGGGTGTTTATTGCTTTATGTTCGTATGTGTGTTTTGTCGAATAAATTTTTATTCCTCTTTTTAGGTTATAGACACCTCATTTCCAGAATGTTATTAGTGTAATATATATCATATTCATTCATTAAATTCATTTATGTAATCATTATGCAATGAAAATTGTGTAGAACGAGTCGCATCACATCGTGGAGACAGTATTCCGTACGTACGCATGAGCGATGATATCGTTCCCATGATCGTGGAATTTTATTGGAGTGTATGTATACTATTTCAGAATAAATATAACTTTACAATAATCATATATAGTTATTATTTACACCATTATACCCATCCAAGTAAGGTGGTGGTGGAAAATAGATTACAGCACAGTGTGGATACGGTATTCCGTACGTACGCACGCGCGGTGATTTTGTTTTCCGTAGGATGGATAGATGGTGAAATATGGTTGTTTCATACTTATAATAACATATCAGTATATGAGTGATACTGATGTTATTACTTCATAATTAATCAACTCAAGAAGAAGAATTGGAAGAAGAAATAAAGTTGAAAGAATCAGTCATGGACATTACCTCTTCTTTAAAGCGCCTCTTTGAGACCTCCTTTTAGGGCATTAAATTGGTCTTTGAAGAAGACCAGGACCTCTAGGATGTTTATAGGGGAGTTTAGAAGATAATTTGGTAGGGGTTGGCCGAGATTGAAGGCTCATAGTGGTGTTAGGAAGAGAGGGAGGAGGATCCCTTTTATAAGGGAGGAGAGGGGCACCTTTGAAAAAACTAAAAATATTATTTTATTATAAAGTCATATTCAGTTTTAAATAGCTCCAAATTGATTTATTTATAATATAAGGTAGGTATGGGTCGAAATAATCTCATCCAATAGAATTTAGACAAGTTTAGGTTTCTATTTTAACCTTATCATTTAGATTTAACTTTAAGTTAAATAATTTTACTTTTACCTTGTCTTCTTGTTTTCTTATACTATAAGGTTAATAAACATACTATAACAAGACAAACGAACCCCAAGTTGGTTATTATTAATATATATAACCTTATCTATGTCATTTGGACAATCCTTATATTTTTAGGAATAAAATAATATTTAATAATATAATATTTGTTTTAAAAACTATTTTATTTCAATTTTGACACTATTTGGTAATTGATTTTTGTGAAAATCATAACAGAATGATTAGTTCTAAAAAAGTTAATTAAATCAATACTAACATGTCATATTAACATATAAAATTATTGGAATTCATAAAAAGTGTAAAATTACATTTATTTGGGTATTTATAACATCAATTATGTCAATATTCCATTAATAAGACAATTACTGCATCATCATTGTGTTATAAATAAATTAAATTATTTAATGTCTAAAAATTACAAATAAAATACCATTATGTAGGAAATCGTTTTAACTTTCTAATTAATATTTATAGTATAATTTATCTTATTTATAAACCTATATTAAAAATTATTTACCTATTAAACATTGATTTTAACTATTTTAACCCTTCTTTAAATAAATTAATATTAAATGTTCTAATCTAATCCAAGTGGGACTAAATGGTCATATTTTATTACTAAGGTTGTTTTTTGTGTAATTACACTTATCCAATATAATTAGGACATGTGTTAGGGTAATAATAATATAATCTTTACCCATAATTACCCTATTTACTTTTAACCGTGGTAAATAAAAGTAAAAAGTTACTATTCACCAAAAATTATTCTCATATCGTTGAACCACATTTTACTTACTGATATCAACCGTGTCTCTCGGAATTTTGAAATTCCACTTACAGAAGGAGTAACATTTAGTTTTATGTAAATTTTCAAATTCTCCTAGGAGGTGGGTAAAAGACGGTGAAAAGTTCAATAAAATTATTATAAAATGACTCCAATGAACTGCATTGAACATATATAGGTATTATGGATCAATTTTGACCTAAAATGAATTTAAATAAAATAAATAATTATTTAAATAAAAAGTCGGTTTTTAAATAGTAACCTAGTGTTTTCACTATTCATACAAAATTGAATGTTTTCAGAAAAATACCAAAATTTTACTCTAGGCTAATTTCTATATTCCAAATTCAAAAATGAAGTCCATTTTGAAAAATAAAATTTAAAAAATTTCAAAAAGAGGTTATTACTATTCATAACGGCTAGTTTTAATAATATTTTAATAGCATATCGTTGTTTAGTGAAAATCGATATTGCGTACGACACAAGCTATCAAGGAACGTCGCGATTGTGTGTAAAGAAAGCCAAGCTAGTGTTGTGTGTAGTGAAAGATTCGTCTGATGATTTATATAAAATAAAAACAAAATATTTCTTATAAAAGTCTCGGGTGTTACAGTCAGGGAACCATCAGTTGAATATAAAATAATTAGACATTCTTGAGACCACATTTTGTAATAGATATGGCCATTATGAATTTGTAGTTATGAATTTAGATTTATCCAATGCACCTGCTGTATTAATGGATCTTATGAATTGAATTTTCTGTGAGTTCTTGGATATTTTTGTGGTTGTATTCATTGATGATATTTTAGTTTATTCTATATTCAAATAGAAGCATGAATTTAATTTATGGGTTGTCTTGCTAACCTTAAAATAAAAGAAACTATTTGGGATGTTTATCAAGTGTGAGATTTGGTTACTTCAAATTTCATTCCTTGGTCAAATTGTTTAAAAAAATGACATAACTATTGATCCTGCTAAATCAAAAGTTGTTGAATAATGTCCAAGACACAAAAAAATAATTGAGATCCATAGTTTTCTTTGTTTTTATGTTATTTTTGGATGTTTTTTGAATATTTGGCATGGTTATCTACTCCACTAACTACGTTAACTCGAAAAAGTGTTCAGTTTGTATGGAAAAATGAATGTGATGATTGTTTTCAAAAATTGTAAATAATAAGGGTGAATGATCCAATTTTGGAACTACCTTCCAGAAATGGTGAGTTTTTTATTTACAGTGATGCTTAATTGAAATGAATTTGTTGTCTCATTATGTAGAATAATCAGGTAATTTATTCTCCATCACGTCTGTTGAAACCTCAGGGAAAAGAAAAGAAAGTGTCTGATGCTTTGAGTCGAAAAAGTAATGCTTCATTAACCATGATACGTTTGGAATGAGATTCTTTGGTTTCAGATTTGATAAACTATGGAATAGAAGTTATTGGTTCATGAAATTCTTCTATTTTGTTTCAGGTGTAAGTGAAATCATCTCTATAAGACAAAATTATGCAACCGCCGAAGAAAGATAGTGAGTTACAGAAAAAGGTAGAGTGGGATCAAAATGGAATGTTTCTTGAATTTAATAATGATAATGATTGTGTTTGGAGTTTTGGAAAGAGATTATGTGTTCCTAGTTAATCAAATTTGAAGAATGAGTTGTTATATGATGTTCATAGTTCTCTATTTTCAGTTCATCCTGAAAGTACTAGGATGTACAAATATCTTCATGAGTATTACAGGTGGGATGGATGGAAAATAGATATTTCTGATTTTACTGTGGAATGATTGACATGTCAGGTGGTTAAAGTAGAGAGGAAGTTACCGAAATGGATGCTTCAGTCTTTACTGGTGCCAGTGTGGAAATGAGAAGATATATGCATGGACTTCATTATAGGATTACCGAAGACATCTCGAGGTAATAATTCAATCTGGGTAATTTTTTATTGGTTGACTAAATCTACTCATTTTATTCATATTCGAGATACTTGGCCTCTAGATCAACTTTCACAGTTGTATGTTAAAGAGATGGTCAGGATACATGAAGTTCCCATCTCTATTGTATCTGATCATGGATCTAGGTTTAATTTTATGCTTTAGAAAGGCCTTTAGAAGATGGTGTGTATTGAATTAAATTTTAGAACAATTTTTCATCCCCAATAAGATGGGCAGTCAGAATGAACAATTAAGACCTTAGATGACATGATATGTGCTTTTTCATTGGATTACCAAGGAAGTTGTGACCTACATATTTCTTTGGATGAATTTACTTTCAATAAAATTTTTCATTCCAGTAAACAGATGGCTTTATTTTAGGAATTATATGGAAAGTTGTGTTGAACTCCAGCTTTTTGGGATGAAGTAGTCGAAAGATGAAGATGGTACCAGAATTTGTAGAAGAGATGGTATAAAAGGTTCAGTTGATTCAAATGAACATGAGAATAGCTTAGAGCATGCAGAAAAGTTATGTAGATAATCGGAGGACAGATATTTATTTTAAGGTAGGTGATCATGTCTTCCTAAATGTTTCTCCATGGAAAAGTGTGATAAGTTTTGTTAAGAAAGGAATGTTGAGTCTGAGATTCATTGGACCACATGATATCATGGAAAAAGTTGGATAAGTTTGTTACATAGTGGCATTACCTTCAAATTTATCCCAGGTACACAATTATTTTCATGTTTTAATGTTAAAAATGTATATACCAGATCCATCTCATATTTTAAGTCTAGAGGCAGTTTATTTGGATGAGAATCTCTCTTATGAGGAGCAACCATTCCTTATTCTTCACCGTAGAAAGCAACTGTTGTAGAATAAGGTAATTCACATGGTAATGGTTCAGTGGAAAATCCACATGGTTGAAGAGGTAACATGAGAATCTAAAAATTCTACGAGGGATAAATACCCCCACTTATTTGATAAGTGAATAAAATTGTGAGGACACAATTCAGAAAAGGGAGCAAGGATATAACATCCGAGGTAAATAAACAATAAGACATTTTCCATAAATATTCATATTTTTGAATTAAATATTAATTTTACTTTAAATGGGTTTCTATGTTCGGTGGAGTACCTGATATACAACAATGTGTTTCTTTTAAATCATTGGTTGCACACTAATAATATAATAATATTATTTTAAATTGTATTTAACGCATTTCCATTGTATTGTAGTTAATGAATAGAACTAACTACAATATTATTATACATTTTTGTTAAATGTTTTTACATTTATCCAATAATAGTTAAAGTCATAAAATGTGAATTTATCTAATTTTAAGCATAAATAATCGAATATTCATTAAAAGGTTGATTTACCTCCTTTTTATGAAGAACCATATTTAAGTCAAGATTTGGTCACTTTAATATGTTTTATTTGACCAAATAATATTCTACTTTAGAATCGGGACATCAAAATTTACTTTGGGTAAATTTTTTGTATTATTCTGATAATTTTTTTATGAATAGTGAAAAATATTGTATTTTAATTCAAAAGTTAATTTTAATCTAATTTATTTATATGGTTAGATTATCTTTTTAATTGTGATTAAAGTGTAATTATATTATTATTTTTCTATTTAATCCAATGTTTGTCATTGGAACTAATTTTACTCAGAAATTGGACATAAACAAGTATCAATCTTCAGATAGTTGTTGTTTGTTATAAAGATGCTATTTATTTTGATAATGAGAAATAATTTTAAATTATTTAATGAAAATTTTATTTTTTTATATGGTAAAATAGACCTCAATTTTGAATTCGTAATATCAAATATAGCTTAAGATTATTATTTTTATATTGTTTTCAAAAACATCAATTTTTGATGAATACTAAAACCACAAAGTTGTAGTTAAAAACCAACTTCTTCATTTAAATGAAATATTACCACATTTGTTGATTGAATTTTGAAAATATGACATAAATGGTTTTTATTATTAAGTATTAATTTGTTTAATAAGAATAAAGTAAATTTTGTGAATAGTAACTTTTGACTTTTATTTACCGCGATTAAAGGTAAATAGAGTAAATCAAGGTAAAAAGAATATTATAATAATAAAAAATTACCATAACACTAGTGATAACCTTAGTTTTTGGGGTATGTAAGACCATGGGCAACTTTGGGTCGATTTTGGGACCCCATGGAGGCACTTGGGAGTGATAATGACACTTTATTTTAATTAACTTAAAGTGAAGTCAAAATGACATAAAAAAATATCTTTTAGTAAATTAATTTTTACAAGTGGTTATAAAAGTTCTATTATCTACTATAAATATTAATTGGAAAGATAAAATGATTTAATACATTATGGTATTTCTTTTATAATTTTCTGAAATTAAATAAATTAAATTATTTATGACACAATAATGATGCATTGTATACATCAATAATAAATTATTCAAATAAATATTAAAATAATATCCAAACCATTTTCAATTCACATTGAATGATTTTATTTCTAACTTGAGTCATATTATCTTCATCTTTAATGAGTTTTTGTTCTCTATAAACTGATGATATGTTTATAATAAAATAATATTTTATAACTTTTCTAAAGATCCCATCCACCCCATATAAAAATCCCTAACTTATGACCCATTACTCACACCACTCAAGCCCCTTGAATCATTCAAACACTGACCAAATAATCTCTCAATATCCCACTCCACCTACTTGATTCCATACCTTATGTAAAAGCCGCTACAAGAAGTCCTTTTGGTTCAAACCTAAGGGAGTAACCCAAATTAAAGGTGACAGTTTCTCTTAACTTCTTTTCTTTTATTTTAATTCTACAACCCCTAAAATCTTTTTATTACTATATTTTATAAAAACACCATTATCCTTAATATAGTAGGATATTTTTATAAGAATAATTCACGCTTCGCTTATACACACCTCCATCAATTGGGTGAACAAAATATTGTTTCTGTGAATGGGAAACTAATGCCTCACGAAAGGATGATTGTTTGATTATCTCGTTACGCATCTCATGAGGGCCAATTAGATGACAATATATTTATATATTATACATATTATGTTTATGTTTTATTTATGATTCTTTATTTTTATTTTATATCATACCATTATGGATTTTATTATGGTTAAACGCAATAATTTCATTTGAGGAAGTGCGGACCACCGCCCCCTCAGAGTGGTATGACTCATTAATTTCATATGTGGGATGTATAAAGGATAGATTGTTTTATATTATATATGATATTATACTAGAATTATAATATACTTATGTATCATTATGTTTTAATTCCCTATAAATAAGAAATATAAATGAAAGTAGCCTTCATGCGTACATACAACTTACCGTCTCCATGAACGATGCATTTCATTTCATACCTCCAAATGTTATATACTATTATAAATACATGTATATACTAGATATATATGTTATATATGATATAAAAATCATGAATAACATTCTAGATATAATGATATTTTGACCACATGAACAACATTTAATTATATGTTGTTCATTTTTTACTCAAGTTCCAAATATTGACAAAATGACAATTATTAAAATAAATGGTTACATAATGTTTATAACATGCTAATAAGTGATACAAAAGTAATAATTAACTAGAAAAAGGTTCTTAAAAAATTATAAATTATCATTAGTTTATTACTCAGGATATTAAAGAACGAATATGTCATGTTGGACACGAGGTAAGGCACTTCATCTCAATCTCCTTTCGTTGAGACATATTTTGTTTTAATAAACAATTTTCATTTATACACTATATAACCACCTTGGACATTTAAATTTATTGAAATGAAATCAATTCTCTATAAAATATTTTATTAAATGAAAAAAAGAATGTTTCTTTTTAGCGTAGGTGGTGACAACGACCTTTCTACCGTAGTGATTATTATTTGATATTTTGGCTTCTTTGAAAAGCCATAATGTTTTTAAAAGGAAAATAAATAACTTATACTCATCTATGTATTTTGGTGTTGAAAATTGTTTCGATAATTGAATTGTTATGTCAATATATTTAAATGATATATTTTGATTTAAATGTGGAATTGTTGTCTTTCCATTATGTTTTTTTGTTAAGAATATGTCATGGTTCTTTGGCATTGTTTACGTATACGGGTGGTTCCGTGATAAAGCAAGGGTGGGTGAGCCTGAGATAGCTCTCTAACAAATTATGTAACTTGATGGAGGTAAACACGAATGATTCTCCTAAGAGATTCAGGGTATATATTATGATGGGTATCCCAAATGTAACTTCCTATGTAGTTGTGATAGATACCATGTAAGTATGATATGAATGCCACAATTTTCTTTATGATTTATGTTTTCTATGTGTAATTCATAAATCTTATGATTTCATGAGGTTTTTTAAAGAGCTTATGTTATGTATGAAATTAATAACTAATGTTTTCATTCTTTTTTTTATAACCCTTAAAGAGCTTTTACGCTCAACCCATGTTATAAAGTGTTTTTAAAAGGACCTAAAGATGAATAGGGCCAAGGATGGGATCAAGGAAAAGTCATGCTGTCTACAACTTGGGACTAGATATGACTGTTTTTTTAAAAAGTTTTTATTTTATGAATAAAATTGAAAATGAGTAGATGTGTCTAACTTGTAATTTTTGAGATTCAATGTAAATGTTATGGCATAATACTCTGAGAGATTAAACCTAAGATGATCCCCAATGTAAATTATTCATTTAATTCAAGATTATGTTATGTTTAATGTCAGGTCCTCATAATAACCCTATGATAATACTTATATAAAAATAAAAAAAATGATATTAATTTACTCAATTAAAATTTCTCTAATGGGTAAAAATTAATTATAAAATATATTTGAAAAATGTAATATGAATAACTTTTTAATGAATACATAACATTGAAATATGAAATGTCTTAACTAAAAATTGAGTATTTTCTTATAATGAATTATTCAATAAATTACATTATCTAAAACCATTATACTTATTTTTATACGTTGATTATTTCTATTCATCCATCATATTTAATATATTTGTTATAATATATCATATTTTTTTATAATCTCGATGTTGTATGTTAAAAATGATATCAAAAAAATTATTTATTGGTAATATTATTTTAAAAATATTGGGTTTTATCTTACACACCATTTATTAAAATTAAAATTTTTAATTTTTTTCTTTAATAATTTATCAAATATTTATAAAAAATTTAAATCCCACTACAATAAAATGTAATATGTTACTTCCTTTGAAATAGAAGTGTAGTAAACATAAAGGTTATGATAAAGAACAAATAACGATGTTCTCAGATGAATAGAAAATTAGTTGTAATTTAATATATTAAAATGGTGTATAACATCAATGTCCCTGGAATAATATAGTGTGATAGTGATCAGGGCCATGCGAATGTTAATCACCAAAAGACCATAAATCAATGAGGGGAGAAAATGGCATCAAGCCCTAAAAAAAATTAAAATGTTTTTTTTGATTATTTTCGAGAGATATGAGAAAATTATTTATAGAGTAATAGAAAAATATACTATGTTTATTTATTAAAATTATAAATGTAATTTATTTTTTCTATTTAAATTAAATTCATCAACATTTTATTCTTATTTCAATGAAAAATTAACACTATTAATTTTTCATGCTTGAAGAATTGAAAATTAAATTTTACTGATCATATGAGGTATAAAATAATTATACCTCATTTTTTCAATTTTTATCTATATAAAAAAATATGTATTTGCATTGTATGTTATTTAATTGGGATATATATTAATATGATGAAATAATATATTAAATTCTAAAACATCTAAAATTACATAAAAATATAATCTAAAATAATTCCCAATGTATTTAACATAAATACAGAGATAAAATATATCTGAACAAAAAAATATCTAAAAATACCAAAAAATATAAAAATGTTCAAAAACAATGTTATCCTGAATCACCTAATAACTAAATGAATCTCCTTAGGAAACATATTAATAAATTGAACATAATTAATTTCTCCTAACAAATATTACTAATACGAGTCACTATAAAACCTCAATGGGCAAATATATGTTTCAAAAACATTAATTATATCCTTATTTCATAAAATAAAATAATATTCTATTGTGTTTTCCATAAATGTCTAGATACGAAATAAACAAAATCAATGAGACAATAAATCACTTTTTCATTAAATGAATAATTAATTTCATTGTGAAAAATACTGTCCAATTTACAAAATCCATATCAATAATCTCTTTTTCTTAAACAAACATTATTAATACAACAATAGGCATATATTATCGTTTATTTGTTCTCAAATCATATGTTATTCTAAAATATCGCATTAGCACTAATTTTTTTTCATTGTTATTTTTATAATTAAATATATTTTTATTAATCTATGATGAAATGTTTATGGGGAAATCTATAGATATTTCATGATTTTTGAAACTATAATGTCATTGGTAAAAAGGTTTTACAACATAATTCATATGTCCAAATAAATAAACACATTAATTATTCCACTTTAATTGTGGGAATAAAATATAACCTTCTGTTTTCTTTGAGTTAACAATTGGAAAAGGAAATTTGATCATATATTTACCAATTATCCCAGACAAAAGGAATTATACTATAAATGGTCCCTTAGAATGTATATTATTTACATCCATTGACAACTTCTTTTTACCGATGATATGAACTTCTTTATTTCATAATATTCAAATATAAATTATATTCCCAATAATTAAAGTCATTTCCCCAAGACATTTCCAATGTTATTAACACATTAAAAGTTGAATTTTAATTACAATATGATATTCATGAATTTCAATTTTTATATTATTTGGTTCATTCAAAATCTCACCAATGTTAATGTTCTTAACCATATAGGTATATATATATTTTGTAGTTATAACATGATTTCACATTACATCCCATGTTTTATTTTATTTATTATGAAGTAAATTATTTCATCCTCTTTCATATATAATATTTACTTAATTACTTATGATTCCATCCATTACTGAAATCTTTAAGATATAACTTCATGGAAAATAATAATAGTGATTAGTCTGATAGTATTGCAGAAATTATTCATTGGATTTGTAAATCATTTGACCTTATTTTCATTAAATAACATTTAGGTTAAAACTATATTATATCTGGTCATTATTTATCAAAACCCATTACAATTGATCATAAATTAATTATGATTGAAGAGAATAATAACCACAATTAATGTCTATCTAGGGTTTTGTTCTTTATTCCACTAATCTAGATTTAGTGAAGACCAAGATAGTACCAAATCTGACCAATTAATGTCCCCATGAGGAACTATGCCACATCTACACCCACTTGTGACTAACCAAAGATGAAATAATTTTCATAGGAAAACATAATCCTTTAATTACCCATACATATGATGTTAATTTAAACATAGTATTTTTCTATGAGTTTTCACTATTATTTTATCAATCTCGTTTCTAGAAATATCTAATCTTATCCCACATGCCAACTATATGAACCAAAATCTTACATACATAACTACATCATCATATTAAAAAAATATTCATTATTTATAAATGTAATAAACAATACAATTGAAAACATTTATTGTTTTTTGAAACATGGATACCTCAAAACATGGTACATGAAAGACCAATATTATTATAATTATGTTTATCACAATTAGATTCCTATTAGATTATTTTACATAAATTTTTTTCATAACATGGATAAATGAAGCATAATAATTGGAGATATAAATTTCACAAGACATAAGTGATAAAAAGTAATGATCCTAAATGATAAAAAAATAAAAATAAGTGTTTGTGAGAATGATAAAAATTAATAACCATACCCAATCATTCCAATATCATTAATCACGAATCATGATTTTTTTAAATAAATTACATAATACCAAAGTGTGTTGAATCATTGATGAAAAATAATAACTAAAGAGAACATATCAGAAGAAAAGGTAATAAGATTATGGAATTAAATTCTAATTATAAAATATCTTCCTTTTTCACGATTTACTTCTAAGATTATCATTTTGAACAGTGTTACTTAATGGAAATTATTATCAGGTCATTTATTTCATCCTTCTAAGAGTAAGATCGGTCATGTTAAATCCATCATATCTTATAGGTTTCAAGACCCAATCATCATTATATAATTAATTGTAAGGATATAACATACCCATCCGTAATTGTTTTATAATGTAAACAACCATACTAGGTTTCTAATTTTACCAAAGATTTGTGGTTTACCATGTAACATCTCAAGCATAATAATAATTAATACAATTTTATACCATATGAAGATAAATGTTTTAATAATTACATAAATGATTATGTTATGATAAAAAATGATTTTAATAAAAAGGATGTCATAATAATCATAATACATTTATAGAAAGAATAAATTTGTTAAAATAGTATAAAATGTATAGCAAATCATAAAAATCAAAAAGTGATTTTTTATTTCTAAAAATGAAACTTTAAATTATCATGGAAAATTGTTTGAGGGAAATACCCATTTCATTGTGAAATAAATTATTTGAAATAAAAATGTTTAAAAAAAATTATCAAAAAAATATTCTTGAATATAACATTAGAAGAATGATAAGGAATATTCTAAGAAAATAAAATACACAATGGAGGTAACGTCGATTTATGTAGCCTCTATAAAAACTATTATTAATCTATCTTTTTCAATACAATAAATAAAGTTCCTTATTAATAAAATGAGAAGAAAATTTTATTAAACCATTTATATTGAAATGAAATCATTTTAAAAATGAATTTATTAAATAATTGGGAAATAATAAAATCATTCATGAAATTATTTTATTGAATATTTCTCCATTAAAGAATATATTCATTTCTTAAGAGATAAATGGTGCTATTTTTCATGGAAAACATTATTTTGGTCTTCTAAATACACTAATGGATGAAAAAATAGAGAAAATTATACAGGAATATTGCCATTATTGGAATAAAATAAATATTATTTTTGAAAAATATATCACATGATTCCATCATCCTAAATTTATACATAAAATATCCCTAAAAATTATTATGTAATAGAAACCCCATACTCATTTGAGATCTTGTAATTTATAAATACCATGAATGTAATAAAGAAAAATGATTCAATGGAAAAAATAACATATTTTAATTTAATATATAATATCATAAAATCATATTAAGCAAAAATCATAAAATATGATAATGGTATAATAAATATAAATATCTCAAAGAATAAAATTTGTGATGGTAAACCCATAATACTTTGGAATCATTATAATAAAATCCCCAAAATGAAATAATTATATTTTTAACATTAAGTACATTGAATTACGATTTTTCATTTACATAACATGTATTTGTATCATCATACACTCAAATTAAACATAAATTTGAGAATATTATAAAATACCTTTTAATGAAATGAAAATGAGAAGAAGAATTATTAAAAGTTTGTTAACTAATGAATCCCAAGTCATTTGCATTATGAGAAGCTGCTGGTTATTATGTGTCATTTATTAAATAATGGATAATTACAAAATAAACTCTTGGGTTTCATATACACCATATAATTAATCAGTTATATTATCTCATTAAAACATGTATCTATGAAGAGAAATGGTGACAAATCTCATTACTTATATCCGACCTCATTTACAAGTACTCAATCATAAATTATAATAATAATATAATTATTTTTATTATATAATATAATCATATTAATAAATATGATTCCATATATGATCCACTTATATATTTTCAATACTTTTTTATTAATAATTATATAATAATATATTAATTTCAGGTGCTAAATGATTCATTTTTCATCTGTGTTTTAGTTTAGCTATTATGGTCCTTGGACATAGATCAGGGTTCCTAAGAATCTTAAGTATTAATAATTAAATAAATATATTTTATATCAATTATCAATATATTTTTATGTATTTATATAAATTGAGGATGAAAAATTAACTACATAATTTCCTAAGGATAATAATATATACATACCGAAGGGTGAACTTTCCACTTTTAGAGCGATGAAATGAATGAATGGAAAATGATAAATGAACATTATAAAATCATTATTAAATATTTAATGTCTTATATATTCATTAAATTTATACATATTAACATTCATATAAGGTGAAGATTATAAATAAAATATTGTTTCTTTGAGGTGGTACTGCACACATAATGACAAACAATATTATCATTTACTAATGGATTATAAATTCAGAAGGTATATAAGATCATATAATTATTAAATAAATAATATATTATAAATATAATATTTAAAATCTAACTAAAAATTTTAATCACCAATCAAAAATGGTGAAGGAAAATTATTTATATTTATATTTAGAGGTTTTTGTCTTCAATAATGCACAAGTGACGTTTTCATATAACAATTGGATGAGAAGATATGGTAAATTGTAATAAGATCATCATAATAAGAACTCAATATATATATGATACATAATTAACCATTTTTTATAGATTACAAAATATTATAGAATTTTTTTGAAGAAATAAATTTGAGAGATCATGTAATGATTTATAATTCATCACTAAGAGACATTATACCACATCCACCTTAATCATTTATGTTTTAGTCTTACTAAGAAGAAAACATTATCAGGGAAAAATGTAATTATTCTAAAAATATTTTGTAATAGGTATTGGATGAATTATAAATATTAAATTGGGGGAATATGGGAGGTATATATGGTAACTTCTATATACATGGGGAGAGGTACACATTGACTTTGTAGAGTGTTTTTTATTTTTCAAGGAAATATTTAAGGAAATAAAGAAAAAATGGAAAATTATTCTATTAAAAGATAATATAAGGATTAAAGATGTTAAATCAATACAAAGAAGTAATATTTTGGTGGAAATTCAACCATTATTTACATGTGTTACACCGGTTAAACATGTTTTATCCTTAAGCATGGTAAACAAATTCATGCTTTTAATATTTATTAACAAATTAAGTTGAATATATTAAATTTTATTAATTATGATTACATAGAAAATAAATTATTTTTTTCTGATAAAATTTCAAAATTTGAAAAGAACATAATATTATTTAACCATTAAAACCTTAATGAAAACATGTTTTTAAATATTCATTTTTAAGATTTAAAAATAAGATACCCTTATTCCATTCATTGTAAAACCATAAAATTAATGTAGAAAAATATATGGTAATATGTATATATAAATTATGTTAAAAAAATTAATAAATATAAATTAATTTAGTTCATTATGAAAAAATCTCTATGCATCCATAAAATTTATTTTTCAAAAATGTAATTTTATGTTAAATATAATCATATATTATAATGAATTATAGTGATTGTTTGTATATATTTAACAATATTATTTATTACTATTGTAAACTTTATTTACTTTAATATAAAACATTTCTCATAATGGGTCATTAATTTAAATGAAATTTAATCTTTACAAAAATTGTATTTCATAATATTCCAATGAAAATATCTGTTTTGAAAATTATAAACATTTCACCCCAATATTATTTAACATGAATATTAAAAATATATATTAATTTCCCAAAATTAATTTTTATAAGAGGTTTAAATTATTTAATATTTATTGGGTAATATGTTAACAAATTTTTTAATGAAAATATTATATAAAAATACATTTACATTATATTAATTTAATAATTTTTTGTCATTAGTAAATCAATAAATTTGAAATATACAATATGCTTAAACATTTTGCATTAAATTTGGTTATTATTATTCATAAAAAAATTTAATAGATATTTTATAATATGTCACAAATCATTTAATATCCAAATACGTATGTACTCCATGTTACTAAACAATAATAATTTATTTAATGAAACAATATATGTACCAAAATTTCTCAGTGTTAAAAATAAAATTTAAGGGTATTTTTTCTTTATTATAGTAGATAATGAAGAAAAGTATTATATAATGAAAACCCATAAGAATAAATTATTAACATGTATAAATTTTTGACAAAATACCATTTATTATTATACAACTATATGTCTGTAATATATCACAAAAATTTAATTCTCTAAATTATATAATTTCTAATTTTATTATTATATTATTATAACCAAATCATAGTTTCTTAATTGTTCATATAGATATATATGACATACCGAAAACATTTTATAATAATGGAGAATAAAAATTTAGCTTTTTAATGGATATAAATAGAAGTAAAAATCATTATCCCATTAAAAAGCATAAAAACCCATTAAAATATTTAGCATTTTAATAAAAACATTTCAGGAAATAAAATAATTCAAAAACACATGTGAAAAAAATATATTGATCAAGAATTTTTTTTAACTCATAGAAATCAATGGAATATCATGAAGGATTCGTGAATAGTTATATTTATAACCCATGTTTAAACATTCTTGGAAACCATTCAATGTGTGTAATAAAAACTGTTATATCGAAAATTATATCATTTCATACTAAATCATTAACAAATGAATTGAAGATATATATTCAAGAATAAAAAATTATCATCTATAATATACAATATTGATTTAATGGATTAGAAATTTATAACCTCATTGTTTTATCTTAAAACGTTTCAAATATCATTTAAAACAATAAACATATATAATATACATTTTACCAGAATGAAAACGAAATACGTTTTTATAATGAAAAATATTAAAAATGAATAACTAATGAAAACTAGGGATAGTATATATTTTTCAATTCAATGAAATCATATTGATGGTCATCAAAAAAGAATAATATCTCTGATCACTATAAACAAATGTTTTGTTGTAAAATATTTAAAAACAATTTGTTTACATTTTTACTGAAACTCAAGTTGAGCATACCCAAAAACATAATGATATTAATTTTTTAAATACATTAAATTAATAAAAATTCAGTCAAAATTATCATTAATAATTAATTTTTATTATAAAAAAAATTATAAAAAATTTAAATTATGGTTGATATAAATGATATTCATTTGAAATATAATCATTAAAAATTTATTTTTATGAAAAATTTCATATGATATTGGTTACATTTGAAATAAAAATAATATTAATGGTAGGGTATAAAATGGATTTTTATTTAAATTTAATTTTAGGAAACTATAATTAAAATAGATTTATTAGGTAGTTTATTCACAAAATAAAAGAACACATGTATTTAAAATGGTTAAAGTAACAAATAAAGGAAATCCAGAAGGGAAATATCATACCTCAAGTCTCAACATATTTTATAAATTCTCTATCACCCAAATAATAGTTTTATATTTATAATTTAAATTATTCATATACCTTTAAAAAACTATTTTTATTCATTATAATTAACAAATAATCATATTTATTTTATCTAATAAATCTGTTTAGTTCTGCTAGGTCATTTAATTGTAGTTTGGTTTATATATACGAAAAAACATCTGTATAATAGGATTGAAAATATAATTTTTCCCATAGTCTTGTAAACAATTATTGTATTATTTTATAGGGAAAATATTAATCAATAAAAAAAATTTCCTCCCCTTCACTAGTATCCATCAAGGGACAATACTGAAGAGAAATACTAACCATGAGTCCCACCACTTAGAGGCCACAAGTGGGTGACTAGAATCAAGGGTAATAAAATTAAATCGTTGGCATTACCCACAATATGCTTATTTTAAAAAAACTAAAACAAAAAAAATCCACAATGGTAGAAATAAATAGACCAAATTTCTATATAATGAATATCAAACTTTATTAAATATAAATATGACAAAAAACGACTTTCAAGATAATTGAGGAAAATAAGAAATTCATTTTGGGTAAATCTTAAAATCCTGATTTCTAAATTAGTATTATCCATATCAATCACTAATTCCCTCTTGAAAACCTAAAAAGTAATATTAATATATGTATGATGTGAATTACATTTATACTAAGAAGGATCTTATCAATAACTGAAAATGAAAAATTAGAAAGAGCATACTAATCTACGATAAACAAGCATCATATCTAACCATCACAAAAAAAGGTCAACTAATACCTTAGTGTTATCATTGAAATATCACAAAATAACACATACATAATAATAATTTAATTTCCCAATAAAGTTGATAAGTTTACCCAAAAATGTTTTACAATATCTATTCCATTAGCACTTTTGGAAAATACTTATTTTCCTCCAATACCTTTTGTATCCATCCATGAATAAAAATCATATATCATATATTTATTAATCATCCGTAAATATTATATCTTATATCCATGGAATTAAGGTATCATGAACACATAGTTCATCATCCTTGTTTTTTCATTGTAATGAAACATATTCTATCAGTGGAATTTCCCTTCTGATTTTAATTTTTTTTATATTTAGTAATAAAATATTATCTTAGGAAAATGAACCACATAATACAACTAACAACATTTTATTAAAATAAATAGTAAAATTAATAAATAATTATTTCTATAATAACTGAATTATTTCAGTGGGGAAAAATATTAAAAATAATATAATTAAAAAATATCAATTTTTATTTTCTCCATCTCATAAAATAATATGACCCACAAACAATACATTAGAAAAGAAACAAAATATTATTAACACAATATTATTTTTTAAATTGAATATTTATATATCCATGAACAAAATCAATGTGAATGTATAATGAATAACATATGCGGTATTTATAAAATGTATGGAATCAATATTACTATAAAAAATGTTACCATTGCAATAGTAATTTTACTATTGATATATTAATATGAAAATTATTACTAGTAACATAGCCGTTAGAATAGAATAATAACTGAATAAGATAAAATATAATATTTAATTATATTTTAAAATGAAAATACTTCATATTAATATCTGAATAAAAGTGAATCAATGGATTAAAATGAAAAAACAATTTTTCAGATTTTTAAAATTCAAATATGTCGTATTATAATTTTTATAGTGAATATAATGATAATTTTTTTTAAAAAAATGGTTTAGAATTTATTGTTATTTTTCATTGTAATGATAAAATAATTTATTGACGACATAAGTAATTGTAAAATGTGTTAATAAATTTATCATCATAATACAATTATGTTTTTTTAAAATAAATGGTTTTGAATTTAAATTAAAATTTTAGAAATTTTGATAATTGTTCTCATTAAATGGATATTATTTTAATATTTATTAATTATAAAATTTTCTGTTGAATTTTTCACCTTTTGAAATACATTAAATGTGTTTTTAGTGATTAAATTGGGAAAAATAATTTAGTTTTTATTATAAGAAATATACATGATGAAATGAGTCAAGAATTATATAAAATCCATTATTATAGCCACACATGCACTTATTTACTTTATATAGTCACATTATTTATCTCCACTGGTATTCATGATCCAATGTGATACATTATAGAATATAATTTTTAAAAACACCACTCTCCTTCTCTTATACCGCCCCTTAAATCCCTTATACTAACACATTTTTAAATTATTACATTGAAAATAACCCAAACATTAGCTCCACATATCACCAACACATCTCTATAATCACTGCTCTCGTCATTTGTTCAATCCATGATTTTATAACAGAAATCCTAAGAGGGTATATTTATAAGAGAATGTAATACACTCCACCATGAAATTATAATTTTTCTTCATTATCATCAACAAAAACAATCATGTCCAACAAGAATAAATTAATTTTGTTTCAAAATATAAGTCATATAAATATTATAATGATATATCTATCATATATTATCTTTCATTCTAATATAATTCGATGAATGATAAAATTTTCCATATTATGGTTAGTACAGAATATCCGTGAACAAAGTACATTACCTTTCTCCACAACATATTTTTTTTATTTAAATATAAATATTGTTAAATATAATGGTAAAAAGTAGATTATATCTTATGTAATGATAGTTAATGTATATAATATATAAAATGAATTTAGTTCATTATGATCTGTAGAATTGTAAAATATAACTGATAGTATAGAAATAACAATTATACTAATTAAATAATCCCAATATTTGGAAACATATGTATATGGGAGAAAATTTCAATGTCTATAAGGGAATGAATATAATTTAATTTCAAAACCAGAGATTCTTTTCCAATTTAACATTTACTTCCCCAATTATCCAAAAGTTATGTGTACACAGACCTATGAAACATACAACCTAAGTAAAGGGAAATTAATCATTAAATATCATTAAAATGGTTGAAAAATCACCTAAGTTAAACATAGTAAACATAATATATTTTGAAATGTTTTTTAATTATGTAATTATTTAATATAATTTTTTTATTTCGGATATAATGTGAGAGAAATTTATAAATCTATACACTATGTAATGTTCTCTAAAAACCAACCCATTTTATTTGGTCTATTCTTCCTCTCAAATTACCTAACTTTTTATCACTATAATTATTTTATATTACGCATTTATTCTTTATATATGACCCAAAAATATATTAAGAGTTTTATTCACTATTACTTAATGGGGATAAACCTATTTTTCAATGTTGCCTTCCTGATTTTTATCATTAACAAGAGTCAGTTAAAGGAATTTTATTTTCTTTCTCACCAAAATTCATGTACCACTCCATGAAAGGTTTCTAAACATATAGGACATAAAGAAATGTTTATCTTATATTTTTACTCCATTTTAGGTCTTTTATGGGTTTTTTATGAACTATTTTTCTCTTACATGATTTATGTATTCATCATCTATTTCCTTAAAACTCCACTTAAAATGAATATTTAAAAAATTATAACTCCACTAAATTTTATTCCTTCAATTTAGATGGACTCATTTTTATTTCATCTAATTATTTATTTATATGAAAATTTCAATTATTTTTTATTCCCTTATTTCCTATAATTCATTAGAAAATGATATCTATATTTTTTATATGACTTGTTTTTTTAACCCATTTTTTCTTGGGGGTTTTCTAATTATAATGAAATATTTTTTAATTACTTATTTTGTACACATATTAATTAACTTATTATGGTGGTTTAAATTAGATATCACTATCAATCAATTAGTAATGTTTATTTATCATTATATGATATGTATGATATTAGGGAGTTAACCTTCATGGTGATGGTATTATATCCACTATGTGATGTAGTGTTGGTAATTAGGCATGAATTATAGTTATTTAATGTTTTATTTTTCTAAAACATATCATTGATATAAATATATAAGGATATAATTTTCTTTATTTAATCATTGAGTTTGATAATTCATGATCCTTTTCATTTAATGCTATCATTCTATGCCAATTGATTCACATGATATAATTCTTTTTCATGTTCATGACCTTACTCATAATTTTAGATCCCCACTTTTTTAATATATTTCACAACTCATTCATTGTATTTTTATGAGTTTATTATGATATAGTGGAACATTATTGAAAATAAAACAAATATGTTGATTTTATTCCCATTAAGATATATTAAGAAATATATCATCCAATGAATAATGGACACATAACTATTGGGTTATTTGTATTGGATATTTATATCAATGATATAGTCATAATATATGTAGAAGGAATAAGAAACCACAGATTGTATCAAATAAAGGTATTATTATTATTTTTTGTTTAATTATATAATACATTTTTCAGAAATAAAGGAATATGTCTACATGATGAAAAATATCCTAACATATAGTGAAATATAGTGCAATTGGATTCCATTAAATAATATCCTTATCTATATACAATTTTCAAATGAGGTTTTTCTAATATATACCTTTTAGTAATATATTCGAAATGGATCACCGGGGATTAAAATGGCCTATACATATTTTAGGATAGGGGGCCTTATTATACAGATAGATTGACAATCTCTTGGAGATAACCCATGAAAATTAACACACTTTATGAAACATTATGAAGGATATGAATAGACTTTTAGATTAGAAAACCTATTAAAAAATTACAATTGACAAAATCTATTAAAACATAGATATTCATATATTTAGATATATAATGGACTAATAAGTTATTAAATATATTTTCATAGTTTCCAATTTTATTAATTTTTATGAGTACTTTCATCTATATTCTTTTTTAATTTATTTTTTATAATTATATGAAATAAGTGGAATAGATCGAAAAACCAATGTGATAGTTTATGTGATTATTTCACTAATCTGCCGAAAAAATTATCAATGTTAGAGTTACCAACTTCATTGAATTATTTTCTAAATTTATTGAAGTTATGATTGATAAATTGAATAATATATAATTCCCTCCTACTACAAAGGTGGAAGTTGTTGTTTTGTAATTTTTATAAAAATGGTCGCTTATCTATAGTGTATGAACTAATCCCATCATCATTTAATAATATATTATATATAATAACAATATACTATCTTTCCTAAAATGTTCAAAACATTATTAATTCCTTTTATTAGTTTATTTTCTAGATTGAGAATCTTGTCTATGTTGTGAACTTATCAAAACATGATGTCTGACATGGAAATATATTATAAGGAATGGATGGATTATATAAAAAACATTCAACTAATATTTACCATGAACCAACATTATTTCAATATAGGTGTAGTTCTCTATAATTATAATGAATGAAGGGGAGTTTTTGGGGGGGGGGGGGTGGTATGATAAATATTTAACATCACATGCATAATATGCCCTAATAATTATCATTGAAACATAATGTAAATTTGACAATATAATTTTTTTAATTATGTAATGTCTATAAAAATATTTTTTTATTCAAGAATGAATTAGGTAAGAAGATATTTAATTATATTTTTAAGGTTTTTTTTGGAGATTTATGACACTATGTGTCCTCATGAAAGTGATGAAAATTAGATATTAATTTGGCAGGTTCAACATAAAAATCCCAGGGTTAAAATAACACCATGTTTCTTATAACTAATTAATTTTGGAGGAGGAATCATAAAAAATGTCTAAAGGGAATGAGGAGATACATAATGTGTTGAAAAAGGGTCATCAATCTAATCAATGCTAAAGTGGGATGAAGAATCCTAGAAATATGATAGAAGAAAAGATTCTTCCATTCAGTACTCAGCCAATAAGTAAATAATTAAATTATAGGAAATTTAATTAATACAAAAAAAATGACCAAGGCAAAGGGTTTTCAGAGAAAATAAACAATAATAACCACCCTGTCCTGGATAGTAAGGAATAGATTTCAATATTACTACTAAAAAATTGGATCCCAAAAATTATTTCATTATATGTACATTGGTTATTCAATAATTAAGAGTGAAAATTATATTTGATTTTTGTTTTGAAAATATTATATATCAATCACTATTAGTATAACTATTTTGACATCATAAAAAAATTGTATTGTGGATATAATTGAAAATAATAAAGGGGGAAATTGTTGTATTCCAAGTATATTATTCCTCGCCATTTAATGATTCTAATCAAAATATCCCATCAATGATTATTATATAACCATTAATATAGATTTTTGTACAAGGTTGGAGACTATTGACTACCTTATATTAATCAAATGAAACTGTATTGGATATGGAAATAACTATCCACATCCTTAGTCATCCTCTAAATATAGACAAGTGAATGGAGCATAGTGATCTCCTTTGGAATCTTCTTCTCCGTAGTGGGAATTATTTTCTTATTAAAAGGAAAATATATCTAAGATGACTAAGACAAAAACATTTATCATTATTGAATACATTAACATCATGTGGGTCCTTATGATAATTTTTTTGAATAGTTTCTTGGTTTTAATCTAGATAGATAATTTTGTTTCAAATGTGAAATTTTACATGGTTAACTTCATGTTTCAAAGAATCAACATAGAAGGGAAACTATTGAATTGGAATAATTGAAGTAGTTTTTAAAATTTGAATCTGAATATGTTTTTTATAATATTTAGTGATTCAATGTGGTGTAAACCAGCCATTTTCTAAAAAATATGGGATGGGTGAATGAGCCTATGAATTTACTATAGTAAAATAAACAAAATCCTGATAATGGATAAGTATCCACTTGAACAGAATGATTTGTCATTTAATGTACAATATGGGATATAGTATTTACTTAAGGAAGACCTTATACTGGATAATAAAAATTAAAAGGGAATAATTAAAATATTCCCATGATGTGCCTTTATACATGTTAAAGACACCATGAGTTCATCGTGATGTATTTTGGACTCACTAATGATCTTGAAATTATCATTTACTTGATTAATTGTATATATAGTGAAATCCAAGAAAATTTGTGTATGTGATTATATATGAAATTCATAACTAGAATAAACATTTAATTCATGATTAACATTTTATTATTATTCTATAGATATTGGGAAAAGATTAGATATGCGAAATGTATAGTGAATTGCTGTTTTTTACGGAGGAATTACCATTTTTGGGGAATCATATCCCAAAAATTATGTCTATTGAAATGAAAATATCATAGAAAATAAGAGAATGGTACATACAATTATCATTAATGGAAATCCATAGTATCCTTAGACAATATGGGTATTACTAATAAATTTTTATAAACATATTGTTATTTTCAATACATGTGACCAAGATGTCTGAGAAGTGAGTAAGGTTTTTATATACTGATGAAGGTTAATTATGTATAAATGAGTTAGTATAGTGTCTTATCATTACACTATCCCTTACACTACCTTCATGTTTGGGTGTTTTCGTGGTATATAAGAATCCAATAATAATATTCTCGGTGATTATATTGTTGAAAAATGAATATATGATAGCTCATATGTCTAGGTAGTTGAAAGTTGAAGGGATGAACCACCCAATGCATGATATGTAGTTTCCTTCATTTTTAATGATATTGATTTTTTAATGGGACAATATCTATGGGTTCAAGTGTGAAATAAACATAGATTATAGTATTCTGATGTATATATTCACCCAAAATGAACTTAATATTTGCCACTAATGATAGTTAAATATAATCAAAGATTATAAATAGTCAATAAAATATTATCTGGTAAAGGTGAATAATTTTGATGATTATCAGACAAGAAAATATCCTACAACCTTATACATGACCTAAATTGAGTTGGATCATGTATTATTAAACATGAAAAGGATAAAAATTGAAGTAATAAAAGATGGAACATAATTATCAAATTATTAAATTATTTCTCTACAATACATTCTGGAGAATGTAAAGAATTATCACAGATATGATGTGGAAATACTGAAGCTGATAAATTCATTTAAAATGCAATCCTCATATTTCATATTTCATGAATAAAGATTAATATTATTTCTTACATGATAATCTATAAGATCAAACTATGTGATAACAAATAGTTATTTAATATTGAAAATATATAGTCCAAAAAAGGAAAATGAAAAAGGCTCTTCTCGCACAAATCACATTAAATCATTCAACAGTTCTAATGAGATGGAGATCACTGGTTGTCCAATAATATTTGGGAATCCTAAGATTAGTCCAATTTTTTTCAGGATGAGTCATAAAAAAAACATTATAACACTGATAAACAAGGTTATATAACACTTGAACCTGTAAAATATACAAAAGGAAGCACTTTCATGGTACATGACCCCTTTCTTATGAAGGCACATCCTGAATCCACCCGCCATAGGCACCTAACATCAGTTCTAGATGATGTCAAGCAGTATAATATAGATGAATCAAGGGACCCAGGTACTTCTACTCCTCATTTTATTAATTTACCTTTTCATAGTGTTAAATATATAGATAATAAAAACTATTATGAACAGCCTGGGGCTTTGTTATCTAACCAAAACCCCACTTCTTCGATGATATGTAATACGAACAGTATAGACTATATTATGAATGCTTCATGAAATAAACCTACAATGAACAGTAACACACCACTACTATTAACAACTCTCAAAACATTATAAGGTCTTATAGAAATGAAGGCTATAAAAATAAGAAACAAGGGAGTTATAACTAAAAAAAGGTTTAAATGAAGATTCTTTTTTGGAATTGTCAGGGTATTTCCAACTCTGACGCATTATTTGTTGAAAAAAGAATTGTTAACGCTCACTATCCTATGTTATTTTCTATTACAGAAACAAAAATTATTTATTCTTTTAAATAATATAACTTGTGTCAACATAATTATATATTTAATGGAACAATATAAATGAACTAAAATGATGAATCTCTATGTATTTTTTCTCAATATTATTTAATGAATGTAAATACCTTTAATGTATCTGATCAAATTTTTACATGTAATTTTAATAATGATGTCAAACACCTCTTCTTCTATATTTTCTATGCTAAAAATATATTCCCTAAAAGGAGAACTCTTTGGAATGACCATTATTACCTAGGCACTAATATTACTGACCCTTGGTTTATTCATGGATACTTCAATTCCATTCTCAACTCAAGTGATAAAATTTGATATTCCCATGCCTCTATTTCTACGAGACAATTTAACTATTTTATTGAATACAATAATATCATTGAAATTTATCACCCTATTGAGAAATAAACATGGTATAGAAAACATTACAATAGAGTGGTTACTTCCAAATTAGATAGATCCTTCACAAATATACATGTTTTTTTTCAAATGGGACACTATCTCTAGCCCCACCCTTTATAGGTGGAACTCTGACCATCACCCCATTATTGTCAATGTCTCTACCAAAAAAATGAAACCCAAGTTACCCTTCCTATATAACAATGTGTGGGTATATGAAGATTATAGGAATATTTTCATCCAAAACTATTGCTCTTCAATGTCTCACAATATCGATTCCTTTTCCTACAATGTCATGTTAAAACATCTCAGAAAGTCTCTCAAGAGTTGGAGAAGTTTAGATGCCAAAAAAATTAATAATGGAGTCCTTCTTCCTGAGGAAAAACTCAATGAAATTAAAAATAAAACTACAAGCTCTGACTTCAACACTGACTCAACTCAAGAAATAAAAATAGGTATTAAAGTCAACTCTCTGCTAACTTTTAATGAAAATTTGAGGAAACAAAGGTTTAAAGCCTAATGGTTAATAGACAGCGATAGAAATACAATGTTTTTTAACTCTCTTTGAATAATAAAGAAGGCATGTAAGCCATTGAACTTTATAAAAGATGGAGACAAGCTTCTTGACATTGAAGATTACATTGATCATCATATAATATCCCACTATGAAACCATTTTTAATGGCCCTGATATAAATAAGGACCTCCTTCCTATGATAATTTTAATAGTGGTCACTAATGAAGACAACACATTCCTTCTCAACATTATATTGGATCATGAAATTAAAGACACTGTCTTTAGTTGGAACCCAGATAGTGCTCCAGGTCCAGATGGTTTAAATAATGGGTTATTCCAACACTATTAGGATATGATTCATATTGATGTTGGAAAACATGTCAAATCCATTTTTTTACTAATGGTGTCCTTCCTCATGCTCTTAATGCCCGGTTTATCACCTTGATTTTGAAATTGTAAAATTCCTCTGAGATTCATCTATTTTGACCCATTACTCTTATCAACACTCATTACAAAATCTTTGCTAAAATCATTCCTAACATACATTCAACTATCACCGACAAACGTGTCTCCTGGAACCAACTGGGTTATATTAAGTGCCGATCCATTCAAGATTGGATCTGTCTTGCTTCTGAGTGTGTCAACAACTTGAACAAAGATAATTGAGGTAGGAAAATATTTCATTAAACTAGACATAAAAAATTAATTCGACCCCATGGAATAGATATTTATCTTTAAGGTCATTCAATGTTTTTGTTTCAGTGAAACTTTTATCACTACAATCCAAACATTGTTCATCCAGACTTCTATCCCCCATTTGATCAATAGATATCTCAATGGCTACATTAAATGCTCCAATGGTGTCAGACTAGGTGACCCCCTCTCTGCCATTCAATTATTAATAGTAGAGGACTTTGGTATTCGTCGGATCACCCGTCTGGTGGAGCATAAAAAACTAAAACCCATCCATGTATCTATAAATATAAATTCCCCAACACATCTTATGCATGCAGATGAAATCATCATTTTCCTTAAAATAATCAAAAGATACATTTTCAACCTCAAAACTACTCTCTCACATTATGAAGAGGTCTCTGGTAAAATCATCAGTTTAAATAAATCTTGTATATTCTTTGAGAAGAACATTCCTACCATTCAAAAATATAATTTTATTAGTGACCTCAGTCTGAAATAAGGTATAATCCCTTCCATTTATCTCGATGTCCCCATCTATTGGGGCATACCCAAGGATTCCCACTTTTCACCTATTTTTGACCAAGTTCTAAACCATCTATCTTCCTAGAAAGGTAAATCTCCCTCTATGGATGGTAGGACTAGTCTTGTAAAATCCACCATTATCTCCAAGATGGTCTAATCCATGATGATCTATAAATGGCCCGTTTGGCCTATGAAAAAAATGGACACCACTATTAAGAATTTCATTTGAAATGATAGTATTCTTGAATGAATGTTGTTACTGTTCCCTAGTCAATGTTCTGCAAGACCATTGAGAAAAGGTAATATAGGCATTAAAAATTTAAAATACTTTAATTATTCCCTTCAATCTAGGATCATTTGTAACCTTTTTCACAATACTTCAGTAGTTGTTACCTTCCTCAAAAATATATTTCTTGATAAACGTAAGAAGGGTAATTTGAATTTTATTAACTCTTCCATTTTCCCCCATCAAACATTTGTTTTCCATCATAATGAATAATTCCAAATGGATGGTCTCGAGGGATTCCTCCATGAAATTCTGGTTGGATAACTGGGTGGGAACACCTTTAATTCCTATAATATCCCCTGACCAGACCCCTGAGAATATTAACTCCTATATTAGAGAAACGTTAAACTCTCAAATTGAAATCATCCTTGATACTATTGTCAATATCATTGAAAATTACTCTTTCATTAACACTAATGATTTCTTAATTTGGGAGCCTTCGTTCAACAGTCAGCTGAACTCCAAAAAGTTCTATCATAATTTTTTCTCTAACTCGTAAAATGATTATAGTTGGTCAAAAAATTTCATAAATCCTCCGATAAAAACATATAGATTCAATACAATCTTTCGTCTTGATCACAATAGAGTTCCAACAGAGATGTTCCTTCAATAGTTTGGTATTCATCTCTACTCTAAATTCAATTTCTGTAATTAATACATAAAAGATACCAACCACATATTTCAATATTATGCCACTTATTCCACTCTTTGGAAATATATTCTTGACATTTTATACTGTAGGTGATTAAATTTTGACTTCTTAAATGTTCATCAAAAGAAATGTGAATAAATGGAGGGCTCTCAACAAATCAAAAACCTTTTCCTAGATATAGTTGCTGAGTTCCACCATGTGATCTCGTATGATCGAAATTTAATTGTTTATAAAAATTACTCATATAATCAAAATTCAGTTTGGATGCGGATCTTCACTACCATAGATGAAGCTACTCTAATGTAAAAAGGACATTGCCACAACACTGTAGATGAATTCAGAATATTGCGGAATCTTCAGATTAATGGAAATATCTATCAACGTCACATCACTATGGAGGTGTTCTAGAGAGCTCCACCTCATGCATAGATCAAAATCAATATTGATGGCGCCTCCAAAGGCAATCGAGGACCTGTAGGGTGTAGTGCTATCTTCGAGAATGATCTCAGTCAAATCCTTGGTTGCTTCATGGGTAGTTATGGAATTTCAACCTCCCTTGAAGCTGAGATGATGATCTTAATTCATGCCATCACCTACACAAATCTCATTGGTTGGAACAATATCTAGTTTGAATGTTACTCGACGACCTTCGTGCAAGCGATTTAGAGCGGCATTATTTATCTTGCTTTGCCGATTACTACACTTTCGTTGGATTGAACCCATTCACTTATAGATCACAACTATATCATAACTCCTGTTAATTATGAAGAAAATATAGTAGCTTATGTCCTAGACAACATGAGAGTAAATAAAGACATTACCTGGTTCAATGTCCTCCTCGATGATCTTATTTCCTTACATGAAAAATATTGTAATATGGGGCCATACTTTAGACTCTTATAAACATTCTTTTGATTTATTTATGATTTTCTTTATTAAAAAAATTAATAAGTACCATGAGATATAAGATAACAATTGGATCATAATTATAATTAAGGAAATCACTGAATATTATTCAATTTCCATGTTTGTCTATAAATTTATTTTGAGATATTTAATTTTTAAAATGATAAAAATTTGATCATTATAGTAAAATTGGTGTTTTTCATAAAAATACTAATCAAATTATAAAATTAAATTTCTCATAAAAGGAAAATTATTTTTATCAAGTGGAATTAATTTTTAGAATCTACATATAAAAAATTACTATGATTTTTTGGTAATTTTAAAACATTTTTCTTTTGGTGAATAGTAAAATATGGAAAAAAGATATACATTTTATTATAAGAAAAATACATACAGAAATGTATCAAAGATGATTTAATTTTGTATTTTCTTGGCCTCATAGGTAATTATTACTATATATACTCATATGATTAATCCCTACCTATTTTATATATACATAATAATAATCTAATGAATATAATAATCAAATGTCTTTCATATCATAACCATATAAATACCACCCCTTCTCCATGCAAAATATAATTTTCTTTCCATTCTATATCTATGAAAATTATCTTTCTATCTCTTCCCATTGACCCTATAATCTAATGTCTCATTGAAATATTGATCAAATAATCTTTAAGGGAAAACCTTCGAGTAGGCATTGAAAGGAGATGGTAAAACACAAATCAAATTACTTTTAATTTTCATTCATCCTTATTCATGAAAAATATTTCTTATAACATGAAATAATTAATAAAATATCCTAAATATACTATAATTTTAGTGTGTTCATAGAATATCTGTCATTTATAATCTTATCTTATACTATTATTATTATAATGATAATGATGTGAATTTTATGGTGGGTTCACCACCTCCATGAATAACATAATTAGTTTTTCCCCACCACCTTTATGGTTTATTGAAGAAATATTTCTAAGGATATATATAATGATAATTTTTTATCCTATCATATTTCATGTTATGTAATTATTAATTAAATATATTTAATCTAGTCCTAGATAATTAGAAAAACTATATAAATTAACTAACCTTATAATTATAATAATTATCAAAAATGGATCTTATATATATTTTAACACAATACAATATTAAATACCATTATAAAAAAACTATAATAAAATGATTATAGTTTCAATTTTCATCTATATTTATACTACAATTATATAAGAACATCAATAATTGTTTATATGATATCTATCCTTGTAAACATGAACTGAACATTCCCTAAAAGAATGAAATTAACACTATATCTCACTCAAATAGTAGATGTTGAATATTATATATTTATAAACAACTAAATAAAAATTGAAAATATTTATAATTTATAACTTAATTAGTCTAATTTTATTTTCTAGGCTATTTTGGGGTGGTCTATAATTAATTAAGACAAGCTATAATAGATCTCACCTAATCACACAATTTTCTCTAGGTTATGTTTTATCACTCATTGCCTAAGATTATACCTATATTATTCTTTTATACTAATTATATATTAATTATATATTTCCCATATATTTACCCAGTATAATTCACTTTTTTTTGGAAATAATTATTCCAAAAGTTTTGTTCTAAATTATTAAGATACCCATGATAGATTAAAGGTAACCTTTCTGTTTTCATGCCTCCTTTCAAGTAGAATTCAATGAAAAGTTTTTATCAATACAAAAATTCTAAAGAAAACTAATATTATTATATTAAATCATTTTTTTCAGTAATGGTATTATTGAAACTATTTTTCCAATTCTCGGTTTAATAAATCATTACCCCTTTTCCATAAAACAATACCAAAATGGAAGATTTCAAAAAATATTTCTCTACTCAATTTTTTTGTATGAAATTAATTTCGATTGATTATCATATAAAATTATTATTCATTTATTTATGAATGTCAATGAATCTTTTTCCTATATAAACTAAAATTCATTATGAAATTCCATTTTCTTATGATATAAGTCCGGATTATTTAACAATTTTCATTTCTATGTGTAGTTATGATGTGTATTCATTATCTATGTTTTCCTTATATTAAAACAATACATTTACATGTTATTATGGGTGCACTAAGATAATTTTTCAACACATTTTTTAATGATTATTTATCATGAGACAATATACATGGGAAAATAATTTAAACCACCTCTATGGTGGGACTCTATCGGCCATGTGATGTTTTCATAACAGTTATAATGTGATTATTGTTATTTCATGACTTATTTAACTTCCATATTCATAATATTATTTATCCTTATTGTGTCATATATATTATTTCAATATTTTATATTATTATTCATGTGCCCGTACTTTTCTGGATATCATTTAATACTAATTGATTCACATGTTATTTTTCTTTATCACATTCATTCCATTAAAAGGATTTTCATATCAACCCATTATTTCAAGTATTTACCCAGTTATCCTATATGGTTTGTCAAGATCAATTTAATTTAGATGATCATTATGTAAACAAATAATGATATAGTTTTTTAGTCCCACATATATGTATTTTGAACATAGTCATCGAAAGAAACTATACCTATTCATATTTAGATTGATTTTATATTATATTTATGATTAAAATAGGTAAATTTTTCTTTAATATATGTGGGGGTGCATACTCAACCCACTACACATGATCCCCACCACATATCTCTTCATCCACCAACAATATATATAGAAGATACCACTGAAGGTATAACAGGAGAGAGTGGATTTAAAATAGTATGCCTCCTAAAAATATAGGATGTGTTAGAAAAAACACCCCTAGGTGATATGGTTGTCTATTAGGATACCTGATATTATTAGGGTGTGAATAGATAATGAAATATATATATTTAATAATATCACACAAGATAGAAACTGTGGGTCCAAACAAGAAAAACATCTGAATCAACCATTAGTAAATTGTTTTTATTTAGGCCATCAAGAACTACCTCTAACGTAGAACAACCAACCAACGAGAATTTGAAAATATTCACAATATCTGTTCCAGTATATATTATTTATCTGATTGTACAATCACAAAACATTATTAAATTAGTTATGAGTTTAAATTGAATATAATGAATTATTTATCCACATACACTTTTATTTATGAAAATATTATTACCGCATTTACAATAATATCTACTAGGAAACAACTAAACAATGATACCACATAAAAACCACCACAAACAGTCTGTTAGAAACCAATGCCACCAAGATTCACAATCATGGAAACCATGCCACTAACAAAAAATAAATAATAAAATAGGAATGTTCAAAGTAGACTATTAATTTATTGACATTAATTATCTATCCATTGACAATGAATTATATAATCAATACAACATTACAAATCATCATTCCTTAATTAGTATATATCTTGGACAATAACTACCCCCAATACGATAATCAATAACATGGGAATCTCATTACCTCTAGTGTATCGCACACTTACCTTTTAATTACATTATTCAATATTATGATATTTATTTGGAATTTTAGAACATCTAGCCAAATGGAATGTCAAAGAAAGGTAATCCAACAATTTCATATGTAATGGAAGAGTAATCAAATACCCTACCTCAAAATTCTCATTTAGATTCACTATAAAACTATGAGGCATGTGAGGTTGAACCATGGTTCAACAACCACAAAACTAATCCTCAATAAAATATGAAATACAATGATGTATCACTAAAATGTAATCTTAAAACCCCACTAATGGAAAAAAATAAAAATTCTATGAAAATCATAGTCAATCAAGGAATAATATTGATATAGTATATAATTATTTAATATAGAAGTGCCAATACCTAATCTATAGAGGCCAATGGTGAATTCAAAATGGAAGAGGATGTTAGAGATCCTTATTTCTTATTATAGTAAACTAATGTCAAAGAGGAATTATGAAATTTTAAAGGAAATTTCATCGACGATGGTATTTATAGGTTGATCAACCAAATAATAGCATAGAAGGATTTTTCATTCAATGAACATTAAGAAGTTCACTTGTATAGAAAAAAGATGATTCTAAATCTAGAATTGTGAGTACGATGTCCAATAATTATTATATCCATTCAAATATTGACGCATTAAAACCTAAAAACTATGAAAACTACACAAAAATCATTTATGATGTCATGAACCATCCTCAAGGCCCATGCCGTGAATACCCCAAGCCCGCTTCCATAGGCTAGTGGCTGGAGACTAGCACCAAAGGCGTAAATCCCGATAAAAGGGAAGACATTGCCTATATAAAAGAAAAAAACACCACATAGTATGCAAACTGAAGTAAACACTAAGTAAGCTGTATACACAAGTAAGTACCTGAATGTAAATGGGCCAGTATACAAACCCAACTGAAAGTGCCGAACAACGGAAAAGTAAAGTACAACAACTGAAAGGAAAACAACAATTGCCAGGACGTCCTCTCGGATCTCCCACATGAAGGGTGAGTATAGTCAGTCTCGTCGGCTCCTCAAGTATGGACGTCCTCTCCGTGTATGTTGCACCTGGTAGTCCACCTCCGGTACCGTCCTCTCTTCAAGCCTCAGCCACGATCAGTGCTATCCGTCGTCTGCAACCAACACATCATAGTGCGGGTGAATCCCATGCAGGGGTGTGTATACGATACTCAGTAGGGACCCTGAGACTCCCGAAGGTCTCCCAGAATCCAAAAAGGATAAACAAAAAATGAAAGATACAAACACAAGTATAAACCAACACTACTTAGGAATATGTCCATACATATACCTAAGTCATCAATTCTAGTTCTGCTCCAACTCACGAGCTCATGTACAATCCAGTCCACATAAGAAAGTATAACTCAATCCACACATGAAGGTACATCCCAATCCACACAGGAAAGCATGTCAATCAAATAAAAGATAATGATTAAAGGTCAAGAATCATCTCACACAGGTATAGTCATCACGAAGAAGGGTAGAGATGATTGATGTAGCATCTAAATCATCTCCTCTACCAAACCCACGTTGGTTCCAAGTACAGATATCGTCACTGTTGAACCCACCGAGGATCCATGTATAGAAGTCATCGTTGTTGAACCCACAGAGGATCCCAGCATGGTAGACTTTGTCTTCGAACCCACGGAGGATCCCAATACGGTAGTCGTCATCGTCAAACCCACGGAGGATCCTAGTACAGTAGTCATCCTCATCACCGAACCCATGGAGGATCCAAGTATAGTAGTCGTCCTCGTCGAACCCACTGGGGATCTCTAGTAAGGTAGTCATCCACGTCAAACCCACTGAGGATCCAAGTATGGTAGTCGCCCTCGTCGAAACCACTGAGGATCCCAATACTGTAGTTGTCCTCATCGAACCCATGGAGGATCCCAGTATGGTAGTCATCCACATTGAACCCATTTAGGATCCTAGTATGGTAGTCGTCCTCGTCGAACCCACTGAGGATCCCAATACAGAAGTCGTCATCTTCGTCGTAGCCATCTCAAGGGTTGTTGCACACAGCAAGCTCGATTCTGTAAGGGTCTTCTCCATGAGCCAAGGTGTCGATACATCAACTTTTATGAACTCCATAGTTGATGCATCACAAAGTTCCACCTCGTCGAAAGGAACTCAACGCGACAGACGGTGCGTCAATCGGACACCCGGTCAGAGTGTTATTAGCTTTTTCGTCCCAGGGGCCCGGTTGGTTTTTAAGCCAAAACCAACCCGACCATACTCCAACTACATCCAAACATCAAGATAATTAAGCCAAAAGAACCGCCTCACTAAGAGGAATCCAACAAAATTGATGGCACATTTATCGGACGTCTGGAGCTCAAGTTATAAGCGTTTTCGCACCGAGGGCCCGGTTGGTTTCGTGTTCGAACCAACTCGGACATACCCAAAGTTCTCCAAAACCTTGGGTATAATATACAAAAACGACCCTCTTGATTCAAGTATTTCTACGAAACTGACGGTGCGTCGATCAGAGATACGTATCCCAAGATATGGGCGTTTGAACGGATATGTCTGAAAATAGGGGGTTTGGGCCCGGTCCGACCCGGGTCCGGGTCCGGCCAAGTTGGGCGCGGCCCAGCCCGGATGGCATGGCTCGGCCCAGCCGGCACAGCCCAGCCCGGTATGGGGGTCCGGCCCAGCGCGGGCGGCCCGACACAGCGCGGGCGGTCCGGCCAGGCACGGGGGGTCAGCCCTGGCGCGGCCGGTTCGGCCCGGTGCGGGAGCCCGCGCGCTAAGCGGACGCGGAAGGGGGGGGGGGGGGGGGGTGCTGCTCGCCTCATTTTTGAATGGTGACCCCCACGTGGAGGGGCCCTCCCTTGCCTGCCACCTAGGGTTACAACCCCCAAACTTCCCAAAATGGCTGGCCACGGTGGCCGACCGGTGTGGTTGTCGCGTGACCCGCCGGTCCCACGTCTTACTGGTGTCGGCGGCTGGCCGAGCCCATCTAAATCTATCGAACTGCCACAGCCATAGACATGGCTCCTCTTCAGCCAGAGCGGTGCGACGACACACTTCCCTCTTCTGCGGCCCATCCCAACCGCGGCCTCCTGTTGCTCCGGCACCGCGCGACGACGCCGCGCTCCTCCTCCATGGCCCGGCTTCGGCCGCGACCTCTTTCGTCCTCATCGACGCAGCGCGATGGTGCCTCGCTCCTTTGCTATAGTTTCCCTCATTCACACATGCTTCCATTGCACTGCTCCACCTCTGTTCTAAACCATGACGGTGATTAACATCAAAAGGGGTGGATGTTTGACCGTGTTCGTGCGGATCGACCTCCTCCCGTTATTTTGATAACAGGCGGCCAATAATTTAACAAAGAATCAACAAAATATTCTTGAATTGTAAAATCAACCCCTACCTCATCAAAGATGTCAAAATTCGGTGTCACGGTTGACTGCGTCGGCGTAATTCCATGGTGGATGGCGTCTCACACCAGCTGCGGAGAGGAGACGAATAGCACGTCGATCACTCCTTGCGATGACGGCGTTCTTCATCGAGGTCTTGACGTTCTTCGTGTTCGCCAACGAAGAAGAATAGTTCTATCTCCTCCAATTCTCCACACAACCCTCCAAACCTAAATAAAATAAGTCTCTTCATATTTTATTACCCAACCCATGCATTTCCAAAATTCAAAAGTTGAATTAACTTAACTTAATTAATCTTGAGCTTGTCTAAATTAAATGATGTAAAGATGGCAACATTAATGTGAGGGAGTGTCACATAATTAAAGTGAGGGGTTTAGAGATGTATGGGAATTTGAAGGGATGGGGTTCGTGTGGCCCCCACCTCACAAAATCCTATAAAGAGGATTTAGGTTCAAGTGGGTTCCACCCAACTCCCACACATGGGTTTAAACAACTTGGAAGTGAAATAAAGTCATACACAACCTTATTTCACTTAACACTTAATACATTTTTTTAACAACTCTTCTCAAGGAAACGCAAATCCAGTGAATGTATTCTTAATCAATTACCAGTGCTGGGGTTTCATCAGTGCCATCAGATTTTAATTCCGAGCATCAGTTTAAAAGTTAGAATAACCAGCTCATTCGTTCACTGAATGTACCCTAGCTAAACTTCGGAAATTGATTCCGGGCACACCGGGTCTCGGAATTAGGTGCCGTCAAAAACTTCAGACTCGTAAAATTCAAAAAAAATTAAGAAAAAATTTTCCTTTAAATTTATAGGTCTTTACATTAATCCCACCTCAGGTCTTTACGTCCCCATAAAGCTTCAACACACACTGAAGAAAAAACAAAGTAGTACTGAGCACATATCTGAGCCTTCCACTCCCATGTGCTCTCATGGAGGTTCTCAAGCTACCAGTGAAAGTGCACCTAAGGAATCGAATGTCCACGTCAGATCCTCTCCTATCGATCCTCGATCTCCACTGGAACCTCCGCAAATATAGCCCTATCTTCGACGTCCAGCTCCCCATGGTCGATGGTATGGGTCGGGTCGTCCACGTATCTCCTCAGCTGAGATACGTGGAAGACATCATGAACCTGGTGCAACTGAGGTGGATGGGTCAAGCGGTAAACCACCTTGCCTACCCTGTTGAGGACCTAGAAGGGTCCGATGAACCTCGAAGATAACTTCCTACACGGGCCAAATCTCTATAAACCACGTCGAGGTGAGACTCGTAAGAAATCATGGTCGCCATCCTCGAACTCTA
This sequence comes from Viscum album, assembly GCA_963277665.1. Taxonomy (NCBI): domain Eukaryota; kingdom Viridiplantae; phylum Streptophyta; class Magnoliopsida; order Santalales; family Viscaceae; genus Viscum; species Viscum album. The sequence continues at coordinate 406,281,131 of OY728144.1, read as the reverse complement.
GTGGTCTACGCCTCCTGTCAACATAAGACATCTGTCAGCTCTGAGCTGTCCTCATCCACTCTTGGATAACCTGATCCTTTTTCTGGTCTTACAAAAGTTTCTAAGATTTCTTTTTGCCGATAAGAGAAATCCGGTCTCATCCTCGGGATGAACCATGTTCTTTTCCTAATACAATCAATCCTGACATGAATGATACTAATCCATTCCATGGATGGCGTCCTAAGGCCTCAAAGCTACTATCAAGAGATCAAACCGTTACTCTCGCCTCCAAGGGTTGAGTCACATTGTCGGCATCAGTGTGTGGTCACTGGGTCTCCTCCAATAGGTATCTAAAAAGTGACGGTCAAGTAAATAGTTTAAACCGAACCTCTTAGTATCAACTACATCAAAAGGACAGGGAATAAAACTGCCCAAGAACAAGTGTCTTTTATTACTGCAGCTCAAGGTACAAAGACACAAAACATCCACAAACAAAACAGCAACAAAGCTAGAAGCATCATAAACAAAAGCTTCCACGTCTAGAGCTAGTCCTGATCCTGTCCATCCATTCCCTGCAGTCAGGGTGGTCTTCCTGGTGGTGGTGGTGGTAGGGACTCAAAGGGTCGCCCACCACCCACGGCTCAGCCAGCTCCTCTGCCTCATCCGCCTGTTCCCTGCGTACTTCCACTGTCGAACCTCTGCTTGGGAGGTCCCCCTACCGCCTACTGCTCATCTGCAGGGCGGGTCGGGCAGTCTCGAGCCATGCGACCCTGCCCGCCGCATGCATAGCACTATCTGCTCCTCGTGTGGCTGTCTCTGTTTCATGTTCCCCGCACAAACAATCCTGTTTCATGAGGCTACTCATATGATGGTCTGTCCTGCTTGGACCTCTGCGTCAACTGTCTACTGCCAGCTGCAAAAGACTCTGCTACGGGTCATCCTTCGAGGGTCTCGCCATTGGTGAATGATTGGTGAGAAAACTCACCACTAGAAGGGCTATCTCCAGCACCCATGTCTGTGTCGGTATGTTGAGGGATATCATCGAAGCCCTGATCTCATGCCTTAGTCTGTGATCGAAGGTCCAGGCCCTAAAGAATGGGTCCCGTACCATGTCCGTGGAATAGCGCGAGAGATCAGTAAACCTCAACGAGTACTAGGCTACAGTCATGCTGCCATGTTGCAACTATAGTAGCTCCTGAATGCGCACCGCACAGAGGGTGGCTGGAACAAACTCCGATAGGAAGAGTCTCTCGAAGTCCATCCAAAGAGATTCCTCATCGTGCACCTGGAGCATTAGGATCCACCATCTACCTGCTGATGCGTGCAGGAGACTCGCCGCAAGGATCACCATGAGGTCAGCTACTGTCGCTACTAATATGAAAACTCAAACAACAGCCTCTGTCCAATCATCGGCTGCCTGAGGGTTCGTATCCCCGTGGAACTTGGGCGGTCTCTGATACTGAAACTCGTGCAGTTCACTAAGGCGACGTGCACTCTCAGCTACTGGGGCTTATGGCATTAGTGGCTTGGCAGGTAAAGGTACCACTGGTACCTCTGCTGTAATAGCACCCTGTACTGAGGCCTCGTCGCTTGGTGGGCTGTCATCTCGCATAAATCTCGGAACCCAAGCTAGCTGTCTTCGTGGGGACATCCTGAAAAGAAACTGGTGTGCCATGGTCAATACGGTATACCTGGTGAGCTGACACAAGTAATCCCAATGAAAACTTGAAACACACATGCAATCAATGTTTTCGTGCACTGAGTTGAAAATCATAAGTCAGGGTTCTGGTGTATGGATACATCGGGTATGTTCAGTGAACGAACGAGCAGGTTTTTCTAACTTTTAAACCGGTGCTCGGAATTGAAATTCGAGGGCACCGATGAAACCGCAGTGCCAGTAATTTTTTAAAAAGACCTTCATAGGAGTTGCATTTGCTCGGGAAGAGTTGTTAAAAAAATGGATTAAGTGTTAAGTGAAATAATGTTGTCTACGACTGTATTTAACTTCCAAGTGGTTTAACCCCATGTGTGGGAGTTGGGTGGAACCCACTTGAACCTAAATCCTCTTGATAGGATTTTGTGAGGTGGGGCCCACATGAGCCCCATCCCTTAAAATTCCCTAACATCACTAAAACCCCCAATTTAATTATGTGACACTCCCTCACATTAATGTTTCCAACTTTACTTCATTTAATTTTGACAAGATCGAGATTAATTAAATTAAGTTAATTCAAGTTTTGAATTTTGGAAATGCATGGGTTGGGTTTTAAATAAGAAGAGTCTTATTTTATTTGGGGTTGGTGGGTTGTGTGGGGAATTAGAGGAGATAGAACTCGTCTTCTTCATTGGAGAACACAAAAAACATCAAGACCTCGATGAAGAACTCCGTCACCGCAAGGAGTGATCTACGTGTCGTTCTCCTCCTCTCCGCAGCCGGTGTGAGATGCTATCCACCTTGGACATACGTCAACTCTATCAACTGCGACACTGACTTTTGACATCGTTGATGAGGTAGGGTTTGATTTTACAATTCAAGAATATTTTGACGATTCTTTGTTAAATTATTGTCCTCCTGTTATCAAAATAACGTGAGGTGGTCGGACCGCAAGAACACGGACGAACCTCCTCCCATTTTGATGTTGATCACCATCGTTCTTTGGAATGGAGGCAGCACAGTGCAATGGCCCCACGCGTGGATGAGCGAAATCGCGGAGAAGGAGCGTGACACCGTCACGCCACACCGATGAGGCCGAAAGAGGCCGCGGCTGAAGTCGGGCCACAGCGGAGGAGCGCGGCGCCGTCGTGCCGCTCCGGAGCGCCACGAGGCCGCGACCGAGGCGGGCTACGGTGGAGGGGCGCGGCGTTGTCGCCCGCGCCGGTCGAAGAGGATCCGCGACTATGGTCGCGGTGGTTCGACAGAGGCGGCCGGGCTCGGCCGGCCACCGACACCAATAAGAGGCGGGACCAGTGGGTCCCACCGTAGCCACACCGGCCGGCCAGAGGGCCTGACTATTTCGGGATGTCTAGGGGTTGTAACCCCCAGAGGTAGGAAAGGGCGGGCCCCTCCATGTGGGGACCGTCATTAATAAATGAGGGGGGCAGCCCCCCCCCCCCCCCGCCAGCGCGCTGAGCGGACACAGACAGGGGGGGGGGGGCTCCAACCCTCATTTTTGAACGGAGGCCCCCACGTGGAGGGGCCCACCCATTCCTGCCTCCATGGGTTACAACCCATAGACGTCTTGAAACGGCCGGCCACGCTGGCTGGCCGGTGTGGCTGCCACGAGACCCACCGGTCCTGCCTTATGCTGGTGTTAGCGGCCGGCCGAGCCCGGCCGCGTCTGTTGAACCGCCACGACCATAGCCGTGGCTGCTCTTTGGCTGGTGCGGCGTGACGGCGCCACGCCCCTCCGCCACGGCCCGCCCCGGCCGTGGCCTCCTGGTTCTACGGCACGGCGCGACGGTGCCGCGCTTCTCCGCTGCGACCCGGCTTCGGCCTCAGCCTCTTTCGGCCACACCAGTACGGCGCGACGGCGCCCCACTCCTTTTCCGCAGTTTCCCTCATTCCCGAGTGGCGTTGTTTCACTACACCACCTCCGTTCAAAACCATGAAGGTGATCAAAATCAAAAGGGGAGGAGGTTCGGCCGTGTTCATGTGGTCCGACCTCCTCTTGTTATTTTGATAACATGCTGCCAATAATTTAATGAAGAATCGTCAAAATATTCGTGAATTGTAAAATCAACCCCTACCTCATCAACGATGTCAAAAGTCGGTGTCGCGGTTGATGGTGTCGGCTTACGTCCAAGGTGGATGGCATATCACACCGACTGTGGATAGGAGAAGAACGACATGTCGATTACTCCTTGCGGTTATGGAGTTCTTCATCAAGGTCTTGACATTCTCCGCGTTCTCCAACGAAGAAGACGAGTTCTATCTCCTCCAATTCCCCACACAACCCACCAACCACAAATAAAATAAGACTCTTCTTATTTTATTACCCAACCCATGCATTTCCAAAATTCCAAATTTGAATTAACTTAATTAATCTTGAGATTGTCAAAATTAAATGAAGTAAATTTGGCATCATTAATGTGAGGGAGTGTCACATAATTAAAGTGGGGGTTTTAGAGATGTTAGGGTATTTGAAGGGATGGGGATCGTGTGGGCCCCACCTCACAAAATCCTATCAAGAGGATTTAGGTTCAAGTGGGTTCCACCCAACTCCCACACATGGGGTTAAACCACTTGGAAGTGAAATAAAGTCGTACACAACATTATTTCACTTAACACTTAATCCATTTTTTTAACATCTCTTCCCGATAAAATGAAACTCCAGTGAAGGTCTTCTTAAGAAATTACTGGTGATGTGGTTTCATTTGTACCCTCAGATTTCAATTCCGAGCACCTGTTTAAAAGTTAGAAAAACCCACTCATTCGTTCACTGAACGTACCCAAGCTAAACTTCAGAAATTGATTCTGGGCACACCGGGCCTTGGAATCAGGTGTCGTCGGAAACTGAAGACTCATAAAATTATAAAAAAATTAAGAAAAAATTATCCTTGAAATTTCTGGGTCTTTACATATGATGTGAATATCTATTAAATCTATGAATCAATATAACCAGAAACTATAGAATATGTTATGAATCAACACTGTGAAAGATTAAATAGGTTAATCCATTCATTCACTACCTGAATTATCACATTCAGTTGCATATTTAACTCGATACCTTCATCTACCTTCTTCAAACACCTCTCAGGGATTCGAACACAAAAAAATCCCAAACTAAAAGGAATGAAGGGTATACATAATTATGTTATATGGGTATCAAATTTTTTTATTAAAGAGAATAAAAACCACCCGAAAAAGGAAGGAACTAATTGAACGAATACACTAAACACTACATTAGTGATAAATGAAAAATAAAAATGAATCTATATCTCAAAATATACCATCCAAAGAAAAACCAAAAAGAAAAATGCGTACCATTATATTTACCAAGACAACTAAAAAAACAACTATCGGAATAAAGAATGAATTTTTGATTTCAACTCTCATATAATATATTTCACGCCATCATGACTTCAAATTACTCAATCTAAGGGTAAATAGGTCCCTATAAACACCTTCTCTTAAAGGCCTAGAATATCTATCACTCTCTTAAGGAATTTCATTTTATCCAATATATATAAATCTCCAAGTCGATAATATAAGAATCATTTGGATGTCTGAGTGAAGATTTGAAAAATGTAATACATCATATACCACCACAATATTTAATGTGTTTTTCCTATAAATTTAATTTCATCAATAATATGAATTACACAAAACAACATGATTCAATGAATAAAAACATACAAACAAAATTATTTTATTTAATGGTATAGTTGTCACATACCTATTTAATTGGTATAAATGAATATGACTAACTAAAATTTGAAATCGTATGGTTTACACAAGTATAAGAATAATTTAATTTTTATAATTTAATTTGTAATTAATATATAAAAGAGTTTTACATAATGGATTTGTTTTTTATGACACAATATTTTTATGCCTGAAAATTGTTTTCAAAAAAAAATCATTTTGAAAACTATTTAGTGAATTATTTTAATTTAATTAAATTTAATATACTCAAAAATTGTTTTTAACACTCATCTAAATAATATTTTGGAAAGAGATAAGAATATATCTCTACCTATTCTTATTAATATATTCTTCTAAAAAGAGGCCTTCATTGTGTTTTGTGAAGTTATTTTTTAACCTTATAGATATAAAAAATTGAAAAATGTATTACATATTTATAAACAAGAGGATAAAATTTGGTAAATATTTCTCTTTTGTTTTCAGTTAATATGTATTGTTACCATAATTATTACACTTTTTTAAGGATATAATGGGTAATATATTTTTATAATGTTGGTATAATGATTTATAATTCTTCTAAAATTTCTTTATATCCTATTGGATGAGTTCATTTCTATCATGTCCATCCTATTCTAAAATACATGGAAACTTTTTGAAATATTTTATTGAATATGACATTTAAGGTAATTTAAGAATTAAAAGTATACAATCTAAGTCACTTATAAATAAATATCTATAATGTGTTCTTATAATAATACACTAATTTGCAATAATATAATTGGTTAATTTTGATAATAAGGAAATATTTTCATGATTTTTGATTATTTATAATTATTTATAATTATTTTTTTTACTTTTTTTATTGAATAATGACATAATATATTTTTTTCAATCAACATTAAAATAAAATAAATGATTTAAAAAATGATCATAATTTTATAATTGGATTGAGTTATAGTGTTTAATTATTTTTTCCGTTACATATGACATAGTCAGGTTTTGTAAAAATAATATAATTAAAGTACATATTTATCATGGTGTCATTGAATTTAAATATAATTAACAGATCCAAAACAATCATTAATGATGTTTTATATAAAATAATATTTTATTAATTGATTTAAAATTCACAAAATAGTATCTTTTTTCATGTGAATGTAATACTGTGGATTATATCTTACATATTTCATGTATTATTCATTATTAAATTTATGGTAACTATCATAAAACAATAATATTTAAATAGTTTTTAATGTTGTAATAGTGAAAAATGATTAAAAAGGGTTTAATGAAAATGACAATTTTTAAAAGAAAAAAAATTCTATTTAAATTTAATTAGTTGATTTTATTCCAAAACCACTCCATTAAAATAATAATTAATGAAAATTTGATGTATTTAACATTATAATGAATTTATTATTTTTTAAACATTTAAAAAATTCTATGTATATCATCTTCATACTTAATAAAAGGACACCCATTTATTTTATTCATTACATCAATTTGATAATTATATTAAAAAACTATTATAATCAATTTTAAAATTCTGTATAGAAAATATTGAATTTATTATATCCTTAAAATCCTATACCTAGGGTCAATAAGAGAATATCTAAAGGAATTTTTAAAGGGAAATTGTTATAACCTTAACAAATCACATTATTTTTACTTCCCATTTTACCACCACATTACATTATTTTTATTACATAAAATAGTAAATTAGAAAAAATAAATATAATTACATGTTATTGTTATTGTTATTATAGAAAATCTATTATTCACCGTTAATCTCTTCAAAAAGAATATTAAAGTATCAGTTTAGCGTACATACATCTTACCATATGCACATCGTGATATAACTCATTTTCCATTATTATCATTTTTTGATGGACACTATGATGGGTATGATTCTTGTATATAATTTTTAAGAAACAACTATAGATATATAGTTATAATATATCATCTATGTTTTTATGTTAAATTAATTTCACAAAAGAAAAAATAGTTCATGGGAATGTGTGGGCTGCCAGCTTTACAAAGAGATATTATTGGTTCATCATTTACATTTTCATTGAAGGTGATAAAGATTTTATTTATGAATATATATGATTTATTCGAAATAATATTTATTCTATAATTCAGTATCATTATTTACCTTTCAATTTTTTCACCCATACAAAAATAAAAATCATGTTCCTGTGAATTCATGCCTATCATCTCTAGGAACAACGTAATTCATTTTTATATCCATACATATTATATGTAAACAAAATATATTATTAATTAATATATATGATATTTATATCATTATAAATATTATATATATTATGTAATAATGGTCACTATATAAATGAGGAGAATTTATAACTGATACATGCCTAAAAATGAAGAATTATTAATCTAGGACAATTATATTAATAAATATTCACTAATAATCATGTGATAATATGTGATAATTAAATCGTACATTATGTTGTAGATTTGAGAATTTTTCTGGAATAAATATATAATATATTCGTATTTATGATTCGGGAAGTTCAAATATATATGATGAAATATGTGACTTTTGGTAAGGGATTTATGATACAATCCAATTTTTAAAAGTGATTATTTATGCTTGAATAACGATTATGAATATTAATTAATACTTATATGAAAATGCTGATAAATGTTTTATTTGACATTGGAAATTTTGTAATAATAGGAGTTTTTATTATAATTTTCTATCTTAATTAACTCATGATATTGATAATATATTTTTAAGGAAGACCTTAATTTTTTCTCTCTTTAAGGAAAAATATATTTTCATCTATATATAAGTTCTCTAAATTTTTTTCATCGAATGATTTAAATATTACCATATTATTTATTAAAGACAATTTTACCCACGATTTGAATTTAAAATAATGTTTTAAAATGAATATTTTTTTCATTTTCAAAATAGGGCACCTTTTTTTACATTTTACTAACACGTGAATAGAAATTTTTTATCATATATTGCATGAAATGAATTCTATTCTTCCATGACCTCTAAATGATATCATGATTATTTCTAAATATTTCATGTTTATTTTCAAAAAATGTTTTTCATTTTATTTGTGATGTTATTATATTTTAAATAAGTAATTTCAATGTGAATAGTTTATTTCCCTCTAGAAATTCTCTTATGATTCTTCTATAGGATTTTCAATCTAGGACAATATGCATTGATATTAATAATGTTTTATTTTGGAAATAAACATGTGATACAATAATAATCATTTATGTAGTTATTTTAGGATTATGATGATGAGATGATTTGGAAGCCCATTTAATTTCAATGGGTTAATCAATGATAAAATGTTGTTGAAACCAATTTTCATTTCATGGGTTCTATTATGATTATATGATTAAAATTTTTGGATCTTTAGGAACACATATATAGAGTTTTAATTATTGGATGGGTGTATCTGAAATATATATCACTATAGTGATTTTTTTGTGTTTATATATCATGATATAATTATAGAATTTTTTTGATTTTCTTGGTCCATTTTGGGAATCTGTTCGGTTTGTTTTCTTTGATATGAGAAACCATAGATGATACTTAATACTTTATGAAATATGAAAATTGTGTTGATTCTTGATGAATTATTAATTTATCATCTTGATTTCCATACAAAACATATAGAATAGATTCTATACTTAAAAATGCTAACCATGTTCTATGAAATGAACTCAGGGGTAATGATTGATTTATATGGATTTCTCACTCATAGGGAATTTGACTTTTGAAATGGAAAAGTTTTATACCATTAATCATGTTTAATATCAATGTTATTTTTGGTATGTACATTTTTAGTTATATTCATGGAACCATACCCATATATTTATCTTATAATTTCATATGATCATCAATTAATATCGCATAACTTCACTGATAATGATAATATATTCTCACCCTCTCTTTTGATTAAATTCCTCATGTTTGAAAAAAGGATAATCTTGGAAATTTTTATAAGAGTAAAAAATATAAAAATATTTATGTTACCTATTGTATTATATTTAGTAAATATATTGACTTTTCATTTAGTATATAAGGAAACTAAATATTTTGATTCCTCATGTGTGTTTGTGTAAAATGTATTGAATAATCTTCTAAAAATATTTATTATATAAGTATGAGAAATGTGGATTTCTATAGTTTGTAACATGGAAAATGTTTAATAAATAATGGAATATTATGGTTTTACAACATTCATAGAAACCCATGGAATAACTCTATGAATAATATTACATCCTAATGTTTTCAAAATGATGTGATTATATGGGTTTCTTAGAAATATATACATTTTAGGATAATCAAAGTGGACATGGATTTGGAATATAGAATATAGGGGTTACAACCCAAAAAATAGTTGTTTGAGTATATCGTGGACATTATTCTAGTGCATGGTGTTTGTTACCTAAATAAACTACTAAATTTATAGCACTAAGGGATATTACATGGATAATTAACATTTTTATTTTCAACTACTATAAATGATTTCAATAAATTATTACTATGGATGAACTATAATAAACCCATTGAGTCATTAGATACAAACAATTGGTCTTGATTTATGAACAATATAAATTTAATTTAATTATTATTTTGTTTCCTTTAATGATAATTGTTTTTAAAACTTTTTAGCATAATGTATTGAATGATAATACATTATGTTAAAAACTTATGTGATTGATAAAACTATTATTTTATACATGAGATAAACAAATGATGTGATATATGGAATAAATGATATTTTTTCTATTTTCGCACATATTTTTCAAGAGATGAATCTTGATGAGATTAAAAATGATCCAAGGAGGGAAAATGTACATTTGAGTCTTTCATAATAAAAAATATTCCTTTTTTAGAGGGTATTATAATAAACTAGTGGTTTCAAGATGGATCCTCACCATTGAGATGTTATTTTATATCCTCCATTTATTTATAAAAAGTAAGGTTGTATTTCTCTTATAATATGAATATCAAAGTATATCAATAGTGGAAACATATTATGAATACTATTAAATAAATAATAATTTACTCAATGTAATGTGATGAATTTATGTGGGTATTTTTCTTTAAGTAGATCTCTCGAATGTGACGTAAAATGATGGAAATGAAATTTCCTATTCTAATAAACAATAAGGTTGAGTTACATGGTACATAGGATGCATGTATTAGAAGTCATGAATGGTATGATTGTAGTTTTATCATTTTCCCGAAAATAAAAATTAATTGTCTTATTGGATGTGTAAAACTGTGAAATGGAAAGGCATTCTCAAAAAGAGACTTTAGTAGTAGTGATTAAATCTTTTGATGTTCACTCATGGAAAAAATGGAAATTGAATTTTCCGATTGATTATAAGGAATTGATATGATATTGATGATCAACATAATTAGAATCATGAAAAATAAAATGGTTGAATTAAATTAAATCCATTTACATGGTTGACTTGATGTAAAAAAAACATTGTTATTTTTTATTGGATTAGGAGGTGAAATAAAAGTTGAAAGGTGGGTTATAAACTCTGTGAATATAGAAAGGGAATGAATGGGTCAGTCAATTCAATGGAGGATATGGTGACACAAAAAATTGCAACACCCATAATCCAAAATCCTCTTATTCATGGATTATGGTCATTATGATAACAAGTGAAAAGATTTGAATGTTTATTATAATGATCAGAATTAGTAATCTCTTGTGATCATAGGCAAAGGAAAATATAATTCAATCCTGACTACCAAAGTGGGATGCATGAATGAAATATTTACTGGTAAAATTATTATCCACTATATATAAACTATTATATAATTTTATTATGACACTATACAATGTTTTATATACACAGGATGCACAAATAATATCTAATTACAATCTCAATGAATAAATATTTTAGATGAAAATAAAACTCATAATCATATACTAATTAAATATATAGTATATAGTTCTAATCATATTTATATTTATGGTCATGATATTTCTAAAAAAATATTCATTCTCCATTTAGTTGAATTTGATATGACTTTATTCAATGACAATATTTCTTTTTATCGATCCCTAACCAATTAAAAAGGTCGTGAAGAACTTTTTTATATTCCAAATGAACCCACGATTATATATTTGTATATTGATGAATATAATGGTTCAGTGGAAATTAATTATATCTTCTGGGTCTTAATTACAATCCATGAAGCCTAATTATCAGAGATGGTTGGGCAGAAAATAAATATCGAATATATAACTATATTTTGTTGTTTGTGGATATATTTTTAGTAGAATTTAATAGTATTCCATGGAGTTGTGAAATTTATATCTTAGTATAACCCATACCTACAACTAAATTTAGTTTATGAACACAATATAGAAATTCTAAATTTGAGTTATAGTAATTGAAGATGAAACTCAAGGAAATTCATGATATGTGAATAATGTTTTCCAAGGAATCAATATAAGGTGGACATATTCATTTCATTAATAAGTATGATGGATAAATGTGACTCTTTATTGAATTTAAATAACATATTGTGATCACTATAAATAAAATGTATCCTATCTACTATATCAATGTTTTGTATGAATAGTTATAATGATATCAATACATATCCAATATTATACATAAATCTCGGTAATCTCTATTTAGGCTCAAAATTTAATACATACTTGTGAAGGATTTTTGTTTGTGGTATGAAAAATGTTAATTTATATTGATTCCATTTTATATTTAAATGAATCTTTTATCTCCATGGATTTGATTAATAATTACATTAATGGTAACCATGATAAATTTGTTGTAGTATTTATTGGTAAATTTTTTTTATTTGAAACATATAAGGTATATCATGAAGAACACTAGATAATTATACTAAAGACCCTATAAAAAGAGATTTTGAATTAAGATATATACCAACTGTAAATTTTGATGTTGAAATTTTCATTAATTGGTAATATAATCTCAGTAGATGGTATTTTTGTGTTCTCTCCATGATTGAATCTATTGATAAATAGACTAGAACATGAATAATTGATGATATATATATTTTTCATTATTTTTATTATTCTAATTGGTACATTGAGGGGAAATTTTCATGGATACATAATCTAATCATAAATTAATCTTGTAATGGATCTAATTTCTTTTGAAAAAATGAATGTGAATAAAATTCAATGGAACTAAGGTGATGGTTAGTGAGTGAAATTGTATGTAGAATTCCAAATAGTGTATAATGGTTTTTAATATATAGAGATTCGTAGAAGAATTATATGGGATGTGTTATGTGGTACAATTATATGGTTATAGTCTATTCCTTATGAAAATTAAAATTTCATGAGAAAAAATATCCAAATCTGGATTTATAGTAGATAAAATAATTTATTCACTAAAGATATCAAAACATTGTCTTTACAAGGATATATATTATATATATATATATCAATAATGAAATGTTAATTTATACAGTCACACAGAAACTTTGGAATATATGCTAGAGAATATGGTTATAACTGATTAAATATTATTAATTCTCAATATATTACATCCCTTGGAAGGGACACATGGTGGTATGTGATCTTTTTCAAATGGATCATTTTAGCATGTCCATGTTGAGGATAAAAAATGACCATATATTTATAGATTTTCTATTAATTAGTGTAAAATTCATGAATTAATGGAAGGAATATTAAATTTCTCAAATAAATTTTCAAAAATTTATATAAGTAAGGATTAAATTGGTTCATATAGAAGATGTGGATCTGAAAATGATGTTCTGATTTTTCTCTAAATTTAACCTTGATTGTGATGGAATAATAAGTTTCAAGAAAATTGTATGTATCCATTCAATAACAAATGTGAATAAAGAGATAATGGTTAAAGCACATAGTACATTATTTGGTATTCTCCCTATAAGTATTATTGTCCATAGAGATATGAATGATTATTTTTTGGTGGGACACCATAAATAGACTTATGGATTTTATGTATCTCAGTGCTTGTTATGTATGAAAATTAATGGAAGGAATCAAAATAAAAAAGTGATTTTACAAAAATTATGCATACCATTACGGAAATTTGATAATACCTTCATGGATTTTGTGATTATACTACAAAAAATTCATATAGGGCTGAATTATATTTCTGCTATAGTAGATAACAAAAGTATGTTTCTACACATCATCATTATCAAATAATATTTCTATCATTATCAACTATCTATAATACTAATTAATTAAGTGGTATGGTTTGATGTTGTACTATATTATGTTATATCTGATCATGATTTTAGGTTTGCCTCAATATCGTGAAAATGTATTCGATGGACTATAGATACATGATTATGAGTCAACAATTAATATCATATCTAGATGTATAGATAGTATATGTGAAACATTCAGACCCTATAAGACATTTTTATATCTTGATCTATGGAATTAAATGGTTATTAGGATCAACACCTTCATTTTTTCAAGTTATCATACATTATTAGCTTCAAATTAATCTTTCAAATAAACTCTTATGTGGACCACATTGGAAGGAAGGTAAAGACTATTATATGGTGGGATAAATTTGTAGAATGAAGCAATTGGAACCTGAGTTTGATGATGTAGTGATAGATAAAGTTAGATCCATATATTTTCACATAGGAGAATCTATGAGGTGAAATAAAATTTAAGCTATCAATAATAAAAAACATCTAGTGTTCGATGTTTGTGAAAAGGTATTTCTATGAAATTATCCAAGTAAAATGAATACGAGTTTCAAAAACATAGAAAAGATTAACCATAATAATATTATCCCCATTTTCATTATTAATTGATTTTGGATAGTCGGTTATCGATTCGTGATTCTACCGATCATGTCTCAGGATCAAGATGTGCTCTATATATATCTTATGAAGAAGTACATACACAATACATCACATGTATTTAACATAATGTTCATAAAAATAAATATTAATATATATTATGATGAAAAATAATATAAATATTTAATCATAGATATGAAATGTTATTAAACAAGGTTATTTTTTTATTTAATGTTCTATCAATGAATGAAAAACTATAGGATGCTTCTTGGGATTTAATGAATGTAATTAAACACATATATAATCATTATTATGTATTGAAACATTTGATATATTTTTTGAGAAAAAAACTTTTTAATTGAGGTTCTATTGTTACACTTAGATATTTAATGAAATAATTTTTTTTCAAATAAATATAATTTTATAATAGCTTGTATTTCATGTAATAATTAGTTTAGACAAACCCTGAAATAATATGTATATTGTATTATATAATATTACAATTAATTCAAATCCATTGTATTATAGGGTAAAAATAGGACTATCTAAATTAACAATTTTTCTATTAATTATAAATTTAAATATATTTCAAATGATAATAAAGTAGTTATCTTTGTGCCAACCCATTTGTATGTGTGCTATGTGTATTTATCACAAGTACTAAATTCATCTCTATTGGTTAATGATTTTAATAAAATTTATATACAATAATTTTAATCAATTTTATTAATATTAATCAATTATTATTATTGATGTCTTATAAGAATAAATCATATGATATGATTAAAAAATTATATTTCATTAATGTGTGTTTTTACACAATTTATGAATTTATTTTCAAATTCAATTCATAAAATTACTGAAATTTAATCATTAATAATATATTCTATAATTTATAATTTTAGGACAATATTATGTAAATTGGTCACTTTATTTTTTCCAATAATAATAAAAATAATAATAATTTTCTTTATCTCTTTAAAGGTATAATGAGTAAAATATTATTAAAACATTGGTTTATAGATCTGATTTTATTTTAAAAGTTCATTTATCTAATTTAATGAGTGTATTTCATCCAATTACATCAATTTATTCAATATATGACCACATGGTTCCATATTTAAATGAAATTCACATATTAAAATATTTAAGAACATCAAAATAGAAAAAGAAAATCTTGTACATTTAAATAAATCTTATAAGATCAATTAGGGAAAAATGAATTTTTTAATTGAGTTATAAAGGGTATTTTTAGCTTAATGAAATTATTTTAATGAAGGAAATTTAATTTATATTTTATAAAAAATTATATTTACCTTAAATGCTAACAAAACAATATAACAATATTTATTCAATTAAAAGAAAAATATAATTATGGACATTAATGATATTAAATGAAACATAAATTGATGGGTTGATACCTTTGATTCGATGCCCGTAACCGCTCGATTTCCCACCATATTTCTCCTAGAATTTAAATAGAATTTTATATCTCGAAGAGTCCAGTGGAGTTTATAATAATATACGTTGAAGGAGAATTACGCTGGCACAAGAAGGTATTCTATGATTCATGGGTTTAGTTCTATGTAGGTTGTAATCGGTTGGGACACTAAGTTAGCAGATATCATAGAAGCTCTTATCCTTTTCATCAGAGAGATCCCCTTAAGGATCTCTGGGATACTGATTTTGTTGCAGTGTGCAAGGCCTCGAAGATGGGTCAGATGGCTACTAGAGCGATTACGAGTTCTTCTTTCACAAGAGAAGAAAGTGAATCGATGATGAAAAAGTCGAGAGCAGTGGTAGTTTTGGGTTAGCAAGTGGAGACGTGCAGTGATGCTCCAGATGTGTTGGAGGCCATTGGGTAACATGTGAAGGATTTTCAGAGGCCAGCTATGGTTTCTCAAGGCGACTCCACTATTTCTGGAATTTTTAGTAGATTGAAAGGTGATTTAGATGTTGTGTTTTCTCTTTATGCAACATGTTTTATTTGAAGCAACTGGGTCAGCAGAACTGCTGGATTTGTGTAAGATAAGTAAATAGGTCTTGAGGAGAGGGATACACACTTGAGTACTGAGATGGTTAGGCAACTGGATTCATATTTACCCAGTGGTTCCATGGTGAGGGATGTAGAGGGTGTGTATCTAGCCTCTAGTGGAGACACCTATTTGCAGTTTCTATACATGGGTCATGTATTTTTCCAACCATAGGGGTCTAGATATGGCATCATAGGACATATGAGCACAACCTTATTATTCTGAGATGGTTAAAATGGGAGGTATGCTAAAAATTTCTCAGAACTGTTTTAATGTTTTGGGAGAGGAAGACTCTCAGATTTGTGAAGAAAGCATCGAGATGGAGGATACACAATGAGAGGACCATCCTCTAGTAGGGGGGATACTCAAGAGGAGGAATATCCAGTCCGAGAATCACCCGTTGAGCCTATAGAAGTGGGATAGGGAGAGGAACACTTTCGATCATCATCATGGAATGGAAAGAATAAAATTATTGATTCAAAAGGCATTATCAAGCATAACCGAAGGATATGAGGGGGAAAAGCCTACTCTAACTTACCAATTCCTCCTGTTATGGGATTTTAAAGTAAGGTTAAATGCCCTACGATGGGTACTAATAATGCAGATAACAATTACAAGAGAAATAGGAAGTGATATGACGACCATGAGGATGGTAAGCAAATAGGTGGCGCACATGCCAACGACTAGGTGTCTGAAGAACCTGTGGCAACAACAAGGGAAAATGATCAACAAAGAGAATGGAAAACTCAATCTAAAGAGGTTATGGTGGCAAGAAAGGATGATCTTCAGTGGCCTATGGAAGGGCCTCTTGTTAGTTGGTATTTCTTGGGGGATATTGATTCAGATAAGAATATTTATCAACGCATGCTCTTGGGTGAGAAAATGAATGAGGATTTCCTCATGATTAAGCTGATAAGGGAATATATTAATAAAATGACGAGTAGATTTCTCCCAGTGGAAGGTACATAATAGAAAGGGTAGTGGATTAACAAGCAAGACCGTAATTTGGTTAGAGGCTTCAATAGGAGAAACATTAGCAAAGAATGGTACATGCAAACATGGGAATACTTGGCAACTTGTTATGAAACAATTCTTGAAGATGATCCACGCTGCCAGGTAAAATCCTTTCAATGGAAAATATATAGGGAATTTTACTCCAATCATCTCAATCTAGTGTTTAACAAGGTAGTAGTCTCATTTGATGTTTGATCTGCTAAACTGTGAGGGTTCCCACTTTCCCCCTTAAAAGTGTTGGAAAAATAAAAAAGAAAATTTGGATGGATTAAATGATTTGTTTCCATATTGAAATTAATGATATTATTTCATAAATAATATATTATTAAATTGTATAAAATTAATAAAAATATTATCATTTCCTAAGTGAATTTAATTTGGAAAACAATATAAAAAATTTCTATTTTTGATTAATTTTTCTATGTATTGAATCATTAGTAAACCCTTAATATAGAAATATTTATTAACCTAGTTATATTAAAAATATTATTAGTAAAGACATTAATAAAAATGAAGAGTTTTAAACTACCACATAACCTATATAAATTTAATTGGACATTGTTATGTTGACCCAAGATTATTTTTCATTGAATCATGGTCTATTTGGGATAATTTTAATTGAGAATAAATTTATTAATTTCTAAAAATTTAAAAAATTTCATGTCTTTCCTATCCCTTCATTATAAAAGGACCCATTAGATTCAATTTTTTACACCGTATTTACCCTTATTTTTGGACCATGTTCTATAAAGTATTATCAAAACATTTATATTAATGTTATTGAGTAGACCAACCCTAGGATCCTTAACTAATTAACTTTAGGTTTTATTTCAATGAAAATTGATTGGCCTTTACCGAATGATTACATTTTTAGTATTTATTCTTAATAATTTAAATGAATTTTTTTATAATAAATTATTATATCATTAACCTAAATATATATAAGTGTTGTAATTAATTTTAAACTTCATTTATTCTCAAAATTTAGCTATCAAATGTGATGTATCATTCTTGTGTACGTACAACTTATTGTTTCCACGTAGTGAGAAAAACGATTTTTCATCACCATAATTCATGGATGGTAATTATAATGGTTATAGTGGTTATAAATTACAAATATTAAATAGTTATAATTTTTTAATTATAATATCACATCTACCTTTTTACCTTCTAAATTGTAAGAAAATGGCTACAACATTCGTTCGTATGCGCAGACTACAACATAAATGACGTGATGTGATTTTTTATTCATGGTTAATAAATATCGATGGAAATATGGATTCAATTGATAAATATATATGATTTATATTCTATAATAATGATTCATTAACGATTAATTAATATTTCCACTATTTTTTTCCAACCATAAAAATGTAAACAACATTCATGAATATGTATGACCAACCACCTCCTTGAAATGTATAATTCATCATTCCCTATATCGCTATTATGAATGACTAAAAATATAATAATAATTAATATTTTATATATCTATAAAATTTTTAACATTTTGATGATAATGGAAAAATGATCAATATTCAAAGATAAGGACTTCTAAAACAAAACATTTATAAAAATGAAGCAGTTATCTCCCAGAAATGATATTTTAATAAATATATATTAAAAAATAGTTAATAAAATGTCATTAGAAATCATAAATGATATTTAATATATTTCTATTATCCTAAAAAAATATATAAGAAATATATATTTATTATATATGTGGTTCTGACATGTATAAATAATGATGTGACATGAGGTATGAGATTTGTCATTCAATCCGATTATAAATCGGAATTTTTTATTAGGTGAGTTTCCACTACATAAATTATATAATATTTATATTATAATTATATTTAATTATCCTTATCCAATTTATATTTATAAAAAATACATAGTTTATTTAAATTTATTCTATTAATGTACTAATGTGATATATATATTATTTTTGATGAAAACCTACATTAATTATATCTTTTGATGAAAATGCATTTTCATCAGTATAAATGTTTTATAAAAATGAATAAAATGTTGATTTAAATACCACCGTATAATTATTTAATGTAATTTTTACATGGAATTTTATTTTTTTTAGAAAACAATTGGAATCCTTTGGTTATTTTCTAATCAAGATAGATTTTTTGAATTTTAAAAAAGTATAAAATGAATGTTTTAATTTTAACTATTGTTTCATAAATTTTATTTCCCATCATCATTATTTATCAATATAAGAATAATAATTTTTAATATTTAATGTTTCATCTCACAAAAAATGTTTTCCAAAATATTTAAGAAATTTTTAGATTATATAATAAATTTCATATATTATAAATTCCATTGATGTTAGATATGTTTTAATTGGTATATAAACCAATGATAAAACCGATATTCTTTTTTGGGGTTTATTTATGATAATAATGGTGGTATTATTATGAAACCAATTGATTCTCCATGAGTTATTCTATGATTAAATATTTATGCATCCTATTTTATATTTGAGGGATATGGTATTTTGATAACAAGATTTATTTGTAATATTTTGGTATAGATATGTTCGATTTTATTTATGATATTGGTAAGAAATGAATTATATACCCATACAATGCATTTGTTAATGATAATATCTCAATAGATAATAATAGGAGACATATCGATGTTTATGATCAACTAAGTCGATATACAAGATCCAATATGAGAATGAATGTGATGATAATGTATCTTTTATGTTATAATAATCATATTTTTATGCCTTATTAGTTATAAATTTATTTTTTTGTTTGTTAGAGTCTACATACATAATGGATTATATACTTATTATGATCCCATTATTATTTGAGAAGTAATTATTTTTCAATCCCCTTTTAGGAGGATTTCTAACTCAAATAATTAATTTCACTTTTATATGGTAATGTTTTTACGCAATGAATCAAATTTACGGTCCCTGATAGGTTTAGAAAGATCTTTTCAGTATATATCCATGATCTCATCCCATTATGAAAATCTTATGATTTCATGTGATCATCGAATTATATCTCAAATGTTTACCCTTACTAAGAATCTAAAATATGAATTTATTAGGTTTATTTTCCATAGGATATGATGAAGCGTCTACGTAGGGTATTTATATATAGAGTACTGAATAATAATATCATTACATGTAATTTCAATGATCAATCAAGAAATAATTTTTTAATCTAGTATTAAAATACACTAAACCATTATAGTCATAAAAAGTGTATTTTGGAAATTTATTGAATTTTCATCTAAAAAGAAATATTATTTATATATGAAATTTATGGGTCACTATACATAATGAAACCTATCTATATTAATTCTCTTGTCCATACAATAAACTAATATTATTATTCAATCTGATACCATGAATGGTCAAATAAACATGATTGAGTTCATTACCTGAATAAAAACCAACAATTCAAATGGATAGGAAACCATCAAAAAATAATTGTCACCCTCATAAAAAAAGGGTCTCGTAAATCAATTGGGGTTATCATTAAGGAGGAACATCATTGAATTCATCATTTTAAGAACCATATTGATCTTCTCCATCATTATCTACACAATGTGGGGAACAAAAAATATTCCATGTATAATTTGAAGCATTATCAATGATGACAATCATAGTCTACAGTAAAATATCTCAATGAAGGACTTACTCAAGGTTCAATGGTTATTTTTATTCAATTAAAACTCAATTAATTATATATGTCATAACATTGATCCACCAAAATACATGAAACAATTCCACAATAAGTTCTATTGTGTCTCAATGGCCCACTACATCTTCAAATCCATTAGGGGGTGTAAGTTAGTTATAACACGGAATGAGATCCAATGCTATGATATAATCCCCTCTATAATAAAGGTGTAATCCAAGGGTATTGTTTGAATATTATGATTCTCATATCTCCATGAATCCTCATCACGTCATCTATGTAAAGTCTCTGTCGTACCTCCATGGTTCCCAATTATTTGATCACATGTTTGTGTGATGACTTATTTTGATTGTCCAAAATAACTCAAATAATATTATATAATCCATAATCATAGATATAATTTTTTTAATCCATAAATAGGTTATTACATACACTCTAGGGGACATAAAAGTTCTACAATAATCTAATAGGACATGATTTTTGCCTTATTCGTCTATAAAACAAGACATAAAACCATTTATACTACCACAATACAAATTATTATTAACCACAAAAACATAATCCTATAGCCATGATATATTTTAGACTTATAATGGTGCATAACCAGAATCTAACATAGAAATTTAATTTGGAAATCCTTATGTATCACCATCAAGATGATCATTATTCCCATTAACATAAAACTATGATTTTGTTGTTCCTCTATTTAAAATTCCAATGGAAAAGAATGGGGAGTCCATTAATCCCCATTATAATTTCAATTTTCATACCAAGGGTACCCATGGGTTTTTTTGTGTTCTCCTCCCATGGTATCCCTTGTACACTAGGATTATATTCCCAGTGTCTCCTCTATCCACCTAGTCCGTGCTTCCTAACACCCAAGAAGGCATCACCTCACCCTCTCAACTAAATCCTCTAAGTATATGGGTTGTAACATTAAATAAAAATACTGGGTAACAACATATATCTTGATTTTCTAGATTCAGTAAGGGATTCATTTATAATGAGAGAGGGATATATTCCTTGAGATGCTTTACTAAATCCTAAATATTGACTAATATGTTGTAAAATTTACCCAAGGAACAATGAAAAATAATTTGAATAATAAGATTCTATTTTATAACTATGGTCCCTCTTTTGGTGGCCAGATACATAAAAAACCTCACTGGGGATAATAATCACCCAGGATCCCTCACCTGGGAGACCAACTGCATAGGGTCCACTCCTGGATGACCAGCTTCCAATGAAAGTCCACCTTATTAGACCATCAATTAGGGATATGCAATATAGTGAACCATCACAATTTTATACCAAAAATATCTAACCATAAACCATGTATTCCCACCTTCAAAATAATATTCTTTTTCTAGTACATAAATAAAAATTAATCCCCCTTTAACAATGTCTCTAATTTTTGAATGTATTGACTTGGGAAAATACACAATCCAACAAAATTATGAGGATATTATTTGGGGATCATTGATATTACCTATTCAATTAAAAATTATAATTATTTTTTATTTCCATAACATTACCACCATGGTATTTAAGGTTCTATGGTTCATTTCAATTTTACATCCCTCGGGTAATGAGGCCACTAATACTATTGGTGGTGTGGGAGCCTTCCAGTTTCAGGAATCAACATTGATAACTCATAATATTTTCAAATTGAGAAATAATTTTGGAATAATGGACATATTCTACTTTACATATAATATATTTGGGATCCCCATTCTTTTGATTAGAAAATGATAGGTAGATAGAAATAGTAATCCCTCTTGGTGTAAGACCATATTTTTCCTTTCTGGATATCCCACCACTATTCCATCCACATCCATCAGCTGGATATGAGATGATATATACATGGGAATCCCACTTAGTGTATGAAATATAAAAATTTCACAAGAAATCATATACTTCAGTCCTTATATACCCCTCCCTCATCTACTAGAATAAGTAGAACAAAGATCAAATTTTAGATTATAGTTCAACTGTAAGTATCATTAGGAATCAATTATGAAATGACTTAATATTGTAGTATTTATTGTTTATGACATTGATGAAGACTCATTTGATATTTAGGGAATAAGTATATTATATCACTAAAATTATAATAATTATTTTGAGAGCTTCCCTTATAGGTTTAATCCCATATAGTACTGAAGAATATGAGATTTTATTCTCATCATGAGAAGATATGTAGAATTCCCCTCTGAGGATTAAACCCAATTCCCTAAACACATAACTGTATTTATATTGACATATTCCTAATATGATCCTAGATCCACATGGAGGGATACATTCCTTCCAGGTCATCTCAAATATAAAAGGATTTGTAAGTGTACACCCGACACTAGTCATCTCAAGGATCCTTTTTCATTAATTTCCTTTATATATAGTATTAAAATTCATGGTGTTATATTTATGAAAATATATTAAATGGTATGACATTTCATGTTAAGATTCACTAAACATCATTGTTCTAATTCCTCTATCAATGGAAATTATGGAACCACAATAGGGGTTTGATCGTAATTAAAAAAACTCATCACCCCAATTGAGAATAACATTGTAGAGTTCCCAACAACGTGACTTTAATAAATTGTTATTTAAATTTAGGCATCAAAAAATAACAATAAAATATGATTGGGAAACACTAGTATATAAAAATGGTTCCATTGATGAATAACTTCAATTAGATAAAGTTCTTATCATTGTGGGAGAACCATCAGTCGGTATAGATAGTTCCATGGATATGAAACCACTAATACATATTGATTATAACATTCATATATGTTAATATCCAATTAATAATATAACAATTTCCATGGGAATGGTTCACTAACATTTAATAAATACATAAGAGAGTCCTAGAATATGAATTAATTCCATTAATATATTGTGATATAGTAGACCTCCCATCCTCACAAAAAAATGTGAGTCATATGTGTATTTGATAATTAATCATGATAACAACCTTAAATTGGAACTAATTTCTGTAAATAATTATATATATGTTAAACATTGGGTTTTTTCTAAGAATGATAATAAACCCTAGTGAAAAATATCACGAATGATTGGGTAATTTCCCACATACATATAACAAATCAAACATTGGGGATGAGAACAAAAATGGTAAACATTTTGTGAGTCTTTCATCAACAAAAATAACTAATATTCCTATATTATAATAAATTAAATCTACATAAATTAATATATAACCAAGTTGAATCCTTAAATTTAATTTTTCAAGTAATAATTTTTTTATTTATTATTCTATGTTGAAGGGTGTCATGTGATATTTTTATTCATTATCATTAGGGACAACCACATGAACTAGCGTGATAAATTTTTTTTCCTAATAATCACAAGAACTATTTTCATCTTTCTTTAAATGAAATGGGTCCTCATTAATAGAGAAAAAAACATTATCTCACCATCATTAGAAACCCATGTTTTTTTCACATTAATTCTTGATTTATTACATAGTAATATGCATGATAAAAAAAAGAAGATCAAGAGTTCTTGTGTATATGGGTAATTAAGTACATTTAAAAAATTAATATATTTAGTACATCTTATTTTTTGAAAGCATCCTTAATATTCTCATAATATTACATCGTTCTCAAAAATACATGGGATAATTTGGGGACATACATAAGAAATGGGTGAGCTAGAAATCATTCTAATGGAATTAAAAAATTACAAGATGAATTTTTTGAATTTTTTACAAAAATATTTTACATGGGACCTAAAAGGTGTTAGAATATGAAACATAATAATGGAGGCCAGATATATCATGACAACATGATTACATCATGGGAATGCTAGAAAACAATTAATCCTGACATAAAAACACAATACATGGTTAACCACAAAGACATAAATACATAATTTAATTAGGATTACATCCAACCAAAAATTAATGTATTCTCATGTCACTAAAACATTAACCAATGTATTTGAGTGCTATATGGGAACAACCATAATAATCATATCATGTATATGAATATCTGTTCCATATAAATCACATAACAAAAAAATATTTTATACCATTTAATACCATGTTTAAGGATTTTGAGTTACATACATGTAAGTTCCCATATAATAAGTACAAGTTCT
This sequence comes from Viscum album, assembly GCA_963277665.1. Lineage (NCBI taxonomy): Eukaryota > Viridiplantae > Streptophyta > Magnoliopsida > Santalales > Viscaceae > Viscum > Viscum album. The sequence goes on along the minus strand of OY728144.1, from coordinate 406,256,117 downwards.
TAATTTCTTTTTACATTGATGTGATATGGGTATGGGTATTCATTGCACAGATTTTTTCCATGGAAATTTAGGATCAAAATTATGATGTAGATGCTCAATATACAAGAGGGGGGGGGGTGAATTGTATACTTTAAAAATTTCCTTAAATAAGGAAAGGTCTATGTTTAACAAAGTTAAACTAAGTAAATTCATAACACCTCTAACACTAATTGTAGGATTGGTATAGGGTATGAAGTTACAAACTTCTAGTTCTATGCACTTGCCTAAATTAGGAAAGTGATTCCGAAAAACTAGTTCCGGAAATATGGATCTGAAAATTTAAACTTAACCAAAGATTAAAATATGAGATTCTACCTTAAAACGTATAGAATCTAAACTAATCAGATTAAAAGTGTAAGGAAATATAAGAATTGTTATAATTTTCCTTACAATATGAAATGCATCTGAAAAACAAGTGTTAAAACTACTAGTAACAAGATATAAGTCTTTTAACCCAAAGATAAGGGTATCCAACAACCTTGGACAAAGGTCCCTTGATTTATACATTCAAGCAAGTATTTCTTAACCACACCTAGGTAAGCCCTCGATACGAAGATCAGAGTCTCTGTCATGCTATCCCCACAAGCCCTCAACTTCAAGGTAGTTGGATCCTCTATCTTCCTCAGCAAGGAAGACCGCAACTTTAAGGTAGTCGGTACCTCTGTATTCCTATCCTCGTAAGCCCTCGATTGTAATCACCAACAATCAGAGTCACAATAAGCAAGTCTGCACAAGGAAAAGTTTGAACAAGATGTTCAAACTTTCTACATGAATCTTTGAGAGTTGATAAGAGAATATCTCTCTAGAAATCACTTCAAAAGCTTGTAAGAACTTATGTCAATGTACAGTCTCGAGCTCGTTCAAATGAGCTCTTGTCTACAGGAAAATTTCCAACAGTTGGCTCCCTCCTCCAATGGTCATATTTTCCTTGAATTTCAGAGGGACCTATATACGCGTCACTTCACCAATGGTTAGTTAGAAACCTAATAGACAACATCGTTTTATAACAAAACATGTGTAATTGAAAGAACGACACCATTTTATAATGAAACGAGTGTAAGAATAAGAAAAACTAAAGTTCGGAATGTAAGAAAATAAAAGTTCAGAGTCTAACCAAACTGAAATTCATATTCTATAATAAAAGGATATTCAGATTCTATTTTATAGGTATTCAGAACCTGAATTCTGTAGAAATCCAGAGTCTGAATTTCTTAAGGAAATTTGGAGTCTGGTTTCACCAGAGTTCAGAATCTGAACTTACAGATTTCAGAGTCGACCTTGTAGTTGTTTGAAGTCAAACTAGTAAAATTTTTAAGTCGAACTACTAAAAGTTCAGAGTCGAACTCATAAATGTTCGAAGTCGAACTTGTAAAAGATTTGAGTTGAACTCATAAAGGTTTGCATTTGAACTCATAAAAGGTCGGAGTTGAACTAGTAAGAGTTCAGAGTCCAGAATTTGGAGTAGAACTATATGAGAGTTCGTATCCAGAATTTGGAGTCGAACTACATAAGAATTATTATCCGGTATTCAGAATAGAACATTATTAGAGTTCGTATCCAGAATTCAGAATGGATCTTCATTAGAGTTCGTATCCAAAATTCGGAATGGAACTTCATTAGAGTTCGTATCTAGAATTCTGAATGGAACTTCATTAGAGTTCGTATCCAGAATATGGAATGGAACTTCATTAGAGTTTGTATCTAGAATTTGGAATGGAACTTCATTAGAGTTCATATCCTGAATTCAGATCCTATAACAGAATGATTCATATCTAAGTATTATATGACTCTGAGATTTTGGGTATGAATTCTATTTTTAAGAAAAATATTGTTATGTATAAGGAAATATAGGTTAGGTTAAATTTCCTTAAGGAAGGAAATTTTCCATAGAGATGTAAAATATATATTTGCTTAAGTATAAGGTGTTTGTGATTTTCAAAACAATAAGGAATGTAAAATTCATAAGGAAAACCTTATTGAGTCAACAATCCCACCTTTTTGGAAAGCACAAACATCCTTATGGAAAAGAATATAATGACAATGAAAAATTTCCATTAGACTTTGAAATTAAAACATATCTCCCTTTGTTCATGGAAGATAGTGAATACAAATAACTCCCCCTTAGGAATTGAAACTCTAAGGATTGTATTATGAATTTCTGAAGTGGAGTTTTCATTATAATGGGAATTAAAAACTTCATAATGAGAATATCCCCCTTACTTTAAGGATATTTCACTTAGAAATTTTTTCTTCTCCATTTTAAAATTTTCCTTCTCCCCTTTAAAGTAGTTCTTTTTCCCTCTCCCCCTTTGTGATTTTCAAAAATAATTTAAGGGAATGAAAAAGAAAATATGGTACCTAAAACATTATTATATAACAAAGATATTTGAAGAAATTTAAAACCTTGTGGAAGATGCTTATTCCAAAGGAAAAGGAGGACAAATAGAGAAATCCGATCTTTTTTTGCATTTGGTTTTCCTTGTAAATTTTTTTATCTCTAATGAAAATTTGGTTGGTTGTATCTTGTAATATACTAATGTTTCAGGTACCATATTTTCTTTTCTATTCCCTTTAATTCTTTTTGAAAATCAAAAAGGGGGAGAAGGAAAAAGAACTACTTAAAAGGGGAGAAAAAATAATTTAAAATGGAGAAGGAAAAATTTCTAAGTGAAATATCCATAAAGTAAGGGGGAGATTCTCATTATGAAGTTTTTCATTCCAATGATAATGAAAACTCTACTATATAAATTCATAATACAACCCTTAGAGTTTCAATGCCTAAGGGGGAGTTAGTTGTATTCACTATCATCCATGAATGAATGGAGATAAGTTTTAATTTCAAAGTTTATTGAAAATTTTCAAAGTCCTTATATTCTTTTTTCTTAAGGATGTTTGTGCTTTCCAAAAAGGGGGAGATTATTTAGTCAATAAGGATTTCATTATGACTTTTCCATTCCTTCTTGTTTTGAAAATCAAAAACACCTTATAAATAAGCAAATATATATTTTACTTCTCTAAGGAAAATTTCCTTCATTAAGGAAATTTAACCTAACCTAGATTTCCTTATACATAAAAATATTTTTCTTAAAAATCAGATTCATACCCAATGATACTACTGAAATATCATTGAAAAAGAAATATTAGAAGATCATATATGATATCATATTTTTTTATTTGGTACTTTTATAATTTAAAAACAATTATTTAACTATTATACCAGAGTTTAACCATCCCTATATTAATGTATTGTAAAAGGTACGGGGTTTTCATCTCACTTTTTATTGTCATGAGATTCATGCTATATTTCCACTATTTCCATTTTTGTAGGGTATGTACTACCAATGATAGTATTATATGTGTAATATTCCTTAATTCTTGGGTATTTATATCCTCATAGTATGATACTTTCTTCATGGGGTGTATGTTTCATAAGTTACCAAATCAGTAAGTGAATTTAAAATTCCAATTTCCACTCATTGGGCACTACACACACTTTATTGATTATTTTACTCCAAGATTATGATTGTAATAATATCTATTAATTATGTATTAATTTCCACTTACCTTTCTATGGATATAACATTTATAGACATAATGACTCCATTGATAAATTCACAATCCATTTATATGAACTTTTTAAGGGTAATCATAATTCTATTTTCATTCATTAAGTTAAACATCCACGTCATTGGTTTTATTTTTACAAGAATATGTGTGAATGTAATATGATTTATTTACACTTAATATACAATTATATTGAGTGTATTTATATTTTTAAAACATAATTATTTCATTGATTTAACATTAATCTATGGACAAAGTCGTTATAATGTATTTTGTATCAATTTAAATTCCTCGGAGACCCCTTTGTCATTATTCACCAATTCTCTTTTATATGGTGTATATACTATCTTTTGACATATTATATCATGAATCCATTTATCCTCATGATATTATAATATTTTTATTAATGTTATTCTTTAATTATGTGTATTCTAGAGTCTATTCTTTAGTTAGGAACTCTTTAAATAAAATATTGTTTTAAATGTTTTAAATATTTATTCTTGTAAATATTTATCATTAATTTCCATGTTTTAAAAATGGTTTTAAGTATTTATTTATATTGACTATAATGTTTGGAATTAAAATTTAATTTAAATTATTCAAAGTGGTATGGGAAACATTGATTTAATAATCTTTTATAAACTAATTTTCTGATAAATAGTGTGACATTTAAATGTTTTCATGAAAAATGGGATATTTCTCTCAATTAGTTTTAAGGACTATTTTTGTATATGTGAATATCATTTAGTGTATTTTATTCATTATTGAGGTTGAATTATCATAATACAATCATCCATATTGTATTGAATGAGTTATGTCTGACTATGGATGTGCAATATTTATGCCATTCATTGTTTGTGGATAAAATATTGAGATTTGGTATGCTAGTTTTAATATGAATGTTTCGATAATGTTTCAACCTTTTCATATGAGGAATGCATTGGAATTAGTATGTGATGGGTGGATCCCACTATAGCTCATTGATGCATCAGTAGGTGTCATGAGACAAACTACTGTCTTGGAATGAGGTTTTGACAAAATCTTATTTGTAGTCCTGACACAAGGCCTGGAATATGTGTTTATGATGTCCAAAAATATGAATTCCATCATTATGAAATTAAATATTGGTATTACAAGTGATTATTATACTAGTAGAATATCCATGTGAATAATTAAATGGATTTATTCCATTTCTCTTTTCCATATTATGCTGATGTTGATGTTTAAAAGGATTGTGTTATAGTCTTATACATTACCATAAATGTTTATATTATTTATGACAGTATCCACTATATTTTTATTCATAATGATAATCTCATCACACCCCTTTATTTTGTTTTATTTTTTCCAGGATAAAAAGAAGCATATTATGATTAACATGAAGGAATAAGCTTAGGGATATAAGAGTGTTAAATGGGGACACAATGTTGTTTTTTATTACATTATGTAATGTATAACTTATGTTTGTATATAGTACTTCCAAGGCTACTAAACTGATCTGTATTTCGGGACATGATTCCTTTTATCATGCCAATGTTATGTAATAATTCCCAATTTTGTGTTACTGGGGTCGTCACGTTATAGTTTGTGTCATAGGAAGATTAGTACGTTACTTGGAAGCTATATTTAGAAACAACTCTGATTATAAAACAATACCCTAAGATAGCCTTTGAGGATTAGTATATAAGAACATCCAAAAATTTTGGTAATGTAAATATCATGTGGGTTTTCCAAGATATACATCCCCATCTGGTTACGAGCAGGTAGAGGCGGTGCTGGAACATATGTACCTAGGAGTGAATACTCCGAAAAGGAGTTTCGGGCATGACCTGGGGTATCCCGGTACATAACAACAGGCCTTGCTGCACTCTTGGTGACAAAACTCCCAAGGTATATGCTTACTACAATTCACATTTTCTTAAGAAATAGATAAAAATTATTTTAATATAATATGAAAATAAATAACCTTGGTTAATCCTAAGATGTTTTTGATTGAAAATAATTATATATGATAATATCTAAATGATTTTATGACTCACACTATGCTATCTGGTGTTAGTCAATTATTGGATTACAAGGAAGTCATTGTATCACTGAACATGATGTACAAGGTTTGCATGGTGGTGAAAAGGATCATCGAAATGGATTGTTGATAGGTGTAAAATATATAATGTTCATGCCAAATCACTTTTCCAAAAATATTATGTACAAAGTATAAATAAACCAACTCCCAGACTCATCAATGAAGAGAAAGGTTGTGAATGATGAGAGTTGAAGTAGTGGAGACCATGGAAAAATGGAATCTCAATTTCCATCATGTAGGAAATGTGGAAGGAGACACCTATGAAAGTGTCTCGATGAAACAAAGAAATTCTTTATGTGTGGAAAAGATGGAAATAAAGTAACAAATTTCCATGGAAAAGTGATGTGTACTATGGAAGAAAATAAAAATGATCCCAAGAATCTATTTACAGTCATTTGCTATAAATGTAGGGTACATGATCATTACCCTAGTGAATTCCCTATTCAACAGGATAACCACTTGGTCAAGGAAAAACCTATGTGGAAATAAATGGATGGAGAAATGTTTAAATATATTAGTTCACTTTGTTGATGGGATTAAATTGGAAGACTCTTATCTTGTATGTGTAACCCGACACTTTGTTATGTGGAAATTCTATTTTTGGATGAATTATCTTTTCTATTGTTGATATAGTTATAAATAACTATTTTGTTTTATATAATCCTTGAATTTGAGGCAATTACACGTTATTAAATTTTAGAATGAAATTTAGAGGTATGAGATAACATTTGTGGTGAAATTATGATACAATTGTTTTGAGGAATTTATCTCATTTTGGGAATGTTATAAAATATAGTTTGTGATAAAGGATAACATGCAGTCTATGTGCCCACCAATCCCGTCAGACAATGCTATGGGAATCGAACCAAAAAACATAGTGCGATTCGGAATACTCAACTACCATAATAAAACAAGAAGTCCTGGTTAGTGTGACTAATCATTTTTAGTAAAATGACATTATTTATCAATAATAAGTTGATTTTGGATCATACGTCTTATAAAATGTAGATCCTTCCTATTGGAAAATGATTTTATGATTAAAAGATAACTGCTATTTCGAAAGATGTTTGCTATGTTAAAACACTATATGCCTAAGGGAAATTGAATACTATGAGATTACATTTGAGGAGTAATGGTGGATTTTTATCTATTTTTTTATTTTCAATTTATAGAGATTTGGGTTATTTATAGAAATGATTATTCTATCATAGAGAATACATGATTAGGTTAATTACATTTAAGTCTGTAACTGTAAGATTAGTCAATGTTATTTGGAGATATAATTTAATGTGGAAGACTGCGTAATCAAATTCTTCAATGTTTTTGGATTCAATATTATTATAGATTATATTGAAGGATTTTAAGGACTATTATTTATTAAATGATATTTTTTGAACTTTGGGTATTTTTGGATTATTTTTAGAAATTAATATTAGTATTTCATTCTTTGAATGATTTTCTTTTTTGGATCATCTGATCTTGTACTGGCCATTTTGGTTTTGGTTAATCATTAAAGGCAATGGAAATGTATTGTTTATCCTTTTAGGATCATGTGATTCCGTAGAAGTTGATTCTAGCACTTCAGGTGTGACCAAGTCATCTCGAATACTCATTGTTAGAAAAAAATGAGTTAGTGGTAAAAATTTATTAAAGTATAAAACTCTACATAAAAAGTTAGTATATCTCTTTATATTCTTAGTCAATCTGATTAATAAATTCGTCAACTTTATGAAATGGAATTTAAAACAAAAAATGTTGTCTGTTTACTTTTCCTACTAAAAGATTAATGACTATTTTTTCCATCAGAAGTTTGTGTTTTTTTTTAAATTCCCGTGATCATGTTTTCTACCACTCTCCATCATAACATGACCCTTAGTTTATCTTCTATATCCATGGTTTCTTACATTGAATCTTAATATGGGTTATCTCGGGTGACCATTGTACTTCTATTTCTTTCTATTAATGTGATAGCTTAATTGAATCTTTTTCCAATTGGGACTTTCAATGATGTTCCCAAGACCAATTTTAAAATTTCGAGGATGAAATTTCCAAAAGGGGGAAGAATGTAACACCCCAAGAATTAATATTTAGTTATTTTCTTTAATTAATTCTATATCTTGTGCTACACACAACACCGAGTTTGAGCGGACCACAACTTAAAAAACTAGTTGTTCAAAAAGTAGTTATGAATAGTATTAACTGAATTTTGAATTTAATATACTCTATAATTTTAGAATCTATATTATGTGTTTTTTAGACCAAATATAAGGAAAAATTTATTTTTTCAGATAAAAGAAGTATTTTTAAAAAAATGAAATTTTAACACCTTTTAATGGGAAAACATTTTTAAAACAAATATTTGAAACTATTTTATATTCAATTTATTGAAAATAAATTTGTCTTTATAATCGGTATATAAAAATTTATTTTGAATAAAGTTTTAGTCATTTTCCGATAACATTCATATTTTGATGAATAAAGAAAAATTCTAAATTTTAATTGGTAACAACATTTGTAATTGAAATAATTTATAATTTTAAATTATGAATTTTAATGGTTTTGATGTATAATTATATTATATTGTTAATATTTAATACAGTTTTGATCATTATAAGTAATTTCAAATTTAAATTTGACATAAACACATGTCAATCTTTTGATAGTTTTTACTTATTAAAAACCCAGTTTTTGGTTTTGACAATTGGAAATAATTTTAAATTAATTAATTATAATTATATGTTTTCAATTTGGTAAAATATAATTCAATTTTTAATTTGGAATATCAGAATTTGGTTATGGTGAATTTTTGATATTTTTCTGAAAATATTCAAATTTTGATGAATAGTGAAAAACTTTGTGGTTCGTTCAAACAAACTTTTTATTTAAATATTATTTATTTATTTATTTAAGTCAATATAGATACATAATACCTATATTAGTTAAATTTGATTCATTGGAGTCAATTTTACAAAAAAATTTGATATATAAAATTTTATTGCGCTTTTTAAATTATTTTACCCACCTTCTATTAGCATTTGCAAATTTGCATAAAACGTAATTTTACTGCTTCTATGATTTGATTTTGAAAAATCCAACAGATAGAGTTAACATCATTAAGTAAAATGTGATTCAATAGGAAGAAAATAATTATTGGTGAATAGTAACTTTTGACTTTTATTTACCATTGTTCAAAATAAATTGGCTAATTAAATGTAAAAATGATATTATATTTTCCCTAACACATGTCCTAATTCTATTGGATAAGAATAATTTGAAAAAAAAATTAGGAATAAAATATGATCCTTTTGGGTCACATGGATTTGATTAGTACTGTTATTATTATTGTATTGAAAGAATAGTTAAAAGTATTAAATTCAGAGTTTAATAACTACACCATTTTAAATATACGATCATACATAAGAAACATTCGACTATAAATATTTATTTGAAATCTAAAAATATTTCCTACATAATGGTATTTTATTTACAATTTTTAGACAATAAATAATTAAATTTCATTATGACAAAATGATGATGCAGTAATTACGTTATTAATGAATGATTAAAATAATGGATAATATAAATATTCAAATATATGTAATTTGAGACTTTTGAGAACTCCACTAATTTTCTAGTTTAATATATCATGTAAGGGTTCATTAAATATTACATTTTTAAATTATTCATGTTTTTATGAATTTCACAAACACCAAATTCTAAATAGTGTCATAATTGACAAAAATGAGTTTTTAAAACAAATACTATGTTTTTGGATGGTATAATATTTCTAAAAATATGATGTTCTCCCAATGGGATTAAATAATATTATATATTTCATTAATGAACCCCTTGTGGTTCTTTTGTAAGTTTAGAGTATGTTTATTAACCATATAGTGTAAATATACAAGAAGACACGGTAAAAGTAAAACTATTTAACTAGTAGTTAAATATAAACGATACGGTTAATATAGTAAACTAAACCTATCTAAAACATATTTTTTGAGAAGATTTCGACCCATACCCACATTATCTTATAAAAAAATCAATTTTAATCCTTTAGAAACATAAAATGATTTATGATAAAATATTATTTCAAGGTTTTCCTAAATTGACACTCGCCTATCTTATAAAAGTGTACTTCCACTTCTCTCAAAATAACACCTCTAAAGCCTTTTCTCTCAGCCAACCCAGCCCAAATAACCTCCCAAATTCCATCAAATCATTTAATTGTCCTTACATTGATCATAAATTTATCCTATGGATCACTTTTGATCAACTCAAACGGAAACACCTGAAGAAGAGGTCATAATTTATCACCCTCTTTCAAGTTCTTTTCTTCTTCCACTTCATTGTTCATTGTTTTTTCCATACCAAAATAATAAATCCAGTACCTCCTATATAGTATGATTTTATTTTAAATATGATCCAACCATATTCATTATTATATCCATTCTATAAATAACAATGTCACTATTCTTGTGTATGTACGACTTACCGTCTCCACGTCATGGTGTAGTTTTTTATTCAAAGTCCTCATTTTTTGGATGTGTATAATAATGGGAAAAAATAATTTAAATAATAAATAATAAATATTAATTATTTTATATAAATGATATACTATCCATTTATATAATATTTCACCGTTAAAAGAATGATATTATCCCTCATGTGTACGTACGACTTACCGTCTCCTCGAACGCGATGAGATTCATTCCCCATCGTAAACAATCAAGAATAATTTTCATTATATGATTAAAAATTATTTTTATGAACTTAGTACTATTCTGGATGTGAATCAAATACCTCATATACGCAATCAACATGTCTTACATTACAAAACATATAAAAGAAAACGAATATGTTAACAACCAAAACAATGAAACTACTGAAATATCAGAATCAATGAAATTTTAAAAGATAATATATTTTTTAATATTTATGTATTTGATTCTTTTATAATTTAATAATAATTATTTCACCATTATACAGGAGGATAACCTACCCAATATGAAAGAATATTACAAAGTAATGGGTTTTCATCTCACTTCTTATTCTCATGACAGTCATGCGATATTGCCACTATTTCCTTTAGTGTGGTGTATGTACTTCCCATGATTTTATTCATTGTGTAATATACTTTAATTGGTGTTTATTTACATATTAATTTTATGATACTTCCTTCATGGGGTGTATCTTTCATAATATTGAATATCGGTAAGGGAATTACAAATTTCAATTACCACTCATTGGGCAGTACACATACTTCATTGATTATTTTACACCAAGTTTATGTATGGAATCACTATTTATTATTTATGTAGTAATTTCCACTCACTTTTCTATTTATATTCCTTTGATACACATATTCACTTCATTTATAAATTCACATTTCATTGATATGAACTTGTTAAGGGTAATCTTAACTCAATTTTCATTCATTGAGTTAAACATCCATGTTATTGGTTTTGTTTTTACAAGAATATGTGTGAATATAATATTATTGATTTACACTGAATATCCAATTATATTGAGATTACGTATATTTTTCAAAAATAATTATTTAATTGATTTATACTTAATCTATGGATATTTTCATTATAAGGTATTTCATCTCAATTTACATTCCTTTGAGAAATCTTTGTCGTTATGCTCCAATTTATTTTTATATGGTGTATATACTATCCTGTGAAATATTATATCATTAATCCCTTTATTCTCATCATATTATGATGTTCTGATTAATTTTATTCCTCAATTACTTGTATTAAAGCATCTCTTAATTCGTTAGGAACACATTAACTAAAATATTGTTTTAATTGTTTTTAATATTTATTCTTCTAAATCTTTCTCATTAATGTAAATGTTTTAAAAAATGATTGAAGTTATTTTCTATATGGATATAAATTTTTTGAAATTAAAATTCCTTTTAAAGGATTGAATGTGGTTTGGGACTCTTAGATTCAAAAATCTATTTTAAATGACTTATTTCATAAATAGTGTGACATTAAAATGTTTTCAAGAGAAATGGGATATTTCTCTCAAATTGTTTTAATAAATATTTTTATATATGTCAATATCCTTCACTATATTTTATTCTTTATTGGGGTTGATTTATCATAATACAATCATCCATATTGTATTGATTGAGTTATGTTTGACTGTGGATGTGCTATTATTATGCCATTTAGGGTTTATGGCTAAAATATGGACATTTCGTATGCTTGTTTTTATTACCAATGATTAGATTATGTTTTAACCTATTCATAAGAGGAATGCATTGGACATAGTAAGTGACGGGTGGAGCCCGTTATAGCTCATCGATGCATCGCTAGGTCTCATGAGACAAACTAGTGTCTTGGAACAAGGCCTTGACAAAATCTTATTTGTAGTCTTGGCATGAGTCCTTGACTAGGTGTTTATGATGTCCGACATTTTTCATTCATCATTATGATATTTTATATTGATATTACATGTGATTATTTGACGAGTATAAAATCCATGTAAATATGTAAATGGCATTGTTTGATTTATCTTTGCCCTATTATGAAGATGTATATGTTCAAAAACCTTGTATTCTAGTATTATACATTTCCTTAAATGTTTATTCATATTTATGATTGTTTCCGCTATATTGTTATTCTTACTGAGCATATGATCTCACCCCTTTCTTAGGTTTTTTTTTACCAAGATGCAAAGAACCTTATTACGGTTAAACTACATGAATTGGCTAAGGGATCTAAGAGTGTTCAAAAGGGACGAAATGAGTTTTTAATGATTTAATGTAATACTTATTTATGAATCTATTACTTCCAAGGAAACTAAAATATTCAGTCTTTCAGGACATGATTCCTTGTATCAGGCCAATTTATTTAACAATGAACTGATTCGGGGTAACTGGGGTTTGGGCGTTACACGTTCAGAGGAATGCTGCTCGCTAGAGGGAGCATCGCACGACCGAGGTAGAGGGTGGTGTGGTAGAGCTTATCCAGGTCAGCCATGTCATGCGAACATGGGAGGGAGCATGGCAGCGTGAGAGAGGAGGGCTCAATTGCATATAATGGGAGTTGTTGTTAGAGGGGGGGAGGCGTGCCAGAGGACCCTCGGTCGGTGGGGCGAAGCACAAGCGGTATGGGGAGGCGGTGTTCACTGAAGGCTTATGCTAGAAGGGGGATATGGAATGGGTCACTAAGATTAGGGGGTGGGGGATGGAAGACTAGGGTTTCAAAAAAAAATTATTATAATAATAATAACATAAAACATAATATTAACATAAATCTAAAAAATAATATTAATAATAACGTAATTTATAATATTAATAAACTAAATGATAATATTATCCTTATTATTATTATTATTATTAAATCGTTTTACAATTATTTTATTTTATTATATATATATTTTAATTTAATATATTATTATACATTATGAAACCAAATGACAAATAAAAATTTCTGCACCCACAAGAAATCGTGTCGGTGTGTGACAGAGAACCCTTTTTAAATCCAATATTTGACACTATATATATTTTTTCTATTTAATCAAATAAAATTATTATTTTAAAAGACTAACATAAAAATTTACCTTCGATGAATTTTTGGTACTTTTCTGATAACTTTTATATTTGGATTACTATTAGTAAATTGTTCAAATTATTTATAGATTTGATAACTAATTAACCATTTATTCATGTTAAGGTGTTATGTATATATAAATAGAATAATTTTAATAATTTTTTATAGTTGATGTTGAGATTGATGAATGTTAAACTATCAACCTTACAATGAGATGGCAATGAATTTGTGATATATTGTGACATATCAAAAAATGGATGTGGAAGTGTTGTTATTTATAATTATAAATGTATAACCTATTCATTTAGGTAGTTAGTGATCCATGAACTAAAACATATAACTTATTTCCTTCAGTTGGTAGTTTAAAATAACTATTCATAATTCATATGATAGTTTTGAGGTAAATCTCTATTAACATTCCATACATGTCGGATCAATATTTTCTATTGTTCAAATGTTCATATAACAGTAGATTCCAGTTAATTATTCCAATGGAACCATATGAAGTGTTTTAGAGTAATAGATATCATACTCAATCATTTTAGGATGATAATTTTTCATCGAAACTTACAGGCTCTGATAGTGTTGTAGAGAGAATTTTGAAATTAAAAACTATAGTGAATCATATTAATGAAACAAAATATATGAAAAATATCCTCCATGAAAATGAAGAAAAGATCTTGAATTTTATGTTCGGGAGAATGTTATGTTTAATTTATCTCTATGGGAGGTTATTTTAGAGCTTTGAATGAATGGAAAATAATATCCCTTACACATAGGTCATTTTAAAATTTCATGAGTAAATAGTAGTTGTGTCATCCCATTTTGAAATGCCAACAATCCTATCAAAATAACATGAATTTTTTTATCTATTTATAAATGATGTATTTTCCAAAAATAAATATATCTTCTCTTTTATGAGGAATAAAAATTAGAAGATAAATTTTTTACTGTGAATAGCCTACACAATTTGTAACACTTGGTAAAAGTTGTTCAAAATGAGGTGACCCAATTTAAGACATCACACTATAGAAGTCATATTATTGAAGAGTTAAAGTGGAAAACTAAATAAATTATAATAATTACCTACCCACATTTATTAATGACATAAAATTATTGAGGTTTTGAGGATGAAATTTTTGAAGGACTGAATAATGTAACACTTGATGTTCTATTATAGTAGGACATTTTCTAGAGAAATAAAATGTCAATTTAAATTTATTTATTAATATTTTCTTATAAAAATGAAAATTATCAAATCTTTATTATTTTATCTGATGAAATCAATTAATTATATTAGTTCTATATAAAGTAATTTTCTTATTATAATTTTGTTGATATTTTTGTCACGACCTATCCCCCGGGGCCCGTTCCATGACTACCCCAAGCTCACCTTCCATAGGCCAGGGGATGGAGACTAGCACCAAAGGCTTAACTCCCTACATTTAGGAAGGCATTGAATTTATAACTTGTAAACACACACAACCTATCTCACTGTTGGATACAAAACACTAAGTAAACTGTATATCAAAATAGTCCTGAAAAGTAAAGGGGTCGGAAATACAAGCCCAACTGTAAAGTACAAGGAACTGGATAAACATGTACAACTGAAGAAAAGAAAAATAGATATTGGATCATCCTCAGGGATTCCTAATTGAACGGTAGGTACAAATTGCGTCCTCAGCATTCAATGTTCATCTATCTCCTCTGTTTACCATTACGCTGTTTGGTCCACCTCCGGGTACCGTCTAGTCCAAATACTCCCAGACTCAGTCAGTGCTCTCTGTCTTCTACAACCAACACAACGAGGTGAGGGAATAGCCCAAGAAGGGGTGAGTATAATGATACTCATCAGGGGCTCCGAGACCCTCTAGGTCTCACAAAATCCATCAAGGAAAACCCACAACGTATGAAATCAACAGATAACCCAACTTACTTATATGACCATACATATACCTAAGTTATCACATAATCCACCTCAATCATGAGGTAATCAAAAAAGGTACTGAATCATCTCACACAGATATACAACTTATGTGGAGAGATTGAGATTTTTATATGTAGCCACTGAATCATCTTCTCTGTCAAACCCATGTAGGATCCTGGTATAGTAATTAGAGATGTTGAACCCACTTCAAATCTTGGAATAGTAGTCAGAGCTGTCGAACGCACGTAGAATCCCAGAATAGTTGTCAGAGGTTTTGAACCCACGTTGGATCTGGGAAGAGTAGTTAGAGCTGTCAAACCCATGTAGGATCCTGGAACAGTAGTCAGAGATTTAGAACCCATGTAGGATCCTAAATATTAGTCAGAGCTGTCGAACCCATGTAGGATCCAAGAATAGTGGTCAGTGCTGTCGAACCCATGTAGGATCTTGGAACAGTAGTTAGAGCAGTCAAACCCATGTAGGATCCTGTAACATTAGTCAGAGTTATCGAACCCATATAGGATCCTGGAACAGTAATCAGAGCTGTCAAACCCCCATAGGATCCTGGAACAATAGTCAGAGAGCAGCCAGCCATAGGGTTCCCTCACAAAGCACGCTTGAATCAGTGTGGGTCCTCTATTCAAGCCAAGTGTCGATAAATCAACAACCATGATGTTTCACGAAGGAGTATCCTAATGGTTCACCACGTCATTGGGGTCTCAACGCAACTGACGACATGTTAATTGGACGCTCGTTTTGTGAGTTATTAGCCTTTTAGTTCCGGAGTCGCGGTTGGATTCGTGTTTGATCCAACCTGACTGTATATCAAATATACCAAAAACACTAGTGGGGTAAAATATAAGGGACCTCCATGCTCTATGATTTCCAGTGCCGATGCTGGTTAATAAAATGGATATTTGGTGCCAAAGATATGGCCAGAAAAAGTAAAGAGTCATAGTGGGCTCAGGTCCGGTCCGACCTGGTCGAACGGACCCAGCCCGATGTAGTCTGGGCTGACTCGGTTCGGGTATGGCCGGGCCTGGCCCGTTGGGTTCGACCCGGCCCTATGGGCCTGACCTAGCATTCCATGATGGCAGCGAGTAGCGCGAGGGTGCGGACAGGCCACAGGTCGATGTAAGGGTGGTTCGGCCCGGAGGCGCCATGAGGGGCGTGGAAGGCGGGATTGGCCAGGCATGCATGGGGTGCAGCTCTGTAGCTCAGCCCGGATAGCTGAGGTCGGTTCGTCCAGCGCCGTGAGGTATATGGATCAAGCGCCTCGATCAGGATGGTCGAGGTTGGTTCGGCTAGCGGTGCGAGGGGCGCGACTCGAGTGGCTCGGCCTGGATGGAGGAGGCCGATTCGGCCAACGGTGGTGCGAGGCGTGTGGACCGGTGTGGTTAGGCTAGGGTGCACAGGAAGAACATGACGATATGAAGGCATGGGAGGATGTGAGTGTGTGGACGGCTGGGAGGCATATTCATCCGGGAGGATGCCGCATTTCAGCCCAAATCCATAGAGCTGGTTCAGTCGGCTGACGGGGTGTTCGGGGCCGGTTTGGCCGGTTCGGTCAGATGGAGGCTATCACCCGGGTGTCACAACAGGGGTGTGACGGGGCCGAGGCCGGTTCGGCTGGGGCGCGGTGCAGCTCAGACCATTTTTCCTAGCATATGGCGCAACCGGCGAGCGGCCTAGGTCGCAGAGACCATGGGGAGTTCGGTCATTGCCTGTCAAATTCGTCACCTCATCATTTCATCACCTCATCGTTTCATCACCTTATCGAATAACATCATAAAAGAGATCGACTAAGGGAGTCATGCAATGTTAGTTTTTCCTGCACCCTCTGCATTTAGGGTGATAGCAATCAGTCCATCAGGAAAGGATAATGATGAAAATCAAATTCTACATCCTCTACAATGATTCTTTCCCAATCCTCAAAATAAAAACCAAGGAAAGCATTAACATGCAAATAAACTCCATACTTTTATCGTTTTTCGTCGACAGAGTCATGGGGATGAAGATGGAGTTCTCTTCGTTCATCGCATCCGCTGCACACTTCCAATCACGAGCTCATGCGTTGGTTTGTTGATGACGATGAGGAAGGAAGGTCAGTCGAAAACGTCCCACATCAGTAGGAGTCCGTGGAAGAAGGTGGAATGAGATCGTTCTTCATAGTCGAAGGCATTCTTCATTGGGAGCATTGTTCGTTCATCATTGGCAAGTTCTTTCCTCTTAAAAGCCCTAATCCTCCTATGCCATCCTTTGTCCAACCAATAGAATTGGAAGCCAAGGTAATAGATTATAAAATATATCATCGGAATAAGAATTCAAAAATGGTGAATTAATTAAGTTGGCTCCACTTAATTAATTCATTAGGATGGCACAATAAATTAAAGAGGAGGATTTGGAACATTAAAGTCGGGGGTTCGAGACTCTCCCTAATTATGATGGGAGTTGAGAGGTCTTCCTCTCCCACCATTATTAGGGGGGATTTGTCTCTGGTGGTCCCCACATCATAACCACTCGCATGAGGGTAGGTTCAGGTGGGACCCACCAACACAACCTCTCATGGTATGTTATGGTCGGGTCATCCACACACTTCCAACTTCCAAATTCCAACATCCAATTCGAGGTTTTAACCAAAAAATAAAAATAAATATACAAAACATTATTTTTATTTAATTCATTCACAAAAAACCCAAAAAATTACATTTATTCTCAACCAACTGTTGTCAATGTGAAAGTATTCATAAGATAATACATGCGTTTTGAGTTCAATTGTGCCCTCAGATTTCAATTCCTAGCACCGGTTCAAAAGTTATAAAAAAACCGCTCGTACGTTTACTGAACGTACCTGAAAAAAAATTTAGATATTGATTACAGGCACACCGGGCCTCGGAATCATGCACCATCAAATTTCACAGACTCATAAAATTATCATGTATTTATTAAAAACTTTTCCATGGAAATTCCAGGTCATTAAATTCTCCCCAGCTAAGGGATATTCATCCGCGTAATCTAAAACTCAAACTAATGGAACAAGTGGTGGTATTGAGCACGTATCTAAGCCTCTCGCTCACATGTGCTCTCCCAGAGGTTCACGTGCTGCTAGAGAACACACACAAGAGGCATAGACCATCCATAAAGGACTCGATGCTGTCGATCCACAATCTCTACTAGAACCTTTGTGAAAGTCACCTGATCGTTGACGTCCATCTCTCCATGGTCGATGATTTGGAAAGGGCTGTTCATGTTTCTCATAAGTTAAGATACATGGATGGAGTCATGCACCTGATGCAACTAATGTGGAAGAGATAAGTGGAAAGCCACCTCGCCAAATCAGTGGAGTACTTGGAAGGGTACAATGAGTCTCAAAGATA
This sequence comes from Viscum album, assembly GCA_963277665.1. Taxonomy (NCBI): domain Eukaryota; kingdom Viridiplantae; phylum Streptophyta; class Magnoliopsida; order Santalales; family Viscaceae; genus Viscum; species Viscum album. Next base: position 406,237,556 of record OY728144.1, on the reverse strand, counting down.
ACTTCACACCTCAGCCAAATATCTGTAGACCTCGTCGAGGTGAGACCCGTAGAAAGACATGGTCGCCATCCTCGAACTCCAGAGGCCTCTATCTCCTGCCAGAATATGACTTCTACCTACTCTGTGAATTCTTTATCCACTCCTGGATGATCTGCACCATCTCCACGGTAGCTCGTGTTATGTCTCATCCCACTAGTACTGACTCCCCAGGGTCAGTCCAGCATAACGGTGTTCTGCAAGGTCGCCAGTATGATACCTCAAAAGGTGTCATCCTAATGGTGGAGTGATAACTGTTGTTGTATAAAAAATCCACAAAAGTTAAGTGATCCTCCCAGATGCGATCGAAGTCGAGGACACAAGCACGCTGCATGTACTCGAGTGTCTGAATGTTCCGCTTATTCTGACCATCCGTCTGAGGATGGAAGACAGTGCTCAAACTAAGCTGCATCCTGAAAGCCTCCAACAACCCCTTCCATAGCCAGGATGTAAAACGTGAGTCACGATCGTAGAAAATCTTTGAAGGTACTCCATGTAGCCTCACAATATCCTACACATAGAGGCATCCCAAGCTTTCAACTGAACCCTGATCTCTAATTGGGAGGAAGTGGGCATACTTGGTGAGTCAGTCGATGATCAACCAAATCGAGTCATGACCTCTGGATGTAGATGGATGTCCCATCACGAAGTCCATGGATAAGCCATCCTACTCCCACACTGGGACCTCTAAAGGATGAACCAAGCTTTCTAGTACCTGGTGCTCTGCCTTCGGTTGCTAACAAGGGAGGGACCAAGAGACAAACTTGACAACTTTCATCTTCATTCTCGGCCACCAGTGCTATTGCTGGAGATCCTGGTACATATTCCTCACTTCTGGATGTACCTCTAGAGAGGATGTGTTGAAATCCCTTAAAAAATCCTCCTAAAGTGACACTGGCTCCATAGTACATCCTCTAAAAAGAATGATGTTCTCCCCACTTTCAAAAAATACATTATGTGCCAGCCCTATTGATATCTGAGCACATCGTGTCTCACAGTCCACGATCCCATGATTTTCCTCCCTGACTCGCTGAAGAAGTGGGCGAGTGACTGTAAGAGACTAAAGGAAGACTACTCTATATCTATCCACAAAGGATATCTGTGAAGAAGCCAGTTGCTATATCGCCTCACCTAGCAACTGTATTCCAGACCTCCTGTGGAGTGCATCTGCAACAACGTTCCCCTTCCCAAGAGTATAGATTATCTCAAAGTCATAGTCCTGGAGGAACCTAAGCCAATGATATTGTATCAGGTTCATGTCCTTCAAGGAGAAGATATAACTGAGACTCTTATGATTGGAGTACTTGGTATAAAATTCACCCATCAGATAGTGTCGCCATATCTTCAAGGTGAAGACCACTGCTACAAACTCTTGGTCATGGGTAGCCTAGTTCAGCTCATGTTGTCTTAGCTGCCGAGAACTATATGCGATCAATGCTCACTCCTGTATCAGGACACACCTGAGTCTGGTACCTGATGTGTCACAGTAATATACGTACCCTACACCTTCCTCTGGTAGCCTTAAGATGGGGCCACTAGTCAGTATTTTCCTTAGCTCTTAAAATCTCTGCTGACATCTCTCTGACCATACAAATAGTTGCCCCTTCCTCGTCATGTTTGATAGTGGTGCTTCAACACAGGAGAAATATGGCACAAATCTCTGTTAGCATCCACCTAAACCCCATTAACTCTGTACTTCCATAACACTCTTGGGTGTCTTCCAAGAAATTACCACCTAAATATTTACTAGATATACTGCAACACCAGCCTCCGAGATGACATGTCCCAAAAAGTGATCCTCTTGGATCCAAAACTGGCACTTCGAGAACTTATCATAAAGTTTGTTCTCATAGAGTGTGTCCAGTACTACCTACAAATAGTTGGAATGATCCTCCTTATTAGTCGAGTAGATCAAAATGTCGTCGATGAAGACTATGACAAACCGATTGAGGAATGGACGGAAGAACCCGGTCATTAGTCCCATGAACACTGCTGGAGCATTGGTTATGCCAAATGGCATAACTGAGAACTCGTAGTGGTCATACTGACATCTGAAGGACGTCTTCTTCACATCATCTTCTCGAACTCTGAGCTATTGATTTCCTGATATTCTATCTTTGAGAACCACCATTCTCAATTCAGCTGATCAAATAGGTCGTCAATCTTGGAGAGAGGGTACTTGTTCTTCACGGTCACCTGGTTCAGGCGGTGGAAGTCGATACAAAGCCTCAAGATCTTAACCTTTATCATGGAGAACAAAATCCGGACTCCCCAGGATGAAAAACTCGGCTAGATGAATCCCTTCACTTGTAAGTAATCCAGTTGCACTAGTAGCTCAGGAAGCTCCACAAGAGCCATCTGATACTCTATAGTAGATATCGGTGTCATCCTATGGTACAATTCAGTGTAAAAGTCCACCCCTCTATGAGGTGGTAGACCTGGGAAATCATCAGAGAAAACATCCATGTACTGGTCCACCACTACAAGATAGCTCATACTCTTCACATCTTTTACTCCGAGTGTAAGGCAGGCCTACTGATGAGTGATCGGCTACACCCTCCTCTGAGTAAGTCTGTCCTGTGCTGCAAAGGCTCTCTTCTCACCGGTGAAGGTAAAAATTGTCCCATCCATGGGTACAACCTCAATATGTGCCTAATAAAGTTAATCTATGCATGGAATTTAGATAACCAGTCTATACCCAAGATAACATCTTAAGGCCTCAACGTTGCTACTAGGAGATCCCAGCCGACGATCTCACCTCGTAGAGTAAGCTCACACTACCGACATGAGTGTGTAATCATCGAATATACTCCCATAAGAGTCTCTATATGTAAGGATCGAGCTAATGGATCCATCAGAAATACCGAGCTCCAAACGAGGGCTATGAAAATGAAAGAGTGACTAGAGCCTATGTATATAGGAACTGCAACTAAGGTAGAGTAAACACAGATCGTACCTCGAATCATACCCAATGTGCCATGATTGTAAACCTCATATGGCTGGATCTGAGCTGTCACATGTCCTATTACTCCCTACAGTCAGGGTGGTCCTCCTGGTGGTGGTGGTTTTAACTCCTCGTAACATCATCCACTACTAGCTGCACGACCAGCTCCTCTTCCATGTCCGTCTTCACCCTTCAGATCACCTTGATCGAACCTCTACCTATTCCTGGGAGGTCCATCAACACTCTGGTGATCATATTCATGGAGGGTCGGATAGACTCAAGCCATGTGACCCTACCCAACACATTCATAGCACTTCTTGCTCCATGAATGACTGGATCTGTCTCGTATGCCTCACAAGACCGAACCCATGTCCAGAGGTCGTCCACTAGATGGTCTAGTCTTATTGTCTCCCTACGACATCTGTCTACTGACAACTACAGAATACTCCTCTATGTGATGCTCAATGGTGGGTCTCACTGCTGGTTACTACTCATCAAGGAATCTCTCTACTAAGAGGGCTCGCTCCAGCACCTCCTCCTGCGTCGGGATGTTGAGGGAGATCATCGAGGCCCTGATATCTTGCCTGAGCCCCTGCTCGATGGTCTGGGCCCTGAAGAATTGGTCCCGCACCATATATGTGGAGTAGTATGAGAGGTTGGTGAAACTCTCTGAGTAATGTGCCATCATCATGTTTCCCCATTGCAGATGAAGTAGCAAATGTATCCACACATCACGTAGGGTGGCTAGGACAAACTCCACCCGAAACAGGCTCTCGGAGTCTGCCCAGAAAAGAGTCGCCTCATCCTGCACCTAGAGCATCAGTGTAAAGACCTAGAAATCTCAAGGAATTTTTTTTCATAATTTCATTGGAATTTTAAGAGTCTGCAGTTTCTGATAGCGCCTGATTCCAAGGCCCGGTGTGCCCAGAATCAATTTCTGAAGTTTTGTTCGGGAATGTTCAGTAATCGTATGTGTGAGTATTTTTATCTTTTGAACCATTGATCATAATTTAAATCCAAGGAAACCAATGAACTCGCAGCACTGGTATTCGACTAAGGGGACCTTTACCACAGTTTTGTTTGTCCGGGACGATAATTTAATTTTTGGGACATCATTAAAATAAATAAAAAATTTATTTGTTATAGAATATTTGTTAAGGGGTGGTTATTATTCTCCAAATATTAGTTAGAGGTGGGCCTAAATACCACATAACCTCTCATGAGAGGATAATATTTGGTAGGGAACACATTATCCAAACCCCTAAACTTCCCCTTAAACTCCCCATAAACTCCCCTTAATTAATTTGACACATACCCTCTTTAATTGAGACTTTCCAACCACCTTTCATGAATGTGACAACATGTTTTCAATTAATTATCAATTAATGAATTGGCTCCTCTAATATTGGATCTATTTTTAATTTCATGGAACTATTAAATTATTTGGGAGCCTTTAATTTTATTTCTTGTCAATTATTCTGTGGAGAAGATTTGGAGGATTAGAAGGAAAGATTTCTTCCCACGAAGAACGCAATCATTCTCTAGGTGAAGGACATCTCCTCCACTTCTTCAAACGGGGCAAGAACATGAGGTGACGCCCATGAGGAACACTATCATTCTTCTTCTTCCTCTACATCAAGGGAGAAGACTCCACCCGCGATGAACTTCTCCCATGACCCTTCCTCTTCAGACGAACCCCGACGTCAATGAAATCAACATACGTCTTCCGCTGCTCGACAACGTGCAACGTACCTTGAATCGAGGTAGGGGTTTTGTATAATATTATGTTATTAAATTATCTCATTCTTATTGGATCCTTTGAAATGTCTTTATCCATCTTCTACCGCCTAACACGGAGGGCGCATGCCGAATGAACACGGCCCACCGACCCTCCTTTGATCCTTGTTTTTATTCGTGATGGAGGTAGAGATGGAAGAGGTGACGATGATCGATGGAAGTGATGGCTAAAGAGGCTGTGAAACTGCCTGTTAAAGGACCACAACAGTGGGTGATACGTGTAGAGGGGAAGACCGCAGCCCACAAACAGGCCGCTCGAGCAAAGATGAACAGGCTGGCTAAAGCCGGCTAGGATGAAGGAACCGCAGATCCCCTTTGGCATCGCACTGCAGCAGAGGTGAGGACCGCATCCGTGGGCCGCTTACCGACCCGAACCAGCCGCCAGATAGAAGGACCGCGGTGCCTTATGGCACCGTGCTGCAGAGAAACCGCGTCCTACACTTGGTGGGCCGCTTCGGTGGGCGAACCATCCAGCCCCCTGCTGGCGGGGTGGAAGAAGCCGCATCGTCAAACGAAGCCGCGTGGAGGAGACATCGGCCCACTGTGCGGCCCGCTCATTCCAGATAATACTGACGGGCTTAATCCGGTTGGGCAAGAGGGGCGGCACTTCTCGATGCCATCGTTTCAGAAAACCGGGGGGGGGGGGGGGGGGGGCGCTCCGCTCGCCAAGCTGGCCAAGCCACAGTCAGCCGCATTTTGACCTATGTACTTCTTTCCTATGTGGGTCCAATAGAGTAGCTGGTCTTGTATCTTGTGTGGGTCTGATAGCTTAGCTGGTCTTGTATCATGTGTGGATCTTATATATTAGATGAATTAGTGACTACATCTGATCAACTCTATTTCTATGCGAATGATGTATACATGTGTGAGATGAGTTTTGACTTTCAATCATTATAATGGATGAGATTGACTGTACTTCATGTGTGGACTGGGTTGTTCTCGGGCTCTAGAGTTGGAGTCGAACTGAGATTGATAACATAAGTATATGTATAGGAATATACCTAATTTCGGTTGATTGATACTTCGTGGTTGTATCATTCTTCTGTGGTTTATCCTTTGTGGATTCTGGGAGACCTTCGGGGGTCTCGGGGTCCCTACTGAGTATCGTTATACTCACCCCTACATGGGCTATGCCAACACTTAGTTGTGTTGGATGCAGATGATAGAAAACATTGACGGAGGCTGAGAGTGATCCAGGACCACACATTACCTGGAGGTGGACCACACGGCGGGACGGTGCACTGAGAGGACCGATAGATGTGGAGTGCTGAGGTGGAAATTTGTACCTACCCTTCAGGTAGGATACTCAGAGAATGTTCCAAGAGCATCTCTTTTTAGTTTCTATCCACTTTTAAGTTGTACTTGCTTTCTATTGTACCTGTACTTTACTATTGGGCTTCTATTTTCGGCCCCCATTACTTCCGACACTACTTTTTGTATACTGTATTCACATAGTGATTTGCATCCAGTTTACTCTATTTATGTGTTTGATACTACTATAAAGGTAATTCCTTCCCAGCTTAGGGATTTATGCCTTTGGTGCTAGTCTCTAGACCCTGGCCTATGGATGGTGGGCATGGGGTAGTAACAGCATGAGCCCCAAGGATGGGTCATGAAAATTTGGTATGAGAGGAGTTGGTTATACCATAGAACTTAGGACTCTGATCATTATTTTCTATGAAGCAATAATGTTAAGAGTATTGAGTGTGATTTTTAGTATAGGGAGTCCAGTGTTGGTGCGGTGGCCGACGTATCCATACACCAGGGCCTTGATCTTGGATTTTTGACTCAGTGCATGAAAACACTGAATGTGTGTGTGTTTACATTGAAAAGTTTATTTTGTGTCAGCTCACCAGGTATACTTTTGACTGTGGCGCACCTGTTTCTCTTCAGGATGGCCCCACGAAGGTAGCCAGCTAGGGTTCTGAGTTATGTACGAGATGGTATCCCACCGAGCGACGAGGCCTCAGTGTAGGGCCCCGTCATAGTGGAGGCACCAGTACTCTCTGGGCCACCGATACAAATGGCTCTAGCAGCAAAGAGTGCACGCTGCCTGAGAGCGTTGCACGAGTTACAGCACCAGAGACCGCCCAGGTTCCTAAGAGAGACGGACCCACAAGCAGCTATGGATTGGCTGGTGGCTATTGTGAGAGTTTTCAGATTGGTATGCACTCCAGCCGACCTTATGGTGATCCTTTCCGTGAGTCTCCTGCACACAGTAGTAGGTAGATGGTAGATCTTGATGCTCCAGATGCAGGACGAGGCATCATTACTCTGGACAGACTTCAAGAGTGTCTTCTACTCATAATTTCTTCCAGACACCCTTCGTGCGGTGCAGATTCAGGAGTTACATCATCTACAGCAAGGTAACAAGACAATAGCTTAGTACTCAGTGAGGTTCACCGACCTCTCACACTACTCCACAGATATGGTACATGACATGTTCTTCAGGGCCTGGACCTTCGAGTAGGGACTCAGGCATGAGATCAAGGCTTCGAATATTTGCCTCTACATCCCAACGCAAGTGTGGGTGATGGAGATAACCCTTCTAGTGGAGGGTTTTATCGCTGAGCAGTCACCAGCGGCGAGACCTTCCATAGGATGACACATAGTGGAGTCTTCTGCAGCCGACAATAGATAGTTGATGTAGAGGTCCAAGTGGACTAGGCCATTAGGTAGGCCACCTCAGGATAGAGGTTCGGTTGTGCGAGGCACACGAAACAAGACTAACCTTAAGAGGAGAAAGCGGTGCTATGCATGTGGGAAGTAGGGTCACATGGCACAAAACTGCCTGACCCGCCCTACAAATGAGAAACATGCAGTAGAGGGACCTCCCAGGGAGAGGTAGAGGTTCGACCGTGGAAGTCCACTGGGAGCAGGCGGACGTGGCATAAGAGATGGCAGAGAAGTAAGTGGTGTAAGACGTTTAAAGGCCCGACCACCACCACCACAAAAACCAGGAGGTCCACCCCGACTGTAGGAAATGGGTGGACAAGGGAGAGCATAGCATCAGCTAGCTGAGGTCTACGACCTAAGTGCTCCGAGAGTAGGTGGACATGACCAGGACTAGCTCTGGGCATAGAGACCTTTGTTCATGATGCTTTGAGCTTCATTGATGACGTTGGTTGTGGTTGCTTTGTGTCTTTGTACTTTGAGCTATAGTAATAAAAGTCACTTGTCCATGTGATGTTTTCTTTTCTAACTATTAGGTGTGGTTGATACTGAGAGGTTCTAGTTAAAACTGTTGAATTGACCCTCACATTCGAGATTCCTAATAGAGGAGACGCAGTGACCACACACTGATGCCGACAGTGTAACTCAACTCTTGGAGGCAAGAGTGGCAGTTAGATCCATTGGTAGTAGCATCGAGGCCTTACGATGTTGTCCATGGCATGAAATAGTATCGTTCAAGTCAGGATTGACTGTATTAGGCAATGAACATGGTTCATCTTGAGGATGAGACCTGATTTCTCTTCTCGGCAATGGAGAAATCTTACTAGCTCTTGTAGGATGTAGGGGATGAAGGGTGTACTTGAGTTATTTAGTTCTGGATAGTCTCACTCATAGTTCGATTAGTGAACAGTTTACGGTTTATTCTAATATCAATAGTCTCAGGTTTATCTTCTTGTAGAAGAACCTGAACATGAGATAGCGAAGAAGGTTTGAGTTACTCCAGGACAATGACTTTGAGATAGTATATACTCCTAGAAAGGGGAACTTCATAGCTGATGATCTCAATAGGAGATCAGGCAATCAGCTGCTAGTAGAGACGATGAAGTAGCTTGCCGCATTGTAGATATCCTTTATGGATAGAGATGGAGCAGCCTTACTACAGTCTATCACAGTCACTTCTTCACTACTTCTGCGAGTCAGGGTGGCACAGTTTGGGGACATTGATAGTGAGACGCGAAGTGCTCAGATATCCTCAGGGTAGGCACCTGATGGATTCTATTAAGGCGGGGAGCAAGTTATCCTCTTAGAGTACGTACTATGGTACCATTTTCACTATAGGAGGAGGTGTTGAGAGAGTTCCACACTTTCCCACTAGAGGTACATCCAGGAGTTGTGAAGATGTATCAGGGCCTCTGGCAACATCATTTGTGGCTGGGTATAAAGAGAGAAGTAGTAGATTTTTTCACTTGATGCCTCACTTTTCATCAAGTGAAGGCAGAGAACTAGGTACCAGCAAGCTTGGTACAATCCTTAGAGGTTCTAGAGTGGATGTGGGATGGGATATCCAGGGATTTTGTGATGGGGCTACCACGTACATCCATAGGACACGAATCTATCTGGGTGATTGTCTACCGACTCACCAAGTCACCCACTTCATACCGATTAGAGACCGGGGCTTAGTAAAGAGATTGTGATGCCTATACGATCAGGTGATCGTACGACTTCATGGTTTTCCATCATCTATCATCTCCAATTGAGATGCTCATTTCACTCTTCAACTATGGAAGGGGTTATAAGAGGATTTTGGAACGTAACTTTGCTTAACCACCACCTTCCATCCTCAGACGGACAGTCAGACTGAGAGGACCATCCAGACTCTTGAGGACATGCTATATGCATGTGTCCTTGACTTTGGTCACAGCTGGGAGGATCAATTACCTTTTGTGGAGTTTTCGTACAACAACAGCTACCACTCCACCATCGGGATGGATCCATACGAGGCACTGTACAACCAACCTTGCAGATCACCTCTGTGCAGGACAGACCCAGGGAAGTCCGCACTTGTAGGAACAGAGATGGTTCAAGCTATGACAGAGAAGGTGAAGATCATCCAGGAGAGGATGAAGACTGCATAGAGCAGACATAAGTCCTATGCCGATAGAAGATGGAGACCACAGGAGTTCTAGGATAGTGACCACGTCTTATTACGGGTCTCACCTCGATAGGGTCTATGGAGATTTGGAAGAGGCAGCCAGTTATCTCCACTTTCCATCGGACCTTTCCAGGTCCTCCGTAGAGTAGGAGAGGTGGCATACAGTTTGGAACTTCCACCTCAGTTTCACCGGGTGCAAGACGTCTTCCACGTATCTCAGTTGTGGAGATACGTGCATGACCTGTCCCACATAATCGACCATCAGGAGTTGGACATCGATGACGAGGCGACATTCACAGAGGTCCCAGTGGAGATCGATTATCGATAGGAGCGGGTCCTATGTGGATGGTCGATTCATCTGGTGCTGATTAGCTAGCCGCACGGGAACCTCTAGGATAGCACATGAGAGAGGGAGGCTCAGATTCGTGATCAGTACTCTCTTTTGTTTTCTTAGTCTGTTTTATAGATTTATGGGGACATAGTTCCCTATAGTGGGGGTAAGGTAAAGTGCTTGGAAATTTCAAGGAATTTTTTTTAATTTCTTCTGAATTTTATGAGTCCTCAGTTTCTGACGGCGCCTAATTCCGTGGCCCGGTGTGCCCAAAATCAATTTCAGAAGTTTTTTTCATGTATGTTTAGTAAACATACATGTGGGGTTTTCTATCTTTTGAACCGGTGCTTGGAATTGAAATCTAAGTACACCAATGAACTCCCTACGCCGGTATTCGCCTAAGGGGACCTTTACTGCAGTTGCGTTTGTTCGAGATGATAAGTTAATATTTGGGTCTTCTTTAAAATAAATAAAAAAATTATGTGTTACATAATTTTTGTTAAGGGGTGGTTATTTTTCTCCAAAGAAAAGTTATAGGTGGGGCCCACATCCCAAATAACCCCACATGGGAAGATATTTTGTTGTGGGAACGACACGAGCCTAACCCCTCAACTTCCCCTTAAACTCACCATAAACTCCCCATAATTAATTTCACACCTCCCCTCTTTAATTGAGGCTTTCCACTCACCTCTCATGAATATGCCAAAACGTTCTCAATTAATGATCAATTAATGAATTGGATCCTCTAATATTTGATCTATTTTGAATTGAATGGCATTATTAAATTATGAGGGAGCCATTAATTTGATTGCTTGGTAACTATTCTATAGAGAAGTTTTGGAGGATTAGAAGGAAAGATTTCTTCCCACGAAGAACGCAATGTTTCCCTTACCGAAGGACATCTCCTCCACTTATTCAACCACGGCAAGAATGTGAGGAGTTCCCAATGAGGAACACTATCCTTCTTCTGCGTCCTCCTTTTCAAGGTAGAAGACACCACCTGCAAAGAACTTCTCCAATGATGCTTCCTCTTTGGACGCACCCCGAAGTCAACGAAATCGACGTCCATCTTCCGCGGATCGTCGACATGCAATGTACCTTGAATCGAGGTAGGGGTTTTGTATAATTTTAAGTGATTAAATTATCTTGTTCTTGTTGGATCTGTTGAAATGTCTTCAGCCATCTGATACCGCCTAACGCGGAGGGTCCAGGTCATATGAACATGACCCGAAGACCCTCCATTGATCCTTGTTTTTAATCTCAATGGAGGTAGAGATGGATGAGATGGGGATGACCGAAGGAAGTGACAGAAATAGAGGTCGCTTGCCGGCCCGTTAGAGGACAGCGGCACTAGGTGCCATGTGGATAGGGGAAGGCCACGGCCCGCCACCGGGCCACTCGGACGAAGAAGAACCGGCCGCCAAAAGCCGGTCGAGCTGAAGGAACCACGACACCCTTTTGGCACCACGCTGTGGAGGAGGTGCGGCCCGCATCGACGGGGCACTTCTCAAGACGAACCGTCCGGACTTAGGAGGCCTGACAAGAGGACCGCAACACCTTGTGGCGCCGCGCTGGGTGGGCCGCTTCGGCGGGTGAACCAGCCGGCCACATGCCGGCCGGGCAGAAGAAGCCGTGACGCAAAATGGAGCCGTGTGGAGGAGATAGGGGCCCACTGTGCGGGCTGCTCGTCCTGGAGAAGACCAGCTAGCTTCGGCCGGTTGAGCAGGTAGTGCGGCACCGCCGTTTCAGAAAACCAAAGGGGGGGGGGGGGCACTCCGCTTGGCTTTCTGGCCAAGCTGCGGCCAACAGTGGGCCGAGCCACTCCCCACCAGGCCGGGCCAACCCCCCAACCGGGTTGGACCCACCGAGCCAGGATGGGCCGACCATCCAGCCCACCGGGCCTGACGGTCTGGGCCCATTTCTCTTAAATGCGAATAACTTCTCAATCATGCAACTAATCGACACACCGTCTACGGCTCTGGGATCCTCCCGATGAGGATGTCATTTTGAGATACTCTAAGTTATTTTTGTATAACATTGTAAAACAACCGACTTTGGGATGAGGATAATTCCAACCGGGGCCCTAGAACAGAAAATCCATTAACTCTCTGATCAGGCGTCCAATTGATGCACCGTCTGTCGTGTTTGGTTTCTTCTGATGAGATAGAAAATTGGGATACATTAGCTCTGGACTTAGTGATAGTTGATGTATCAACCCTTTTCTAGAGGAGCAGACCCTCACATAATCGAGTGGGATGTGTCCGAGAACCTGAGAGCTGGCTGCGACTCTGTCGAATACTGTAACTGAATCCTCCATGGGTTGGACTCCATCAACTACTATACTGGAATCCTCCATGGGTTTAACAGTGATGACTAATATTCTGGGATCCTTCATCGGTTCGACAATGATGACAACTATTCTTGTATCATGTGTGGGTCTGGCAGTTGGACCGCTGTACTTGTATCCTGTGTGGGTCCGATAGAGTAGCTGGTCTTGTATCCTTTGTGGGTCCGACAGCTTAGCTGGTCTTGTATCCTGTGTTGGTCCAACATCTTAGATGAATCAATGACAACATCTGATCATCTCTATTGCTATATGAAAGATTTATACCTATGTGTGTTGGGTCTTGACTTTCAATCATTATCATTAATGTGATTGACTGTACTTCCACTAGTTAGGTTTCAATGGTGAGGTCCATGAACACTATTTTTTCATTTCCAAATTTGGAGTTTGTGAACAGTGCTTCCAAAATTCTACAGATTCGCTCTTTTAATGATTACTTTTACCTAAAATGAATTTAAAGAATTTTTTGAAGGTCTCTAAGGCTGATTGGATGGCCATAACTCCTATATTAATTTCCCTAAGGATTGGGATGTTTTTACTTGTTCAAACCATGTGGTTTAATGTGATATGATTTTAATTGGATAGACAATGTATCTTAAATCAATTATTTGTTAAATCATCAAAAGGGATAAGATATCTTCCACTCTAATCCTTCATCCTTGTACTCAGGTGTGATACTCTTGAACCTTCCATTACTTCTCATTGGAGTTGTGCGATCAAGTATTCCTCCATCGATTGGTTCCACTTTATTTTGATTCAAACAAGATGTATTGATCATTATTTGATATAAGTTATGATCATTCATCATTATTTCGGGTTCATCTCCTTCAATTTCTTCTTGACTTATATGGAATTTTACCTCTATGTTTTTAATTGGCCTTTCATGGGTATTGGCTGATGTGGTGTTGTCTCTACATCCCCGGGTGTATACAGTTCTCATAGGGGAGTAGATAATAACCCGTTGTGGGGCTCGTTCTTGTATAAAGAACATCATGTACTATTTGAGGTAAGGGATTCATTGCTTGTCTTCTCTTTTATGTGAAAATATAGATTTAGCATGTTTTAGCCACTGGATCACATTGAAATTTACATATTAAATATTTTATATAGATAAATCAATTTATATCGATTTTATGTTATTGCCTCTTGTTTTTCTAGATAGTGTGATATCTATGCTTGCAAATTGTAGATTTTTGTTCCTGATGAAAATTGGTAAAGAACGTAAATCCGAAATTAGTTGATAATTGTTTAGATAATGATAATGAAGCATGTGAATGAATTCGAGGGATGTTTTAGTAATTTGATGTTAATAAAATGCATTCACTAAGCATGATTAATCAATTTAAGAAAGGTTACTATTAAGGTTTCACAAGGATGGAACATACGAATAATAAATCTGGTAATTCAAGATGGATTAAAGAACTGATTGTTTGAAAAAAGATAATTCATTGTAGGGTTCTAAGATATTGTATACTTTGTTTAAGGGCAATGAGTCCAATTTGTATGATGTTTGTTTTCCAGCTGATTGTGTATTTATGTGAGATTTAATGGCTGTTCTGATATGTGGGGGAATGGAGGCCTACTGGTTTGTGGAAGTAGTTGACACCTAGTGTGGAAAGGTGTGTCAGTCTATACATGTTGGCATCGGGGAGGACACCATGGATGATGAAACTGGTTTGATGTGAATGAATGGATTCTTACTGATTCATTTTGGTTGTTTATCTACATTAATTTCCCCACTGATCAAGGAAGGTGGTCTTGCTTACCCATATTCCAAAAGGGGTGAAGATGTGTCGAGTATTTCGCATTCTTTCTGTGTTTAGCTTATCAAGGGAGGATGGTCCTACGCTATTGCTATAGGTAGAAAAGGCTCAATGGGTAGTTCATCTACTCACCAAGTTTAACCCCTTCTGTTTAATAGTATATAATGTTTTTCTAGAATGCCTAGGAATATGGGAAAGAAATGATGTAAATAATTGAATGAATAAATTATGTTAACCCAAGGATTTAGAGCTTGCTAGGACATCGTGTTGAGGACATCAGACTTTGGGAATAATGCTAATGAAATATAAGGTGGAATTTTTAATGGTTAATTAATGTTTAATGAATTCATTAACATAATGTGAAACTGATAAAAAGGCAATGAAGTAATTTAATAAACCTTTTTAAATGTTTGAGTGCTTATAGGACATATAGTCATATAAGTGGAAGTTTGGAGTCCAAGAGACGTTAGTTGTAGTTGAGTCTAAGACTAGGTTATTCCAATAGTAGGGTTGTGAGATATAATATATTATGTGATTTTTGTGTTTATATATGCTACTCCACATCATCATATAGGGGAACTAACACACTAAGGATTATGGTCCCTGGGGGTGTTTTCCCGAAGATTCTAGAGGGAGGATGGATGGCTGACTACCCCCATTGGCCCCACTCTCTTTTCTTGGCAGTTACATGTGCTAGTAGGCATAATGGATAGTTTTCCATATATATGTGTGTAGAGAGCTATAATGTCTTGTGGTTATTCAGACAAATATATTCCGGATATAGTATCCTATAGACTACAAAAGGTGCAACATGTATAGTGTTGTGATGGCTTGAGGATTCTTACTATGTGTATGGGCTTTAGTGGCATGCGGTATAATGCCTGATGTATGATGCACGTTATGTTACATATGGTGGCTCTTAGAAAATACATGGTTACATTGATTACATGGAATAGGTGGCTTTGTTGCATGAGTTGCATGTTGTCTTGCTTCGCCCAATATATTGCAACCATGCCTTTTGGAGAGAGATGCATAGGACGTGCGATGTTGGGGAAAAGTGGAAAACCAGATGGGATGTTGTAACTGGTATCCTTGATATACATTATTATATAATATACTATTGTATGTGTTACTTGGTCAGAGTAGCCATGGTGAGGCAGGGAACATAGTATACCTATTTATGTGTATTGTTAGTTTCAGTTGTTGTTCACGATAATTTATAATGTTTTATTTACGTTTTTAAGATAGGCTTCATGGAGGATCCTACTAAGTATATTGTTATACTCACCTTACTAATATATACAATATTTTTTAGGTAACATGGAAAAGGTTGGAGATCCAGCTTTTTTCCATAAGCTTGGGGTTGGATGAGCTATTTGGGCTAGTGGTTTCTTCAATTTTTACTTTCTTTTGGGCACTTGTAGTTTTCCCCTTTAAATTGTAGTAGTTTTTAATGAAATTACATATGTGTACTTGGGATTTCATTTATATTGCTATCTGAGTCGGATTTGGTTAGTGTGTATCTTATCTCTCTCTTTTTCATTTGTTCTATTAGAGGGTAATGAATCTAATTTGTTTTTCTACTATACCCTCACTCCTAGTCGCCAACACGAAGCCAATAGGAGGTGGTAATCGGCGGTCACTATCTTCCTTCGTACATTTCCAGCCCAGGAGGGGAACACCTTATGTAGAAGGGGTCGTGATAGAGTTGGGGAAAGCTCTGATCAATAAGAAAATTTCCAAATACAGTTACGAATTTTAAAAGGTATAATTTGATTATTTATTAGCATTCCCATATTTTTAAATCACATTGAATTATTTATTTGATATATTAAATGTAATACCTTGTAAATAACTTCAAACACTTGATCTCTCTAAAGATTTTATAACAACCATTTTCTCATATATCTGATTTCATATTGGGTGATAAAATTACCCTAAAAATATTCTATTTTCTCATCTTCCTGATGTGATAATATCATTCTATCTTAAACATCCTCCCAACCCATTGTTTTACTAAATTTCCTAATATATATGGAATAAGAAAAATTCATTTAAATATATGATATGATGTTATTATTTTATGAAAAATCAAAATGAAAAAGGATTCGATCCCAAATACCTTTTAAATAAATAGAAAATCATATAAAAAAAACAACTATATTAATTGTACTATTATATTAACAATTCTGATTGGATGATATACAGTTTTAGTGTTTAACATCATATTCAACACCTACAGAATTGTTCAAAAAAATCATTGTAAACAACTGATAAAGATAATATATGATATAATGATATACTACAAGAATCCTTATCAAAACCTTAATTTACATCCTATAAATTTAATCAATATAATAATATTATGTATTTTTATTGAAATATTATGAATTTTTAGTGATATTGACTATATAAAAAAATATGTCTATCATTTAATGTTTTGTTGGGGATTCATGATGTAATACATTTTCATGTGTTACATTTTATATTATTGAATGTGTAATGGTTATATCATCCCATCATACCATTTTATCTCATAATTTAATTTATGATATACCAAGCATCAGGATAAACTCCCCTCAATATCACATTTCATGTATTCTGACTAAAAATATTTATTTAAATTTCTATATATCATTATAAATTCATGATGAATAGAAAATATTGTCCTATGAGTTTCATTTAATGGAAACATATTCTCATAAAGTATTGATGAGATAGATTCTAGGTTACTAAATCTTATCATAGTATCACAATCATGGTTGAACCCAATATCATTCATCACATTATATTATAGTTTCACGTCTTCCTTCTAAAAATCATTAATTATCAAATGGAGTGATAGTTGAATCACTATTTGAGATAGAAAATATATGATACAGTTATGAAATATTTCAAATTCCTTATTTTAAAAATCTATTATTATAGTATCTTATTTAATCCTCATAATTTAAAATCTATCATATTATTTCCAACAAAGAACATATTCCACTGTATTCTTCTATCCTAGTCGATAATATATTTATTAGTCAAATAAATTAATCATCTCCATCCTACTCCTTTAGGTTATATTCAAATATTTTTGTGTCGATATATTTATCAAGATTTTATGTTCAGTATATATATATATATATAATCACCTTAAAGATAATTCATCTATATTTTTATAACATTTACATCTTCCAACATTAAATCATGAGTTTGGTAATTTTTTTAAGACCCCAATCTTCCATGGTACGTTTCCCTTTGAATATTGTAGTAGCTTGCATTGTACGCAACTTAGAGATTTAACACACCACGACCAATCAATCTAGCCATTATAAATAGTAATACCCATTTTTTTTGAAATTTTACAAATTTTACTTTTGAAAATGGTCTTCATTTTTGGATTTAGAATATAAAATTTATCTTAGGTTGAATTTTGGGAATTTTTCTGAGTACTTTCAATTTTTGATGAATACTAAAATACATTACGTTTTTATTTAAAACCAACTTATTATTTAAATAATTTTTTATTTTATTTTAATTGATATTATGTAAAAATAGATACATAATACCTATATATATTCAATTTAATTTAATTGGGTAATTTTATTATAAGTTTAGATATTGTTTTTGAAGTTTTTACCTTGTTTTACACAGCTTCTAGAAGAATTTGCAAATTTTCATAAAACATAATTTTACCACTTATTTTAATTGAATTTAAAAAATTCTAGAGAAATGGTTAACATCATTATGTAAATTTTGGTTCAATAATATTAAATTAATTTTTAGTGAATAATATCTTTTGACTTTTATTTACCACGGTTGAAAATAAATAGGTCAATTAAGGGTAAAAATGATATTATAATTATCCCAAAACATGTAAAAATTTTATTAGATAAGTGTAATTATACCACAAAAAACCTTAAAAATAAAATATGACCCAAATTGTTTCACATGGAATAGATTAGGACATTTATTATTAGTTTATTTAAAGAAGAGTTAAAAGTGTTAAATTCAATGTTCAATAACTAATGTTTTTTTAATATAGTGTTACACATAATATAAATTCGAATATAAATATTAAATAGAAATATAAAACGCATTAATATATAATTTTAATTATTTATAATTTTTTTACATTAAAAAAATTAATTAATTTATGACAAAATGATGATGTTGTAAGTACCTTATTAACCAAATTTTAAAATATTTCATATTATTAATATCCATACCAATGTAGTTTGAGACATTTGATGAATTAGACTAATTTTATAGGATACTATTACACGTCAAGTTTGATTAAATAAATATTTTTTGAAGAAATTATGTTTTTATGATTTTCACAAAAACCAAATTATAAATAGTCTCAAAATTGACATAATTATGTTAATAAAACAAATACTATATTATTAATTTATATAATATTCTTAAATATCTAAGGCTCAGAAAAAAGAACATAAGTAAGGATATATATATATTAAATATTAACTAATAGGGGTTCACTTGTATTTTTTTAGTATTTTTATTAACCATATAATACAAAAATACAAAGAAACACGTTAAATTTCAAACTATTTAACTATGAGTTAAATCTAATAATTAAGGTTAGTATGGTGACCTAAACCTATCTAAAACCTATTGGTTGAGATTTTTTAAACCAATCTCTACCGTATCCTAGAAATAAATCATTTTTTATCCATTAGAAACTAAAAATGAGTTTAATATAAAATAATATCTCAATCTTTTCCTCAAGTGACCCTCACCGCTCTTATAAAAGGGTACTTCCCCGTATTTTAATTTGACACCTCCAAAGCCATTTGATCAGCCAACCCTAGCTGAAATATCTTCATAACATTCCTCCCTTCATCCTAGGGGCATTCCTTTGGTTAAAAATGAACCATTTGGATCCCTTTTTATCAAATCAAAAGGAAGAACCCGAAGAAGAGTTAAATATTTCCTCACCACTCTCAAGTTCTATTCTTTATCCACTTCCACTTTCATTATTGCTTTTATTCTAAAATAATAACCCCTATATCTTGTCAATACTATGAAATTATGATACAAATGGTACAACCATATTCATTATTCTATTCCGCATATGAATGGAAAAATCACCATACGTGTGTACGTACAACTTAATGTCTCCACACTATAGTTTAGTTTGTTATTCAAACAATTCATTATTTGGATGGGTATAATAATGTGTATAACTGATGTAAATAATAAATATAAAATTTTAATGAATCTATATATACGATATAACATCCAAATACATATGATTTCTCCATCAATATAATGGTATTATCGCACGTTTGTACGCACTGATTACCGCCTCTACGAACACGATAAGATTCATTCCCTGTCATAATAATTCAAGAATAATTTTCATTTTACGATTAAAAATAATGTTTAATAACTTAATTTCATTCTAGATATGAATAAAATGCATCCTTTCCATAACAATCATGTCTTACATAACCTATCATATAAATAAAAATAGATCCGTTGACATCTGAAAAGATGATAATACTAAAATATAATTCACAAAGTAGTATTATAGGATCAAATATGATATAAAATTTAGGTATATAGTTCTAGTATAATTTAATAACAATTTTGTAACTGTTATAAATGATTTCAATGTACGCTCGACCATGGAAACGTACATGGTAAGGGTTAGTTCTATAAACTCTTTACATATCCGAGGTTGTTAATATTTAAGTATCTTCTAGGACCTCTTTATCATCCACATCTGTGTTTTCTTGAGAATATACATCATTTTTTTTACTATTTACTATACTGTGGATTAAATTCATTTATCCCGTTATATGACCATATATGTTTTGAATGTAATCTTTCCGCCATTTTCCAAAAAGGTACTTCATGACCATTTCAACAAAATTCAGGTAAGAATGTCATTGTTAACTTATACAGATAGTGCATCTATTTTCCACCATTATAACATCGTTGAAGCTTCCCATTCAATATTATAATAATATTCTAAAAACAACTATTTTAATTTATAATTATATGACATTTAAATGATTTCAAAATAGAAATACATATTTCTCCAAAATAAATTCGATTTCATCTATGTCAAGAACCTTTGATAGATTTTAAGCTTGTTTGAAGTTGATTTATTAGGATATAAAAAATCCATATTGTTTTGATGGTTTTGGGATATTCTTGACTGTGGAGGTTTTATTTTTAATCCATTCATGGTTTACAGAAAATATATTTAAATTTATTATGCTAGTTTTAATATGAATACTTATGTTACGTTTAAATTATTTCATATAAGGAATGCATTGGACATAGTAAGCGATGGGTGGAGCCCACTATAGATAATTGATGCATCTGTAGTTCTTATTAGAAAAACTAGTGTCTTGTAACAAGGCCATGACAAAATCTTAATTGTAGTGTTGGCACATGTCCTTGACTATATGGTTATGAAGTCTTGCATTATGCAATCCATCATTATGAAAGTGGCTATTGATATTGCATGTGATTATTCGACTAGTAGAATATCCATGTGAATAAGTAAATGGAATTATTTGATTTTATCTTTTCCATATTATGATTATGTTTAGGTTTAAACATCTTTAGTTTTAGTCTTATACATTTCCTTAAATGTTTATGCTTATTTATAAATGTTTCCTCTATATTGTTATCCTTATTGAGCATCTAAGTTGAACCCTTTCTATGATTTATTTACCATGATGTGATGAAGTATTTTATGGGTGACCTGTAGGGATAGTCTAAGGATATAAGTGTGTTCATAAGGGGAAAAATGTTGTTTTTGTTTTCATTACATAATTTAATGTAAAATTTATGAATATATCGAGAAATTCCAAGGATACTAAATTGATCGGTCTTTTAGGACATGATTCTTTGAAACATGCCATGTTATTTAATAAATCACAAACTATGAGAAACTGGGGTCGGGGAGTTACAATTGGTATCAGAGGAAGTATAGTAAAACCCATGGAAACTAGATTAAGATAAACTATTAATAGAGAACACTATGGTAATATAGACCTTGAGGATTAGTATAGAAAAACATCCTAGAATTTTGATACTGTAGGGATTTTGTGAGTTTTCAAAGAAATAAATCCAGGTTTGGATATGATCAGGTAGAGGTGGCTTTGGTACATATATACGTAGGGGTGAATCCCAGAACACCTCTTTAAGCTAGACTCAAAAAAGAACTGGTGCATGACAATGGGCCTTGCTACACTGTTGGTAACGACCCTCCTCGGGGATATGGTTAGGATACTTATCATTTTCATTACAAACTATTATGAAGGGTCTATGAGTATATGCCTCCTCAATGAAAACATTTTTATGATTATGGATTAAATCCAAAAACTGTTCAATTTATGTAAACTATTTTACATGTTTGTAATTATGTATTTCGATTCATAAACTAATCTAGTGTATTCCATGGTTTAGAAATGGAACTTAAATGAAGGAATGAAAACCGTATCAATTCACATCTTCCATCTAGGTATTGAACTCCAACACTAGATAATTATAGTGGAGCTGGATATGCAACAGGTGCTGATCATGTTATCCCCATACTGGGATAACTCACTCAGATTATGAATAATAACCTTACCCTTTTAGAGAACCATGATCCACAACACAGATGGTCAATGTTAGACAACTTCATGAAGCAACAACCAACAACATTCAATGGGAGTACAAATCTATTAGTAGTTGAAAAATTGATAAATTCCTTGGGGAAAATATTTCACACATTGAGGACTAGCAAAAAGGAAAAGGTTGTCATGGAAGTTTATCACCTCATGGGAGATGTAGATCATTGGTGGTCATTAATCCAAAACACAAAGGAAGATGGAGAAGTATCCAACATTCAATGGAGGGTGTTTAAAGGGATTTTCTTCGAAAAATACATTCCTCATAACCATCGATCAGATATGGAAAGACAATTTATGAGTTTGAGGTAAATGTAGGATGAGAATGGCAGGAAGTATGAGGCTAACATTACAAGGTTTGAATGGCATGCATCAAATTATATACGTAATGAGAGGGGTAATACTTATTGATTCATTAATGGTTTAATACCATTTCTCTATCATAAATTTATCTTAAATTCCTTTTCATCATACGAAGATATTGTCTCTTGCACTATCAAGATAGAAAATGAATTCTTTAAGTCTTACGACATTAAAGAAAAGAAAAAGAAAAAGAGAACTTATAAACACTGTGGAATTGAAAATAAGGGGAAGAAGGGAAAAGTTGATTATCCATACTATGGTAAATATGGGATGAAACAGCCTAGTAATGGCCTAAATGGAAAGGGAGTCTATTTCAAGTGTGGTGAAAAGGCCATCATGCTCGTTATTTCAAGGGGAAGAAATGGGATGACAATGTTTAATGCTACAATTATAGAAAAATGGGTCATTATGCAAATAAATGTTCTAAGAACCAATGAAACATACACTAGAAAAGGACAAGGGAGAAAGGCAAGATTATGTGATCACTACTACTAAGGTTGAAGCTCTGAAAGACATGGTGGCAGGTAATTTAATAGTTTTTATAAGTTTATACAATGATTTATTTCATTCTGGATCATCGCATTATTTCATATCATCCCTGTTTTCTTTGAAAATTAGATATTTTCAATTTCATATAACATGGGAGTTTTTAGTTCAAACACCTAAACGAAGTATCATCAGGATAAGGTTTTGTCAATCATCATCCATTAGGGAATATAAATGTTTTTTATTTGCTGATATCATTGTCAAACTCATGATGGAATTTGATATAATCCTCAGAATTAATTGGATTTCAAGAAATTAGGCTGAAATTATTTTTAATAATACGGAGTTTAAAATTTTGGATGATGATAAGGAGTACCTTATCTTTAGTGCAGAAAAGTCACCACTTGATTATTATCTATATTCACCTATAGTAGCTCAACTAAATTAAATTATTGTGGAATTAGACAATGAAAAAAATATGGGCATGGAAAATAATGTTTAAATAGAGTACATAAATATTGTTCAAGAATATGTTGATGTGTTTCTATAGGATTTACCTAGACATCCTTCAGAATGTGAAATTGGGTTTTCCATTGATTTAATTCCTAGTTTAAGGCCCATATTGAAGACCCCTTATAGAATGGCCATTGTAAAATTAGCGGAACTAAAGAAAAAACAAGAGGAATTGAGTAATATGTGATTTATTCTCCCTAGTGTTTGACCATGTGGAGCCCTTGTCATATTTTTAATGATGAAAGATGGATCTATGAGGTTGTGCATTGACTACAGGGATATCAATGTTGTAACAATAAAGAACAAGTATCCCCTACATCATATTTATGATTTATTTGATCAACTTTATAGAGCTCAATATTTTTCAAAGATTGAACTTCGATCTAGATACCAACAACTGTGCATGAAGTAGAAATATATTCTGATGACATCATTTTCAACTGGGTATAGCCATTACAAGTTTACGGTAATTCCTTTTGGATTGGCTAATTCACCCTCGATCATCATGGATCTAATGAATATAGTTTTCAAGGAATATCTTTATAACTTTTTGTGGTATTTATTAATGATATATTGGTATACTAAACAATATACGAAGATCTTGAAAATCACTTCAGCATTATTCTAAAGACTCTTAGAAGAAATGAATTATATGGGATGTTTAGGATGTGTGAATTCTGGCATCATGCTATTTCTATTGATAGCCATATTTTCTCTAATGATGGAATCTTTTTTGATCCTTCAGATACGAAGGAAATTCCAGAATGCCCAGCACCAAAGAATATAACTGAGGTATACAGTTTTATTGGTTTAGTATGTTATTATCGATGTTTCGTCTATAATTTTTCCTGGTTGGCAAACACATTAACCAAGTTCACATGTAAAGGGGTTAAATTTGTTTGAAAAAAAGAATGTGAATAATTTTTTGTTGAACTGAAAAAAATATTATTCAATTCTTCTATCATAACTATACCATCAGGGAAAAATGGGGTTGTTATTTATAGTGATGATTCAAAGATAGGACTCGGTTGCGTCCTTATTGTAACGACCCAAATTTTCATTAATGGAAATACCTATTGATCTAATTAAATGTCTCTTTATGTTTATATAAAGTGTCAACTTCATTGGATTTATGTTAAGAATTTTTACCATTACTAATATAGCTGTTGAACAGAGATCATATGATTAGTATAAATATAGGACTTTAACAAATCCAATTTACTCAGACAAAAGAAGCGATGGAATCGTCTAGTAGAATTGCTCCATACGAAGCCCATTTGTTAGAGCTCAGAAAAGAGGTAGTATCTTTTGGCTTCTCCCTTGACCAAGCCCAAGCTGAGCTTCATCATGTCAAGCTCGAACATGACCGCCTATGGGAAAAGTGGAAGTTGATTGAAATTACCACCCGAGCGATGTTATCCGAGCCACCCCAAGAGTCTGTCACCATCGCACACCTTACACTTAGGCCTTATGTGGCTGTTTTAAGGGGTTATGTAACAAATATGTAGTACTATGTTCATGTAAATTATTATTTTTATATAATAATGAATATAATTTCCAGTCATTTTTGATACATTGTAAATAGTTTTTAAAGTACAAATGGTGTTTTTAGTTATTATTTAATTAAGAAATATATTTTATTAAATTAAGGGATTTTTGAATTAAATAATATTTTAATAAAATAAAAATAATTTTATTAAAATAATTTTTATTAAATATAAATGATTTTATAATTTTATGAATGCAATTAAAATTTTTATTAAGGTTTGAAATCCATTTCTGTCAAAACCTGTGAATTTTCGATAAATGTCGGTTTTTATTTTAAAAGTAAAAATTCACATATTTAGAAAATTATTTAGATAAAATAAATGTTATTTTTGGAATCAGGACGTCGAAATTATCCAACGGTGAATTTTTCATAATTTTCTGAGACAGTCATATTTTTGGGTAAAAATTAAATACCGTTTAAATATATAATGTGTTTTATGACATCATAATGACCCAATAGTGATGTAATAAAATACTATAATCTTTATTTTCAGCCAATATATGTTTTAAAATTAAAATACTATGATTTTGGGTTTGTTTGACTTACTTTTCAAAGCATTAATGGACCCCTCAAGACTTATTCAACACTTTGCCTTTTTAAATTAATTTCCATGGGAGTGTGAATCACCTCCACATAAGAAAAATTATTATTTTAAGAAGTTCAGACTTTGGCCTTATAAAATATTTTTTTCCTCTTCCCTTTTCCAAAAACCATGGGAAAAAACCATGGGATGGTTTGTGGTTTGGATTAATTTAATATAAGGGGTCCCAAACCGAAATAATCAAGAATTCCCTCACCTTTCTTATATAAACCCACACAAGCTCCCACTTCCTCCTCACTCAAAGTCCTTTGAGTTCGTCCAAACTCTTCCATACTCTCACTAGAATCCTCCCAAGGTTCCCCAAGCTCCCAAGAATCCTCTCACAAGCCTCTCTCTATCCTTTGGAAGCACACTTCCAAGTAAGGGTTTTTTCTTCCTTTCTCATTTTTGTCCAATTTTCTATAAGTTGTTTTGTACTTTTAATCTCAATTATGAATGTTGGGGTATGGTTTCTCACCTCCCTCATACTTCCCTATTTATTTTTGAATGATTGGATACCCCTTTCTCTCTCATTAGATGCATCCCATGTACACCCATTACCATGCCGAAATTCTGAAAGGAACATCTCTCTCCTCATTTACATTGAAGCAATACTTTTGTATCATGAATCTAAATTCCATTTCAATTGTTGGGACATCTATCTATATGACCTCATTACTTTACATTACATGTAAATATGATGAGGAACCACTTTTTCTCTCATCAACCATTTTTAGGAATTCTTATGTCACGCCGTTATGCTGTTGAAATCGCACCGATTTTCTAAGACAATGCCATTGTGTAGTGAATACCATTTCCATTTCTCTATCAAGGGTATTCAAATTTATGCACATTAACTTATTGATTATAAAGTTTCATGTATGAATTCCACATTCTTTTATCGTGGAATAAATTATTATGTTTTATGAATCCATGTTTTATGATCCATGTGGCGCACTTATGCATGAAATGAAATGTTTAAGAAGGGTGCGCCCTTATAGCGCTCCAATGCATTGGGTAAAGTATAGTATCATGATACTTCATGTGGAATGAGCATTGAATCAGGCTAATTCAAGTGAAACAAGGGTTTACTCGTTCTTCATGTGCAATGAGGATTTACTCATGCTCTATGTGCAATGAGCCTTGGCTCATGCTAATTCCATGTTAAGTGTTGTTACCACATTTCCATGTTATGATTATCATGATTTATCATGACTTTATGTCCATGTTTATTTTATGCTCTATTGATATGACTATTGTCTAACATGTATTGTACTCCTCATGTTATTTCATGTGTACTCCCTTACTGGGATTTATAGCTCACCCTTTTCTTATGCATGTCCTCAGGTTATCCCATGCAATGCTAAGTACGAGGGAATGTAGTGGTCATGTAAAGGAGGTTTTCAACAAAGATGTTGTATTTCATGTTTTATGTTTTTATGTAATGATACTAAGCCCCAAATATACTAAAACTCTTGATCTTCTTGTTGTATCAAGTGAAGTTTTATGTAATAAATCATGTTTAATTTTGTATTAAAAGTAGGGTTTTCAAAGTTGGTATCAGAGGATAAGATTAGTTATTTTTGGGATTAGGAAACCCTATTAAAGCCCTAAAGGCAAGACTAAGTATAATAAAAATATCCCTAAGTTTTGGTAAGTAATGAGTAAGTGGTTTATCAAACAAATACATCCCTGTCTGGATACGAGCAGGTAGAGGCGGCTCTGGCGCAGATATATCCTAGGGGTAAAACACGAAAACACCGCTTTGAGCTAGACTCTAACGGGAACTGGTGCATGACAATGGGCCTTTATGCATTCTTGGTTATGATACTCCCTGTGGATATGTTTTAATAAATTTACAAGCTTAGTATGAACCCTTATTAAGGGAATTAAAAAAAACTCCCTTATAAATATATGTTAGAAAGTAGATCATGAAAATCCTAGATTAAAGCCTATAGACTCTTGAGTAAGGAAATAAAAGTTTATTTATAATTCATCAACTTTTGTCTTTGGATTACCCTTTATGTGTTACCCCTAAATTTCCTTTTATTCCATCCAATGGCTGGTAATAGGAGGACTCGGACTAACAACCGTTGTGAAGATCAGTGTGATGACAGTACTAATGAGATGGCAAATCCAATGGGAGCGGGAATCATGAACTTTGTCATGCTTCTCTCTCAGCTAACTCAAGTTTTGAATTGAAACATGGGTCAAGAGGAACGTTCAACCCCCCTAAGAAATAACAAGTCGCTATCGAGAGCTTCATGAGAGAAAGGCCTCCTACTTTTAGTGGATGATCCGATCCCACGATTGCCGAACAATGGATCAACTCCATTGAAATGATATTCTCCATCCTCCAATGTTCTGAACAAAAGAGGGTTCTCCTAGTGGCCTATCGTATGGAGGGTGAAGCTGATAAATGGTGGATGTTGATAAAAAATACGAAGCCTGAGGAGGAGATCGAGGCGTTGGAATGGAAGGATTTCCGGAAGATGTTTTTCGATAAATATTTTCCGTGCACCCTCCGGCTTAAGATGGAAAGGGAATTCCTTTCCTTCAAGAAAAATGATGAAGAATCTGTTGGAGCGTACGAGGCAAAATTCACAAGGCTTTCACGATATGCTTCCGGATTTGTCGTTACCTTCGAATTTAAGGTTGACCGCTTATTTGGTGGGCTGAATCCTAGCTTGTGGAAAGCATTAGAGATCCGTGACATCGACATCTATAAGGAAATTGTCCGATGTGCCATCAAGGTCGAAATGGGGATCGGGGAATCACAGAGGTATCATGGGGACAAGAAGCGTAAGGTGGAAATCAATGCTGGTGGTCCGATGGTTAAATCTAACGGTGCTAAGAATATCCAGCACCCCACTTGACAAACGTGCGGAAAGAAGCACCCTAGAAATTACCTTAAGGGGACGATAAAATGCTTCAGGTGTAGAAGAGAAGGGAACCTAGCTGTTAACTGTCAAGAAGAAGGACCCACGACTGCAACAAAGGAGAAGAACACTCCGTTCGAACCTCAAAGCGCTGTTAAATTCTACAAATGCATATAACCAGGTCATTTTTCAAATTAGTGCCCTAATCCAAGGGTTTTCGAAGGAAACCAACAACCTCCAAGACAGCAAGGAAGAGCTTTTAACATTACTTCTGCCGGCGTGAACCCCGACAACGAAGTGGTGAAAGGTATGCTAGTTATTCATTCAAGAATAGCAAACTACTTTTTGATTCAGGTTCTGCGCATTCTTTTATATCTCGAATGTTTAGTAGAACAATCCCATCACCACCACAAATCATGGAAGTAAAGATGTCTATGAGTATGGAAAATGGGGAAATCATTGCATCCCATGAATATAAGTCCTCCCCTATTATAATATGTGGATTGAATTTGCCAGAAAACCTTAACATACTCCCTCTGGTGGAATTTGATGCAATTCTTGGCATGTATTGGCTTTCTTTATATAGAGCCAACATAAATTATCGAGATAGGGAAATCACACTCCATATGGAGAATCGACCCCCGATTATTTACAAGTGTCAGGAGGAAGGTGAATCTCCTTTAGATCCATCATCTCAAGCATGGATATTACTGCCTTATGAGCACGTGTATTTGGCTCAGATGATTGAGTCCAAGGAAGAAACCATCCTTGATGAAATTCCTGTTGTGAGGGAATTCGCTGAAGTGGTTCCTGAGGAACTGCCTAGTCCTCCTCCAAGAAGAGATTTTGAGTTCTCAATTGAACTTATACCTTGGGCACTACTAATATCCATGACTCCGTATATAATGGATTTTGTAGAGATTGAAGAGCTGAAGAAACAACTACAGGAGAATCCGGATAAAGGGTTTATACTCCCAAGTGCTTCATCATGGGGTGCACCAATCCTCTTCGTAAAGAAGAAGGATGGGTCAATGTGTCTTTTCATCGATTATCGTGATCTTAACAAAATCACGATAAAGAACAAGTATCCTCTCCTAAGAATCGATGACTTGTTTGATCAGCTGCGTGGAGCACAATACTTCTCCAAGGTGGATTTGCGGTCGGGATATTATCAAGTAAGGGTGAAGAAGGAAGATATCCCCAAGACTGCTTTTCGTACAAGATACATGCACTATGAATTCATAGTAATGCCTTTTGGACTCACCAATGCTCCAGAAATATTCATGGACTTGATGAATAGATTCTTTAGAGATTACCTTGACAAATTTGTGGTAGTATTTATAGATGATATTTTAATATACTCCAAAACCAAGGAGGATCATGAGGAGAATTTAGAAATGTACTAGAGACTCTGCGAAAGGAGAATCTCTATGAAAATTACAACAACTGTGAGTTTTGGTTAAAGGAGGTCTCATTCTTGCGCCATATAATCACATGCAATGGGATATCTATGGACCCCTCCAAAACAGATGCAATTGAGGGATGGTCGAGGCCAACATCGGTAACAAATATCCGTAGCTTCTTAGGGTTAGCTGGATATTATCTATGATTTGTGAGAAATTTCTAATTAATTTACAACCCTCTTACCAAGCTAAATCGAAAGGGAGTAAATTTTTCTTGGAGTGATGAATGCGAAGAAAGCTTCAAGGAGTTGAAAAGAAGGCTTATCACTGTCCTGTGCTCACTTTACCCATAACTGGGGAACTTTTTGTTGTTTTCAGTGATGCTTCAATGAAGGGATTAGGCTATGTTCTGATGCATAATGATAAAGTTATATCCTATGCCTCAAGGCAGTTGAAAATATATGAGCAAAACTATACAACGAATGATCTGGAGTTGGCAGCTATGATCTTTGCCTTAAAAATCTGGCGGCATTATCTCTATGAAGTGAAATTTGAGATATATACTGAACACAAGAGTCTTAAATATATATTCACACATAAAGAAATTAATATGTCCCAGAGAAGATGGATAAAGATCATCAAGGATTATGACTGTTCAATACATTACCACCCTGCGAAATCAAACAAAGTGGCAGATGCCCTAAGTAGAAAGGACCCAACAATTCTATCAATGATGAGAATTGAGAAGGATACAATCTTCTTAGACTTGATGAATATGGACGTGGGAATCATAAAGAAGGGAACATCATTAATACTATCACAAATGATTGCTAAACCGTATCTTTTGGAAAGGTTAAAGGATGCTCAAAAGGATGATGTGGGAATTCAAGAAAAAGTAGAAGCTATCAAAAAGGGGAAATCCTATGAGTTTAATGTTAATGAAGATAGAATTGTGTGGTTTGGGAAAAGGCTATGTGTTCCATCAAGTTTGGAGCTGAAGAAGGAACTTTTAGATGATGCACATAGTTCAAATTTCTCTATTCACCCAGGGAGCACAAAGATGTATCAAGATTTCAGAGAAAACTTTTGGTGGGATAATATGAAGAAGGAGATCGCTGAATATACATCAATGTGCCTGGTGTGTCAGCAAGTGAAGGCAGAGAGGCAGAATTCTAAGGGGATGATGCAAGAATTTCCCATACCAGAATGGAAATGGGAGAACATCACCATGGACTTTGTCACCAGACTTCTGAGGACATCCAAAGGCTACAATGTAATCTGGGTTGTTTTGGATCGTCTTATAAAGACTGCACACTTCATTGATATTTGGGAGGATTTCTCTTTGGATCAACTGGCATGGATATATATCAGGGAAGTGGTAAGGTTGCATGGAGATCCACTATCTATTGTGTCTAACCGAGATCAAATATTCACCTATAAGTTTGGGAAGAGTCTTCAACATGCTCTGAATACTAAACAGAACTTCAGTACGGCCTATCATCCTCAAACTGATGGCCAATCCGAGCAGACTATTCAAACACTTGATGATATGTTGAGAGCGTTCTCAATGGAATTTAAAGGAGGATGGGATCAAAATCTTCCTCTGGTTAGGTTCTCTTATAATAACAGTTTCCACTCAAGCATCCAAATGGCACCATATGAAGCCTTGTATGGGAAAAGGTGCAGAACACCGGCATGTTGGGATGAGGTCAGTGAACGTAAGCTTTTTTGGACCAGAAATGGTCGAAGAAATGGTGGAGAAGGTGAAAACCATTCAGCCGCATATCAAGGTATCCCAAAGTCGACAGAATAGTTATGCAGATAATTGTCGACGAGACCTTGAGTTTAAAGTTGTAGACATGGTGTTTCTATGCATATCTCCGTGGAAAAAGGTCATGAGGTTTGGAAAGAAAGGGAAGTTAAGTCCAAGGTACATCGGCCCCTACGAGATTATTGATCGTGTTGGGGCTGTGGCCTATCGACTAGCACTTCCACCTACCATGGCCAAGGTGCATGATGTCTTTCATGTATACCTCTTAAAGAAGTACATACCGGACCCTTCACATGTACTGTCTTCTAAGGTGGTACAATTGGAAGACGATCTTTCTTATGAGGAGAAACCAGTGAAGATCTTAGATCGTAGAGAAAAAGTTCTACGAAATAAGACAATGCCCCTCGTCATGGTGCGGTGGATAATCCACAAGTTTGAAGAAGCAACTTGGGAATCGGAGGATATGATGAAGCTGAGTTACCCACATTTGTTTTAGTGTGGGAAAAGGAAAATTTCAAGGGTGAAATTTCTTAAGGGGGGAATATTGTAACGACCCAAAGTTTCATTAATGGGAATCCCTCTTGATCTAATTAAATGACTCTTTATGTTTATATAAAGTTTCAACTTCATTGGTTTTATGATAAGAATTTTTACCATGGATAATATAGCCATTGAACAGATATCACATGATTAGTATAAATATAGGACTTTAACAAATCCTATTTACTCAGAAAAAAGAAGCGATGGCCTCATCCAGTAGAATTGCTCCATACAAAGCCCATTTTTCGGAGCTCAGAAAAGAGGTGGCATCTTTGGGCTTCGCCATTGACCAAGCCGAAGCTAAGCTTCATCATGTCAAGCTCGAACGTGACCCTCTACGGGAAAAGTGGAAGTTTATTGAAATTAACACTCGAGCGATGTTATCCGAGACACCCCAAGAGTCTGTCACCATCGCACACCTTACCCTTAGGTCTTATGCTGCTGTTTTAAGGGGTTATGTAACAAATAAGTAGTACTATGTTCATGTAAATTATTTTGTGTATATAATAATAAATATAATTTCCAGTCATTTTTGATACATTGTAAATAGTTTTTAATGTACAAATGGTGTTTTTAATTATTATTTAATTAAGAAATATATTTTATTAAATTAAGGTATTTATGAATTAAATAATATTTTAATAAAATAATAATATTATTATTAAATATAAATGATATTATAATTTTATGAATTGAATTAAAATTTTTATTATGGTTTGAAAGCCATTTCTGTCAAAACCCGTGAATTTTCAATAAATGTCGGTTTTTATTTTAAAAGTAAAAATTCACATATTTAGAAAATTATTTAGATAAAATAAATGTTACTTTTGGAATCAGGAGGTCAATATTATCCAATGGTGAATTGTTCATAATTTTCTGAGATAGTCAAATTTTTGGGTAAAAATTAAATACTGTTTAAATATATAATGTGTTTTATGACATCATAATGACACAACAATGATGTAATAAAATACTATACTCTTTATGTTCGGCCAATATATGTTTTAACATTAAAATAATGTGATTTTGGGTCTGTTTGAATTACTTTTCAAAGCATTAATGGACCCCTCAAGACTTATTCAACACTTTTCCTTTTTAAATTAATTTCCATGGGAGTGTGACTCACCTCCACATAAGCAACCTTATTATTTTAAGAAGTTCAGAATTTGGACATATAAAATATTTTTTTCCTATTCCCTTTTCCAAAAACCATGGGCAAAAACCATGGGATGGTTTGTGGTTGGGATTAATTTAATATAAGGGGTCCCAAACCTAAATAATAAAGAATTCCCTCACCTTTCCTATATAAACCCACCCAATCTCCCACTTCCTCCTCACTAAAAGCCCTTTGAGTTCATCCATCATATGCCATACTCTCTCTATAATCCTCCCAAGGTGCCATAATCTCCCAAGAAGCCTCTTACAAGCCTCTCTCTAGCCTTTGGAAGCACACTTCCAAATAAGGGGTTTTTCTGCCTTTCTCATTTTTGTCCAATTTTCTTTAAGTTGTTTTGTCCTTTTAATCTCAATAATGAATGTTGGGGGTATGGTTTCTCACCTCCCTCATACTTCCCTTTTTATTTTTCAATGATGGGAGTCCCCTTTCTCTCTCATTATATGCATCCCATGTACACCCGTTACCATGATGAAATTCCAAAAGGAACATCTCTCTCCTCATTTACATTCAAGCAATACTTTTGTATCATGAATCTAAATTCCATTTCAATTGTTGGTAAATGTATCTACATGTCCTCCTTACTGTCCATTACATGTAAATATGATGAGGAACCCCTTTCTCTCTCATCAACCGCTTTTTATGAATTCTTATGTCACGCCATTACGCTGTCGAAATCACACCGATTTTCTAAGCCAATGCCATTGTGTAGTGAATACCATGTCCATTTCTCTATCAAGGGTATTCACCTTTATGCACAATCACTTATTGATTATATAGTTTCATGTATGAATTCCACATTCCTTTATTGTGGAACAAATGATTATGTTTTATGAATCTATGTTTTATGATCCATGTGGCACACTTATGCATGAAATGAAATGTTTAAGAAGGGTGTGCCCTTATAGCGCTCCAATGCATTGGGTATAGTATAGTATCATGATACGTCATGTGCAATGAGCGTTGACTCAGACTAATTCAAGTGAAACGGGGGTTTACTCGTGCTTCATGTGCAATGAGGATTTACTCATGCTCTATTTTCAACGAGCCTTGGCTCATGCTAATTACATGTTAAGTGTTGTTGCCACATTTCCATGTTATGATTATCATGATTTATCATGCCTTTATGTCCATGTTTCTTTTATGCTCTATTTATATGCCTATTGTCTAACATGTATTGTACTTCTTATGTTATTCCATGTGTACTCCCTTACTGGGCTTTATAGCTCACCCTTTTCTTATGCATGTCCTCAGGTTATCCCATGCAATGCTAAGTACGAGGGAATGTAGTGGTCATGTAAAGGATGTTTTCAATAAAGATGTTGTATTTCATGTTTTATGTTTTTATGTAATGATACTAATCCCCAAAGACACTAAACCTCTCGATCTTCTTGTTGTATCAAGTGATGTTTTATGTAATAAATCATGTTTAAGTTTGTAATAAAAGCAAGGTTGTCATACTTATGCAGAATGATAGAGTTATTTTCATTGCATAATGACAGCTAAAAATTAATGAGAAAAACTATAATACTCATGAAATTCAGTTGCAGCTATAATATATTCTTTGAAAATATGGATACACTACCTCTATGGTAAAAAAAGTGAGATTTATACTGTTCAAAAGAGTTTGAAATATATTCTCTCATAGAAAGAACTCAAAATGAAGAAAAGATGATGGCTTTAACTACAAAAGAATTTTGATTGCACAATACAGTGCCACTCGGCGAAGGAAAATAAGTTAGTAGATGCATTGAGTTGAAAGAATCATAGTTTTTGAACATGATGAGAGTTGAAAGGTATTCTATTTTCATGGATCTATTAACGATGGATATGGGAATAACCATGGAAGGTGAAACATCAATACTTTGTCAAATGGTTTCCAAACCATCTTTACTATAAAGGATAAAGAGTTCTCAGACTAATGATTAAGAGTTTCAAAAGAAGATTAAAGATGTGAATGATGGGAGATTGAGTGACTTCATATATAAAGATGGAATTTTGAAATTTTGGAAAAGTATTTGTGCTCCTAACATACTAGAGATAAAAAGGGATTTGTTGGACGATACTCATTACTCCAGTTTCTCTATACACCCTTGGAGCACCAAGATGTATAAAAATTTGAAGGAAATTTTTTTTGATGGACAACATGAAGAGGGAGATTGCTGATTTTGTGTCAAGATGTATTGATTTTCAACAAGTGAAAGTTTCAAGGAAACAGCCTGGAGAATTCATGCATCCTCTTTTCATACCTCAGTAGAAATGGTATAATATTACAATGGACATTGTCATGGGGCTACCAAAATACTCCCAGAAGTAATGATTCAATATGGGACATTGTTGATCATTTTACTAAGTCAGCATATTATTTTGCAATAAGAGAAGATTTTTCACATGAACATATACCTAGATTATATATTAATGAAGTTTTAACACTCCATGGTTTACCCCTATCGATTGATTTTGATCATGATCCCCATTTTACATCAAGATTCTGGAAACATATTCAGAAGGCCCTGGATATTGATCATCATTTGAGCACTGCCTACCACCCTCAAAGTGATGGAAAATCAGAACAGACTATTGAAACATTAGAAGACATGTTGAGATATTCCTCACATGACATTCAAGGTATGTGGGATCAATATTTACCTCTGGTAGAATTTTCCTATAATAACAGCTTCCATTCAAGTATTCAGATGGCACCATATGAAGCGTAATAATGAAAGAGATGTCACACACCAAATTGTTGGGATGATGTTTGTGAAAGAAAACTCGTAGGCCCAAGACTTGTTGAGGAATCATGGAAAAAGTTGA
The DNA here is from genome assembly GCA_963277665.1 of Viscum album. Classification (NCBI taxonomy): domain Eukaryota; kingdom Viridiplantae; phylum Streptophyta; class Magnoliopsida; order Santalales; family Viscaceae; genus Viscum; species Viscum album. The sequence continues at coordinate 406,201,801 of OY728144.1, read as the reverse complement.
AGGGTATTCAAACACACAACAAAATCAGCCCAAAATAAGAAAAGGATCCATGCCGATTACCAAAGGAAGGATTTGGAAATATCTAGTAGGAGACCATGTTTTCTAAAAGGTATATCCCTTGAAGGGTGTCATACATATCAGTAAGAAGGGTAGTTTGAGTCCCACATATATTGGACCTTTTGAAATTCTAGAACTAATTGGAGTTGTATCTTATCATTTTGCATTGTCTCCAAGTCTTTCCAAAGTTCATGATGTGTTCCACGTATATCAATTGAAAAAATATATGCCTGAACCAATGCCTGTACTCACATATGAGGAAATTGAACTGGAACTAGATCTATCTTATTGTGAAAAGCCTTTCAAAATTCTTGATACAGGAGAACATGTGTGGAGAAACTGGATGACTCATCTAGTAAATGTTCTATGAAGAAACCATAAGATAGAATATGAAATGTGGGAACCCAAGGAACTTATGATGAAGAACCAACTGAATCTTATTATACAGTAATATTCCATAAATTTGAAGGACAAAATTATTTTAATGAGGGGAGAAATTAACACCCCAATTTTCCACTGTACATTTCCCTTTGAATAATGCAGTAGCTTGCGTTGTATGCAACATAGAGATTTAACAAACCACGACCAATCAAACTAGCCGTTATGAATAGAAATGCCTTTTTTTTGAAATTTTATAAATTTTATTTTTCAAAATGGACTTAATTTTTGGATTCGATGTATCAAAATTAGCTTAGGGTGAATGTTTAGTATTTTTCTGAGAATATTCAATTTTTGGTGAATAGTGAAAACCACTGCGTTATTGTTTAAAACCATCTTTTTACTGAAATAATTATTTATTTTATTTTAATTTATTTTAAGTCTAAATATTAATAAAATACCTATATATTTTCAATGTAATTCATTTGAGAAATTTTAAAATAAGTTTAGATTTATAAAATTGTACTGATCATTTTACCGTCATTTACCCACCTTCTAGGAGCATTATCAAATTTTCATAATACGAATTTTTCCCTCTTTTGTGAATTGAATTTCAAATATTATAGAGACATGGTTGACATTACATTGTAATATTTGGTTCAATAAGTTGAAAATAATTTTTGGTGAATAGTAACGTTTGACTTTTATGTACCACATATAAAAGTAAATAGGGTAATTAAGGGTAAAATGATTTTATAGTTACCCTAACAAATGTCCTAATACTATTAGATATGTGTAATTAGAAAATAAAACAACATTAGGAATTAAAAATGACCTAATTTGGGCCAATTGGATTAGATTATGACTTTTATTATTATTTTATTTAAAGAAGAATTAAAAGTGTTAAATTCCATGTTTAATAACTAAACCATTTTTATTATAGGGTTACATCGAAAATAAATTCTCTATAAATATTCATTAGAAATCTAAAAATATTTCATACATAATTTTATTTTATTTATAATTTTTATAAATTAAATAAGTTGATTTATTTATGACACAATGATGATGTAGTAATTACCTTATTAATGAAATATTAAAATATTTCATATTATAAATATCCAAATAAACGTAATTTGAGAATTTTGAATAATTGAACTAATTTTCTAGGTTAATATGACATGTTTGGGTTGATTGAATATTTTTTGTTTGATGTAATCATGTTGTTATGATTTTCACAACAACCAAATACTAAATATTGTCACAATAAACCTAATTGAGTATTTAAAACAAATACCATATTATTAATAGATATAATATTCCTGAAAAATGTGTTTCATCCAAAGGACATAGATAAGGTTATATATATTAATAATGAACCACTGGGGATTCTCTTTGCTTCTAAATGTATATTTATTATCCATGTAATATAAAAATACATAGAGACATGGTAAATGTCAAACTATTTATCTAAGAGTTAAATCTATAAGATAGTGTTAATATGGCGACCTAAACCAGTCTAAAACATATTGGTTGGGAGTGTTTTGACCCATATCCATGTTATTTTTAAAATAAATCTTTTTGAAGCCATTGGAAACATAAAATGGTTTTATTATAAAATAATATTTCAATATTTTCCTAAAGTGACCATCACCTCTCTTATAAAAGGGTACTTCCCCATATCTTAATTTCACACCTCCAAAGCCATTTAGCTCAGCCAAACCCAGCCCAAATAACCTCCCAAAATTACTCCCTTCATTCTATATGCCTTTTTTCGGTCAGAAATCAGTCCTGTGGTTCCCTTTTTATTAAATCAAATTGGAGAACCAGAAGAAGAGGTAAATATTTCTTCACCTCTTTATGTTCTTTTCTTCTTCCACTGCCACTTTATTTGTTGTTTCCATTATAAAATAATAACTCTATTATCTTCTATATACAATTATGTTTTTATAAAAATGTTACAACCATATCCATTATTCTACCCATCAAATGAATGACAAAGTCACCATATGTGTGTACGTACGACTTACCGTGTCCACGTCGTAGTGTAGTTTGTTATTCAAACACTTTATTATTTGGATGGGTATAATAATGGGAATAACTTATGTAAATAATAAATATAAAAAATTAATGATTATTTATTTATGATATACCACCCAATTATATACAATTTCACCATCAGTATAATCATATTTTCTCACGTGCATACGTATGGATTACCGTCTCTACGAACACAATGCGATTTATTCTGCATCATAATAATACAAGAGTATTTTTCATTTTATGATTAAAATAATCATTACAAACATATTATAATTCTAGAAATTAATAAAATAGATCCTATCCACAATAAACATGGCATACTTAAAATAACATATAAAGGAAAAATGATCAGTTAACACCATAAATTTTGATACTACCAAAATATTATTAACAATGAAATATTAGAAGATCATATATGAGATAATATTTATTTATATAGTTCATGTATAATTTAATAACAACTTTTTAACTATTATACAAGAGGTTAACATACCCTTGACCTAGGAAAAGATCAAGGTAAGGGATAATTATACAATCTCTTAACATATCAGAGGTTTTTAATACGTATGTATCTACATGGACCACTTTATCATCCACATCTGTGTTTTCTTAAAAATTTAATTCAAAACATTCTTACTATTTACTAGACTATGTGTGGTAGTCATTTATACCGTTATTTGAAAATATATGTTTTGAATGGAATCTTTCTGTCATTTTCCAAACAAGTTACTTTATGACCATTTTGAATTTTTTTTGGTAAGAATGTATTTTTTTAACTTATAGAGATGGTGCATCTATTTTCCACTGTTATAACATTGTCAAAGCTTCCAAAAATGCTTATATGAATATTTTAAAAATAATGGTTTCTTTTATAATTATATTACATTTAAATGATTTCAAAGTAGAAGGATTTATTTCACTAAAAATGTTTTGATTTTATCTATGAAAACATCCTTTGATGTATTAATGCTTTTTGAAGTTGATTTATTATGTTACCAAACTTCAATATTGTATTATAGATTTTGTGTTATGTTTGACTGTGGATGTTTTATTTTTACACCACTCATGGTTTATGGATAATGTGTTGACATTTTGTATGCTAGTTTTAATACCAATGTTTATGTTATGTTTAAACCTTTTCATATGAGGAATGCATTGGTCTTAGTATGTGACAGGTGGAGCTTTCTATTTCTCCTCGATTCATTGGTAGGTCTCATTAGACAAACTAGTGTCTTGGTATAAGGCCTTGAAAAAATATTATTTGTAGTCTTGGAATAAGGCCTTGAATATTTATTTATGAAGTCTGGAATTATACATTCCATCATTATGAATATGGCTATTGTTATTGCATGTGATTATTCGACTATTAGAATATCCATGAGAATATGTTAATGAAATTATTTGAATTTATATTTTCCAAAATATTCTGAATTTTATGTTCATAAGGCTTTTTTTAGTCTTATACATTGCCTTATAGGTTTATACTTATTTACGAATGTTTCCACTATATTGTTATCCTCACTAAGCATCTGAACTCACCTATTTCTATGTTTTTATTTTTCCAAGGATGTGAATAAAAATTTTATGGTTAACCTATAGGGATAGGCTATGGATATAAGTGTGTTCTAATGTAGACAAATTTTTCTGGATGTTTTTATTTCATGATGTAATGTAAAAATTATGAATGTATCTAGTACTTCTAAGGAAACTAAACTGATATGTCTTTCAGGACATGATTCTTTGTATCATGCCAATGTTATGTAACAATGCACCGACTCTGTCTAACTGGGATCAGGGCATTACATTTTTTCATATCAATTTTCAAATATAATGTGACATAATTTATAACCATATAATTTGGCATTAATAATAATCCCATTGTAATTTTAAATACATCAATGATTCAAAAAAACCCTTCTCTATTATATATTAATGGAAACAAAACTATGCTAACCATTCATCCAACCATAATTTTTTGGAAAACCTCTTCATAATAATTTTTCAAAAAATAACATGGATACCTACATAGTATGAATGGTAATTGAATTATATTTCCATTAGAAATATCTTATAGATAAATTTTAGTATCTGACCAATTTATAAAATGTAAAAATCCTAGACACTGTGGTTGGTCTATTCTATTATTAAGAGTATATTGTATTTAATTTGTTTATTGATATAACAATTCATAAGATTATAAATACAAATAATGAAGCTCATTATATCCAAAAGACAAACACTAGAAGACTTTATTTCAACTTCTACTTCATGAATTTCATCAAATGGAAACAAAACTATGTTACCACCCTTCCTTTCACATAGAAAATATTAGAACATAATCTAGAAATACATCAAAAAATAGAACCAGGTAGAGTTCTAAAATACTATGTTCACTAGAGGCACCATGATAGAAGGGAAATTGGAATGTCAAAATGGATTCAATATAAAATAAAAATGACCATACCTCATATATAAAGATATATTTGTTTTGTACTCCAACATTATCATCCATTATAGATACGAGTAATGATGGAAAATCATTTAAATGTATCTTTCTCTTGGTTTTTGATCAATTTTGTCTGAAATATGGGTTAGTTGATAAATTATATTGATAATTATATTTACAAGTTACCAATATTAATAAAAAGATGAATTGAACTACAATTACTCTTAAATAAAAAACTACTTCACCCAATGATGACTCATATGGATTAATTAATCTTATATAAATATTAACCTAGAGTTTAATTTATCAATTCATACATTTTAATTGTGTTTATTCTATATTGATACTTCTAAATAGGTGTATCACGAATTATATGTTCTATTGAAATCTCAACAACATTACTCAGGGTCAAGACTATGAAATTTATCATGAAATATATCATCATATTGTAAAAATGTTATTCTGTGATTAATGTTGATCTTCTCTCCATCTATTAGAGATAAATAATCCTCACAATAAGAGATAAAGTATTAAACAATTTATGCAATTTATAAATTTTGTTTACAATCATCATCAAACCAAAAAATGATCATTGGTTGATTATGAATTTCATCATTTTTTTCACAAACTTTTAAATTTATATGTGATCAATATTATAAGATACAATCCATCCCAACATAACATCAAGTTATTATAGTGGTAGAATAGATAGATATATAGTAATAAAATTCAATAAAATATTTATTTTAGAATATAAATAGAAATAATATGTGAGCATCATAATGTTAATATCTTTTAATGGTAACTAGAAAACTAATCATTATAGTGTTACAAGATTTAAGTATTCAATTATGCTAATGTAAAAGAGTAGTTATAACTAGAAAATTATATGATTTTTTTTTTCTATAGTTGATAGTTCATATACCATTGTGGGGATACATGATATCATTATTAAATTAATTAGTTTAACAAATTGTATTTCCTCTTTATTGAGAATATTTCAATGAAAAAACTTATTTAAAATTACCTTTTTATGCTCATCACATGTCATGGCGTAAATTTTCACCTCTTGAATCGAATTATTGTAAATATTTTACCATTGGATATATTCAACATATAGAGTTTCAAAAAAATTCTAATGGTCCTTTAAATTATTGATGTAGACTATAATTCCATTAAATTTGATCCATTTAATAGAGATAAAAGAATTATGGGGAAAACTAATGGTGGGAGTTTATTTCCACACATAAGGCTCAATTGTAAGTTTTTTCATACATTGTGTATATATAAGATTATAATGAATCATGTTACTATTAATATATTTATTTATTTGATATTTAAAAGTTATATTATTTCACATTAATTCTCTAATATCGATTTATTTCCCGTGATGATGGTTTTTTTATTTCATATCCCAATTTTTATTCACATGATTCCTTCATGTTCCAATAATTTAGTGAAACATAAAAAAACATTTCATGAGTATAAAATAAAAAAAATTAGTGTAAACAATCATATGAATTTTGATGTCATCCTTATGACATCATAAATACACAAAACTTATTTCAAACCATGATATATTATGTTCATCTCATTTCATTACGTCATATAATTGGTTTTCATATATTAAATCCATTAATTCATCATTATGGTTTATAAATAGAATGTGAATTAACAAAAACACATCATAATGGAGATTCAAGATAGGTGTATAGTCTTTGTACTACTCATTATGTGCTAATTGAAGATCAATATTATACTCGACCAACTTTTTTCCACTTGATTACTCCTACGTTCATTTTTTCAACTTCTTCATACAATTTCCCATATCCAGACATGGATGTGATTTTTTAGAAACCGCAAAATATATATAATAAAAAATCATAAAAAAAAATCATATTATTTATTATATTATAAGGGGTATCCAAAATGTTCCCCTATTCAATTATCCAAGAATAAATACACACTAATACGATAAAAAATGAGGAAACCCAATGATTACCTTATGAACATCATAAAAAATCATACATAAATCATTATTCTTGAATCATGCAATAAATCATTATAAAAAATGTCACGTGGATGTAATATCATCAGTAATAAATCATGAGCTATGAGAACATATGTAACACCCTGATATTTTATGAGAAGTATATTTTTTTATGTAATATGTTATATGGAAATGAATCTTCTACTACACACAACACTAGCTTGGATTGCGTTACACGCAATCACGACCTTCCTTGACAGCGTGTGTAGTACGCAATACCGAGTTTCACTAAAAAAATGATATATTATAATATTATAAGCTAGAATTATGAATAGTATTAATTTAATTTTGAATTTCATAACATTTTAATTCATCTTATTCATTTTCTAGAATGAGGTATGAAAACAAAATCAGTTTTTTGGATAAAAGAAGTATTTTTCAAAAAATGCAGTTTTACCGCCTTTTGATGGCGCACCCACATTAAATCTAGTTTTTGACAAGTTTATAAGTTCAATTTGACAAAATAATATTCTTATTTAGAATCAGGATATTAAAATTTACTTTTGAATTTTTTTTCATATTATTCTGAAAACTTTCAGATTTTAATGAATAGTAAAAACACGCTATATTTTAATTAAAAACAACTTTTTTCATTGCAATAATTTATACGGTTAAATTATAATATTGATTTTTTTTAAAGTATAAATAGAATATATTTATACCATTTAATAAAATATATGTCATTAGCATTAAGTTTCCATTGAATGCATAGGTAAATTTTTTTTAATCTTTTGCAATGTTTTAACTTTTAAAACCCATTTTCTTAACAAAGTAATTAATTTTAAATTAAGTACTGCGACTTCTGTGTTTTGAATTTTGAAAAATGGATTCCATATTTGGAATCAGTGGATCCAAATTATTTTAATAGGTTACTTTTATTTTTTTTATATTATGAATAGTAACTACGATAATTTTTATTTATTACGGTTAAAGGTAAATAGGGTAATTCAAGGTGAGAAGAATATTATAATAATTCACAATTACCTTGAAACTTGTCCTAAAAATATTAGATGACTAATGTCCGACCATGGAAATACGTGGGTCAATTTTCTGACCCCATTGAGCCACTTGGTAGTGCAAATGTCAATTTGGATTAATTAATTTAATGTAAAGACAAAATTGGAATTAACAAAAATATTTTAGTAATTAATTTTTATAAGGGTTTATATAAATTATATATTCGACTATAAATATTCATTGGAAAGCTAAAACTATTTCCTACATAATGATATTTTTTTATAATTTTTAGACACCAAATAAATTAAATTATTTATGACACAATAATGATAAAGTATTTACCTCATTAATAAATGATTTAAATAAATATGATTATAATGAATAAAATATTTTCCAAAACATGTCAAATTATAATTGGATGATTTTATTTCAACCATGAGTCATCTTATCATTATCTTTAACGATTTTTGGACCTTTTGAAACCGAAAAAAAGTTAATAATAAAATAATATTTCCACACTTTCCAAAGGTGCCCCTCTCCTCCCTTATAAAAGGGCACCTCTTCCCTCTCTTCCTCAAACCAATTTGAGCCTTAAGGCTCGGCCAAACCCTGACCATTTTACTTTACCACTTCCTTAGAAACCTACTAGTGGTACGGGTCTTCTCAAAAGACCAACTCTAGTGCCTTCAGAGAATGTTTAAATGAGGCACTTTGAGAAAGAGGTAATACCTTCTACCGTTTTCTTCAAGTTCCATTCTTCTTCTACTCCCTCTTATTTAGTTGTTTCATTATGAGGTAATAACATCAGTATATATAATATAATTATATGTTATTATAAATATGAAACAACCCTATTTCACCTCTTATCCATCCTACGGAAAACGAAATCACCGCGGGTGCATATGTACGGAATACCATCTCCACAGCGTGGTGTAATCTGTTTTCCACCACCACCTTACTTGGATGGGTGTAATGGTGAAAATAAATAACTATATATGATTATTTTAAAGTGTTATTGATTCTGAAATATTATACATACACTCTAATACAATTCCACGATCATGGGAACGATATCATCGCTCAGGCGTACGTATGGAATACCGTCTCCACGATGTGATGCGATTCATTCTACATGATCTTCATTGAATAATGATTATATAAATTAATTGAATGAATAAATATGGTCTATAGTACACTAATACCATTATATAAATGAGGTATCTATAACCTAAAGAGAATAATAAGAATTTATTCGACAAAACACGCATAACAACAAAAAGTAATAAACACCCGACTAACAAGTAGCAATGAAATATTACTAATAAGAAGCTAATAATATGACCATATGTGATATCATAACAATAAGTATGATTCTTTAATAAGTCAATAACATTATTTAAATAATTATACAGGAGGTTCGGACACTTACGAAGCAAATCGGACCTATGGTAAGGGACAATCTGGCAATCTCAATTTTTATCCGAGATTGTTTATACTTCAGAATTTACTGGGGAATATTTATCATCCACATCCCTATTTCCTCAATATGTAATATTATTTATATCCTCATAAAAATTTTTAAATCCAATTTTACCCTTCGGTGAGTTTTTAGTAAAAGATATGAAAGGAATCATTTGTTGTTTTTAGTACGAGGTGCTTTTTGACTTTTCTGACAAAAGTACGAGAAGAATGTTTTTTTAACTTATACAGCATGAATGGATTTTTAAAACATTATTTCCAAGAATATTACTTTACAAATTTTCAAGTTTATTTTTAATCAAATTATTTTCTTTTAAAATTGTATGACATGTTAAGAAAGTAAAAATGTTTTTTAAGTAGAAAGGATATTTTCCTCAAGAATGGAGTTCAAGTGTTTTATCAAAATTATTTTCCATCTAAGATAATATAGGGTTCTGTTTCTATCCCTATTTTTAAATTTATTTGATTATGTTGTGATGGAAATATTTTTATGAATTCCTTTATCTTATATGAATTGTATTAGGATATCATGATGTTTAAGACTCCCATTTTTATTACATGGGTTATGCTATGATGTAAGGTTTATGATTTTGTGGCACACATAAGAATGGTATCATTATGAGATGGGTGGGAACTATATCTCCCTCCAATGCATTGGGTAAAGATTTTATATCTCATGAGATAGACATGGCTGGATTGGCAGGTTAAACCGGTTCAGTGAAACAGGACTAAAACGAGGAGTGAACTCAGTTCAGAAATGGACTTTGTCCACTAAGATAGTCTTGGCAATGAGTCATGACTAATAAGAAATGATTCTCTATGATTATGTGTGTATGCCACAATGTTTCATGGTTTAACTTATGATTATTGGGATTATATTTCACCACCATGATTTATCCCATGTTATGAAATTATGATCTCTTTTGCAGGGTAAGATTTCCAAAATGTTATGTTCTTATGAATTTTATGTGACTCATATTTCTTTTGTTTACCCTTACTAAGAATTTGAGCTCACCCATTTGTATGTTTTCTTTCCCCAAGTCAGGAATAAGGTTATTAAGTAAGATATGCCAAAAAGGGACTATAGATATGATGAAATAAATGGGAGACAGTGTAGATTATTTATGAACCAGTTGTTTATGTTTCCCAGTTTCTAAAGACACTATACCTATACGGTTTTTTCATGGTTTTGTTATTTGTTGTAATAAGTATGCTTCAAGTTTGAAGTATTAACCATGTATGTAAAGTATGGTTAGCTATAGTTGGTATCAGAGGAAAGGTATAGTCATCCTTTGGAAACTAGGATGTGAAAGCCTTAGTAAGAAACCTTAGGATATGTCTAAGCATAGAACAAAATCTTAGTGTTTTAGAAATGGACATGAACAACCTATGATAAGAACTTAAGTGTGAAATTGTATTCATGATTATGTGGTTTTCCTATTATAATTAGTGTTGTTCACACTATTCTTCTTGGATTTAGTAAATGGCTGGAACCCAAAGGAACTGTGTTAATGTGGAATGCGACAGGCAATGCAATGATTGCCCCCCTGAGCAACCAAATGTTATGGGAGCTGGAATGAAAAATATTGTAGCCATGCTCACACAACTTTCTCAAGCTATGAATCATGCAGAAATTCCAAATGATAAAAGGAAGGAGCAACATTCTATTGAATCCTTCACGAGGTAGCGTCCACCTTCATTCAGCAGGTCTTCTGATCCATTAGTGGCTGAAAAATGGATCAATACCACTGAAAATATATTTTCAGTTCTTCAATGTTCTGAACATGATAAAGTAATTTTAGCAGTGTATCATTTGGAAGGTGATGCTGATCAATGGTGGAATCTTATTAATAATACGAGGCAAAGGGATGAAATTGAGTCCATGGAATGGGACGAGTTCATGAACTTATTTTTCAATAAGTATTTACCTCTTATAATTCGAACAAAGATGGAGAAGGAGTTTCTTGAACTGAAGTAAAAGGATGATGAATCCGTTGGTACCTACAAATCAAATTTTACAAGACTTGCAAGGTACGCTTCCAGAATTATTATCCAACCTGAGAGTAAGATCGATCGATTCTTTAGTGGCTTAAAACCAAGTCTTCGAAGGGCGTTAGCCATAAGGGACTTCAACAGCTATGAGGAAATCGTTCGATGTTCTCTCAAAGTTGATATGGAGATTGGAGTAACCCATCAGTCATATGGGTTTGATAAGAAGAGGAAAATGGAAATCAAAGGAAAATCTAAAGACCACACAGAAAAGAAGATGAGTTTTACCTTATGCTCAATGTGTGGAAAGAAACATGGAGAAAATTGTCTTAAGGGGACAAAAAAATGTTATAAGTGTGGAAAAGAAGGTCATCGGGCAATTTACTGTCAAAATAATGGGAAGAAGATATCTAATGATGCAAACAAAGGAAGGGATACACAGAATGAACCTACTACACTTCAATGTTTCAAGTGCAAGGAGATGGGGAATTATGCCAATCAATGCCCAAATCCAAGGGTTGATGATGATGATCAACGTCAATAAATTCTTAAGGCCAATGACAACGGAAAGTCACATGCAATTCCTATCGGCGATGTGGAGTATGACAACGAAGTGGTGAAAGGTACACTTACCATCCACTCTAAAGTAGAAAATGTTTTATTTGATTATCGATCCACCCACTCTTTTATTTCTGAAGAATTTTCTAAGGCTATTGCCATATTACCTCAACAATTAGATGTTGAGTTGGCTGTGACAACTATTAATGGCACAACAATCACATCAAAAGTTTACAATTCTTCTCCGATTGAATATTGTGGAAAAGTTCTTCCTGCAAATCATGTGATCCTTCCTATAGTGGAATTTGATGTGATTATTTTCATGGATTGACTTTCTTTATATGGAGCTCATATCAATTTCCAAAGAAGGGAAGTCACATTTCATATTGCAGATCAATCTATGATCGTCAATCGATGCAAGGATGAACATAACCTTCAAGTGGAAATTTCTTCAATCTTATGGGTCTTGATTCCACTAAATGAAGGTTATTTATCTAAAATTGTTGGAGAGGAACTCACGATTAATAATATTCCCATTGTACGGGAATTTTATGATGTCTTTCCAGAGGAATTTCCAGGTCTTCCACCAAATCGTGAAGTTGAGTTTTCAATATAACTCCTACTGGGTGCTTTGCCTATTTCAAAGGCACCTTATAGAATGGACCCAAATGAGTTGCAGGAATTGAAGAAGAAACTCCAAGAGAATCTTGATAAAGGATTCATACGTCCTAGTGTGTCACCTTGGGGAGCACCTATTCTATTTGTTAATAAGAAAGATGGATCAATGAGACTCTGCATTGATTATCGAGAACTTAACAAGATCAGTATCAATAAAAAATATCATCTACCACGAATTGATGACCTATTTGACCAACTATGCGGAGCTCAATACTTTTCCAAGATTGATCTTCATTCAGGGTATCATCAATTAAGGGTCAAAAGGGAGGATATACCAAAGATGGCTTTCTGTACAATGTATGGACACTATGAATTTATAGTGATTCCATTTGGTCTTACTAATTCCCCTGCTATCTTTATGGATCTGATGAATATAGTCATTAGAAACTATCTTGATCAGTTTGTGGTAGTCATTATAGATGATATTCTTGTCTATTCAAAGAGCTAGTAAGACCATGAAGATCACTTGAGAATTGTATTAAAGACCTTGATAAAGGATAAGCATAATGCCAAGTTTACCAAAGTGTGAATTTTGGCTTCAAAAAGTTTCATTTTTGGGTCACATAATATCAAAAGAGGGGATATCTATGGATCCAGCAAAAACAGAGGTTATTGAAAGATGGTCGAGACCAAAAACAGTAACTAGGATCTGACATTTTCTTGGTTTGGCTGGATATTATTGATGTTTTGTGACAGATTTTTCATGATTATCCAATCCACTCACCAGGTTGACTCAAAAAGGAGTTAAGTTTGTGTGGACGGTGGAATGTGAAGAGAATTTCAAGGAGTTGAAAAGATGGTTATCCAGTGCACTTGTGCTCACACATCCTTGTAGTGGAGAAAGGTTTGTGATCTACAGTGATGCATCCAAGAAGGGGCTGGGGTAAGTTCTTATGCAAAATGATATGGTGATAGATTATGCCTCACGACAGTTAAAAATCCATGAGAAAAATTACCCAACTCATGATTTGGAGTTAGCTGCGGTAATATTTGCATTTAATATTTTGAGGCATTATCTTTATAGAGAAAAGTGTGACATTTATACTGATCATAAAAGTTTAAAGTATATTTTCACACAAAAGGAGCTGAATATGCGCCAAAGAAGGTGGTTGGAGCTGATTAAGGATTACAACTGCTCAATTCATTACCACCATAGGAAAGCAAACAAGGTGGAAAATGCATTAAGTCGACAAGACCATGCTAGCTTATCCATGATGAGGATTACAAAAGATCCAATATTTATGTATTTACAAAGTATGGTTCTTGGAATTATAATTAAAGGGGGAAAATCGTATCTTTCTCAAATGAATGTTCAACCATCTATACATGTGAAGATTAAAGAGGCACAGAAAAAAGATGTCCAGTTACAAAAGAAGGTGAGAAATGTTCCTGAATTCAGCCTTGATTGTGATGGGATAATAAAGTTTAGGAATCAGGTTTGTGTTCCTCCCATCATATAATTAAAGAAGGAGCTGCTGGATGAGGCTCATAGTTCTTCATTCACTATTCATCCTGGAAGCACGAAGATGTATAGAGACCTAAAAGAGTACTTCTGGTGGGATGGCATGAAAAGAGATGTTGCTAAATATGTCTCTCGATTCTTGGTTTGTCAGAAATTTAAAGTTGAGAGACAGAAATCTAAGGGGATGTTACAACCATTACCCATACCTGAATGGAAATGGGGAAACATCACTATGGACTTTGTCACTGGACTTCCTAAAACATCCAAAGTCAATAATGGTATCTGGGTCGTAGTTGATCGTCTTACAAAGTCTACACACTTCATTGCTATTAGAGATGATATCTCTCTAGATCAGCTTGCCAGGATATATGTAAAGGAAGTGGTAAGATTTCATGGAGTACCACTTTCTATTATATCTAATCGGGATCCGAGGTTTACCTCATTGTTCTGGAAAAGTCTTCAGCATACTCTGGATACAGAGTTGAGTCTCAGCACTGCTTATCATCCTGAGAAAGATGGTCAGTCTGAGAGGACAATTCAAACTCTAGAAGATATGTTGAGAGCATGCTCTATAGATTTCAAAGGTGGTTGGGATCAACACCTACCATTGGTGGAATTTTCTTATAATAATAGATTTAACTCCAGTATTCAGATGGATCTTTATGAATCTCTCTATGGAAAGAAATGCAGGAATCCAACTTGCTGAGATGATGTTGGGGAAATAAAGCTATTAGGACCTGATCGTGTTGATTAAATGGCAGAAAAGGTCAGATCTATTTAACAACACATAAGAGCAGCTCAGAGTCGACAAAAAAGTTATGCCGACAACCGAAGAAAATATCAAGAGTTTGAAGTGGGTGATAAAGTGTTCTTACGAATATCTCCTTGGAAGACAATAATGAGATTTGGAAAGAAGGGAAAGTTGATCCCTAGATATATCGATCCTTTTGAAATTTTGGATTGTGTTGGGAAGGTAGCTTACCGATTGGAGCTTCCACCGAATCTCTCTCAAGTTCACGATGTATTCCATGTATCTCTCCTGAGAAAGTGCATACCTGATCCTTCACATGTACTCAGCTCAGAAGTTGTACATCTAGAACAAGATCTTTCTTATGAAGAATAGCCGATAGAGATTCTGGATCGTAGCGAAAATGTCATACAAAACAAGAACACTCTCGTGGTGAATGTTTTATGGAGGAACCACCAATTAGAAGAAGCTACATGGGAACTTGAGGATATGATTAGGGAGAGGTATCCTCATGTGTTTGTTACGAAATGACGAATTTCAAGGGAAAAATTCTTTTTAAGGGGGGTAGAATGTAACACCCTGATATTTTATGAGAAGTATATTTTTTTATATAATATGTTATATAGAAAGGAATCTTACACTACACATAACACTAGCTTGGATTGCGTTACACTCAATCGCGACCTTCCTCGATAGCGTGTGTAGTACGCAATACTGAGTTTCACAAAACAACGATATATTAAAATATTATAAACTATCCATTATGAATAGTATTAACTGAATTTTTAATTTTATAACATTTTAATTCTTCTTATTCATTTTCTAGAATGATGTATGAAAACAAAATTAGTTTTTTGGATAAAAAAAGTATTTTTCAAAAAATACAGTTTTACCGCCTTTTGATGACGCACCCACATTAAATCTAGTTTTTGACAAATTTATTACTTCAATTTGACAAAATAAAATTCTTCTTTAGAATCAGGATATAAAAATTTACTTTGGATAAAAGTTTCATATTATTCTGATAACTTTCATATTTTAATGAATAGTAAAAACACGCTATATTTTAATTAAAACAACTTTTTTCATCGCAATACTTTATATGGTTAAATTATAATATCGAATTTTTTAAAGTATAAATATAATATATTTTTACCATTTAGTATAGTGTATGTCATTAACATTAATTTTACATTGAATTCATAGGTAAAAACATTTCAATCTTTGGCAATGTTTTAACTTTTAAAACCCGTTTTCTTAACAACATGATTAATTTTAAATTAATTACTGAAACTTCTTTTTTTTTTTGTATTTTGAAAAATAGATTCCATATTTGGAATCAGTGGGTCGAAATTATGTTAATAGGTTACTTTTATTTTTTTTTTCTATTATGAATAGTAACTACGGTAATTTTTATTTACTACGGTTAAAGGTAAATAGGGTAATTCAAGGTTAAAAGAATATTATAATAATTTGAAATTACCTTTACACTTGTCCTAACCTTATTTTATGAGTCGTGGACGACCATGGGCATCCTTGGATCGATTTTGGGACCCCATTGAGCCACTTGGTAGTGACAATGACAATTTGGATTAATTAATTTAATGTAAAGACAAAATTGACATTAACAGAAATCTTTTAGTAATTAATTTTTATAAGGGGTTATATAAATTATATTTTCGACTATAAAAATTCATTGGAAAGATAAAACGATTTCCTACATAATGATATTTTGTTTATAAATTTTAGACACCAAATAAATTAAATTATTTATGACACAATAATGATAAAGTATTTACCTCATTAATAAATGATTTAAATAAATAAGATTATAATGATTAAAATATTTTCCAAAACATGTCCAATTCTGATTGGATAATTTTATTTCTACCATGAGTCATCTTATCTTTATCTTTAATTATTTTTGGACCATTTGAAACTGAAGATAAGATTATAATAAAATAATATTTCCACACTTTCCAAAGGTGCCCCTCTCCTCCCTTATAAAAGGGCACCTACTCCCTCTCTTCCTCACACCAATTTGAGAATTAAAGCTCGGCCAAACCCTGCCCATTTCACTTCCCCACTTCCATAGAAACCTACTAGAGGTACTGGTCTTTTCAAAAGACTAACTCTAGTGCCTTAAGAGAATGTTTAAAAGAGGCACTTCGAGAAAGAGGTAATACCTTCTACCATTTTCTTCAAGTTCCATTCTTCTTATACTCCCACTTATTTAGTTGTTTCATTATGAGGTAATAAAATCAGTATCCCTCATATAATGATATGTTATTATAAATATGAAAAAACCCTATTTCACCAATTATCCATCCTACAGAAAACGAAATCACCGCGCGTGTGTACGTACGGAATACCGTCTCTATGCCGTGGTGTGATCTGTTTTCCACCACCACCTTACTTGGATGGGTATAATGGTGCAAATAAATAACTATATATGATTATTGTAAAGTGGTATTGATTCTTAAATAGTATACATACACACCAATAAAATTCCACGATCATGGGAATGATATCATCGCTCGTGCGTACATACGGAATACCGTCTCCATGATGTGATGTGATTTGTTCTACATGATCTTCATTGCATAATGATTATATAAATGCATTTAATGAATAAATATGATATATAGTACATTAATACCATTCTGGAAATGAGGTATCTATAACCTAAATAGAAGAATAAGAATTTATTCGACAAAACACGCATAATAACAAAAAGTAATAAACACCCGAATAACAAGTAGAAATGAAATATTACTAATAAAAAGCTAAGAATATGACCATATATGATATCATAACAATATGTATGATTCTGGAATAAGTCAATAACATTATTTAAATCATTATACCGGAGTTTTGGACACTTACGAAGCAAATCAGACCTAAGGTAAGGGACAGTCTCGCAATCTCAATTTTTATCCGAGATTGTTTATACTTCAGAATTTACTGGGGAATATTTAACATCCACATCCATGATTCCTCAATACGTAATATTATTTATATCCTCCAAAAATTTTTTAAATCCAATTTTTTCCTTCGGTGAGTTTTTAGTAAAATATATGAAAGGAATCTTTTGTCGTTTTTCATACGAGGTACTTTTTGACTTTTCTAACAAAAGTACAAGAAGAATGTTCTTTTAACTTATACGGCATGAATGGATTTTTAAAAAATTATTTCCAAGAATATTCCTTTATAAGTTTTCAAGTTTATTTTTAATCAACTTCTTTTAGTTTAAAATTGTATGAAATGTTAAGAAAGGAAAAATGTATTTGAAGTAGAAAGGATATTTTCCACAAGAATGGAGTTCATGTGTTTTATCAAAATTCTTTTCCATCTAAGATAATATAGGGTTATATTTCTATCCATATTATTACATTGATTTGATTATGTTGTGATGAAAATATTTTTATGAATTCCTTTATCTTATATGAATAGTTTTATGATGTCACGATGTTTAAGACTCCCATTTTTATTACGTGGGTTATGCTATGATTTATCGTTTATGATTTTATGGAACACATAAGAAGGGTATCATTATGAGATGTGTGGGACCTATATCTCCCTCCAATGCATTGGGTAAAGATTTTATATCTCATGAGATAGACATGGCTGGAATGGCAGGTTAAACCAGTTCAGTGAAACGGGACTGAAATGAGGAGTGAACTCGGTTCAGAAATGGAATTTGTCCACTAAGATAGTCTTGGAAATGAGTATTGACTAATAAGAAATGATTCTCTATGATTATGTGTGTATGACACAAAGTTTCATGTTTTATGTTATGATTATTGGGATTACATTTCACTACCATGATTTATCCCATGTTATGAAGTTATGATCTCTTTTGCAGGGTAAGATTTCCAAAATGTTATGTTCTTATGAATTTGATGTGATTGATATTTCTTTTGTTTACCCTTACTAAGCATTTGAGCTCAACCTTTTGTATTTTTTCTTTCCACAGGTCAAGAAGAAGGTTATTAAGTAGGATATTCCAAAAAGGGACTATAGATATGATGAAATAAATGGGAGACATTGTAGATGCTTTATGAACCAGTTGTTTATGTTTCCCAGTTTCTAGAGACACTATACATATATGGTCCTTTCTTGGTTTTGTTATATTAGGTAATAAGTATGCTTCAATTTTGAAGTATTAACCATGTATGTAAAGTATGGGTCGCTATAACATACCATAACCTTAAGACATTTTTTTTGAATTTATAAAATTAATTAAAATAATCTCAACAGTCAAAATTCACAAAAAGTTTAAACATAGTGAACTGGGTTCACATCCCATTATATAATATACAACATCATGGTTCACACCTATGATTTTAATATATCAAATTTTCCCTTACTAAATTATGTTCACTCCCCATTTTAGACTATATTATCTCATATAATATCAGTATTTACTTAACTCTTTGTATGGAAATAAAATTATTTTCTCACAATTCACATAATTAAAATCATACATATGTGTTCTTGTAGATCTTATAATGTTTATTAATAAATAATTTCACTACGACTGTAAATGAATTTTTTTAATAATAATTACATCATTTCATCATAATATAATATATGGAATATATATTTGTTTCATAATTATTCAACAGAATGTAAATTTATAATGGGAAAGTGGTTAGTTTCAAAGAATCATCATTAATATATAAGTATAATAAGATATCTAGATTGTGAATATGCATATAATCAAAACACCATATCCTTTATAAAAAAAATCCTTAATGTTTTTGGACATTGATGACAAAGGCCATTAATAGATCATTAAACCCATTATTTGAAAATTTATGAAAAATATCATTTTCATTTCACAAAACTATAAAAAAAAAAATAAAAAAAAATAAATTATAATGTTATTTACATTGAGAATATTCAATGAAAAATGTAATGTCAAATTTAATTAAAATGACTTTCTTGATAGATGTAATGTTCATTCATATCATATTCATTAAAATAAAACATTGTTTTCAATGTGTTGAAATATTGTAAACTATCTATGTCATTAAATATGATTATTTCAATTAGAATTTTTTCAAAAAATTTAAATGTAATAAATATTTACAATTTGAAAAAAACCATGAAATTAATATAAATTCTAAAAAATAGTTTCAAGATGAGGGAAATGGTAGAAAACATTAGTCAACCAAAGATGAAGTGAGGTAATATTTTATTAAAATAATATTATTTATAATTTTATGAACAATATATTTGAAAATTTATATATAAAATAAAAATTAAATAATAAAAAATATGATAATAAATTATATGAGGTTTTAGTTATAAAAACCATATAATTTCTCTCAGTTTAAATTTATTATAGATGATCATGATACTAAATAAGAACGAAACTAAAACACATCCCTTAAGAAATATCTTGATTTTAATGTTTTTAATACCTCTATATGATTAATAAATATTTATTATACCTTTATTATATAACAATATTAACATATAACATAATTTAGATCCCTCCATTATAATTTTAAATTTTAATTTTATTAATAATTATTTATTATAATAAACCTCTTCATTAAATGATTCCTTTTTTCATAAATGATTATCATTGATGAATGAAGATGATTAATTATGGTGATTATATATTTTTCTAATGATCCTATATTTATTCAAATCATTTTTAAAATTTAACATTGTGGGGACCATTGGGGGGTTTTTTACTAAAGAGTCTTTGGGATGTTGTAAAAAAGAATCATTGGTTAATTTGTTTTTATTAATGTTCAAAAATTTTAAGTGATGAATTAGTAATAATGTTAAAAAATTACATAAAAAATATAATGATTATTATTATAATTTATTTTATAATTTCATGATGTAATATTAATATAAAAATGAAGAAAATAGATAATAGTAGTGGAAAGCATTCAGCCCTTAGAGATTAAATTTTTCTGTTGTCTGAAAATGAATTATCTATTTACATTACTCAATGTATATATGAAGTCCTCAATTAAAACACCTAAGTAAAACATAAAACATAGTAAGAACCTAAATATGTTTCCTTATCTCCTCATTAATGAGATTTAATTATTATATATCCTATTATAAACCAAAGAAACTTTAAGTCAACATAATCAAGTGTGATACACCACTAATGAATTTTAAACAATGAGAGTAACTACATTACATTTATAAGTTGAATGTAAATCAAAATTAGTTTTTGTGTTATTTTATTTTTGAAATAAAATAATACTCATCATTCATAAAAATGTTTTTCCTGAGAAAAACAAAATAAATTAAGAGAACAAACATAAAGGTAAAAGTAACATCATTCATCCAAATTTCATGACTACATGGTGTATATAACTCCACGGATTGACTAAATTTTGAAAAAAAATACAACTCTCGCAAATATTACCTTCATAAAACCCTTATTCCTTATTCAGTCAAAAAATAATCCATTAATAGATGTATGATAGAAAATTCATAATAATTATTACAATATCATAAATAAATTTCTCAACATTATGAAATGGAACATAAAACAAGAAAACATTGTTCGTTTACTTTCCCTACTAGGAAGCTAATGACTATTTATCCCATCACATTTTTTTATTTTTCATTTAGTTATGTTTATCCTAATCATTTCCTCTATTAATCTCCACTAGAACATTACACATAGTTTATCTTCTATATCCATGATTTCCTACATTGAGTTCCAGTATTGGTTATCTTGGGTGACCTCTGTACTTCTCTTTCTTTCTTTTAATGTGATAGTTTTATTGACTCTTTTTATGATGTAATACATTCATGGAAGTTCCCAAGCCAAAATTTAAAATGGTGAGGACACAATTTCTAAATGTGGAGAAAAATGTAACACCCCATGATTTCATAGTACATTATTTTTTCTTTAATGTAATTCTATAGCTTTCACTACAAAAAACACCGAGTTTGTGCGCACGACGACTTACCAAGATAGCCGTTTAAAAAGCAGTTATGAATATTATTAACAAAATTTTGAATTTTATATACTCTATAAAATTTTAGAATTTATATTATGTGTTTAATAGAAATAGTATGTGAACAAATTCACTTATTCAGATAAAAGAAGTAATTTTTTAAAAATGTTATTTTACAACCATTTAATGGAAAATCCATTTTGAAACCAATATTTGACACATTAATATATTAAATTTAATTAAAATTAAATATTCTTTAGAATTGGGATAAAAAAATTTAATTTGGGAACGTTTTTTTATTTATTTGATAACATTCATATTTTGATGAATAGTGAAAATACAAAATTTTGATTGAAAACAATTTTTTTAATTGAAATAATTTATAGTGTTAAAATTGTCATTTTAATGGTTAGTAAATATAACCAGATTATATTTTTATCATTTAATACAATTTAGGTCATTATAAGTAATTTCAAATTTAAAATTTTCATAAACACATGTCTATCATTTTATAGTTTTTACTTATTAAAAACCCGGTTTTTGGTTTTTACAATGGAAATTAATTTATAATTAATTAATGATACATATATGTTTTGAAACTAGTAAAATAGAATTCATTATTGAATTTTTTATATCAAAATTAGCTTGTGGTTAATTTTGGGTATTTTTCTGAAATCATTCAATTTTTTATGAATAGTGAAAAACACTGTGTTGTTGTGTAAAAACATAAATTATATTTAAATAATTATTCCATTTATGTATATAATACAATATAGATACATAATACCTATATTAGTTCAATGTGATTCATTGAGTCGTTTTTATAATAAAATTAGATGTATAAAATATTAATGAACTTTCTACAGTCTTTTACTCAACTTCTTGTAGAAATTGAAAATTTTTATAAAACATAATTTTACCACTTCTGTGTGTAGAATTTAAAAAATCCAAGAGACTAAGTTGAAATCAATAAGTAAAATTTTATTCAATAAGATGAAAATAATTTTTGGTATATAGAAGCTTTTGACTTTAATTTACAACGATTTAAAATAAATCGGGTAATTAAATTTTAAAACGATTTTATAATTACAGTTACACATTTCATAATTCTATTGGATGAATATAATTCAAAAAATCAAAAATTATAAATAAAATATTATACTTTTTTTCCACATGGATTAGATTACGACATTTATTATTATTTTAATTAAAGAAGAGTTAAAAGTGTTAAATTCATTTTTTAATCTATAAATCATTTTTAATATCGGGTTATATATAAGAAAAAATTGACTATAAATTATCATTAGAAATATCAAAATATTTCCTACATAATGGTAGTTTATTTATAATTTTTAGACACTAAATAATTAAATTTATTAATGACATAAAGATGTTGCAGTAATTACCTTATTAATGAAAGATTAAAATAACAGTAATTATAAATATCCAAATAAATGAAATTTTAGACTTTTGATGAATTACACTAATTTTATATTTTCCTATGAAATGTTTTGGTATATTATGTAATTTTTTTTCGAAGTAATCATGATTTTATGATTTTCACAAAAACCAAATATTAAATAGTGTGAAAATTGACATAAATGTGTTTTCTAAGAAAATACTATATTATTGGTTGATATAATATTCCTAAAATTAAAAGGATAGTATAAAGGTCTTAAATAATATTACATTTGTCATTAATGAACCACTTGAGGTTCTATTGAAATTTTTCATCATGTTTATTAACCATATACCATTTGAATATTAGAATACATGGTAAAAGTTAAACTATTTTACTAGTTGTTAAATCTAAAAGATAATGTTAATATTGTGACATAAACATGACTAAAAACTATTGGTTGAAAGGATTTAGACCCATACCCACTTAAAATTGAAATAAAACTTTTTATATCCATTAGAAACTGAAAATTATTTTTAATAAAAAAATATATCAAGGTTTTCCTAATGTAACATTCACCTCTATTATAAAATGATACATCCCTTCTCTAAAAATAACACCTCCAAATACATTTGGCTCAGACAAACCCAGCCCAAATATCATCTCAAATTCTCTCACATCATCCTAGAGTCATTAAATTGAACATAAATCCAACCTATGGAGCCGTTTTGAGAAACTCAAAAGGAAACACCCGAAGAAGAGATAATAATTTCACCACCCTTTTTTGAAGTTCTTTTCTTCTTCCAAATACACTTTCATTGTTGTTTCAATACAAAAATAATAAATCCAGTGCCTCCTACATACTTTGATTTCATTATAAATATGATACAACCATATTCTTTTTTCTACCCAACATATAAATGACAAAGTCACCATACGTGTGTACATACGGCTTACCGTCTCTAGTTCGCGGTGTAGTTTGTTATTCAAAATCATCATTATTTGGATGGGTATAATAATGAATATAACTGATTTAAATAATAAATATAATATATTAATGATTCTTTATATATGATATACCATCCAATTATATACAATTTCACCATCAAAAGAGTGACATTGTCTCCCGTGCGTACGTACGACATACCGTCTCCCTGAACGCGATGAGATTCATTCCCCATCGTAATCATTCAAGAATAATTTTCATTTTAGGATTAAAAATAATGTTTAAAAAATCAATATCATTCTGGATATAAATAAAATAATTTCTATATTTAACAAACATTACTTATGTAATGAAACATATAAAGGAAAATGAATCAGTTAACAACCAAAATAATAATACTACTGAAATATCACAAACAATGAAATATTAGGAGATCATATATGATATCATATATATGTATTTGGATCTTTTATAATTTAATAACAATGATTTCACCATTATTCCAAAGGCAAACCTACCATATACTAACGAATAGTACATGGTAAGGGGTTTTCATCTCACTTCTTATTCCCATGAGATTCATGCTATATTTCACTATTTCCATTTGTGTGGTGTTTGTACTACCCATGATTGTATTATTAGTGTAATATAAATTAATTTATGGGTATTTACATCTTCATTGTATGAATATTTTTTCATGTGGTTTATGTTTCATATGTTACCAAATCGGTAAGGGAATTCCAAATTTCAATTTCCACTCATTGGGAATTACACATACGTTATTGATTATTTTACTCCAAGATTACGTGTGGAGTCACTATTTATTATTTATGTAGTATCATTTACTAACCTTTCTGTGGATGTAACTTTGATAAACATAATCACTCCATTGATAATTTTACATTCCATTGATAATAAATTTTTAAGGGTAACCTTAACACAATTTTCATTCATTGAATTAATCATCCAAGTCATTGGTTTTTTTACAAGAATGTGTGTGAATGTAATATTATTGATTTATAATGAATATAAAATTATATTGAGTGTATTTACATTTATCACACATAATTATTTAATTTATTTATCATTAATCTAAGGAAATAATCTTTATAAGGCATTTCACCTCAATTTATATTCCTTTGAGACCTCCTTGTCATTATGAACCAATTCACTTTTATATGGTGTATATAGTTTACATTGACATATTATATCATTAATTACTTTATTCTCATGATATTATAATATTTTGATTAATGTTATTCCTCAATTAATTGTATTCAAGCGTCTCTTACTTGGTTAAGAAATCATTAACTAAAGTATTGTTTTAAATGTTTTAAATATTTATTCTTCTAAATCATTCTCATTCATTTCCATGTATTAAATATTGTTTTATGTATTTATTTATATGGACATAAATGTTTTGAAATTAAAATTACTTTTAAATGTTTCAAAGTGGTATGAGACACTTTGATTCAAAAATATTTTTTAAACAACTTCTTTGATAAATAGTGTGACATTTAAATGTTTTCATGAAAAAGGGATATTTATATCCAATAGTTTTAATGACTATTTTAATCAATGTCAATATAATTTAGTGTATTGTATTCTTTATTGAGGATTATTTTTCATAATAAAATCATCAACATTGTATTGAATAAGTTATGTTTGACTCTAGATGTGCTATTTTATGCCATCCATGGTTTGTGGCTAAAACATTGACATTTTTAAATCTAGTTTTAATATGAATGTTTAGATTATGATCCAACATTTTCATATGAGGAATTCATTGAACATATTAAGTGACAGGTGGAGCCAAATATATATCTTAGATGCATAGTTAAATCTCATGAGACATACTAGTGTCTTGGGACAAGGCTATGACAAAATCTTATTTGTAGTCTTGGCACGAGGCCCTGACTATGTGTTTATGATGTCTGACATTATGAATTCCATCATTATGAAATAGGATAATGATATTACATGTGATTATTCGACTAGTTAAATTTACATGTGAATAAGTAAACATAATTATTTTATTTTTCTTTTCCATATTATGCTGATGTTTAATATTAAAAGGCTTATGTTCTAGTCTTATAAATTTTTATTATTGTTAATTTTTATTTATAACTATTTTTACTATATTACTATCGTTATTGAGCTTCTGAACTCAACCATTTTTTATGTTTTATTTTTCCACGCATGAAAATAAGCATAATAAGATTAACCTGAAGGAATAGGCTAAGGGATATAAGAGTGTTCAAAGGGGAGACAATGTTGGTTTTTTAATTTCATGATGTAATGTAAAACTTATATATGTATCTAGTACTTCCAAGTATACTAAACAAATCTGTCATTTGAGAAATGATTTTTTGTGTCATGCCAATGGTATGTAATATTGCACCGATTCTGGGTAACTGGGGTCGGGGCATTACAATGTCCGATTCAAATCTCATGTAATATTACTAATCTGTGGATAAAATCACTCGATTATCATTAAAAAACTGATTACATTGTAACACATGTCTACATGGAAGGAAATTTGGTTATAAATTATCTTGAAAATAATAGTACTAATATCATTTAAATTTTATGGTCTTGTTTGATTCCTACGGACATAATGAACCTATATCAGAGGTATAATTCTAAATATATTTTATATAATCTTATGGTAAATCTCATAATATGGTAATAATAGTGTATTCCCTTCATTTAATGGTATAATATGTCCACTAAAAATAATATCCTAGTGGATAAATATTTTCTTTCTACAATAAAAAACTCATTATAAACATCATCATGTACTTGTGTACTCCTTAATATAGAACATTATTAATTCATCAATATCATCAATTATTTCTTATTTACCAATCCACTTAAATATTAGTATGAATAAAAACTACACATGAGGAAGAAATTAACAATTTATTATGATGATAATATGAAACATTTTATCAAATTTTTATTCACCAATATGTTTTTTTAAAAGGGAATTCCCATGTGTGTCCTTTTCAATACCTCTATAAAAGGAAACCCCCCTCCCCATGAAGAGGTCACTCTGAAGAGAGCCCCGATCGAGAAGGAGCTGTTTCCAGCCTAGATGGCAGAGTCTCTCGGAGGGTGACAGCCCGATCGACAATGGTTTGTCAATGAAATCTATCAGCACATTGGGTCACACCTCATTTTTTCCAACCAGTTGAGACTAAGCGACTCAAAAAGACAGGTGGATCCTGGGGTAGAGGCTTATCCCAAATAAGGACTCACAATATTCAAACCCTAAACCTTCAAAAGAATGACATTTTGAAACCACTCTCCTTCACCACCACGACACCACGGAAGTGAAAAAACATGTTGTTGGGTAATAAGGTATCGGGGTGGCCTCTCCACCTGTGCACCACATGTCCCCAACGAGGCCCAAGGTGGACAACCCTTGGGCTTAGGCTAGTTCCCAATAAGGTATAGGGGACCACGAGAGGTTTTTTAGCATATAGTATGTGTTGCGTTGTGAGGACTCGAACCCGAAACCTTAGTTTTAGGACGCCATCTCTTTTAACCAACTCACCCATGCCCCGCTGGAAAAACGTATTGTTGGGTAATGAAGTATTGGGGGGCCTCCCCACCTGCGCGACACATGTCCCTAGCGAGGCCCAAGGTGGGCAACCCTTGGGATTAGGCCAGTTCCCAAAGGGGTAGAGGGGCCCACGAGAGGTCTGTTAGCATATAGTGTGTTGGAACTACATTGTGTATAAGGTAGTATTTGTTGTCAATAATTTTCAATGAAGATCAAAACGAAGGAGATCAATAAGTACTCCGATGAAGTGGAAGAATGATAATTCAGACGATTGTTGTACTGAACATAAGTTCAAAGAACATGTGTCAAAAGTGATACATTGCTTACAACAATGAAGAATGTGAGAGACTATTGGTGTACTGATCATAAGTTCAAAGAACATGTGTCAAAGGTGATACATTTTTTACAACAATGAATAATGTGAGGTGTAATCCATCTGAGGATGATTAAAGAAGAATGGGGTTTTTGGATGAAGACCATGCAACTCCTCCTTATTTCATGAGAACGATGGGTTTTGATGAAGACCATGCAATTCCTCATTATTGCATGAGACCCCTGGGTTTTTGATGAAGACCATGAAATTACTCATGATTTCATGAGAACCATGCAAGAGAATTCTTGACAAATTGAATCATATGGTTTGCATGAAGTAGATCATGATTGTTGATGACTAAGACAATGTGAAAATGAGTGGAATTCTAAGACGATTGTGCGGCGATTGGAATTCTGAGATATCCATGCACATCACATTGTCATAGAAAATGATGGTGATAAAGTTATTCCTTCAAAGAATACATATCACAATAGTGGAGTTTGTGATAAAAGAAGAAGAGTTGCTGAAGGATACAGATCACCAAGAAGAAGTGATGTTGAGGTGATCGTTCTTGTTGACAAAGAAAACAAATGACATACAAATTTGTTGACAAAAAAGATTCCATGGTGGAATGTCGAGTTCAAGAACTATGGATAATGATCCATGTTTTATTCAAGGAACATTGAAAAAGGAATGGATGATCTGGAGGCGGACAAAAAGAGCAATACAAGGTGGCACTGTTTCCCAGTGTTTGCCAAATTTTTGGGCCTGACAATCGACAAATAGAGAAAAGTGTTTTTGGAAAAGGGACTTGCGTGAATAGGTATTGGAGGATAGGAAACTTGCGTGCCATATGTTTTTGAAGATCAGATCATCAAAATATGGCAATGGGATAAGGGTCGCCCAAGTTTTGGTGAGGTCGCGCATGTGACATATGCGCCGAGAAGAGACTTGCGCGCCGATGCCTTGGAAGCTTGATAACTTGCACGCCTATGGTTTTTAAAGATCAAAAACAAAAAATATGTCAAAGGATGGAGGGTCACACAAGTTTGGAAGTTGGTTGCACAAGTGACTTACAGGGGAAGATCCATGCGCGCCGTGACTTGCGCGTCGAGGAGAGACTTGCGTGCCACCGTGCAGGTGGTCAAATTGCCTATAAATACTGGACCACCCCTCCTCATTTCTCAATGAGTTCAAGACTTAGAGATTGTTTGAGCTCTCATCGCACAGGTGATTGAGACACGATAGTGGTAGTTGGGTCGTGTAAGTAGAGGTTGCGCTCCGGTTGTTGGCTGCGTGCCTAAGGCGGTTTGGGAGAGAAAGGAAGTGGGATGCGCAAGTTTGTAGTTGGGGAAGGAAGCATCACGCATGTGATTTTGTGTCACTTGCACACCAGTTTAGACTTGTGCACCGAGGACATGCGCCCCGTATTGAGACTTTCGCGCCGAGCTTGAAAAGGAGAGCCAAATATTGTTGAAGCACGCCCGTCTTTCTAGAGCTACACGAGAGCTGAAAGATTGCCTGATACTTTCGGTGCAAAGTGACATTAAAGAGGAAATCGAAATGATAAATGCATGATCTCATGAATACATGTAGAAATGATTCTGAAAAATGCTGAGTAAGCTGAGATTCATTTATTGAGCAATCACATCAGTGGTTGTGATTCAGGAAAAAGACGACAAGAGGATTTAGTGCATTCAGTTATTGCACTACAGGAGAGGGTTGAATACAAAAGAGCATCAAATCAGGACTCTGATTCAAGAAAAGTAACATGCTGAACATGAGACAAAGAACTTCAATGCACATCTTTTGAAGAGACCTTCACATCTATAAACTGAGTGGGACTTCACCAATAGCAGTGAACCAGGGGGAGTCAACGGGAGTGACCTGAGGGACGCAGTGAGATATCCCTAATCTTTTGTAAAGGCAGTGAGATTGGGACAGAGTGACTGGACCCGAACATTTGTAATCTACAGCTAGTGAAGCATATTGGATTTTGGTATGACCAACAACCTGTCGGCGTATTCCCCTTGGAAGTAGCCCTTAGTGGTGAACCAAGTAAAAATAGTTGTGTCATCTCTTTACATTTGAATGTTTCATTGCTGATCATATCCATCATACAGGTTTTACTAGTTCCCACCAACGTGGGAACAAGATCCACAACGTTAAGAAGAAAATGTTGACAGCCTGATTCACCCCTCCCCTCTCAGGGTGTCCCGGGGTCCTACAAGTGGTATCAGAGGAAGGTTAACGTATGTTGGATACTATACAATAATTCTATTTAGAAGAGGATTTGAGTTTCTTTCCTAAAGTCAACAATGAAGAGCAGTCTGGATGAAGATTCAGTAATTTCTGAGCAGGAGTCTACATCTATCAAGACCATGACAAATAGGAAAAAGAAAGAGAAGAAGCATATAAAGAAGTCCCACATATCCAAAAAAGATTTAGTTTCTTGTTCTCCATGCCATTCCAATAATGAAGAAATATCAGGCTTGGAATGTATCGAGTAGGTGGCTCAGAATTCTTCCAGAGGAAAGGATAACATCCCTAATTCTGGATTTCAGGAAAAACTCAAAACATATCTGCATGATATTCCTGAACAAAGGGTTTCTATTATTTGTAGCCTATTCCAATCTATGCAGGTTGAGATCACTAGTTTAGAAAGGGAAGAAGAAAATATGGAAAAGGGGTTGGAAAGAAAAGTTATGGAAAGTATGAAGCTCACCAAACAGGTTAAAGTATTTGAAGAAAAAGAGGAAGTCAATAAGACTCTAAAAGAAAAGATCCATGCACTTGAAGATGAGCTAAAGAAGAGCAATGAAGTCAAGAGTTTTTGTTTGGAAGAAACATCCATGAAATTTAGGGAACTTGAATCTTTGTTACAAAACAAAGTTAAGATGAATGAAGGTTAGGTTGACAGATTGAAGAAGACTTGTGAAGAGAAGATGATCATGACTGAAGATTAGAAGATCATCCTCAATATTGAGGGTCAAAAATTGGAAGCCCAGTTGACCAAGATTTAGAATACACATATTGATACTCCAAAAAAGAATGAAATGACTGATTCTTGTACCCAATGTTCGTTGGAGGAATCTAAAGCTGAAATACCTCCAATATGTGATAAGAAGAATATGACAACTCTTGATTATCCACATCAAGAATCAATTTTTGCTGGTACTCAATTATCACTGGAGGATTCTATTATCGAAAGACCTCCAACATGTGATAAGAAGATCATGAATTCACTCATTGATCTATCATAAGAAACTAAGAAAGTGAAGGTACCATCCAAACCATCTTGTACTCATGTTTCTAAATACGTTCCTACAATCAGTGCAGGTTGGAAGAAAATTTCTAAACAAGTATGGATGAGGAAAGGAGAGAAGAAGAAACCTACCACCATGGATAAGGGGGATGGGAAGAAAAATGAAGAAGTTGGTTCCTCAAATAGAGGAAAAAAAATTAAGAAGAAGGCCCAACAACCTCATACCGAAGATACAAAGAAGAAAATATTTGCGGGTCAATTTTCGTGATGCAACATATTTGGGCATTGTACACTGGATTGTTGGTACAATACCTTTAATGGAAAAGCACAAAGAAAGCCCGTGTCAAAAAGAAGAAATCTAGAGAAGAAGAAGAAACATCTTTAGGTCCAGAAGCATCTGTTTACCACAAACAGATTTGAAATTCTTGTTAACATCTGTGATGTATGCAACAACAGCGGTCACAAGGCAGGCACATGTCCATATCAACATGATTTCACTATTTATAAGAAAAGAAGACCACCGATGCCGGCTAAGCATGAATAATGTACCTTGGGAAGAAATCATAAGAATTTTATGAACACACATTTTCCCAAGAAGATCTCAAGTAGGGGAGCTGAGAAGCCCCAGGATTTTAGATCCATGAAATTGATGGGTCATTCATCCAAAAGAAAAACAAAGTGGGATAAAACTCAGATGAACCCATGTGGAAGATCCAAACCAGCTGAAATAGTTCCAAATGACATATTGGTCATCTGGCCCGAATATTTGAAAAGAATGAGGAAACATGAAGATGAAAAGGCCAAGGCTGGTGAAAAATGAAAAGAAAAACTTTCACGTGATGAAGACAAAGTGCATGAGAGATTGAAAACCAATAGAAACACACATGTCAAAGAAGTTCTATTTGAGAGATGCAAGAAATATGGTCACATTGAAAAAGGTTGCCTAACCTTAATACAAGAGCAAGAAGCAGTCCTTAAAAAGAGTAAGAATGTATCATTCATGATGGCTGTTAAGAAGAACAATTCCCCACACAAAGTAGAAGAGAATGTGTAGAAAGCCATTCTACACCAACAGATGTCAGAACATATGTTCAAATGTGAAGGCATAAAGACTGGAGTGAACATAGGAACTTGGTTGATAAAAGAACCTCAACCATACAGAACATGTTGATGAAGCAAGGAGGAACCACCTTATTCCCTAATTCATTTGTGTAATGTATTTGTGCTAATAATGCATGGAATTGAAGGTGAATCATGCTCTTTGGGGGAGAACCTAATAAGTAGTGAATGTTGTCAACTCTTGATATCCAAGCTAAAGAAGTTTCCATCCTTAGTAGATTCTTCAATTGATATTCAATGATTAAGAAGATGAAGGTTCACTCTTTATGAAGATGATGAGAAGAGTTTCCCTTGAGGGGGAGAAAAATGAAGAAGCTTCCTAAATCACTGTTTTAATCAATATCAACTCCATCTGGTATCAAATGCAGTTACTTTGAAAATTTATTAAAGAATATGTCATTGGAGAAGGTATGTCATTTCTCAATATCTCAACCTTGGTTACTCAAATAATTCTATAAAGGGGGAGTAACTTAATTGATCAGTGACATAAAAATAATTGAAGTGCCCCAAGGTCACTTATACTGCTGATTGCACTTGAAAGGTTTTGACCTGTTTGCTGATGTGAGTGTAGGAGTTTCAAGTTGATTATTCCCTATCACATTTTATTTTCTTCTACCTGAAATAAAAGTGGTAAACCCTTAAAGAAAAAATATATGAGTTCTCATCTCATGTTGGTATCATTATCTATGAATAATGGGAAACCTTGTTGACTTAATCAAATCCTCTGGTTTTCTACATCGAGCATTGCTCAAGTAGACGTAGAGTGAAATGATTAATGAAACATTGCTTAAGAATGGATTGATACCCTCCCTACAATGCGCTTTGTATTTCTTGTCAATTAGGGGGGGGGGAGAAAGTGAAATGAACGTTTGAAAAAAAAAGTTGATTGAAGAGAAGATTCTCATTTTGACATTGACAAATTCATTTCAGAAGATGTATAAGGTATTGACAAAAAAATACATAGGGGGAGATTGTTGGAACCACTTTGTGTATAAGGTTGTATTTGTTGTCAATATTTGTCTATGAAGACCAAAATAAAGGAGATCAAGAAGTACTCCGATGAAGTGGAGGAATGATAATTCAGGCGATTGTTGTACTGATCATAAGTTCAAATAACATGTGTCAAAAGTGATACATTGTTTACAACGATGAAGAATGTGAGAGACGATTGGTGTACCGATCATAAGTTCAAAGAACATGTGTCAAAGGTGATACATTGTTTACGAAAATTATGAATGTGAGGTGTAATCCATCC
This sequence comes from Viscum album, assembly GCA_963277665.1. Lineage (NCBI taxonomy): Eukaryota > Viridiplantae > Streptophyta > Magnoliopsida > Santalales > Viscaceae > Viscum > Viscum album. The sequence continues at coordinate 406,168,147 of OY728144.1, read as the reverse complement.
GAGGATGATTAAAGAAGAATGAGGTTTTTGGATGAAGACGATGCAATTACTCCTTATTTCATGAGAACCATGGGTTTTGATGAAGAACATGCAATTCCTCATTATTGCATGAGACCCATGGGTTTTTGATGAAGACCATGCAATTACTCATGATTTCCTGAGAACCATGCAAGAGACTTCTTGACGAATTGAATCATGTGGTTTTCATGAAGTAGATCATGACGGTTGATGACTAAGACAATGTGGAAATGAGTGGAATTCTAAGATGGCTGTGCGAGGATTGGAATTCTGAGATAGCCATGCACATCACATTGTCATAGAAGATGATGGTTCTAAAGTTATTCCTTCAAAGAATACATATCACAATAGTGGAGTTTGTGATAAAATCAGATGATTTTCTGAAGGATATAGATCACTAAGAAGAAGTGCTGTTGAGGTGATCGTGCTTATTGACAAAGCAAACAAACGACATACAAATTTGTTGACAAAGGAGATTCCATGGTGGAATGTCGAGTTCAAGGACTGTGGATAATGATCCATGTTTTATTCATGGAACATTGAAAAAGTAATGGATGATCGGGAGGCGGAGAAAACGAGTAGATACAAGGTGGCGCTGTTTCCCAGTGTTTTCCGAAATTTTGGGCCTGAAAATCGACAAAAAAAGAAAACTGTTTTTGGAAAAGGGACTTGCGTTCCAAGGTGTTGGAGGATAGGAAACTTGCACGCCATATGTTTTTGAAGATCAGATCATCAAAATATGGCAAAGGGATAAGGGTCACATAAGTTTTGGTGAGGTCGCGCAGGTGACTTACGTGCCGAGAAGAGACTTGCGCGACGATGCCTTGTAAGCTTGATAACTTGCACACCTATGGTTTTTCAAGATCAAAAACATAAAATATGGCAAAGGATGGGGGGTCACACAAGTTTGGAAGTTGTTCATGCAAGTTACTTACAGGGGATGATCCATGCGCGCCATGACTTGCACGCCGAGGGGAGACTTGTGCACCACCACGCAGGTGGTCAAATTGCCTATAAATACTGGAACACCCCTCCTCATTTCTCACGGAGTTCAAGACTTAGAGATTGTTCGAGCTCTCATCGAGCAGGTGATTGAGCCGCGCTAGTGGTAGTTGGTTCGCGCAAGTAGAGGTTGCACGCCGGTTGTTGGCTGGGCGCCTAAGGCGGTTTGGGAGAGAAAGGAAGTGGGACGCGCAAGTTTGTAGTTGGGGAAGGAAGCATCGTGCAAGTGATTTTGTGTCACTTGCACTCCAGTTTAGACTTGCTTGCCGAGGACTTGCACTCCATATTGAGATGTGCATTCCGAGATTGAATAGGAGAGCCAAATATTGTTGAAGCACACCCGTCTTTCTGGAGCTACACGAGAGCTGAAAGATTGCCTGATACTTTCAGTGCAAAGTGAGATTAAAGAGGAAATCTAAATGATAAATGCATGATCTCATGCATACCTGGAGAACTGATTCTGAAAAACACAGAGTAAGCTGAGCTTCATTTATTGAGCAATCACATCAGTGGTTGTAATTCAGGCAAACGACGACAAGAGGATTTAGTGCATTCAGTTATTGCACTAAAGTAGATGGTTGAATACAAAAGAGCATCAATCAGGACTCTGATGCAAGAAAAGTCACATGCTGAACATGTGACAAAGAAATTCAATGCACATCTATTGAAGAGACCTTCACGTCTATAAACTGAGTGGGACTTCACCAATGGCAGTGAGCCAGGGGGAGTCAACGGGAGTGACCCGAGGGACGCAGTGAGCTGTCCGTAAACTTTTGTAAAGGCAGTGAGCCTGGGACAGAGTGATTGTACCTGAACATTTGTAATCTATAGCTAGTGAAGCATAGTATATTTTGGTATGACCAGCAACATGTCGGCATATTCCCCTTGGACGTAGCCCTTAGTGGTGAACCAAGTAAAAATAGTTGTGTCATCTCTTTGCATGTGAATGTTTCATTGCTGATCATATCAATCCTACATGTTTTACTAGTTCCTTCCAACGTGAGAACAAGATCCCAAACTTTAAGAAGAAAAAGATGACACCTTGATTCACCCCTCCCCTCTCAGGGTGTCCCGGGGTCCTACAAGTGGTATTAGAGGGAGGTTGACGTATGTTGGATATTATACAGTAATTATATTCAGAAAAGGATTTGAGTTTCTTTCCTAAAGTCAACAATGAAGAGCTGTATTGATGAAGATTCAGTCATTTCTGAGCAGAAGTTTACATCTAGAAAGACCATGAAAAACAGGGAAAAGAAAGAGAAGAAGTAGCTAAAGAAGTCCCACATATCCAAAGAAGATTCAGTGTCTTGTTCTCCATGACATTCCAATAATGAAGAAATATCAGGCTTGGAAAGTATCGAGCAGGTGGCTCAGAATTCTTCCAGAGGAACAGATTACATCCCTAATTCAAGCTTTCAGGAAAAACTCAAAACATATCTGCATGATATTTTTAATGAAAGGGTTTCTATTATTTGTAGCCTATTCCAATCAATGCAAGTTGAGATCAATCGATTAGAAAGGGAAGAAGACAATATGGAAAAGGGGTTGGAAAGAAAAGTTATGGAAAGTATGAAGCTCACCAAACAGGTGAAAGTCTTTAAATAAAAAGAAGAAGTCAATAAGACTCTAAAAGAAAATATCCATGCACTTGAAGCTGAGCTGAAGAAGATCAATGAAGTCAATATTTTTTTGAAAGAAACTTCCATGAAATTTAGGGAATTTGACTCTTTGTTACAAAAAAAATTTAAGATGCATAAAGGTGAGGTTGACAGATTGAAGAAGACTTGTGAAAAGAAGATGATCATGAGTGAAGATCAGAAGACCATCCTCAATATTGAGGGTCAAAAATTGGAATCCCAGTTGACCAAGATTGAGAATACACATATTGAGACTTCAAAAAATAATGAAATGAGTGATTCTTGTACTCAATGTTTGTTGGAGGAATCTAAAGCTGAAATACCTCCAACATCAGATAAGAAGAATATGACAACTCTTGATTATCCACATCAAGAATTAGTTGCTTCTGGTACTCAATTCTCACTGGAGGATTCTATTGTTGAATGACCTCCATCATGTGATAAGAAGCTAATGACTTCACTCATTGATCTATCACAAGAAACTGAGAAAGTGAAGGTACCAACCAAACCATCTTGTTCTCATGTTTCTAAAGACATTCCTACAATCAGTACAGGTTGGAATAAAAGTTCTAAAAAAGTATGGATGAGGAAATGAGAGAAGAAGAAACCTACCACCAAGGCTAGGGTGGATGGGATGAAAAATGAGGAAGTTGGTTCCTCAAATATAGGACAAAAAATTAAGAATAAGGCCCAACAACCTCATACCGAAGATAAAAAGATGAAAAGATTTGTGGGTCAATGTTGGTGCTACAACAGATTTGGGCATTGTGTGCTGGATTGTTGGTACAATAACTTTAATGGAAAAGCACAAAGAAAGCCTGTGTGAAAAGGAAGAAATCTAGAGAAGAAGAAGCAACATCTACAGGTCGAGAAGCATCTTTTTACCATAAACAAATTTGGAATTCTTGATAACATCTTTGATGTATGCAACAACAGTGTCCACAAGGCAGGAACATGTCCATATCAAAATGATTTCACTATTTATAAGAAAAGAAGACCTCTGATTCCGGCTAAGCATGAAGAATGTACCTTGGGAAGAAATCATAAGAATTTTGTGAACACAAATTTTCCCAAGAAGATCTCAAGTAGGGGAGCTGAGAAGCCCCAAGATTTTAGATCAATGAAATTGATGGGTTATTCATCCAAAAGAAAAAAAAAGTGGGATGAAACTCAGGTGAATCCATGTAAAAGATCTAAACCAGCTAAAATAGTTCCAAATGACATATTGGTCATCTAGCCCGAAGATTTGAAAAGAATGAGGAAACATGAAGATAAAAAGGCCAAGGCTGGTGAAAAAGGAAAAGAAAAACTTTCACGTGATGAAGACACAGTGCATGAGAGATTGCAAACCAAGAGAAACACACGTGTCAAAGAGGTTCTGTGTGAGAGATGCAATAAATCTGGTCACATTGCAAAAGGTTGCCTAACCTTAATACCAGAGAAATAAGTAGTCCTTAAGAAGAGTAAGAATGTATCATTCATGATGGATGTTAATCAGAACAATTCCCCACACATATTAAAAGAGAATGTGTAGAAAGCCATTCCACACCAACAAATGTCAGAACATATGTTCAAATGTGCAGGCATGAAGACTGGAGTGAATAGAAGAACTTGGTTGAGAAATGAACCTCAACCATACAGAACATGTTGATGAAGCAAGGAGGAACCACCTTATTCCCTTATTTATTTGTTTATTGTATTTTTGCTTATAATGTAGGGAATTGAAGGTGAAACATGCTCTTAGGGGGAGAACCTAAGAAGTAGTGAATGCTGTCAACTCTTGATAGCCAATCTGACGAAGTTTCCATCCTTAGTAGATTCTTCAATTGATATTCAATGATTAAGATGATGAAGGATCACTCTTGATGAAGATGATGAGAAGTGTTTCCCTTGAGGGGGAGAAAAATGAAGAAGCTTCCTAAATCACTGTTTCAATCAATATCAACTCCAGCTGGTATCAAATGCAGTTACATTGAAAATTTATTGAAGAACATGTCATTGGAGAAGGTATTTCATTTCTCAATCTCTCAAACTTGGTTACTAATATACTTATATAAAGGGGGAGTAATTTAATTGATCAGTGACATAAAAAGAATGGAAGTGCCCCAAGGCCACTTATCCTGCCGATTGCACTTGAATGGTTTTGAACTGTTTGCTGATGTGAGTGCAGGAGTTTTAGGTTGATTATTCCCTATCACATTTGATATTATTCTACCTGAAATAAAAGTGGTAAACCCTTGAAGACAAAATATATGAGTTCTCATCTCAAGTTGGTATCATGATATGTGAATAATGTACAACCTTGTTGACTTAATAAAATCCTCTGGTTTTCTGCATCAATATTTCTCAAGTTGACTTAGAGTGAAATGATTAATGAAACATTGCTTAAGAATGGATTTATACCCTCCCTACCATGATCTTTGTATTTCTTTTCAATAAGGGGGAGAGAAAGTGAAATGAACGTTTGAAAAGAAAAGTTGATTGAAGAGAAGATTCTCATTTTGACATTGACGAATTCAATTCAAAAGATGTATAAGGTACTGACAGAAAAATACAATGGGGGAGATTTTTGGAAGCAATTTGTGTATAAGGTTGTATTTGTTGTCAATAATTGTCAATGAAGATCAAAATGAAGGAGATCAAGAAGTACTCCAATGAAGTGGAGGAATGATAATTCATAATATTGTTGTACTGATCATAATTTTAAAAGAACATGTCTCAAAAGTGATACATTGTTTACAACAATAAAGAATGTGAGAGATGATTGGTGTACTAATCATAATTTCAAAAAACATGTGTCAAAGGTGATACATTGTTTACAACAATGAAGAATGTGAGGTGTAATCCATCTGAGGATGATTAAAGAAGAATGGGGTTTTTGGATGAAGACCATGCAATTACTCCTTATTGCATGAGAACCATGGGTTTTGATGAAGACCATGCAATTCCTCATTATTACATGAGTCCCATGGGTTTTTGATGAAGACCATGAAATTTCTCATGAGTGCCTTAGAACCATGCAAGGGACTTCTTGAATAATTGAATCATGTGGTTTTCATGAAGTAGATCATGACGGTTGATGACTAAGACAATGTGCAAATGAGTGGAATTCTATGATGGCTGTGTGGGGATTGTAATTCTGAGATAGCAATGCACATCACATTGTAATAGAAGATGATGGGGATAAAGTTATTCCTTCAATGAATACATATCACAATAGTGGAGTTTGTGATAAAAGCAAAAGAGTTGCTGAAGGATACAGATCACCAAGAAGAAGTGCTGTTGAGGTGATCATGCTTGTTGAAAAAGCAAAAAAACGACATAAAAATTTGTTGAAAAAGGAAATTACATTGTGGCATGTCGAGTTCAAGGACTGTGGATAATTATCCATGTTTTATTCAAGGAACATTGACAAAGGAATGGATGATCTAGAGGCAGACAAAAAGAGCAGATAAAAGGTGGCACTGTTTCCCAGTGTTTGCCAAATTTTTGGGCCTGAAAATTGACAAATATAGAAAAGTGTTTTTGGAAAAGGGACTTGCGTGCCGAGGTATTGGAGGATAGGAAACTTGTGCACCATATGTTTTTTAAGATCAGATCATCAAAATATGTCAAAGGGATAAGGTTCGCGCATGTTTTGGTGAGGTCGCGCAGGTGACTTACGCGCCGAGAAGAGACTTGCACGCCGATTCCTTGGAAGATTGATAACATGCCTTCCTATGGTTTTTCAAGATCAAATAATCAAAATATTCCAAAGGATGGAGGGTCGCACATATTTGGAAGTTGGTCTTGCAAGTGACTTACAGGGGAAGATCCATGCGCGCCGTGACTTGCACGCCGAGGTGAGACTTGCGCGCCACCACGCAGGTGGTCAAATTGCCTATAAATTCTGGACCACCCTCCTCATTTCTCACGGAGTTCGAGACTTAGAGATTATTCGAGCTCTCATCGTGCAGGTGATTGAGCCGCGCTAGTGGTAGCTGGTTCGCGCAAGTAGAAGTTGCGCGCCGGTTGTTTGCTATGTGCCCAAGGTGGTTTCGGAGAGAAAGGAAGTGGGACACGCAGGTTTGTTTTTTGGGGAAGTAAGCGTCGCACATGTGATTTTGTGTCACTTTCACGCCAGTTTAGACTTGCGCGCCGAGGACTTGTGCACTGTTTTGAGACTTGCGTGTTAGGCTTGAAAAGGAGAGCCAGATATTGTTGAAGCACTCCCGTCTTTCTGGAGCTGCACGAGAGCTAAAATAATGCCTCATACTTTTGGTGCAAAGTGAGATTAAAGAGGAAATGTAAATGATAAATGCATGATCTCATGCATACATGGAGAACTGATTCTGACAAACGACAAGTAAGCTGAGCTTCATTTATTGAGCAATCACATAAATGGTTGTGTTTTAGGAAAATGACGACAAGAGGATTTAGTGCATCTAGTTATTGCACTAATGTATAAGGTTGAATACAAAAGAGCATCAACTCAGGACTCTGATGCAAGCAAAGTCTCATGCTGAACAGGAGACAAAGAACTTCAATGCACATCTATTGAAGAGACCTTCACGTCTATAAACTGAGTGGGAATTCACCAATGACTGTGAGCTAGGGGGAGTCAACGTGAGTGACCCGAGGGATGTAGTGAGATATCCCTAAAATTTTGTAATGGAAGTGAGCCTGGAATAGAGTGACTGTACCCAAACATTTGTAATCTACAACTAGTGAAGCATAGTGGATTTTGGTACGACCGACAACCTGTCAGCGTATGCTCGTTGGACATAGCCCTTAGTGGTGAACCAAGTAAAAATAGTTGTGTCATCTCTTTGCATGTGAATTTTTAATTGCTGATCATATCCATCATACAGGTTTTACTAGTTCCTACCAACATCTGAACAAGATTCACAATTTTAAGAAGAAAAGGTCGACACCCTGATTCACCCCTCCCCTCTCAGGGTGTCCCGGGGTCCTATATATTGTGTGTTTCCTTGCAAGTACTAAAACATGGAACCTCAGGGTCAGGACACCACCTCCTTTAACCAACTCACCTATGCCCCACTGTAAAAAATATTGTTGTTTGGTAACGAGGTATTGGGTTGGCCTCCACACCTACTGCCACACGTCCCCAGCGAGGCCCAAGGTGGCCAACCCTTTGGCTTAGGCCAGTTCCAAACGGGGTAGAGGGGCCCACTAGAGGTTTTTTAGTATATAGTGCATGTTTATTTGAGAGGACTCGAACTAGTAACCTCGGGGTCAGGACGCCACCGCCTTTAACCAACTCACCAGTGCCCTGCGGGAAAATGTGTTGTTGGGTAATGAGGTATTGGGTGGCTTCCCCACCTACACGCCGTACACACCTAGAGAGGCCCAAGGGGGCCAACCATTGGGATTAGGCCAGTTCCCAATGTGTTATAGGGGTCCACGAGAGGTTTGATATCATTTAGATTGCATTGCCTTATGAGGACTCAAACTCGGAACCTCGGGGTCAGGACGCCACCACCTTTAACAAACTCACCTGTGCCGTGCAGGAATAAACGTGTTTTTGGGTAACAAGGTTTTGTGGTGGCCTCCCCACCTGTATGTCGTACGTCCCCAGCGAGGCCCATAGTGGCCAACACATGGGCTAAACTAGTTCTCAATGGGGTAGAGGGGACCACAAGAGGTTTGATTCACCGATTTGTTTTTGTTTATTTTCAATGATTGTTTTGTAGTTGATGAAAGTTCTATTAATACTGGGATACATATAACGTTCCTGTAAAGTATCATAAAATACTCATTGTTCACGTTTATAGTATCATATATTTAATTTTTTATATTATTATATGCATATTTCATCATTAAAATACAGTATTTGAAAAATTATTTTTATTTTCAATAAATATATCAATATAAATGTATAAATATTATTAATTTAAAAAAATCAAATAAATAATAATGCTAAGATAACTATTCTAAATTGAATCAAAAATGTAAATAGACAAGTCCAATTCATCTAATAAATTATCCAAAATGTAGACTTAATATGAAAATATATCAATGATAATATTTCATGTTTCTCTGATATGTTTTGAGAGGATAAATATTTATATTCATTCAAAACATTTCTATGAATTTTTATTTGATTAATTAATTATTGAGTCAGTAATTATTTTGTATGTATCCCATAATATTTTCTATCGTGAAATATTTATCTTGGAATTAATAGTTTAATTTTTCATCATTATCAGACTCCTAAAATTATTTTTATCATTCAATCGGTAGAATTAGTCATTATGAAATGAAATTTATTTAAATATTTGAAATTATTGTTTAAAATAATATAAATATTAATAAATACCTCTTAGAAAAACAAGGAAAAATTCATTATGACTCTTTTTTATGGAACACAGTTCAATAAAATTGACTTGAGTATATATGATGATGGTGACCAGAGGGTTGTCTTACGAGGAGGTCACGACTAAGTTCAAATTTCCATAAGGGTTAACTTTTTTCGTTAAATAATAAAATTAGATGTGGTTACTAGTAAAAAAGATAAAAAAATAATAAATGAAACTCAATTTTAATAAACATTTAAATAATTGTAAATAAATTATAATTATAAAATATATGAAAATAAATAATATAGATATAATAATGGAGAAGTTTCAACAATCAAGAATTCATTTTATTATTTTATGAAAATGAATTATCTGATTTTAATTCTCAATATATATATTAGAAACGAAATTTATAATCATAAATTACGTATAATCCGTATTTAGGAAACAAATATTGGTGTTTCTCCCCTTGTGAATGATATTCGATTCCTAAAGACCTATAAAAAATGAAAACATATTAAAAACATATTTCTTAAATGAAATATATCTCCAAATAAATTAAAACAATGAGTGTTACAACTTTACATTCATAAGTTAATGTTTAATACAAACTAATTTATTTGAATGTGGAGTATAAAATAAAATTACCCTCTATAATCGAGGATAAATGGTTTCAAAAAACACACAGACACATATATATATATATTGATGAAAAAATAAAATAAAAAAACCTAAAATGGATTATAGTCATTGGAATTCCACTGAGTAAAGCCATATTGAGTATAGAACTCCATGGATTGATTAATTCATAACAAAACCCTCTTCCCCGTACTATATACTCCATCACATCCTAAAAAATCACTCAATGTAACAATATTAAATTAATAGATAGGATGATTAAAACATATAATGAAGAGGTGATGAATATTGGAAGTCCATTATTTGTCTATTAAAATATAGGTCAATTTTTTCCTTGTGAGAGGTCAAATCTCAATATGTCAATTACTTAAAAATATTCACATTAATATTATTTATTCTACAAAAAATAATATCGATTGAATAGTCGTTGATAATGTAATTAAATTTATTTAGATGATATTTCCTATGTAATTATATATTATTCATCCTCTTCAATTTTCATGATCCTAATGACTACATTACTGAATTAATGTAGCCAATAAAATTTATGGATAAATTATATTATTATTATTCTTTTATCTCTAGTGAAAATATAATCATTTTCATCATTATATCAAGTTTTATGATTTTTTTTATCAATGATATGTTAATTCCACCTGCTAGAATTATATAATATCACTAGTTTTCATATAAACATCAAAATTAGAAAAATAATACTATTTAAATTTGTATCAATATTGTTGAGGAAATATTAACATAAAAAATAAATGGGGACAATATCATTTATATCACTTTTCATTCCGTTAACATGATTAGATAGTTATTAAGTTAAAATTTATAATATTTTATCAATATATATACTACTATAACCATTCATAGAAATCAATGATGAAAAATTAAAAACATCACTTCATGGATGTAATTTTATATACGTATGTATGATTGTCTTTTCCTATTTCTGATATGTCTAATGATATGTGTTTAAAAGGTAATTCACCAATCATGAATCATAATAATATCATATATATGCAACATATTAATAAAATAAATCTTTATGAGCAGTAATGAGAAGAGGAAATGAATAATGAATGAATCATTTCATGGAAGTTATAGCCCACATATATGATTGAGTGACACTATAATTTTACAATAAAAGGGAATTCTATATAAAATATACATATCATTAATAAGAAAAACTTTTCAGTATATTCATGAAACTATTTCAATTATGTTATAACTGTTGTAGAAAATTTTGAGTATATTTAATATGAAAGAATCATAAATAATATAAATATAAACATATAGCTAATCAACAAATGACTTATATTATAAAAACTTTATGTATTATAAAATCAAACTTTTAAGAAGATAATTACCTCAATTTAGTGTATAATGTTATTACAGTGGTATTTTTGTGGGGAATGATAGAAAAAAAGAACCCTCTTTGACTAGGATTCATTCAACATGGTTTGGATCTATAATATAATGTTACTATAATATATTTTATCCTTCAAATATAGGAAGATTAAATTAATTGACTAGATTTTTAAATTATTTATTCATGTTTACAGAAATTCTCACACTATCTAAAAATATATTTTTCTTCAATGTATATATTTTCTTTTCTTACCGAATTTTTATATGATGTGTATTCACCACATGTGTCGTTTGTTTATGTAAATATTATCCATGAATATTTTTGTATCATTTATAATGAAAATTATGCTATTTAAAAATATTTCTAATGATATTTTGCTTCATGGTATTTCAATTATAATGAAAAATATAATATATGTGTTTTTATCTCACTTTTGTTTCATTAAGATATGATTCATATTACATAGATGTTTCTTTATATATGGTTTATATAAAGATATTTTCTCCTTTTTAATAATATTTTTGTAAATATATGTGATTTCTATTTCCATCTCGTATTCGAAAGTCCATGGAATCTCAGTTCATATGGGTATCATGTTTTCATTGTGATTCCTATTAGTTTAATTTTTTAAAAAGTGCTTATTTTTATAAAGATAATTTAATTTTATGTTGTTTCTATACTACTTATTAAATTTTAAATTTCTATAATTATATTACATTCTTGTTGAATTAAGTTATAATTTAATCTAACATTCACATTGTTTTTTTGTTTAAACTTTTTTGAGTCATAAATGATATTTAAAACTCAAAACATGCTTATTTGAGGAGTGGAATTTTCTCATAACCATCTAGCATCCATATTGGTGTTCTTCCACCATAAAATTATGCTATATTTTATTTTCTCTTCCTCACCAGATGAAAATGAATTTTTAATTTTTTTCTTCTTCAATGAGGCATTTCATTCTCAACAGGATTTAGAATTGTTAACAACCATTCAAATCCCTTGCAAGTAATGAAATTTTCTTCCCAATTCATGTTTTATAATCCCAAAAATATTATCATTTATATTTGGAATGAAAATTATTCTTTATTTCATGTTTTATTGTTATAAACCATATCAAAATTCTAAAATGATAATATCTCTACTCTTTTAATGTTGTTATTTATCTTAATATTTATTTCAAAATATTATAGTGATTCCCTATATATTAAAAATAAACATTTTCATCTTCCATTGTACATTCGTTAACCTTTATATATTTTTGGATATATATTAATAAATATTTAATGAAATAAAATATTTACAAATAATTAACATATTCTTTTTTTATAATTTATCTTTTATGTGATCTATAAATTATTCTTTAATGAAAATGTTATAAACATTTTATAAAACCCTATATTTGTTTTCACTATGATTTTAAATCTAAATATTTAAAATAAATTTTATCATTGATGTTATTTTTCAAGAGTATAACTCTAAATGTTCTGATATAATAATTTTTTTTGCGACTAATGTGTCTGAAGCTACTGATTTCATTCTTTTACGTCATTTTTGTAATTTATAATTTTTATGTCCCAATTATATGAATGAAAGTATTAATGTAATTGAGGAATATAAATACAGTAAAAATATTTTACTATACATTTACACACTTTTTATAATATTATACTCCATATTACCTTATCATAAGTTATACTAAACTTCAAAACATGGTGAATTGGAATATAATAATTGGGTCAACTTACACACTACATAAGGATAAATATAAGAGAACAAAAGAAAATATACTAAATGAGTATTATATGGAAATATGTTTATAATTCGGATATATAATAATATTATACCCTTAAATGAGTTAAAAATTATTTCAAATTATAGGTTATAATGTAAAAAACATCAACAAATATCTCATATCTTAACATTAAGTCACACATATTGAATTATTCGATATACATTAGTTAATAAAAATTTTCTATTATATTGTATCATCATTATACATTTTACATGTGTTATGAACATTAATATTCTTAACAATACATTCTTAATTATATCTATAATGACCCAAACCATTATTAATAAAATTTCCACTTAAGATAATCAAAATTATTATTATGTAAAATGGTTATATAAAAAATGAACAACATGAGTTTTATTATTTTTGTTTTAAAAATACAATTATGAATTGTTACCATTGCTAATATGGCCATTAAATATTGATCATATGATTAGTATAAATATAGGGCTTTAACAAATAAAATTTACTCATAATAAGGAAGTATTGGGCTCATCCATTCAAATTTCTCCATACAAAACACATTTTTTGGAGCTTGCACATGAGGTGGAATCACTAGGTTTACCTCTTGACGAAGGCCAAGATGAGCTCCAAAATGTTATGCTTGAACGGAATCACCTACAAGAGATTTGGAAGTTAGTAGAGATCACCGCCCAAAGTGATGTTATATGATCCTCCTCAAGAGTATGTCACCAATACACCCCATACCCTTTTTCTTATGCGGGTGTTATAAGGGGTTATGTAACAATACCCTAGCACTATGATTATGTACATTATTTTTGAATAGAGAATATACAATCGTTGTTATGTTTGAAATAGTTTTTAATGAAATATAGTATTTTTATATAATATTAAATTGAGAAATATATTTTGATGAATTAATGGATTATTGAATTATATAATGTTTTAATGATGTATTATGACTAAATTACATTTTATTAAATATAAATGATCATATAATTCTTATAAATAGAATTGTAATTTTTATTAAGGATGAAAAAATGCATTTTTCATAACTGATGAGTTTTCAATAAAAGTTGGTTTTTATTTAAAAATGAAAAATGCAAATATTTTTAAAATTATTTATGTAAAATGAATATATTTTTTAATTAGGATGTTGAAACTATACAATGGTGAAATTTTTGTGATTTTCTGAGATAATCAAATGTTTGGGTTAAAATTAAATACTGTTTAAATATATAATGTGTTTTAGGACATAATAATGACACAATATTGACGTCATAAAATACTGTAAATTATATTTTCGGCCAAAATATGTTTTATATTTAAAATAATGTGATTTTATATTTGTTTGATTAATTTTATGGTGCCTTAGTAGACTATCCATGACTTATAAAACATTTTAAAATTTTAAATTGATTTCCTTGAGTGTGTGACACACCTCTAAATAATAATTCCTAATATTTTAAGATTTTCACCCACTTCCCTTAAAAAGTATTATTTTACACTTATCTTTGGAAAAACCATCTGAAAAAACTATTGGCTTGTTTGTGGTTTTGATTAGTTTAATTTATGGGGTCTAAAACATAAATAATAATGAATTCCATCTCTTTTCCTATATAAACCCACCCATGATCCCACTTCACTTCAATAAAAACCCTTTAAGAACATCCCTAACCTTCCATCATTTCTGTAAAATTCTCCCATGGCCCCCCGATATCTCGTGAAGCCTCTCTCAAGCCCCTCCCATGCCGCTGGTATACCATTTCCAAGTACGTGATTTCTTCCTTTCTCATATTTGTCCAAATATTATTCTGTTGTTATATATTTTTAATTTAAATTAAAAATGTTGGGGTATGTTTTTTCATCTCCCACATACATCCCTCATAATTCTAAATGATTAGAGACCCCTTTATTTCTTCTTAATTCCTCCCATGTACACCCTTTACCATGCCAAAATTTTGTAAGAAATTTCTCTTTTCTCATTTACATTCAAGCCATTCTTTTGTATTATGAATTTAAATTCCATTAAATATGTAGGTAAATGAATCTATATGACCCACATAATTTCCATTTCATATACATATGATGAGACATCCATTTCTCTTTTATCTTCTATCTTAATCAATTCTAATGTTCCACCGTTATGCTGCCACATTTGAACCCTGATTTTCCAAGACAAAGACATTGTTTAGTGAATACCCTTCCCATTTCTCAATAAAGGTAATTCACCATTATTCAAATTTATATACTGATTTTGGAGTTTCATTTATTAATTCCTTTTTCCTTTATCATAGAATAAATGATGATATGTAATGAGTCTGGGTTATATGATTCATATGGCACACTTATGCATGATATGGAATGATTAAGAAGGGCATGTACTGAGAGTGCTTTAATGAATTGGGTGAAGAATAGTGTCATGATACATCATGTTAAATGAGTAATTAACACTTAAATTTAATGTTCAATGACAGTTTTCTCATTCTCCAAGGGAAATGAGCCTTGGATCAAGCTAATATCTTGTTAAATGTTGTTTCCACATTTCCATGTTATGACAAACATGTTGCATCATGCCATTATGTTCATGTTTCTCTTGTACTCTGTTGATTTTCATATTTCATAAAATGTACTATATTATTACTGTTATTCCTTCTTTATTCCATTACTGGGATTTATATCTAACACTTTTTATACTATCATCTATTTATCCCATGCAATATTAAGTATGAAATAATGTTGTGGTCATGTAAAAGATGTTTTAATAAAGATTTTGTGTTTTATGTTATAAGTTGTTATATATTGTTTCTAAATCCCAAATACACTATACCTATCGACATTCTATCTACTGTCATGTGAAGATTTTATGTAACAAATTATGTTTAAGTGTGATGTAAAGAGAAGGGTTATTATAGTTGGTATCAAAGGATTGGGTTAGTTATTTTTTGGATAAGGGTTTGAAACCCCCAGTGAAAGCCTTAGGGATAAGACTATGTATAATAAAATCATCCCTAAATTTTGGAGAGTAATGATTATGTTATTTATCAGTCAAATACATCCATATATTTATACGAGGTGGTAGTGGGGGCTCTGGAATATAGGTATCTATGGGTATAACCCGAAAACACTACATTGAGCTATACTAGAAAGGGAACTGGTGCACGACAATGGGACTTGCGAAACTCATGGTTATGACAGTCTTGGGGGATATGCATCGGTAAATTAAAAAGAATTGTATAAACGATTATTATGTGAATAAAAAAATGGCCCTAGGAATATATGTTAGGAAATAGATCTTGGATAACATATATTGAATCCTTTAAAATCATAAGTTACTGATATACGAGTAATTTATAAATAATTCTTTTTTTTTCATTGGATTACCCTTTATGTGTAACCCATAACATTCCATTTATTCTAACTAATGAAATGTAGTAGGAAGACATGGGCTAACAACCGAAGTGAAGATCTATATAACAAATGTTCTAATGAGATGCCCAATCCTATGGGAGTGGGAATCATGTATTTGTTCATGATACTATATCAATTCACTCATAGTTTGAATATAAACATGGGTTAAGAGAAACATTCAACCCCCTACTCCCTAAATGAATAAACACGTACCAATCGACAGCTTCTAGAGACAAAGGCCTTCTTTTTTTAAGGGATCATTTTATCACTCAATATCTAAAAAATGGATCAAGTACATTGAGAATATATTTTCTATCCTTCATTATACTAAATAATAGAAGATAGTTATGGCTGCTTATAATATGAAGGGTGATGCGGATCACTGGTGGACACTGATAAAAAATATGAATCTTGAGGAACATATCAAGGTGTTTGAAAGGGATAATTTCTGAAAAATGTTTTTCTGTAAATACATTCCTCAAACCCTCTAAATTATGATTCCAAGGTACATTAGTACCCTCAAGAAGAAGGATTAAGAATCCATCAGAGCGTTATAGGTAAACATCATAATACTTTCATTATATGGATCCATCTTTGTCGCTACCCCCAAGGGAAAGGTTGACTTGTTCTTTGGTGTGATAAAACCTAGCCTACACAATTTCCTAGTGATATGTGACATCGAGATCTATGAGGTAGTTGTCTTATTTGCCTTCAAATTAGAAATTGAGATCAAAGAATCTGTGGGGAATCATGGAGATAAGAAGGGTAAGGTGGAATTCAATTTTGGGGGTCTGATGGATAAATCCAACAGTTATATAAAAATCCAACACCGACCTGCCAAAGGTGGAGAAAGAAGCACCTCGAAAATTAACTGAAGGAGATGATGAAAAATTAAGTTGTTGAAGAGAAGGTAACCTAACACTTAATTTATAACAAGAAAAAACCCACGACTATGATAGATGAGAGAAACGCTCTATTCGACCCTCAATGCATTGTTCATTTCTTCAACTAATAAGATCCAAGGAACATTTCAAACCAGTTCCCCATGACAAGAATTTTTGGAGGCATCCAACAACCTCCAAGGTAGCAAGGTATATCTATTACCATCACTACCATAGATGTGGATGATGACAAGGAAGTGTTGATAGGTACACCATTTAATAATTGAAAAATAGAGAAAACATTCTTGGATTATGGTTTTATGCATTATTTTATATCTTGAAGGTTTAGTAGAACAATCCCTACTCCACTAAGAATATTGGAATTAAAAATTATGATGAGAACTAAAAATAGGGAAATCATTCCATCCAATGAATATAACTCCCCCATTTCATAATTTGAGTATTGAACTTACCATCCAACCTCTTCATGGTTTCTCTAGTGGAATTTTTTGAAATTATTGTCATGTATTTTCTTTCCCTATTTAGAGCCAACATACATTTCCATGAAATGGAAATCAATCTCTATGTGGTGAATCGACCCCAAACTCTCTACTACTGTAAAGAGGAGGATGAATATTCTTTAGAACCATAATCTCTTGCATGTATATTAATTCCTTATAAGCATGTGTATATATCATAGATCATTGAGTCTATGGAATCATCTATTCTTGACGACATGACTTTTTTGAGGGAATACACTGATGTGTTTCCTGAAGATTTTCATGGTTTTCCTATTAGAAGAAATGTTGAATTCTCAATTGATCTTTTACTTGGGGTGATGCCAATATCCAAGAATCCCTATAGAATAAATGTTGTGAAGCTTGAGAAGATGAAAAAAATATTATAGGAGAATTTGTATAAGGCCTTTAGACACACACGCCCTTCACCATTGGGTGCACCAGTACTATTAGTAAAAAATTATGCTAGGTAAATGCGCCTTGGCATTGATTATCAAGAGATAAAAAGATCACAATAAATAACAGGTATCTTATAACTGGAATTTATTAGTTTTTCGATCAGCTATGTGGAGCACAATAACTTTCCAGGGTGGATTTGTACTCAGGATATTACCAAGAAATAGCGAAGAAGGAGGATAGCCCAAAGAATTATTTTCGTACAAGGTATGGGCACTATGAATTCATTGTAATACCTTTCAGACACACTAATGCTCTATAAATCATTATGGAATTGATGAAATGAGTCTTCTGATATTACCTCATCAAATTTCTTGATGTATTTATAGAAGATATTATAATATACTCCAAAACCAAGGAGGAGCATGAGGAGCATCTATGAACTATTCTAGAGACCTTGTGAAAGGATAAGATCTCTAGATATTACAACTGGTGTATCTTCTGGTTGAACGAAGTGTCATCTTTCAGTCATATCATCACATGCAATGAGATATATATGGTTCTCTCTAAGACATCTACAACTGAAGGATGGATGATGACCTTTTCTTTAACTGATATATGTTGCTTCTTGGGGTTAGCTGGATATTTTCCCCAATTTGGGAGAAATTTATCACTATTTACCAACCCTCTTACCAAGCTAACTCAGTAGGGAGTACTGTTTTATTATAGTGATTAATGTGAAGACATATTCATGTAGTAGAAAATGAATATTATAACTATGATTGTTCTTACACTACCCCCAAGTAGAGAAATGTTTTTGGTATTTGGTGATGCTTTGTAGAAGGGATTGGGTTGTGTGTTGATGAAAAACGAAAACATAATTTCCTATTATTCTTGAAAATTAATTTTTTTGAGAAATACCATCATACTCATGATCTGGAGTAGGCTTCAGAAATCATTTATTTGAAAATTTGCCAACATTCATTATTTAGGGATATGTGTAAATTATATACAGACTACAAAATCCTCAATTAAATATTCACAAAAATAGATATTTACATGAAACAATGAATAATGTTTGTGCTGATCAAATACTATGACAACTCAATCTGTTACCACCCTGGGAAAGCAAACAAGGTGGAAGGCACACTTATTAAAAAATACCGAGTGGTTTTTTCATAGATGGTAATTAAAAAGGATCAAATCATCTTAGAATTGATGAAGATGGACATGGGAATCATAATTAAGGAGAATAATAAATCATTTCCAAAATTATTTTTCAAATCATCTCTTTTGAAAAGGAATAAAGACACTCAAATGGATGATGTGGGAATTCCGAATAAAGTGAAAACATTCCGAAAAAATGAAATAATAAATGTTTAATGTTAATGAAGAATGAATTTTGAGATATGGGTCAAGAATATGTGTTCCATGAAATCCATATTTAAATAATGAACTTTTAGTTGATCCACACAATTCAAATATCTCCATTCATTAAGGAAACCTAAAGATGTATGAAGATCTAAGAGGTAATTATTAGCAGGATAACAAGAAGATGGAGATCTCTGAGTATACATCAATGTTACTGGTATATAAGAAAGTATAGGCCGTGAGGAAGAAGTCTAAGGGAAAGATGAAACCATTACCCACACCATCATGGAAATGGGAGAACATTCACATGGAATTTTTCATCATACATATAAAGAAATACAAAGACTACAATGCTATCTTGGTTATTGTGGATCATCATATAAATACTGCACACTTCATTGCAATTCTAAAGGATTTCTAACTGGATCAAGAGGCACGAATATATATCATAGAAGTGGTAAGGATGGATGTAGAACAATTATCTATTGTATTATATAGAGATCCAATATTCATCTATACATTCTGGATGAGTCTTTAACATGCTTGGAATATTGTGATGATATTTAGTATGGCCTATCATCTACAAACTAATGGCCAATATGAGGAAACTATCCAGTCACTTAAGGACATGATGAGAGCATTCTCAATGGACTTAAAAAGAGCATGTGATAAAAATATTACTATGGGTGAGTTCTCTTACAATAACAGTTTCGAATAAAGCATCCATATGTCTCCTTATGTTGCCTTTTATGGGAAGAGGTGTAAAACACCATCATTTTGGGATGATATTGGAGAGGTAAAACACCTAGGTTAAGAAATAGTCGATGAAATAGTGGAAATGCTTCATATCACCCCCCAACACATTAAATATACTCAGAGTCATAAAAATATATATGTTATTATCGTCAAAAAGACCTAGAATTTCATGGTTGAGATATGGTATTCTTCCTCATATCACCGTGAATGAGAGTTATTAGATTAAGGAATAAGGGAAAGATTTGTCCAAGGTACATTGGCTCTCTTGAGATCCATGATTGCATTGGAGTAGTGGAATATGGACAAGTACTCACAACGAACCAATCTCATGTACATGATCTATTCCATATATCACTCTTGAGGAAGTAAATATCTGACCCTTTGAATGTTCTCAATCCAAAGGTGGTACTATAGGAGAATACCATATCATATGAAGATAAGATGGTGATTCTCTTTGATCATGGGGAAAAAGTTATAGAAAATAAGACAATGCCTCTCATCAATTTTTTTTGGAGAAACCAAAATGTTTGGACAATAATCATGGGATTCTAAGCAGGTGATGAAGTAGAGTTACCCTCATGTGTTTTAGTGTGGCAAAATAATATTTTGAGGATACAATTTCTTAAGTGGGGAAGATTATAACGACCAAAATATTTATTAATTAAAATTTCTTGTGGTCTAATTAAATGAATTATTTTGTAAAATGGTTATAAAACATTAGATCTTCTATGGTTTTATGATTTTTGATTTCATAATACCATTAAATAAATTTTATTATCGGTAATATAGCTTTTGATCAGTGATCACATAATTATTATTAATATAGGGCGTTAAAAATTCCAATTTACTTAGAAAATGGAAGTGATGGCCTCGTATAGTAGAATTTCTCCATACGAAGCCCGTTTGTCGGATCTCGGAAAAGAGGTGGCATCACTGGGCTACCCACATGGCCAAGCCCTATCTAAGAATCAAAATGTTATTCTTAAGAGGAACTTCCTACAAGATAATTGGATGTTAAGAATGATCACCACACGAGCGATGTTATCTAAGCTTCCCCAAGGTTCTACAACCATCAGAAAACATATTCATCGGCCTTATGCGGTTGTTAAAAAAGGTTATGTAATAAGACCCTAGAACTATGATCATGTACATTATATTTAAATAGAGACTATATATTCAATTTTTACATTGTATATTGTTTTTAATGAAAAATTGTATTTTAATTCAATATTATATTAAGAAATCAATTTTTGATGAATTAATGATTTTTTTAAATAATATTATAATGAATTATTATTAGTAAATTATTATTATTTTAATATAATTTATCGTATTTATTTGTTTAATATAATGGTATTTTTTATTAAGGGTTTAAAGCCATTGTTTTCCAAACCCATGAATTTTCAATAAATGTCAGGGTTTTTTAAATGTTAAAAGGAAAATAATGGGAAAATAATTTATATAAAATAATATTATTTTTTTAATTGGGATTTCAAAATAATCCATTGGATAAATATGCATAATTTTTTGAGACAGTTGAATTTTTGGGTAAAAATTAAAAACTGTTTAAATATATAATGTGTTTTATGACATCATAATGACCCAATTGTGAGGTAATAAAAAAAAATAAATGAGATGTTCAGAAAATATATGTTTTAACTTTAAATTAATCTTATTTTATATTTTTTTATTAATTTTATGTTTCCATAGTGGACCCTCCAATGCTTATTTAACATCTTAGTTTGTTTAATTAATTTACATGAGAGTGTGACTCTCCTCTACATAAGAAAGACTAATATTTTAAGAAGTTAATCTATTGGAAATATAAAATCACATCTTCCAATCCATTTTTGAAAAATACAAGGGCCTAAAACATGGTTCGGTTTTTGGTTTTGAGTACATTAATGTATTGTGTCAAAAACCTAAATAATAAACAATTCCCTCTCTTTTCCTATATAAACCCACAAAAGTTCCCACTTCTCTTCACTAAAATCCCTTGAATCACATCCCTAACCTGACCTCCTCTCCCTAAAATCCTATAAATGTACCCCAAGCTCCCATTAATCCTCTCTTAATCCCCACCCAAACCATTGGGTTCACACTTCTATGTTTTGGATTTCTTCCTTATTCATTTTTGTCCAAATTTCATTATGTTGTTATACCATTTTAATATCAATTACAAATGTTGTGGTATGATTTCAAACCTACCAATTATTCTTTCCTTAATTTTTTAATTATTAAAAACCCATTTCTCTCTCATTAATTCTTCTCATGTACACCAATTACCATGATGAAATTCCGTAAAGAATTTCTCTTTTCACATTTAAAATCAAGCAATTCTATTGTATTATGAATCTATATTCCATTCCCTATGTGAATACATGTATTTAAATAACCCCATAACTTTAAATTTTATTTTAATATTATGAGAAACCCATTTATCCCTCATAAAACACTTTTTTGAATTCTTATGTCACATTGTATGCTGCACAAATGGCACCACGCTTTTCTAAGGAAAAATCATTGTGTAGTGAATAACAAGACAATTTCTCTATCAAAGGTATTAAATATTATGGAAATTTAATTATTTAATATAGAGTTTTATGTATATATTAAAGATTCCTTTATGTTTTAAAAAATTATAATTATTATTGAGTACATATTATATGGTCAATGTGGCACACTTTTTCATGAAATGAAAAGATAAAGAAGGGTTGGCCCTGAAAGCGCTCCAATTCATAGGGTAAAGAATATTATCATGTTACATCATGTGAAATGAGGATTTACTCATTTTAATTTAAATTCATTGATTATTTACTCATTATCCATGTGTAATGGGCCTTGTATCCTAATAATATCATGTTAAATGTTGTTTTCACATTTCTATTATATAATAACAATTTTATATCATGCCTATATGTTCATGTTTTTCTTTTGCACCATTGATAAGCCTATTACATTACATGTACTATATTTTTCATTTTATGTCAGGTTTACTCCCTTGTTGGTCTTTATAGCTCAACCTTTTCTTATGCATGTCCCTAGGTTATCCTATGTAATGCAATTGAAGAATGAATGTTGCGGTCATGTAAAAATGTTTTTAATAATGATGTTGTATTTTATGATATAAGTTTTTATGTAATGCCCCAAATCCCCAAAGACACTAGATCTCTCTATCATCAATATTTTATCAGGTGAAGATTTTCTGTAATAAATTTTGTTAACGTGTGAAATAAGGAGGTGGGTTGTTATAGTATTCATCACTTCCCATGCTTATATGAAACCACAATTTACTAATAAATACATATTTAAAGAAATAACAATCCTAAACCAAGGAACTAGGAAGGAATATAGGACCAGAATATTATTAATCCATACTCAAAAGTGACACTTGAAATAAATCACTAATTTAGTCATAATGAACCCATGAAATGAAATTGGGATTCATTCGTTACAACATATTAATCCCAAACTAGTGGAGAAAACTTTTTCCACATCAGTGTTAATTATGTCGGATATATATAACCGACATGTAAAGCTGGAAAAAATGATTTGTCATGTTAGTTATTTTTTATCCAACTTCATAAATGTATAGAATCTATTTATGACTTTTGTTAATTTATAAAGACATCAAAAATACCGAGATTTGATTTATCACGTCGGTTATTTTATAACAGACATGATAAAGAAAATATAAATCATTTATCATCTATATTATAAAATAACTGACATGATGAACAAAATCTCAGTAATTTATCAAATTAGGTATTTTATAACTGACATGATAGTGAACATATTGGTGGTTTATCATGTCAGTTATAAAATAGCTGACCTGATAAATCTAATCTTGGTGATTTATCATATCAGTTATAAAATAACAGATGTGAGAAACATAAAAAATTGTTTATCACATCAGTTATTTAATAACTGATGTGACAAATATTTTAAGGATTTATCCGGACCCATATTCTATTGTTTTTATTTTCTTTGATCGGGTGACATATGACTTGTCTCTCTCACTGAATGCTTATAAAGGATTCGTAAAATTCGTTCCCACAAAAATGTTTTTCATACAACATTAATCATCTTTATTATCACTAGATCAACCAAGTTGACTCACAACACTCAAGTAATCCTCACACACCTCTATTTCATTCTTTATTTTTTGTTATGCCCTAAATATAATTTTTGAGATATTATTTTTCTATCCTTGTTCTTTATATCATCGTAAGTGTCATAGTGTTATGTTATACCATGTTATGTTCTTTTCTAATAAAATAAACCATGGGAGTGATATCATGAATGTTTTATGATTTTTATTGCAAATATATGTGTTCTATAATGTTTCTGGGCATATACAACCATGTGTGTGCTACCATGAAATCATCATCATGCATGTTCTTCCATTTAGCCATTAAACCAAGGAAGATATTAAATACAATTTTCTACTATAAAATCATTCTTTAATTATTAATTTTGTTATTATATTCATATTAAAATTCCTTTTATATTCAATATTTCATTTTTCCATATATAATAAAACTCATTATTATGTGTTTGAATCAGACTAACTTACTCTACCATTGTAATTTAAAATAAACTTGGTCGGACACTAGAGATATATAGGTGAATATAGTCATCATATTGAGCTATTCAATCCTCTCTTCTCGTCTCTAATAATTAGCGATGAAAAATAAATTAGTGTTGAAGGACTATAAACATTGATTTTGAGGGTATTCATTCAATGATAAGTATCGATATATTATTCTATAATAATTATATCTTATTCTATCCTAAATAAGTTTTTTACTTCCATTTACATGTTGAATATGAGTTTAGAGAAATTAAAGACATTAATAATTTCATTTTATGGGATAAGAGATCACAATATCATCGAATGAATGGGTTATGTGACTTTAAATTCCTCATAAAGAAGTATATAATTATTTACATGGTTATTTCCTTATTGTACAAACAAGGATTCATGTTGAGGAAGATCTTTAAGAGATCATTAGCGATGAAAACCCTTGAATACTTGTTCTTTTGGATCCAGATGGATAATGTATACATATTTTAATATTTATAATTTATATTTCATATTTATGGGAAGGTGAATTTAGCATCTAGTTACACCAGGATATATTCTCTATGTACGTTAATAAGAAAAGATCCAAATAAAATTATACTATTCTATCATGATTCATATGAGAGAGATATCTAATCATAAAATGATTTTCATATTATCCCTCCAAACAATGAATTATTCAGGAGAATAATCTAATTTAACAATACAGTTTACACTTCCATCAACATTAGTGATTTAATAATTAATTTCATAAATATTTTTTTAATTGAGTTAATAAATTATTTCCCTATGTATTTATAATTTTCAAATTCCTCCACTTAAACATATTTGGAGATAAATTTTTATTGGTAAATAAATTTATTCTTTCTAAAAGATTTCTATTCTAAATTAATCATCAATTAAAATCCATTGAAAATTTTTCCATGGGGTTTTTATCATAATCATATAATAATTTCATTGGACACTTTTCTTCAAGATGACTAACTATCCTATATTGACAGAAACTGAGAAGAATCATTCCTTTGAATATTTTCCAATCACTGATTACTAACACATCTATTCCCAATTGTTTTTTCAAAATTCATTTACGTCATATTATTTAAATATTTCGTATAAATATAATTATATTGTATCTAACTATATATTATTTTTAAAATTATTTCCATTCTTATCTTTTTCAAATACGCATGTATTTGTGTTATATTTCCTAATTTTTTTAAATTCAAATTATGATATTTTACAAATAAATCTATAATTAGATTATTTTAACAAGATATATAATTTTGATATTTGTTATAGGTAATAATGAGTCGATGTTGGATTACAGAATATCATAGAAGTAATAAATATAAGGAAGGTTTTGATTCCTTTTTGTAATTATCTAAACAAAATATTCCTAGAAAAGACATTTTTTCCTATCCGTGCTTGAAATGTTAGAATGTAAAATTATTAAATTGTAGAGAGGTCAATGATCATCTTGTTTTTCATGTTTCTAATCTAAGTTATAAACCTTGGATTTGTCATGGTGAAATTGGATAGAATTTCATATCTACTAATGATAATGAATTTTAGTATGGTAACTTAGATGGAATTGAATATATGATTTCTGATACAACATCAGATCAAATTGAGATATAACCATCAATTGTGAGTCTATTTGGTGATGCTTAAAAAAGAATTGTACCCTAGTTATACAGAATTTACAGTTTTGAAACTGGTGTTATGATTGTTTAAACTGAAAGATAAAAATAGATGGAGTGAGAAAATTTTTACAAAGCTATTATAATTATTAATCGACATTATTCCAAAGGACAACGATCTTCTATATTCACATTATAAGGCCATAAAAAATTATTCCCAATGGGATTGTGATATATGAAAATAAATGCATGTCCGAATGACTGTATGATATATAAGATGGAATATGTATTTTAATTAGAGTTTCATAAATGTGGGACTTCATGGTATAAGATGAAAGATAAATCACATGTTGGTGTAGAGATTAAAGAGATCACATTAAAGGTATTTTCATATCATCTTATAATTAATCGTGGGAAATGTTTATTTACTAATTCACATGATGAAAAAAGATTATTATGTAACGCTGATGAGAGTATATGTGATATAAAATAAATCATCTAGCTGATTTTCCACAATGGAAGAAAATTGATGAGTATTATCCTACAATCGGAAATATAATTAAAAATCTCAAACTTCGGTTGGGAACATATGGAATGAATCTATATCGAATCCTTAGTAACACATATAGTTAATGACATATTATATTTGTAATTTACAACCTCTCTCCTAATGTTTGTATGATACTCGAATATAATATGTTGAGTATAATGATCTCTGGTATGAATCATCATGAAAAAGATATTGATGTTTTCTTGTCACCATTGATTAATGACATAAAATATTTATGGAAGGATAGAATTAGGGTGTATGATTCTTATAAAATGGAAAATTTTCAACTACATGCATTTATTATGTTCAATATAAATTATTTCCCAGCATATAGAAATTTATCAGGATATTGTGTTATGGGGAATAAAGCATGTAAAATTTGTGAACAATAGAACTTATATTTTTAATTGCATCATGATAAGAAAATGTATCTAGTGTCATCAAATTGTTTTTTCCTATTGATCACTCTTATATAAGTCTAAAAAGGCCTTTAATGGATCACAAGAATATGATTTTTCTCAAAAACCATTATCCCTTGATTTGTATTTTGAAAGGGTTCAAATATTTAATGTGACATTAGAAAAAGAACATAAATCTGGTAATGATAGACTTATTTGGAAGAAAATTTCAATATTTTTTGAGCTAACATATTTGAGACATCATGAAGTGAAACATTATATTGATGTCATGTGTGTGGATATGAATATATGCAATAGTTTTAATGGAATATTTTTAGTTATAAAATTAAAGACTAAAAAAGGGTTGAGTGAAATATTATACTTACAATCAATGAGAATACGTTTGTAGTTAACTCCCACTCCCAATGGAAGATGAATATTTCTTCCCCCGACTTGTCATACATTATCCATGAGGGAGAAAAATAATTTTTTTTTCTGTTTTTTCATCATAACAATTTTCCTCATCGTTATTATTAAAATGTAATTTTATTTTCTTTTTAAGGATTTCATGTTGATAGGTTTTCAACCTCATGATTTCCACGTCATGATGCGACAACCTCTACTAGTTGTGTTGTGTGGAATATTGCCCATCCGTGTCAGAAAGACTATAATGAATGTGTGGTTTTTTTTCAATTCAATTTGTAATAAGGCAATTGATGTGAATTTATTGATCATTATGAAAAATAATAAAATTAATATACTTTATAAATTGGAAATGTATTTTCCACTAATTTTTTATTTAATAGGGAATTTAATGGTTCGTCTTGTTAGATAAATAAAACTTTATAGACATGAATATCATTGTTGGATGTATCCTTTTCAAAAGTATACGAAAATATTAAAGGGTTATTTTAGGACTCCATATTGATATGAATGCTCAATTTTTGAAAAGTATATTTCTAAGGAGGTTCCAATGTTTATTACGTGCTACATGGTAGTGGTGGATCACATAGGTTGGCCAACATCACTCAAAGAATGAGTTAATAATGAGGGAAAGTGGATTCATGACATGAAAGTGAAATCTTTTTCAAATAAATAGATAAAGAATGTACCTTTATACATATTGAATAAAATATCTGATGATAAACTATATAACACCTTGCTTATCAATGAGTTGAAACAATGTCATCTAATGAAGAAAAAAAGTGGATTTTGAATAAGAATAAGAAATTTTTTTTCCACAGTTAAATAAATACTTTTCATGGTAGATTATATGTATTATAGAAATTAAGACGGTCAGTGGGTGGTCGAAGGTTAAATTTGATAACATGGTCTGGGTATGACATTAATGGTTATAAATATTATACGAAATCTTAGGACAACATAAGTTGAGTTTAGAATAGTGGTGTATTGGTGTTTGTAGAAGTAATTCATTTTGTTAGTTCTATAAACAAAAAACATATTAATGCATAATGTGCATATTATAGAGTCAGTGAAGAAATATGTGAGTATGATTACATTAAAATTAAATTTCCCTCTTTAAAAAAATGGTGTATCAATTACAACATGGTTAAACACGATGAATTGGGAATAACATTTTTTAATTTTAATATATTGGAAGACACAAAAGATTCATTTATAATGGAAACACATGCGAAACAAATTCTCTATATAGTTGATCCATCATATATGTAGTGGTCTGTTGCATTATAAGGAAAATTAATTTGTTATTGAGGATCAACATGATGAAAGTACAAATTTCTCGAGATCCCTACTTCCATGGAAAGATTAGTAGAAAATAATGATGATCACGTTGAAGAATGGATTTATCACTAAGAAATGATCATGAAAAAGTAATTTGGGAAACCAATCCATTTTTACATTCCTAATATTACATGTAACATATGTTAATTTCTTTTTTGCATTTATTATTATCATAAAATGTTATATATTGTAATTTTTTTGATATTAAAATGAATATTAAAAAAAATATGTAGAAATGTATGTTTATTATAATTTTTTTAGTTTATATTATCATATTTACCATTACATTACTTATATATTTGTTGATTTTTTTGAATGAAAATTACTATAGAAGGTTTACCATTTTTACCATGTTAACCATAGTTTACTACTGTATATCATATTTTTTACTTTACATAAAATATATATTTATTGGTTGTGTTGGATGAAAATTACACTACCATGTTTACCATGTTTACAATCATTAACATTTTTAAACATTCTTTCCATATTTACCGTGTTAATTATTACATTTCATAGTTCCGTTTTTCAATATTATTTACCTTGGAATTGTAATAAATGAATTTTTATGTTTGTGAACTAAATTTTTATTTTTTTTTATTTTAAGGATAATGATAGATCAATCAGCTAAACAACCAATGGATTCTAGAGATGAGAATCATGATCCTACCTCTGGGGAAGAATATTTACATGCTCCTCTTGATGTTCAACAATCTTCCACATTTTCTTCCATAAGGAAAATTAAAAATTCAAGAGTTAGTAAATGTCGTTGCACATGTTATCCAAAATTTATAACGTTCATGTAGTGATGACCAGAGGATACTCATTGATTCTGATAAGAATGATATCCCTAGAGTTCAAAATGAATAATATTTTACTAATTTTGTATCAACTCAGGGTAAAAAAATTATAATCATTTATTATAATGATTGGATATCTATGGAACAAAGTGATAATATCTGATTTGTCGAGGGAAATATTGGTAAGATCTATTTATATTTTTTGACTAATATTTAATTTTTTATAGTATTATATATTTTACCCCTTCTTTATCAAATGATAATTGATATTCCTAACTCTAGAGGAGTTAGCATGGAATGATTATTGAAAAATCCTATGAGATGAAGGGATTTCAAATCAACCCTCACATATAATTTCATTTTGGGTCATAGGAAACAAGAAATTCTATGTCATATATATCATTTCATAGATAAAGACACATGGATACAATTTGTTGAATGTAGATGAAATGATTCATTTTTTGTAAGGGAAATGTAAAATTTTATATTTTTTCTTATATATATGATCTTATTATTGTTTTTTAATTATTTATTATTCTTAATTTATAGTAAACAAGGACATAACATCAAGAGATCCAATCTTAAAATGTATATCTTCAAATTTATCTCGAGGAGGGTATAGTTTATTGGATTAGAAAATGATGGAAGAAAATTTACAAAGACATAGAGATAAGTATTCCACATCTAGAGAGGTTTCTCATTCATCCCCTATATCTGGACATGAAAAATGGTAGGGAGATCGGATGGAAAAAATTGGGCAATATCGTTAATAAGAACCGAGAATTATAGGTGATAGGATTGTAGGATATTTCTTTTTTATATATAATTTCTTTAAGTTAATTCTATTCATTATTAAAATTGAATCAGTTAAAATCTCTTCAATTAATTAATATATGATTTCCTTGAGGATTAGAGAAGACAAGAGTTATTTATAGCTGCTGGGAGGCATGATATTCTATCTGCAGTATTGGGAAATCCTAAAACCACTGTCATGTATGAGGATACCTGATGGGTGTATCGGTAAGAAATGTGTTTCTATGTTCCCTATCATCTTCCATTGAGGGTGTTTATCAAAAAACAATTGAATCCTTGGATGATCAAGTTTATAATATTAATGCAATGATGGTAGAAAATAATAGAGCGTCATTATGGACTATGTTTTAAAACATGAAAAGATATTTTCATACAGCTGCTCCCACTCCTCCACCTCCCCTTACAAACCCCATTATTTAAGCTCTACCTCCTCCAACAGCTCCCACTCCCCCACATCATCCTGCAGAATCTATTTTTTTATCCTACTCATCCACCTAATCTTCCTACTTATTTGGAGTTGTATGTTGATGATCCTCACCATCATATAGTTGCATATGGGTAGGTATATTTTATTGTAGATACAATACATCATATATAGTTAGAGGTAGAGCTTCATAGGGTCACTATAAAATATATTTTAGATAGATCTTCTAGAGTACCATTACCTTCAAATGAGGTGACCAAAGTTAGACATAGTATCAACCACTTTTTAGTTTGCCCATCCAGACTTCTGTGGCTCCTTACCATAGAGTTTTGTATGTTATATATATATATATATATATATTTCAAAGTTTACTAAAATTTGAAAACTAAATATTTTTTCTATTTATTTATAGTAATACGTCAATGTTAAAGACCAAATGCATAGGCAACAACAATGAAAAATGGCTATGTCATTAGATTCTGTTAATAGTAAACATGACAGATTGGAATGATATTAAAATTTTTTGGCGTATCATTATTCATTTCCAATTTAAGATCATGTTTTTGGATGTGAAATAAATGTGCGTAATTTGAATAATTATATCATGGATCTTGTTACTGGAGATATGTTGGGAATCAACGTGGTGATAATTTCATCCATGTAAGCCTTAAAACCTTTTAGAATTTCATATTTTTTAAAAATTTATATTAATCTACATTTTGAATTTGGTATCATAAAAACATGTGTGTGAATAATGATCAGACATATGTATATTGCTTCATAGACCCACATATGATTTCCCCTAATGTACATGCATTGGATGAAGAAAAAATAACACTTTATACTACTGAATGATTTGATCATAATATAATCATGCAGTCTTGGATGATGCCTTTTCGTGAGAATTATGAAACATATATCTGAGAATTTTTTCTTTATCTGTTAAAATACAAAACCACTATCCATATATTTTCTTTTATAACTGTGATCATTGGGTGTTAAGTATTTTTTTCAATGGTGAAAACACTTTTATGGATATTCTCTGTCCATGTCGATGTGAGGGGAAGTTTTAAGAATATGATGGAAAATAAAGTTTATATTTATAAATAGTGGTTTATATTATAAATAATTTTAAATTTATCTGATTCATATAATTTTCTAACAGGGGATGGACTAATTTTGAAAAAACACAATTAGAAAGAGTTCCAAGATCAAATATGTAAAAGTAATGGTAAATATTCATGTATAATTTTTACTTTTAGAAGTATTACATAAAAATGATATATTGTATTGAAAACCATTTAAAAAGAATTTTCATGAACAATAAGGCATCATAAAATGCATATATTATTTGTTAAGATTTATGTAGGAAATAAATACAACTAGAACACATTTGATTTTTGACCAGGTAAGATTTCCTTATAAAATTCTCCATAATATTTCATTTGATTTATTATTTAAACATTTTAACTACATTCCATTTAATTTGAAGATATTTGGGGACTTTAAACCCTATAGGTCTCAAGAGGACATACACTTACATATTGAATGTTAAAATTATTTTACAGGTTTGATTGGATTTTAGTTTGTTTGAATTTTACAATGTAATTTTGATTATTGTAATTGTTATTGTTAATTTTGTAGTTTTTTTGGATTCATTTTTGTTTTTAGTTGACAATGTATGATTTTAATATTATAACTATGAATGTTTAATTTTTATTTGGTTCATATTATTTTCGTATAGTTCTGATGCTTTCCTAGTATGGATTTTTCCCTGGTTTTGGACTTCTTTTGGTCTACATTTTGCTTATTTAAGCTCTACATTGGCAGACCATAGTAATGGTATAACGATTTCATTAAAACTAAAGTTTTGTTTTTACATCGGTTATTTTGTAACCAACCTATTAAATTCATAGGGAATGGTTTTTTATATAGTTTATTTAATAAATTATGTAATGAAGTTTTGGGGAATGGTTTTTTATGCTAGTGCCAGAAAAAAATGGGATTCACAACATCTTTAAATGGAATTAATTAATTAAATGATAAATAATACCATTTATTATCGTAACCTTACAAAACATTGGTAAAATAATTGAGTATAAAATGAAAATAATAACATCATACATAAATATTGATCAATCATTATAATAAACCCTATAGTAGTTACATTATATAAATAAAATATATTTGTTTATGATTATAATTTAAATATTAATAAATTTAATGGATCTTTGTGAACAATATACCATCCAAAAATAGATTTTGATTATTTATTATGGAAATTAATTGAATGAAATAATATAGTTATACACCTAAATTGATTTCACATGAATAACTGAGTGATATATAATACCTCAATAAAGGGAAGAAAATTTCATAATACATCTAATGAAGAATATTTAAGGTATGATTTCTATAATATCCTTGATCAAGTTAAAAATATGTTAATGAATGATTAGTAAGATTAAAATAATAATTTTTTAACTTTTAAGAAAGTCCAAAAGAAAATAAGAAATATCCTTGAAATTTTTGTTAAACATTTTTAATGAAATATTTATCAACACTAGGAAATAAATAATTTCTTTTAGAGACCTATATGATGTTGAGTTAGTCATTTATAAAATATTCAAATTGTGGTTAAATTATTTCTTCCTATGGAACATAAAAATAGAAATAGGCTTTAGAGAATGATTATAACATTATCCTAAAAAATGATGAAAATGGTTGCATTCAAATATTATTTTCAATAGGATAAAGATAAAAATTAATAAAACAATGAATTTTAAAATGGGTTATAAATAATATATCCATAAAATGATAGGAAATTTTTAAAATTAAATGCTTGTGGTAGAAGAAAAATCAATTTGAAAAGAATACTTTTTTTAATATTTTGAAAAATATTATTTAAAACTATTATCATAAAAAGTGTAAAAAACATATGTTTATAATATATGTTATAGATAATATTTATTTTTCTTGAAGTATCAAATAATTAGGTATCCAATGATAATGGATAATATTTTTCTGAATGAAAAATATAAATAAGTTGGTGATATCTTAATTAAATATGATTGAATATATTGTCAACAATGAAATAATTTTTTCAAATAAATTCTAATCATGATAAAATATATAAAATAATATTTAAATATTATCCATATAAAAATATAATGTTAAATAAAACACACTCTTCAGGAGGAATAAAAAAATTATCTAAGAACTATTTTCAATAGGCAGTTTTATAAATCAATGTATGGAGTTGAGTAAAAAAATTTATTTAACATCTGTGTCTTTGAAATTGATCTCTATTTTATGGAGTTAAAAAAATAATATATATTAAATGAAATTTAATAATCATAATCCACATAATACTATTTATATCATGGTTCAAAATAATAATTATCCATCGTGAAATTAATTTCTATACAACAAACACCTTTGAAACATACAAATATTAGTGTCAAAACCCAATGAAAGATATAGATTAAAATTAAACAAAGAAAACAATTAATAAAGATAGGGTAAAGGTAAAAAATATTATAGTTGGTATATATAAAAATTTCAATTTAAATTTTTTTTTAATAAGATATATAGATATATATATATATGTATTGGTGAATATGTGTGGCAAGTAATCTGAACATTGATTCCTCTCATAATAAAATTAATTCATAGCTTTTATATAATGGACATAAATATCTCAATCCACTATTTAATAATATGTTTCATATCTATAAAATTTTTTAAATTGTATTTATATTTTTTCTCTACATGTATATCAGTTAGTTATAATCTTATTTCAATTTGGTGTGTCAAGAACCGTAATCATTTAAAACTAGTCTTTTAATAATGGGGTTGTTCTTCCTTATTCTACTGAAGATCATCATTACTATACTAGAAATGGAAATGGAAATATTTATGTATATTATATTTAATGTTATAATTATATTCTATGTGAGTTGTCCTTTGTTTTTATGGATTTATTTGTAAAAAATCGCGATTCATTTAATTTTAAACAAATAATTATCGTATCGTATTTAATGATTTTAATATTAAATATATCAATATAAAATTATTTTATTATTATGATACATTTATTATATAGAATTATGTTCTCAAAATATTCTGTGATATAATTTTATTGAATTGTTCATGTATATGGTATGAATTACTGAAACATTAACAAACTATACTTCATAGATGCTTATCATTATGAAAGTTTTTGGTTTTTGGTGTAATATTATTTTTATAGAATAAAAATTATATTATTTAAGTCATTTTAATGTGGTAAATAATATTTTATGTGTTTTTTATTAAATAATGTTTATAATTGATGAAAAAATGTATATATTACTTTATAGATGTGGTTGTCTTC
This sequence comes from Viscum album, assembly GCA_963277665.1. NCBI lineage: Eukaryota > Viridiplantae > Streptophyta > Magnoliopsida > Santalales > Viscaceae > Viscum > Viscum album. The sequence continues at coordinate 406,132,736 of OY728144.1, read as the reverse complement.
CCAATGCACTGTAACAATTTACATTTATTGTAGAATTATAGAGAATGATTGTGGATTGTAAATTTTCAAATAATGATCATTAAAATATTGCAAATATAAAATTTATCTTTTAATTTCTCCATTTTCATTAGTTAATATAGGTGGTGTGAAAAACAAAAGACTTTTCTTAGTGGATGCGGTAGTTCACAAAATGAATAAAAAACGTATTTGTTTTTCATTAAAAATAGAGGGCTTGTTAATAGATATTCCTTTATAAAGTAATTTATTATAAAAACTCAACCTCATTAAATACGAATGAGGAACGTAGATTTGGGAATTTATGATTGATAATAATATTTATTGTAAATAATATGTTCTCATGTTGTGGACTTCCAATTTTTCTTGGTAGTCCTCTCGGAACTAGTTGTCTTAAGTGAATCAATTAAGATCAGAGTTGGAAGGAAAAGGTATAGTTTTGTAAATTAAGGTGAATATAAATCTATTTTTTTAGATGATGAATTTTTTTTAGTAGTCATCAAGGGTTTTTATGAGGACCCATTTATAAGTGGTGTGAATTATATTTTTTTTAAAATTTTTCAATATATTAAAAAATTACAACAAGTTTCACATCTCAAGATGAATCAAACAATATAGAATAAATTATATGCGGATGTGACAAGGTGATGTAACCCATAAGAAGTTATTTTCAATATTATTTAAAACATGTTTTAAAGTTCTTTAATAATATAATTTTCACGTATGCCTTTTTAGTTTTACCATGATAACATTTATTTATGTTTCTAATTTAAATTTATTTATGTTAAATAACATGAAATAATTCAATTATTTAAAAATAATGGTTAAAAATAAGTAATTAATTTTTTAATAAAAATTATTTATGCATGGGAACTCAATTTTATAACCAGTACATGGGTTTCATAAATATACATTTTTATACAAATATTATTATTAAGAATAAATTTTACTGGTATTGAAAAATTAACTGTGCATATAAATTTAATGATATGAACTTTTCCAAAATACTGATATATGATCCTTCCAGAACAAAATTTGAACTGAAATAATATTTATGTAAATGAAATTTCCAATAAAAGTATTATTGAAAAATATTACTCAATCCTGCAAAATGATAAGAATGTATTTTCAAAATTCAATTTATTATTTCAATGATATATTGTTTTAAAATATTAATTCATACTTTATAATTTAAAATTATTAAAATCTTTTAAATCATTCTTATATAAATATAGAGTCATGATTTTCTTAAAAAAATACTTTCAATATTCATATGAAAACCATATATTTGAAAAAATAGAAAATCATTATAAAAACAATTGTTTTAATTATATATCCACAAAAGGTTTTAAGTTTCAAAGAATATAAATTCTATATATTCAAAAAATTACTTTTAAATGGAATAAGAAAATATAATGACCGATTTTTTTATAGAAAATTTTCAATTTTCAATATTAAGTGTTCGTATAATTAATTCAAATCCATTAAAAATATAATCATTAAAAATAGATTTTATCATATATATTAATATTTTAAAACATTCCATTTTAATTTAATTGGATAAAATATATAACAGCTAATAAAATTTGGTTTTGAAACAAAATTAATTCTATACTAAATATGAATTAACAAAAATACCATTTATATTAAGTATTAATATGATAAATTTTAATTTTACAAATTGATTAATGTTAAATTTTTTATTTTCATTATATAAATAAATTATTTCATTCAATACTGATGTCAGTATTATTGTGTATCACAAACATATATATGTATATATATTCGCTATAATTTAATATTATTTTTTAATTTCATTGTGAGTTAATGGTTTCTCAAATTTTTAATAAAAATACATATCTTTAGCATAAATATTAGATTCATGTATTTCAAAGACCAAATTATCAGTGATTATATTTTAAAAGATCTTAAAAATAGTTTATAAATGTTTTTGACAAATTCATTCTATAACCATTAAACCCATTCTTAATTTTCTCATCTCTTATTCATGGTTTTTATTTTTCATCTCATATTATTTATTCTCATTTAATTTTTTTTTTAAAATTATTGGTTATCATGGATATTTTTATCCCTATTAGTAAATATTATTTGTAACATCTCTTATTATTTATGGTAGAATTCATCATGATTTTTCATTCTATTTTAATGTTTTTCATATTTAAATCATGTTATATTAAATTATGGGTAACACAATGACTTTCGTTCTTTTATAATAAGAAATTTACAAAAATAGAAAAAATTTATGGATAATTAATTAATATATTACATTATATATTATTAATTTTATAAAAATTCATTTAAAAACTAGAATAATAAAAATCTATAATCATAAACATATTGTTTATAGAATGAATTTTCTTCATAAAATCATGGGGTGAAAAATTTTCCCTCCCACATAAGATAATTTATTCATCACAATTATACATATAACGTACAAATAAACATACATATTGGTGAATAAAGATAATAATAATTAAATATATTGCTTCTTTTAGATAAAACACATTCTATATTAGGGAAAGTGTAGGTGAAATAACTCGTCACCAAAAATTGGAATATGATAATATTCTACAATATTTATTCCAACTATGCATATATATATGTACATCGAGTTTCTAGAGACATACCTTCCACATCATCATTTTCATGATCCTCTTTCGTACTATGTTTTATAAATAAAACTATTTTTCTAATATGTTATAAAATTATTTTAAGTGATTAGATAAGTTTTAGTTCCAATCCTATGAAGTTTTACAAATTGAAAAATTCAATTCATCCTATAATAATTTTCATTTTAAATGGGTCATATATATTAAATCGAGTAACTATATTGTCTAAACCATGGTTACATTAAGTTGATTTCTCCTAAACATCATAACCTAATAACAAAAATTAGTTAGGATATAAATCAATCATAATTTCATATAAACATAATTCTTTTATCCAATGAAAAAATATTCACAATTTCTAATAATATATGCAGTCTTAGGACTACATATAAGCAACCAATATAAATATTTACTTTAGACTCAACCCACATTTTTAGTGGGATTACCACAAGGTTAATTTGTTTTATATCCAAATCCACATAAAAATATAAACAAAATAATGGTTTTCTAGGAAAAACACATAATGTTTTACCAAAAAATAAGTACTTTACCCCAAAAATAAAATTAATCATTTTGTTTTCACAATTTTTTTGTAATCACTATCCCAAAAAAGAACTAAAATAATTCTCATAAAAAATTCCATTTTCAGATACTATCTATAATAACCAAATATTAGAATATATTTATTTTAAATCATGTATATAATGTAAACTTTGTATCTCATAAAAAACATCACAATACAATGAGTGGATCAATAATTATATTTGAGTTATAGATAATAAGAAATTTATGCTTGGATATTTTTATTATTTCATAAAAATTTAGTAAAAGTGGACTCCTTCTATACCTCTCAAAGGTAATAGTCATCTTCTTAAACTGGTGAATGGAAACATAAGAAATGATTGATATCAAATACATTAGCAGGGGAACATAATAGATTGAAATCAAATAAAATAACTAAACATAAAATAAGCATACAGGTATAATCTTGATATATATGAATGTTATACCCAAATATCCACATAAAAAATAATGACATAATCCATGTCATATAATAAATGTATATATGTAAAATAATGAATTTGAATTTAAAAAGTCATATATATATATAATTAAGGAATCATAATATTAAATAAAAATAATCTCTTGTTATCTAAACATCATGACACCTTAAAAATGTTTTATATAATAATGTATAGAATGTTACTTTTATGAGGCACACCATCAGTGTGTGAAGATAATAAAAACTATAATGTGTTTTAAAATATTTATTATCAGATATAAATCCTTAACCACTTAATTTTTTAAATCTATAAGACCCCACACACAATTCATACAAATATATATCTTCCACATTAAATCGTTCCCACATATTATCCTAAATAACCCATTAGAATACAATTGTTTAAATTAATCACATCATAAAGAAATAGTAGAAAAATTCATTTTGTTTTTTTTCAATCAAAATAATATAAATAAATCCATATTAATTTATATAATAATAATATAATGATATCTCTATGGAAGATTAATTGGTATCTAGTTATACTCAGAAACATTCTAGGTCAATACCCATAATAAAAGATAATAATTAATATTGTATTTACAATATATATAATTGATATACTGTTATGTAAATTATTTATAAATATATAAATATATAGAATTTTGTTTAACACACATAAATAAAATGAATAATGAATAATATATTCATAGAGTAAATGTTCTGATTGAATAATTAAAAATACGAAAAGATAATGATTAGGGAAGGAAAATGAAGTGACATATCATTCCTCCACAATAGAACTAAATTACGTAAGGAATTTGGAGAACTAATTTGTTTGTTATCATTTAAATACATAAATATTAATTAGAAGATATTTTAAAATAACATTATATGGATAATAAAAATCCATTTTAGGGTTTTTAGAAATAACACATTGTATGTATAAAAAATTTATGATAATTTTTTAATTTTTTTTATAAGAAAATATTATAAAACTATGAGAAATATTATTTTATCTATAGAGTAATAATTTGTAATGGGATAGAATAATATAATAAATTATGTATAACTGTGTATTCACATGGAAGTAAAATGAAAACCCTATATTTTGAAATAGTTTCTCTCATATAATAAAATGAGGATATTATAGGCCACATTCAGAATACATATTTAATAATATGTAATGAAATTTTTCTGAAATGTTTACATTAGAAAAAAAACATCAATAATAGATACTTGATAATAATTATAGATTACCAACATTAATGTGGGGTGTAAGAAAAAAAAAATTATTTTGGAAGGATATAAAAAATTCATAATATTAATAAAAATCATTTTTGAAAAACCATTAATCAAAAAATTTAAAAAACATGTGTTTTTAGAGGATGAAAACATATATATGTATTTATAATGAGAATAAATATATTTAGGTTTCGAATTATAATGTATAACTGCATTGGGAATAATAAATATGGATGTGGAGGGAAATCCTACATTAATGAGTCTATAAGATATAATGAAAAATAAAATAATATATTGGAAATGTATTATTATACTGTTAAACAAAATTAATTAAATGAAAATTTTTCATTTGAGACACTACTATAAAAATGTCCGTTAACATTGAAAAAATGCATTTATCTGCCTTAGGGAAGCACGAACAATCAGAGTGAGATTAATATCTCTAATCTTGTAGCTGTGATAAAAAAGTACGGATAAAGGGGTTCTTTATTAGCTGTTAAAAAATTTGATATAGGAAAAGATATCTTAGAGATGTTTTTTAAAACTAATAAAGAGGACCTTTATATATTTTATCTAATTTATGATAAATGATACATTAATCAATTTTGGTAAAATTGATGATAAAGGGGGATATTGTAGTTTGATATAATAATACACTACAATATGAGTACAATGTGTTGTAACTTTAAATCTTATAAATAGATATCAACAACATCGTTTACCAATTAATAAATTATACAAAATGAAATTTATAACAAAAATACCTGAAAAAACATTATATTATTCAGATTTCAGAAATTGGGTTCTACAATTATTTAGGTAAAAACTATGACACACATTCAAATACCAAAACTTTTCGTCTCCTTTTGATAATAACCCAAACTTATGATATTTCAAAAAAATCCAACCCTGCTAAAGAAAAATAATGCACCTAAATAATATATAAATTTAATGTTACTAATAACATAATGAATTAATTAAAACAAAATTTGATAGTCTTTGATTAAACATAGAGTCATACAATGAAAATTTGGTATCATATTGAGTTTTTGTTGATTCATAATGGTTACACCATTTATATTTTATATTAATGAATTAACTCTTTGGAAATTAATTAAATAAGTATAATATAATGACCCATGTATATAACCTAGTAGTTGAGTCCTTTGATGGTGTATGCGAGGTCTCTGTTTCGAGACTCCTCATGCACATTTAGTTAGGTTTTTATTTTTTTATTCCCCCTACCCTAACTGATGTATTATAAATATTTATAAGAAAAAACTAATAAGGAATAAAATTATGTAATATTTTATAAAATTATGTGAAAACAATCCCTAGTTATTTTCTCCATTTTTTGATGTGATACATGATTAAATCTTAAATTACTTTTTTATATTGAAAATATTCTCTTGGTGTTGTAATATTAGAAAATTGAATTTGATTTAGGTTTTTCTGATTATTACATATTTCAAATGACTTATGGATAATTTTCCAAATGTATCAATACAACAAGAATGTTTTTTCTCAGTTTTCAGTATGTCATATTTATTTTTTAATAAAATGTAATTTCAAACTTGAAACAAACACCTTGATTAAAAGAGATCAAATAATGTATCTGGTTAACAGTAAAATGATTCCTAAAATTCACAAATCAATTTTGAATATTTTCCAAATTTTTCATGAAAACACATGTGTGGTTGATTTGTTTTGAATAACTGCGATTTTTTGAAATGTGTGTAAATTTTAAATTGTTAATGGGAACATTGAGTCAAACTAGGAACATCAGGCATTAGATTAAGATGAGGACAATTGATGTATGTCAAAAATTATATATGGAACATTTACTTATGTATCAGAAAATTTTGAATGAGTCTTCATGGATTTGTGTTGGTAAATTGTACTTTTACTAAAATTAATGTCAATTTTAGATAAAATGATTCACATTGAGTCATATCAGTCTAAATGTTCATCATATTGAGGTTAAAATGATTCATACCTGTTTTAAATTACTTATTGATTATTTTCCTAACGTAACAAAATAATCTGAATATTTTTTCGTAGTTTTTAGTACGTCACTTATCGTTTTTATGAAAATGTCATTTTATAATGAAACCATGCACATTGAGTCATAAATATCACATTATGTATTGGTTTGATATTATATTAATTCCTACACATCACACATTTCATATAAATCATTTTCATAAATTATCGACAACTTTTGTGTGACTTTTATTGGTTTTCAGTGAGTGAGACTTTTTGAAATAAAATGTCAATTTTAAAATGATAAAGGACACAATGTGTAATATCAGAAACATTGTGTATTGGAATGAGGTTTTTATAACATCTACATGTCATAAATAACATATGTATAATTTAAATATAGTATCAGTACAATATTCATGTGTTTTCATGGTTTTTTGTAGGTTATTTTTCCATTTCACTAAAACTGAAATCAATTCGAAGGAAAATGATACACTTGAGGTCATAATAATCCCATCATGTAACAGATTTAGGTGTGGGTGATCTACACATCACCAATGAATTATGCATCACTTAATTATGTTTAAAATCATTGTAATATGTTTTTGTGCTCTTCAGTTCATAACTTTCCTATTTTTTCTTAAATTTCTTTTTAAATTGGAAACATACATTGACTCATATTGATCAAATCATGTATTAGTGAAATACGAGACAAAAAACAACACATAAAAAATTAATAAAAAAATTTCCAATATAATCTAGTGAATTCCCAATCGTTTTTTATTTTTATTTTGTTAGTTCATCTTATTAATAAAAAATGACTATTTTAAACTGGTAATAGAATATTTTTCCATGTCAGAATCATCGTGTATTGGATTGTGGTGTGTCTAATTACTAAAAACCTGAAATGAATTATTAATAATTTTCAGATGTTATCAATAGAATCTGGATTTGCTTACTAATTGTTGAGAAGTTTAGTTGTTATTTTTTTTACTAAATTACATGAGTTTTTTAAATAAAAATATTCAATTGAAGCATAATGGTAACACCATGTATCAGATTGAAATCAAATCATTCCAAAATATATCTAATGACATATGGATAATTTTATGAATGTATAAAAAACAATTAAAATTAAATATCATGGTTTCAATTATGTCACAAGCCTTTTTTATGAATTGATATTTTAAAATAGAAAGAAGCAAATAGACTCATACATATCACATAGTGTATCAATTTAATGGTATAATGTTTCATAAAAGTGATAAATGATTTATGAATAATTTTAAAAAATTATTAATAATATCTATGAATTTTTTCATGGTTGTCAATGAGTGCAATTTTCTAAACTAAATTTTCAATTTTAAATAGATAATGGACACATTGATTCACAAAAAAATCATGTATCAGATTTACAGGTGGATGATTCCTAAAAATAACAAATCACTTATGGATCATTTCCCTAATGTATCAAAAAAATGTGAAAGTACTTTGTTGGTTTCGAGTTGGGTTTTTCCTTTTTAATAAAATTTAAGTCAATTTTAAAAACAAACATGTTGTTGGAGTCATACTAGTCACATTTTGTGTCATAATGATGTTCAATTGATTCCTATACATCCAAAGTGACTCAATGATATTTTTCTAAATATATGAAAAAAATATTAACATTTTTTTTGGATTCTGTATGTAACTTTTTTTGGTTAAAATTTATTTTTAAACTATAAACACACACATGGAATAATACCAATTACTTTGTTTATAAGTATTATTGGATATTTATTCATAAATGTATCAAATATATTATAAATAGGTTTCATAAATTTCCAAGAAATTTGGCGAATGATTTCTTCACTCTCAATGAGTGACATGTTTTGAACAAAAATGTTTATTTTAAAATAATAACATATAATTTGATTTATATTGAGAAAATCATGAATCAGATTGTGGGGAGTATGATTTCTAAATATCAAAAAATGAAATATGTATCATTTTATTAATGTATTAGAAAATATAAATATGTTATCTAGGTTTTGAGTAAGTTATGTGTTGTTTTATAAAATTAATGTGGATTTAATATAAATAGAATCAATTGGTGTCATACCGGTCATTGTATTGGTTATATTGAAATGTGGATGACTCTTATGTATCACAATGTCTCCAAAAATCATAACTTCCAATTTTACAATGATTTAAATTTCCATTATCTGCTAAATCTCGCACAAAACATATCAAAATTATGTACTTATCTATACAAATCTTTCTTGTTCTTCCAATTCATAAGAGGTGAGGAATTTCATGTGCCCATTATATCATTATAGGTCCCCAAAATGGTCACATTATATTGAAATTCTATTCTTTCATTCAATAATAAGAATATTTTTCTGCAATAAACATTGAATCAACATATAGTGTTGGGAGTTAAAAAAAGGAAATGTTAAGAACCAAAACATTGGATACAAAGAAATTTTTATCACATTATTGTCTTATTAAAGAATGATTATATAAAAATATGACTTTCCAAAAGTTAAATTAAAAAATTAAAAAATTATTATATAAAAATGATAAAGAAATTAACATAAAATATTATATAATAAAATAATTATTTAATGAGTACTATAACATTAAAAAAATTAATCATTAATATGAAATGATACATTAATTATATATACAACTATTGTATAGTAAAAAATCGATATTAACTCTGTGATTGAGTAGAGGAAGGAATTTGAAGGAACATAAAAAATTCAAACATTGGAGGGGAGTATGTTTCGGAGGGGGAAGATATCTTTGGATTTTTGGTGTAGAAGGGCATGAAAGTTTGACAGAATACCCCAACTCAAAAGAGAAAAGAATTTTTTTGTAGAATAAAATAATTCTTATGTGACTAATACAACAAAGTAATAAATTAAAAAAAAGATACAATAAATTGATTATATTTTCAATGATTTTATTAGTTAAAAATCCATATTACCTTATTAATTAATAATAGTGGGAATATAATGGAAAATGATAATTTCCAACACAGTTGGGGTAAAATTGATATGAGGGATAATAATTTTCTGAGTGTTTTGGTGCAGAAAGTCCTGAATGTTGGGCATACAACCCCTTCTCGAACAAAATTATCCACCTATATATGAAGAATATCATTACGTTAGCAATACTAAAAATATATAAATTTAACATATACACGATATGAATAGTTAATTATTGGGACAATGATTATACTATAAAAACATCATGATTACTTCTATGATTGTACATTGGACGGCATGTAAAGGAAATTATTAAATTATATAATTACATTGGTGGAAAGGTTTTGAGGGAGTAGTATGTTGATATTGTGGTGTAGAAAGGCATTAATATTAGAATGACCATTGAAAACTGCATAACGTAATCCACTTATGTTATAAAATAATTATTATATCAGTAATACTAATAATAATTATATTAATCATATATATAACAATACATTAAATCTATTGATAGTGATTTTATTTTCAAAACATCCAAATTAACCTTGTTATTATGAATACATATTATAATTTCTCATCATACAAAAGTAGGGGACGGAAGTCAATGGAAGATGATAAATAAAATATTGTAGAGGGAAAAAGGTTTTTTGGGAGAGTAAGTATGTGGTTGTTTTGTTGTATAAAGACATGAAATATGGACAAATATATTATAAAATAATCAAAACATGAAAACAAAAATGAAAATTGAAATCAAAGATACATTATATAATTTACTAATAAAATATATAAATTATGTTGTAACATTACCATTATAGATATACAAAGGGTTTCCTTCATTATATAATTTTTATCCAAGGGATTGGTAACATCATCATGTTCAGAATACTTTTTTTGTATGAGTAGCCAAAAAAATAAATTATATTATATTATTCCAATAGAGAACATACAATATTATGGGGAAAAATAATATATTAAATGAATTACATTCTCATTGAAATATCTTTCCCTTTTTAATGGTTTTATGTATTTGGATCCTTAATCAAAATTAAGAGTCCCCTCTTCATGGGACACATTAACGTACAAGACATTGTCTACATTAGGACTGGTATGAAATGATAGTGGCCTCTCAATTAAAGGGTCAAACAAAATTCAATTTTCATCTAACCCAACATTTTTTATTCTCCAATCAGATTATATAGAAATTCATGTTTTTTTGATATGGGACATAAAATACTGTAGACGCCAGAAAAGTCCGTTGTTCCCAAACGAAGCTCCGGATGTGGAAAGCGAGGTCATATTTGGAGTCGGAAGAATGTTTCGGAGGGCCCGGAGGCCTTGCGCGGAATTTCAGAGGTCTGCGCGCAAAGATGATGATCCGCACGCAAAACCCCCCGGGATGCGCGCAACTCCCTTGCGCGCCGTGCCCGATTCCGCGCCCGCGAGGAGAATTCCGCGCTCGCGCCTTGGATTCTGCGCCCGGGGTTGCCTATAAATACTAGGCGACCCCCAACGTTTCAAAGGTTGCTGGAAGTCGAACGGTCTCCCGCGCGCGCAATTCAACCCCTTCCACGCGCAATGCCGCTCTTCAGGTAACCTCCTTTCTTTCGCGCAATAGAGCCTTGGGGTCCGCCTTCGCGCGCAATCCCCTTGGCTCATTTCCTTTGAATAAATTTCAACCCGAAGGCCTTTTCACGCAAAAGAAGCCTCTTGCGCGCAATTGCCCCCGGGTGCGCGCAATCCAACCCGATTGCGCGCACCCCCCATCTTCAAAGTGGCCATTCGTTAGAGAATGAGCCGTTGCCCCCGCGCGCTACCCGAAGCCCGGTGCGCGCAATCCCAATCCTCCACGCGCGAAGCGCTGGCCCAATTGCGCGCCAGCCCGCCATTTTGCGCGCCGATCCGCGGTTTTGCGCGCAAAGCTCCTCTTTTGCGCGCAATCCGCCAGGGTCGCCTCCCTTGACCCCCTTTGGGTACCCGCCTGCGTGGCGCCCGATGGTCTTCATCGCAGGTGCCCGCGTTGTGCGCCGTCTTTCCGTGCGGCCCCCCCTAGGCTCGCGCGAAGTGACACGGACCTACCGGCGGCTTTTTCGTCCAGCATGACGCTAAACTGCACTACGTCCGAGCTACAAGACGTTAAACTGTTCAGCATTCGTCCTGCATGACGCTAAACTACACCACGTCTTGCACGACGTTAAACTGTATACGTCCAGGCTGCACGACGTTAAACTGCCTAGCCCCCATCGTCCGCGCTGCAAGACGTTAAACTGCCAAGTGTTTCGTCCTCAACACACGACGTTAAACTGTACTTCGTCCGGCAAGACGTTAAACCGTCCGCTTCGTCCTCAACACACGACGTTAAACTGTACTTCGTCCGGCAAGACGTTAAACCGTCCGCATCATTCGATCCCGTGCCACGCACGCAGGGTCTACCCCGGTTTGGATGTGGCCCCCACCCGCTCGTCTCTGCAGGGATGTCGGGATTGTCCCCCTTTTGGGACGATTTAATGGGAGTGGCTTTTCCCTACGGGGGTAGGGTATTACAAACCCCTAGTTTCTCGTGGGAGGCTGCACATGTGTATCTCCATTGCGCCTCCCCACTGCCGAAGCCAGTAGAGGGTGTGACTGGGATCGAGGTGTCTTCTGCTTTCGGTCCAAGTCCCTTCCAACTGAGTTTTGCCGCATCCGGGCTGCCTCAAGTGCGTAAGTCCTGACAGAATGAACTACGTGGACTTTGATCCCTGTCTTCTATACAGGGTACGTAGGAAGCCTCCCTGAGGTCCAAGCCCACCACCTGGTCGTCCCGGTCGTATTTACGTCGGTTCGTCCATCAGTGGACCCCTCCAGGGTTCACTCTTGTGTCGATTCACCTATGAATCCGCCCCTGTGGGAGACTGCCCGTGTGTATCTCCACTGTGCCTCCCCACAGCCCCCTTTTCCCATTTCTCCTTTTATCGTCCAGCATGACGTGAAACTGTGATCCACCCGGCCGTCCCATCCCCCTCTGTGCGAGGTGGTTCGGTTCAATCCTCTGCCCGGCGGCCTAGACCTCTTCGTGAGTCGGCTTGCCGACGTCCAGCATGACGTTAAACTGTATACCCGAACTACGTTGACTTTGATCCGTGCTAACGTGCGGTACGTAGGAAGCCTCTACGGGGTCCAAGCTCTTCACTCCATCATCCATCCTGATCCTTACCCGGGCCGCCACATCCCGGTGGGGGCATGCCACTTCACTCCACTCCACGTTACTTGGGAAGCCGCCCATGTGCTGGCCCCAGCGTCGGAGGTTCCCCGCAAGGGGTTCTGTCACCTGATCCACTTTTCGTGTTGATCGGTCCGATGCCGTCCCCGCTGGACGTTAAACTCGCGGCATACCCCGTGTTAAACATGGGAAGCTGAGGAAAACCTCAGGTGACACAGTTCCCCGCACCAAGTACGGGATGCCTCAGGACATAATGCCTTCGAGAAGCCCTATTAGGGACGGAAGACAGACGTGCAGAGCCGCAGTGCTACGACACGCCCCCAGCACCCAGAGCCACCCGGCCTTCTCACCGCAGGTTGCTGCCCCGACCAGACTCCTTGGAGCGTCCGGGCGGAAGCAGTGTAATTAACCGGTGTCCATGAAGATATGGCGCCGGGAACGAGATTCACGAACATTCTTAAGTCTATGAGGGAGTCCCGGATTAGGCGACGAGTTCCGAGGAGACGTCCAAGGAAGGAGGAGCCGACATCCCATCATCCCGGTTTCGATCAAGGAGCAGACGCCCCTGAATAAGGGACGAATGCCGCCCGCCCTTGGAAAGCGGGACTGCGGGACCACAAGCCGCGCGCCCATCCCCTCGGGTTGACGGGTGCACGCGCGAACGCGTCCTGGCGGAACAGCGTAACCCGACGCACATCCGCACTGAAACAGAAAAATGGTGAACCCGACGTGAATCTCTTCTCCTCGATACGAAGACCGATGGCTTTCAGAGGTGTTGGAAGACCGGCGTGTTGCCCGGCCAAGCATTCAGTCTTACCCGCCAGGGGCTGGGGAAGTGAAATCGGGCACTCCGTCTCGCAACGTCGAGGGCCTGGGTTCCCCCCACGGAAGGCGTCGTGGCACTAATGGTTGGTTGTCGATTCCTTTTTCCTGTTAGTGTTAATGGGTCATTCTCCCTGCTTTCAGAAATCAGGTCGCCAGATCCAGTGCCCGATCGACACCCGCCCACTGGTGTAGGGACAGGGGAAACACCGACGCGGCTACTCCGCGCGGTCCCGCCCGTTCCACAGCCATCCCAGCAGCCGCAATTGCGGGACGACCACGCCCTCTCTCCCCCTCGGAGGTCATCCAGAGAAGGGTGATCAACACCCTGGTGCGGAGATACGAGGAAGAGGGAGTCATCCCCACTAGGGAAATGGCTCGCCTAGACCTTGAGGAGGCTGCGCCTCGCCACCACCGCCGCCCCTGAGGGCCGCGCAGGGAGGCACCGCTGCCTACCTCAACGTCCAACCGCTTCGGGAGCTTATCCCCGGAGCGCTCTGACAGTTCCCTTCCCTACGCGGATGAGGTGGAAGAGGCCCGGGATCATCCTATCCGGGATTCGCTCCAGGGATCTACGGTAAGGACTCCCGCCAGGCCACGGCGACACCGCCGCCAGGCCTCTCCAGTCGAAGAGCGGGCTCTCCACCTGCCCGCGCCGCTCATCCCGACTCGTCTGTCTCGACGCCAACGTCGGGCACGAGCGGAAGAGGATGCCCACCTTGGGGCTCTAGCAACAGCGGCCGCATTGGCCCAAGCCACTACTGGCTCCAGTCGCCAGGCCTCTGCGCATCCTGAGTAGGGGAACTCCTATGCCCGACCTGGATCGAGGCCCCGACCGCCCCAAAGGCAGGTTGGGTCAACTCTCCCGGTTGCTGGCACTGGCAGTAGCCACCGCGGACCACCTCGCGGTAGCGCTATTCACCGGCAGGATCTACTCTGTGTGGCCGATCCAGGAGGCATGGGTCATCCCACCTTCCGATCCCGGCCCGGAGTCCTGCCCGGAATCATCTCTCCCCGCGTCCCCTTTGATATCTGTCCCGGTGCCCCTCGCACCTTGGTTCCCAGTCCTCTTGGCCCCAGCACCAGTGCGGCCGGAGGACGCCAGGACAGAGATCAGCCCTGCCCCGGAGAACCACCCAGGGGCAGGAAGGCAAGGCATCGACGCAGAGGGAAGAATGTTACGGAATTCCGGACAGAGATCCGACCGGTTTGCTTCTCTGACTCAGAGGCGGAGTACGATTCGGCGACAGAGCCCCTTCCCCAATCCCGCCAGTCAAGGGAAGGGGTAGGAATGCGGCACGTCAGCCTCGTACTCCCCGAGAGCGAGATCGATGTGATCCCCGCTTCTCTCCGATGGTATATCCGGGGTAACGAGGGCCTGGTAGACCCCCAAGAATCAAGCTTGCGGTTGGTACCGGCCCCTCCGGAAGTGCCTTCCGTCTCGATCGGAGAAGCCGGAGACTTTTTCTGGGGACCGACGGTCGAACCACGATCTAGTGCACCCTCGGCGAGCACCGATGCTACGGCAGGATGTTCGCTCGCCGGCCCGTCCTATCGTGATGTGGTATCCAGGGCACCGCCACCCTCAGAGGGCGGCCCGGGATATGGAGGCCAATCGGCCTGTTCGCCGTATTCACCGCCGGCCAGCCCGTCGGCCCGGCGGCCCGCCTCGGCACCACTACCAGTTCCCCGTCCGTTCCCAACCATGGAAGAGGACCAAGGAGATCTGGGTCCCGAGTTTGAGTCGTGGAGCTTCTGGACCGTCCTTGCAGAGGGCCACTTCCCTGAGAAGTTTTGGCCAGTCGCAGGACCGGGCTTTGATGCACCCGAATCGCTCACCCCGGATGAGTTCGAATGCTTCCGCCGAACTCTCCGGGAGACTCGCTCCTGTCTTCACCACCTACAAATGCCATACCCCGGGAGTCAAGCGCACCTGGAGGATATTGGTGAGCAGTGCCGTCAAATTGACCTGGCCATGCTCCCCGCGGTTCGGCACCCCGGGTCATTTGAGCACCACGAGGCCCTCCAACAACGATGCGTTGAGTGTTTTCAAGTACTCCGCAAAGTTATCGAGGAAGCCACTCCCCACGTGTATATCCGTGGATGGGGGCAGTACGCTGCCCTACGCTTCAGTGTGATCCGCCGACAGCCCGATTCGCTGGGTGGCCCTGAGGGTATATCCCCAGGGACAGGAACGGTCAATATGGCTGACCTGTCGGGAGAGGGGAACAACTTGGAAATTCTCGACGGGGGCTTCCCCCCCGAAGACAAGCCGTCGTCAGATCCATCAGTGAGAGTTACTCGTCATCAGAGAAACCTCCTGGGGCTCCCCGCACCCACTGAAGCACTGACGTTGAGCCGAAACGTCAGCAAAGGAAAAGAGCACAGCGAGGCTATAAGGCCCGCCGACCCATCTGCCTCCATGAAGAGGGCAGAGGAGGATCCCGAGAAGGCTACGCTACGTCAGCAGCTCGCCGAACAGAAGAAGCTGGTTGACCAGCTCCTCGCCGAGCGCGCTGCAGAACGGCGGCCTGACTACGGTGATCCTAGGCCAGGACAGCAGGGACCGGAACAACCGCTCCTCGACGAGACTCTCCCGGGCAACCGTGATTACGCCGTGTTCGCCGACAGGAGAGAGGCCATTGCCTATGGCAAGAGGGCGCGGTATGTTTCGCCACACCCTCCCGAGCGGCGTGACTACATGAGAGATCCCGCTCGGATTCCTCCCGCTGCCCCAAGGGCCGCTCCGCCCGCCATCCCACGAGCTGCCGAGTTCGACGACCCGGTCGACGACCCGATTGAAGGGCCGTGCAATGCGCTTGTGGTTAGAGATCCTCGCCAGGACTGGAACCCATGTCCGGACGATCCGATGGCGGCACTTATTGCCCGCTTGGAATCCTTGGAGACTCGGCAGGTGGCGATCCCACCGGACGGCAAGCCCTACGCAGCATGGGTGGATGACATGCCGGCGCCTCCGGGATTCGGGAATCCCACTTTCACCCCCTTCAACGGGACTGGATATCCGCCACAGCATTTAGCCCACTTCAACTCCAGGTGCGGGCCTATGTTGGGGACTCCGGCGCAGCAAGAGGCCGCTAAGCTTCGCTGCTTTGTTCAGACACTGGAAGGGCCAGCATTTGTCTGGTACAGCCAGCTCCCCGTCGGGTCGGTAATCAGCTGGGAGGACCTCCGTAGACAGTTCCTCTACCAGTTCAGTTCCACGACCCGGAAGACAAGTATCGCAGACCTCTTCAAGTGCAAGCAGAGGCCTGATGAGCGAGTCGCGGACTTTGTCACCCGATGGAAGGGTCTCACGTATTCCCTTGACATGCCATTTACTCAGGAACAGTTGCTGACAATGTGCGTCGGGAACGTCAAGACCGAGCTGGTCCCTTCCCTGATCACTCAAAATTACCCTGGAGGGTTCAGGGACTTCTCAGACAAAGCTCAACGTCTTGAGGAAGCCCTGCAACAGGCCAGCCAGACACACCCGCTGCCTCCTATGATTCCTGCAAGGAGAGTCAGCAGGGCTGAGCCCGCTGCTGTTGCCCAGATAGAGGCCCCCAGGCCGTTGGAGCTGCTGCCGGTGAGGCCAGCTCCACAGCCTCACAGGAATCCGCCTCCACGGGCTCAGTTCCCGGCCCAGCAGCGGCAGCCTCAGAACCGGCCGGCCCCTCCGCGTAATGTACCGCCGCAACCCAGGCGAGATAATCAGGGTCCACCTCCTCGGCAGGCCCCTCCATCCCCTCGTCAAGACCACGCTCCCAGGGGCCCGCGACACCTGACTTACTCATTCCACGAGGATCAGGTCCCCGGTTATTTCCGGAGCGCCCTGGAGCAGAGGATTGTGCGACTGCCTGAGTGTTGGAAGCCAGAGGAGGCACATCTTACGAATAACCCCCGCTACTGCCCCTACCATCGGGCCCTGGGGCACACCATCCAGCGGTGCTATGTGTTTTAGGATTGGCTCCAAGACCAGATTAACAACAATGTAATCAGGTTGGGCCCAGCTCCAGCACAAGTGGCGGGCGTGTTCGTGGGATCAGATGACGATGGTGGCAACGAGGACGAATGGCAGCTGGTCTCCAACCGCGGATCCCAGAAGTATAATAACTGGATGGCCCGCAAGACGACCATTCGCGCCCATGGAATCATCCGTGCGCGCTTGAATCAGCCTGAGCCCCCAGAACCTGTGGGTGCTGCTTCGGCACCGTCGTCCCAGCCTGCCTCTTCCAAGAGGAGCAAACGGCGGCAGCGCAAGAAGGAAGAGCGCGCCCCGCCGGTTCCGCCACTATCCCGCACTCTCGGCGATTTCATGCCCCCGGAGATGGGGGTCCCTCCTCGGATCCGCCCGGTGATGGATGAGTCGTCCGATGACGGTATTGGGTACGCTTCGGTTAATACCGTCGAGCTGGTAAATCCCTTTTCGGTTCCCGACGTTGAAGAACACCAGGTGGACCTCCCTAGTGTCCCCGGTCGTCGCTACCGTCGGAAGAACCGTAGCAACAGGAGTCGCCGGGGCACAGCCGTTGGTACCTCCAGCCAGGCCGTGCACGCCACTGAGACTAGGCAGCAGGCTCAAAATCGAGCTCAGCGCACGCAGCCCCCCCATCCAGGGATGACGGATTCGCCTCCGCCACTGTTTGTGGTGTGGGACCAGGCAGAACCGCCTCAGCCGCGTCGCGACCAGCTCCGCCCTGCCACGAGTCCATCCCGGCCTCCTGACTCCAGTGCGGTGACCATTTCCCGGACTGTGACCAGTGAACAACGAGATGCGCCAAGTACCAGTCGGCCGCCGATCCAACCGGCAAGGCCCGTCATGCCACCAACCGCAGAGCAACCTCCTGCAACCAGGGGCTCGCGCTTGGCCAAAAAGTATGATGTCCTGAAGCACTTGGCCGACATCCCAGAAAGGCTCTCCATCCTTGAGGCTCTGCGCATGTCATCTGAGATGCGCGAGGCACTCGCTGAAGCCCTGAAAAGCCCCCTCCAGTTTGAGACAGAGGTTGCGGCTGCAGAGGCCTTTCACGCCGAAACGATCGAGGATGCCGAATGTCAGGCAGTTATCTCGTTCTCTGGTAAGGATGAAGACCCTCCTATACAGGGACATATCCGTCCGCTGTATGTCACTGGCCAGTTCAATGGCCTTGAAGTCCGGCGCTGTCTTGTCGACACGGGATCCGGGATTAACCTGATTCCAACTCGGACGCTCCGGAGATTGGGGTTGTCTGAGGATGACTTGATTCCCTCCGACCTCAGGATCCAGGGGTACGACCGCACCGAGAAAACCCCGGTCGACAAGATACGTTTGAAGACCCAGTTCGGTGACTTGGTTGCCAACACCGAATTCATGGTAGTCTCTCAGGACACTGCGTATAACGCATTGATGGGCAGGCCATGGCTCCATCTTCACGCGGCGGTTCCCTCGTCATACCACCAATGCCTCAAATACTCCCTTAATGGTCGAGTGGGTGTGCTTCAAGGAGATGCCTCTCCTTTTTCCTCGTGTGAAGCCCGCTATCTGGACGCGTACTATTACAAGAGCAAGGATAAGCAGATCCTGGCAGGTGAGGTTGAGCCTGTCGCTGTTGCAAGTGATCCCTGGGCAAGTCTGGATGACGCTTACGTCCTCCCGATTCAACGGTTGGACGTCACCATGGTCTTGACGGTCCGCGAGTCTCCTGATGAGATGGCCGCGACCGCCCGCGCCAGCACCAGTGGCCCAGCAGGATCTGGTAGCCCCAATGCAGTTGCCAACGCAGTCTCTCCCGTGGACGATCCCTCCCCGAGCAGAGAGGACGTGGAAGACGCACCCCCAGCCTTCGAGGAGGGCGTCCCCGCCACGGTCGATGAGTTAATACAGGTGAACCTTGGAACCGAGGCCGATCCAAGACCCACATTGGTTAGTGCCGCCATGCCCTCTGAGGAGTGGCAGCAGTACGTGGACTTTCTCAGGTAGCACCGTGATGTATTCGCTTGGGGCTATGACGAGATGCCGGGGCTGGATCCTCAGGTAGCCGTCCACCGCCTTGGTCTCCCGGCGAACCATCGCGGGTTCAAGCAGCCTCCCAGGAAGATGCACCCATCCCACGGTGCCATGGTTGAGGCCGAAGTTGACAAGCTTATCAAAGCCAACTTCGTGAGGGAAGTTCAGTACCCCAAATGGCTGGCCAACATTGTGCCGGTCAGGAAGAAGAACGGGCAGATCCATGACTGCATCGAGTATGCCAGGAGGTGCCATGCGTGCCAGGTTCATGCGAACTTTGTGCATCGGCCGCCGGAGCCTCTCCATACCACAAGGTATTCCTGGCCCTTTGCAGTCTGGGGACTGGACGTTGTGGGACCTTACCCGCCGGCGACAGCTCGCCAGTGCCGGTTCATTCTGACCGCCACAGACTTCTTCTCCAAATGGGCAGAAGCGATTCCGCTCAGAGAGGTCAAATCCTGTTCGATCACTGACTTCGTGACCTCCAACATCGTCCATCGATTTGGAGTGCCTCACGCTATCCTCACGGATAACGGAACCAATTTCCGAGCAGCCGAGTTGAAGAAGTTGTACGCCAAGTATAACATTCGCTCGAACCATACATCTCGCTATCATGCGCAGGCGAATGGACAGATCGAGGCGTTTAACAAAACCCTCTCTAACATTCTGCAAAAGATGGTTGGTCAGAACAAGAAGAGTTGGCCGGACAAGCTCCCCAACGCCCACTGGGCTTATCGGACGACGACTCGCAATTCCACCCAGATGACCCCTTATTCCCTGGTGTATGGAGCTGAGGCCGTCCTGCCCATCGAGATCCAGTTACCGTCCTTGCGCACTGCGGTCTACGACCAGCAAGCGCCGGACAGAGTTGCTGAAGCCCGTCTAGTCGAGTTGGAAGCACTGGATGAGAATAGACTTCGCGCTTTGCACAACTTGGAGAGGCATCAAAGCAGAATGGCTCGAGCTTTCAATAAGAAGGTTCGCCTCCGCTCCTTCCTGCAGGGTGATCTAGTGCTAGCCCTAAGAGCGCCGATGATCCCCGGCAGGAAGCCGCCCAAGTTGGAGCCCAAGTGGGAGGGACCGTTTGTTGTCCACAAGGTCTATCCCAATGGCGCGTACTCCCTAGCGACTATGGATGGTGAGCGTGTCACTCCTCCCACCAACGCTAGGTTCCTCAAGAAATACTTTGCCTGAGTGTTCATTCGTCCCGCATGACGCTAAACTGCACTTCGTCCTGCATGACGTTAAACTGCACCACGTCCAGCATGACGTTAAACTGCACATTTGTCCAGCATGACGTTAAACTGCACATTCGTCCCGCATGACGCTAAACTGCATACGTCCTGCACGACGTTAAACTGCATTCGTCCAGGCTACAAGACGTTAAACTGTTCAGCATTCGTCCGAGCTGCAAGACGTTAAACTGCCAAGTGCTTCGTCCTGCATGACGCTAAACTGCACTACGTCCGAGCTACAAGACGTTAAACTGTTCAGCATTCGTCCTACATGACGTAAAACTGCCCCTCAAGAACTACGTGCGGCTTGATTCCCATCCTTATGGGATACGTAGGACCGCCTGAACCTTCATGTTTCAGGCCCAGCCCCATCCTTCGGGAATTTCCATCCCATCTCGGGCCCTTAGCCCAGTTGCCCCCGGGTGTGCGGCGTATGGTGTGAGCACGGGGCTATGCCCTCATTCACGTCGGTTTGCTCGTCACGCTGTACGCCCCCCCACGTTTGGGGATGCCTTCTGCTTCCCCCTTCTTTTTCTCTTTTCGTCCTGCATGACGTTAAACTGCCTCTCAAAGAACTACGTATGGCTTGATTCCCATCCTTATGGGATACGTAGGACCGCCTGGACATTCATGTTTCAGGCCCAGCCCCATTTCCCGGGAATCTCTATCCCGCGTTGGGCCTCTGGCCCCAGTTCCCCTCCTTTTTGTGCGAGGCGTATCGCGTGAGCAGGGGATTATGTCCTCATTCGCGTTGGTCTACTGGCCACGCCGTACGCCTCCCCCCGTGTGTGGGACTACCTCACACCCCTCATCGTCCTGCATGACGTTAAACTGCCTCTCAAGAAATACGTATGGCTTGATTCCCATCCCTATGGGATACGTAGGACCGCCTGGACGCTTGTGTTTCAGGTCCAGCCCCGTCTCTCGGTTGATCATGGGGATCTGCCCTCTTTTGGTTGCTCTCAGGGTGAGTCCTCCGACCCTTTCCGGAGATCTGTTAACATGTTTTGGGTACTTCGGTCTATGACTCGTAGTGTCAGATTCAACCCCGACAAGTCCTGTGTTGCTTGTCAGGCCTCGCGCTTCCTCTTGTTCGAGCCTTCACTCAAAGGGATCCTCGTTAGCGGTTTGGGTACGATGCCTCAGTGCTCTCCCACCGCTCCGGGTCGATTTACCGGCGGGTCTTGGGCCGCAAATCGATATGAATCCTGCGATTGAGCGGTCGATGCTCGTTTGCTTGCCCCGTCTTAGGCTGACGCGATCGGATGTTGTGTTGCGAATGCGTCAGCAACATCCTTGATCGCCATGTCAGCTCCTTCAGGCTCTGAACATTGGTTGCACAGTCCTCATCACACTCCGCCTTTGTGCGTTGTAGTGGAATCTTGACACTCTTTTCATACTGACCTTCAGTACACCTCTACGCGTTAGGCAGACCAACCAAGGTAATGATGTCGTTCGAGGCTCCCATGATCTGAGCACCAAGGATATATGCGAATGTTCTCCCCAAGGGCCATGCGTAGCTGGACCCTCGTCCCCATAAGGAGGAAGGAGTCGCCCGAACAATTGCGTTCTGGGCCCAGTATATCTGGAGGCTAGCATCTCTGCCCCTCGGGTGATGGACATACGCAGGCCCCTATCCCAAGACTCTTCTCCTGGAATCGTGCGTGACCGCAAGGCTGGGTATGCTCCCACCTCCGCCGTGTCCGCCGTACCGCGGTAAGCGGATTCCTCCATGGTCCGAACCACACGACCTTAAACTGTGTTGTCTGGTCCTACCACACGACCGTAAACTGTGATCGTCTTGGCCGCCCGACGAGAAACGGCACTGCATCGTGATGTTCCCCTCAGGGGGCACTCATGTTGGGCCCTGGTTAATAACCACGCCATTCATCAATGCCTTCCATGGCTTGATTATTGTGGCAACGCCAGAGATTTCTCAATCCCAGGCGCGTCGCCGCACAAAGAAAAACCATTCATCTTTAAAGACAAACAAGAAATATCAAATGCCGCTCCTTCTGTGTGCGAGGGTCAGACCCGCACTCTTCCCCGCGCTGGTGCCCGATTGTGTTGCGCCGCACTTCAAGAACTACGTGCGGCTTGATTCCCATCCTTATGGGATACGTAGGAACGCCCGGATGTTTGAAACTTCGGGTCCAGCCCCCCACCTCTTAGAGATTCCCCCTTCTCTGGGGAATCCGCCGCCTTCAGGTCACCCTCAAGGCGCGTTCCCCGACCCCTTGCAGTGGTCCACCGGTGTCAAGAGTACTCTGGTTTATTTCCAGGAGGGTCAGGATCCGCTTGGTCAGGTTTCCTCCACTTTTCAGGCTTCGTGCTCCCTTTCATTCGGACCCATCGTCTACGCCCTGGGTGGAGCCCCCGTGAACGGTTCGGACACAATGCCTCAGTGCTCTCCCACCGACTCGGGCCGGTACCCCCAATGGCCTCGGGCAGCAAATCGATATGAATCCTGCGATTGAGCGGTCGATGCTCGTTTGCTGCCTCATTCCACCAACGGTTAGTGCGATGTTGATGCTGCTTTTCCGCCACGGTCGGCAGTACTCTCATATCGTCACGCCGGTGCTCCCGGTCCTCGAGTGAATGGCTGCATGATTCACATTTCCCACCTCCCATTCTGACCAGGCGAAACCTCGGCACTCTCGACACTATCCCTCAGTGCATCTTCGCATATCCAGGGGATATGACCAGATGCGGCGTACTTTGAGGTCTTTATGGTCCGAGCTCTAAGACCTTAAACTAAGATCTCTCCTTATGGTCCGAGCTCTAAGACCTTAAACTAAGATCTCTCCTTATGGTCCGAGCTCTAAGACCTTAAACTAAGATCTAACCCTTATGGTCCGAGCTCTACGACCTTAAACTAAGATCTCCCCTAAACGGGATTCTACGTCCTGCATGACGTTAAACTGCACTCTCAGAACTACGTGTGGCTTGATCTCCAGCCTGATGGAGTACGTAGGAACGCCCGGGCATTCCGACTCGGGTCCAGCCTCAGGGATCGTTAAGTCCCGCCCCTCCTCGTCGCCGGCCGTCTGGCCTGACTTCGGGTAGAGTGGTGCAGTTGTGATATTCCCCCCGATTCAGCTCGGGATGCCCCACTGCAATGGTGGGAAGCGACGGTTTCCTCGTCAGAGAGGTGCTGTCTGAGAATTGAGGTGACTCACGGCCAGATTAGTGCATCCGCCTAATACGTTTTCCCCACGGTGGCGCAATTTTGAGAGCGTTGGATTCTGTCCGAACAAATCGTCACTTCGCCCCACGCTTCGCATGCCCTGTTGATCTGGATTTTCCACCCTTGTGTCTGAAGGAACCCCAAAGTGGTATTCATGATGGCATGTGGTCCGCCTCCTGCAATATGAATGATGGCCTTTTTTGGTCCGTCTATTGCAGTTGTTATGGTCGATCCACTGTCCGCCTACCGTCTTGGGCATTTCCTGGAAGGCCGACCGTTGTGGATGTCTGGATTCAGGACACGCCATTCACCCTTTCTCATTTCCCTATGTTCGGATAAAATCTCAACACCCTTAGCATTGTCCCGCTCGTGTGTTGGAACAGGTTGGGGGAATGGTACATTGATTAGGTCTGAGGTCTCCTTTCCTAGGAATGACCTCCCTCTTTTCTCCAGAAATCCAGGCCCAATTATGGATGCCTGATGCTTGGTTAACACTCCCGCAAGACAGTGAATTGTGGTTGAGCATATTAAACCAAAAGATGCAGATAAATATATTGATTCATACAGATGGATCAAAGTAGCGGAAGCAAATGTTTTGGGAATGGCAAAACAAAGCCCTTAGGGATTAGCGTGCTGAATGAGTCTTTCTAATGCCACTACCCTTTGGCTGGTGGCCTCCAGAGCTGCTTCTCGCTCTCTGTGTGCCCTCTCTTCGTCGGCGGTCGCAGCACGCAGTTCGTCGATTCTGGCCTGTGCACGCTCCCGCTCGACCTGAATTGTGACCATCTGTTGGCCCGCCTCCGTCAGCTGTACCTGGGCGTCAACCAGCTGGGCTGCTAGTTGCTCCACAAGCTCGGTACACGTTGCGACGAAGGCCTCCTTCTCTGCCGCCTGCCCTTCGAGGCGCCGGACTTCCTGCTCCGCCGCGAGGAGCGCCCGCGTGCTCTCCGACATGTCCCGACTTTGTGTGACGTCGGCACGCCGGCAGCTCTCGCGCATCTTTTCGGCCATGAAATCACGGACCGTTAGATGGAGGCGTTGAGCATCAGCTCCCCCGGCACACAGGAAGCGCAGCCAGGTTTGAAGTGATCCCATGCGCCCCAGCCACTCCGACGGGTCTCGCTTGAGGAAGCGCTGGATGCACTTCCACCCCCTGCGGCGCGTTATCCGGCTCTCCTCGACCGCCTCCGCGTCCGAGTCGTCCATCTCCTCGGGATCGGCGGGCCGGTAGGCAGGGAAGGCAGCCAGCAGGTCTGCTGCAGGGTCCGCCCCTGGGAGGTCCTCACGAGGGATAGGTTCCCCAACATCCGGGCGACCTTCTTCTCTCTCCCCAGCGGTGCTGACACCCTCGTCAGCCCCCGACCTCTCTCCGATGTCAGCACCGCCGGCGTCCGCAGCCCCCTGATCAGCAGTTGGTGGGGCCGGCTCGGTTTGGGAAGTCTGTTCCGGGGTAGGCGGCATGTCCACCACTGGTCCACTCGTAGATGGCCCGTGTTCGGCAACCCGATGAGCCTCCAGTGTTGAGATCACTGCGCAGGGCATGCCATGGTTAGTCACGGATCGTCAACGGCAAGCACCAGCAGTAAAGTAAGGAGACTTACGGGAGTTCGGAGCGTCATCTTCCGCTACCCCGGTCGCCGCAGGAACAGTTGCAGCAGGGGACCCTTCCACGCTTGTCAGTTCGATGATGGGTGTCTGCCCCCCGCCTTGTCCTGCTGGCGCCCCTCCTACTCCCGCTGAGGATGCCTGACCAACATCCGTGCGCTCCTGAGAAAGATGGAGAAATGGGTTAGAAGCTGTATAAGAGAGTGGATGAAGCAGATTGAGTAGGGATAGAAGCGGACCTCGAGGAGCTCAGTGACATCAACGTTGTCAGAGCCGGCCACCTCGCCGCTCTCCCGTGGGCTCCCCTGATGGGATATTCCCTCGGAGCCTTCATCCTCCCCCATTTCCTCCTCATCTTCGGAGTCGTTGCTACTGTCGTCTTCTTCCGGCGGCATCTGTTCCGGAGCGGGCTCGAGACCGAGCATCACCTTCACCAGAAGGGATGGCTCCGCGCGCTGACCACGTTGGCGCGCATACTCGTCCATGGCCGTCAGATACGCATACTGCCGGTTGAAGTCCACCCTGTCGGCAATGTGGAGGCGCCCAACCTCTGGCAGATGGATTCCTTCTCTGAGAATCTTTTGCCAGATGGCGTCGGTCCCCAGTGACTGCCGCAGGGTCATCCAGGCCGACCACAGCGCCGGGAAGACTGCATCGTGGGAGGGTTCGAGCAGACGTCTCACCTGCTTCCCGGGCCGCTCTTCGACCGCCGCATGTGCCCCCTCTCTGGGCGCCGAGGTCGTAGCGGCAGCTCGCGATGTGCCCGCCGCCGAAGTCCCTGCCCGCGCCGGCTCCGCTGTTTGGCGCGCCTCCGTTCTCCCCCGTGTGGCGGCGCCTCGCCTCCTTCCTTGACGCCCGGTCTCCGCACGGGTAGCCTCGAGCCGCCGAACTAGCTTCCGCAAGAGCCCCTCGGGGTACACGATGGCCCAGTGTTCGGCGTACTCGGTTGCCAAGCCTGCGTCAACTCCGGTAGGAGGGAGAGTGATGACGTCGCCAGAGCCGAAAGCGGCAAACATCAGCCACATCTGGCGAAGGACGCCAGGGTTCGTCTCCTCCCGGACAGCAGTGAATACCCTCTTCGGCATCCGTTGAAGGCACCCGAACTGCCTGGCGAACTGGGTCGGCACGTAAGGCTCGCAGATCACCTTCCCGTCGATCCGAGCCACGAGCACCCCGCCCCGCATGTTCAGGAAGTATTCATGCTGCTCCAGCGGACCCTGCCCATTGTCGATCATCTGGCCGACGGGAGTGGGGAACAGACTGAAGTTGAAGTTGGCATGATTGCCAATCCGGATCCGCACGCCCTCCTCACTTAGGGTCATCGGAGCGACCCCCACGATGTTCAGCAGGGAGGGTCGCAGGCCGTTGCCTGGAGGAATGATGGCGTTCGGAAACGTGTACCCACCGAGGTGAGCAGCCACCCAGCCGTAGGAAGAACTGAAAGGGCCCACAGATCCTTCGTGGCGACCCCCCTCGTGAGATGCGTCCCAGGATGGCATACAACCTCGCCAGCACGGGGACCCCGAGGTTGTATCTCTTGTTGGCGGCCATAGCGCCCGCCACCGCCAGTGTCGCCGGGCGAACGCCCATTCTCGCGTCCCGCACTGGAAGGAGCCACCCACTCAGAAAGGCGGCCAGGAACGCCGCGTACCGGACATTTGGGTCCCGGGCCTCGATGACGCGGTACCCCCATGAGCGGTAGTCACCCGTCTCCAGGACCCGCCAGTACGACCCGTTCCGGCTCCTCTGAGCTGCGGTCGGGCACCGCTTCCCCCTGCATGGCATATTGACCGTCGGGTCATGCTCCAAGAACTGGCCGAACCATTCCTTGTAGGCTATGTCCTTCTGGAAGTCTTTGATCCCGAGCCGCTGCGTAGCCAGGTCAAGCAGATGCCAGGTCAGGATGGGAGTCCGTGACCTGTCCTCCCAGATGTTCTTCGGTGGCAGGAACTCATCGTATTGGTAGCCCTCCAGCGGGATACCTCCGATGCAGTGGATGTCCCAGAGACCGATGCCGACCTCCCCATGGTGAAGATGGAAGGTGTTGGTATCCGGAGACCATCGGGTGAACAGCTCCGGCCCGAGCTCGGACTGCTGGTAGAAGTGGAACTGCGACGTCCACACCGCCTCGAACAGGCCGATGTACCGCAGCTCCTCTGCGAAGTGATCGCAAGTGTGGCATACCCAGAACGCCCAGGCCCACTCGCTGGTGAAGTTGCCCCCAGACCGCAAGTCCCAGTCCTTCATCCAGCCCTTGGTGTCGTCCGTGACGCTCTGGCGATATATGCTCGAGTAGAGGGCTGGAGAATTCTCCGCAGTAGGCTCACCCCCAACAATGGTTCGCGTCCTCGGGTTTAGGACATAGACATCCAAGTGTCTGGTCTCCCTGGCAGGATGCCCATTGTTGGTGATGTTATAGCGGAGAAGCTCGTCCTCCCGGGTCACCCAGGTCCGCGGCGCATCAATCTCGAACCCTGGCACCAGGACCTCATCTAGGATGCCGAAGTTCCAGAGCGGCAGGTTGTCCGACAGTGGATATGTCTTCTGGGCCGGCGTCAGTAAGTCGAACAAGGATTGATTGTTGGAAACAATCTCCTTGGCTCCGTAAACCTCCTCGTTCGTCGCCATCTCAGCCCTGCGAGTGGCGGCATCCCCCTCATTTCCTCTGTGCGCGGCCATCTCAGAAGTTTCGGGAGTCGTGCGGGTTAAGGGATGAAGTGTGCGGAATCGGACGAGGCTGGTGGAAAAGTTTGAGAGTCGGCGCGCAATCCTAGCGGACGGCGCGCAATCGGGAAGTCGTTCGCGTAAAACCCCGGGTATTCGCGCAAAGACAGAGCGAAATCCGGACGGTTTTGCGCGACGAGTGGGCGAATTCCGCGCCGGAAAAGGCAATTTCGTGCACGAGAGCAGAGATGCTTATCGCGCGGAAGGCCAATGTACGGCACGGAGGGACCCAGTGCCCCTATTTATAGGCGAGGCCGGGGTCCGCGCTGCGCGGAAAGCGCTTTGCGCGACCGCAGCGGAGAATTTCGCGACCGGCGCCCCTTTTTGCGCGCCTAAGTCCCGCGCCGCCCAGGACTTCGGCATTCCGGCGTCTCCCTCGGAACCCGATCGTTGCGACCTCTCGCCGATCAGATTCCGAGGGGGGGCTTTTGTAGACGCCGGAAAAGTCCGTTGTTCCCAAACGAAGCTCCGGATGCGGAAAGCGAGGTCATATTTGGAGTCGGAAGAATGTTTCGGAGGGCCCGGAGGCCTTGCGCGGAATTTCAGAGGTCTGCGCGCAAAGATGATGATCCGCGCGCAAAACCCCCGGGATGCGCGCAACTCCCTTGCGCGCCGTGCCCGATTCTGCGCCCGCGAGGAGAATTCCGCGCTCGCGCCTTGGATTCCGCGCCCGGGGTTGCCTATAAATACTAGGCGACCCCCAACGTTTCAAAGGTTGCTGGAAGTCGAACGGTCTCCCGCGCGCGCAATTCAACCCCTTCCGCGCGCAATGCCGCTCTTCAGGTAACCTCCTTTCTTTCGCGCAATAGAGCCTTGGGGTCCACCTTCGCGCGCAATCCCCTTGGCTCATTTCCTTTGAATCAATTTCAACCCGAAGGCCTTTGCGCGCAAAAGAAGCCTCTTGCGCGCAATTGCCCCCGGGTGCGCGCAATCCAACCCGATTGCACGCACCCCCCCATCTTCAAAGTGGCCATTCGTTAGAGAATGAGCCGTTGCCCCCGCGCGCTACCCGAAGCCCGGTGCGCGCAATCCCAATCCTCCGCGCGCGAAGCGCTGGCCCAATTGCGCGCCAGCCCGCCATTTTGCGCGCCGATCCGCGGTTTTGCGCGCAAAGCTCCTCTTTTGCGCGCAATCCGCCAGGGTCGCCTCCCTTGACCCCCTTTGGGTACCCGCCTGCGTGGCGCCCGATGGTCTTCATCGCAGGTGCCCGCGTTGTGCGTCGTCTTTCCGTGCGGCCCCCCCTAGGCTCGCGCGAAGTGACACGGACCTACCAGCGGCTTTTTCGTCCAGCATGACGCTAAACTGCACTACGTCCGAGCTACAAGACGTTAAACTGTTCAGCATTCGTCCTGCATGACGCTAAACTGCACCACGTCCTGCACGACGTTAAACTGTATACGTCCAGGCTGCACGACGTTAAACTGCCTAGCCCCCATCGTCCGCGCTGCAAGACGTTAAACTGCCAAGTGTTTCGTCCTCAACACACGACGTTAAACTGTACTTCGTCCGGCAAGACGTTAAACCGTCCGCTTCGTCCTCAACACACGACGTTAAACTGTACTTCGTCCGGCAAGACGTTAAACCGTCCGCATCATTCGATCCCGTGCCTCGCACGCAGGGTCTCCCCCGGTTTGGATGTGGCCCCCACCCGCTCGTCTCTGCAGGGATGTCGGGATTGTCCCCCTTTTGGGACGATTTAATGGGAGTGGCTTTTCCCTACGGGGGCAGGGTATTACAAACCCCTAGTTTCTCATGGGAGGCTGCACATGTGTATCTCCATTGCGCCTCCCCACTGCCGAAGCCAGTAGAGGGTGTGACTGGGATCGAGGTGTCTTCTGCTTTCGGTCCAAGTCCCTTCCAACTGAGTTTTGCCGCATCCGGGCTGCCTCAAGTGCGTAAGTCCTGACAGAATGAACTACGTGGACTTTGATCCCTGTCTTCTATACAGGGTACGTAGGAAGCCTCCCTGAGGTCCAAGCCCACCACCTGGTCGTCCCGGTCGTATTTACGTCGGTTCGTCCATCAGTGGACCCCTCCAGGGTTCACGCTTGCGTCGATTCACCTATGAATCCGCCCATGTGGGAGACTGCCCGTGTGTATCTCCACTGTGCCTCCCCACAGCCCCCTTTTCCCATTTCTCCTTTTATCGTCCAGCATGACGTGAAACTGTGATCCACCCGGCCGTCCCATCCCCCTCTGTGCGAGGTGGTTCGGTTCAATCCTCCGCCCGGCGGCCTAGACCTCTTCGTGAGTCGGCTTGCCGACGTCCAGCATGACGTTAAACTGTATACCCGAACTACGTTGACTTTGATCCGTGCTAACGCGCGGTACGTAGGAAGCCTCTACGGGGTCCAAGCTCTTCACTCCATCATCCATCCTGATCCTTACCCGGGCCGCCACATCCCGGTGGGGTCATGCCACTTCACTCCACTCCACGTTACTTGGGAAGCCGCCCATGTGCTGGCCCCAGCGTCGGAGGTTCCCCGCAAGGGGTTCTGTCACCTGATCCACTTTTCGTGTTGATCGGTCCGATGCCGTCCCCGCTGGATGTTAAACTCGCGGCATACCCCGTGTTAAACATGGGAAGCTGAGGAAAACCTTAGGTGACACAGTTCCCCGCACCAAGTACGGGATGCCTCAGGCCATCATGCCTTCGAGAAGCCCTATTAGGGACGGAAGACAGACGTGCAGAGCCGCAGTGCTACGACACGCCCCCAGCACCCAGAGCCACCCGGCCTTCTCACCGCAGGTTGCTGCCCCGACCAGACTCCTTGGAGCGTCCGGGCGGAAGCAGCGTAATTAACCGGTGTCCATGAACATATGGCGCCGGGAACGAGATTCACGAACATTCTTAAGTCTATGAGGGAGACCCGGATTAGGCGACGAGTTCCGAGGAGACGTCCAAGGAAGGAGGAGCCGACATCCCATCATCCCGGTTTCGATCAAGGAACAGACGCCCCTGAATAAGGGACGAATGCCGCCCGCCCTTGGAAAGCGGGACTGCGGGACCACAAGCCGCGCGCCCATCCCCTCGGGTTGACGGGTGCACGCGCGAACGCGTCCTGGCGGAACAGCGTAACCCGACGCACATCCGCACCAAAACAAATACATTCACTTATTATGATAAAATTATGAAAAACTTGTTTTTCTCATTCTACATTAGATTTCACCTCCATGAAGCCCATTTTGTCAACTTTCATAGCAACCATATTTTCAACCAATTTCCAATAGAAAACAAGTTCTTGAAATATTGTACAATTAAACTTGTATATCATTTTGATAATGATAAAATATGGCATATTTTTATAAATTAGATTTAAATAATTGGAATAATATATGTGAATCGCTTCTTCCATAATCATAACACCATTATTTTTCATCATGATACTATCATCATATTATTTTGTATATAATTTATTAAAAATTATTACAAATAATATGTTTGATGTAACATTTCCATTAGATCCTATAGATAGCCATTGATGTCATTGGGAAATTTAATTAGTATTTATAAACAAGAACTTATAAATTTGATCTTTTAACCATCCTCTAATATTTTGATTTTGTTTATTTGATGTTCATCATTTATCCCTTGATGTAAACAAATCACTAATTTATTCTTTGTAGGCACTAATATATGGATCAAAATTTTCCATATTATGTAAAATGATAAAATATGTTTTCTCACCATATATCAGCATATTTGAAACAAAATATCTTCTAGAAATACCTACACCAGTAAGGAGTCTGCTCTGACATGACATAATGAGACTAATGTTGGAATCATCAGATAGGTAATTAGTAAATAATTAAATAACATCATCTACAATAAATCATATTGATCTAAAAACTTCTGGCTGACTTTGATTATATAAATTCCAATTAAATTTCATCATATATTGTTCAATTTCGTATATTCATATGTAACAGACATGACCACATGGTCGAACCCCGCTAACCAATAGAACCATCTGTTTTACAATTATATCAATGAATTATTATAGGACGAAACTCATTAATTCACTTGATATGACTGTAGCTTCTGGTTTTGAGAATGTCCACTTCATTGGGTCTATAACATTACTGTATATGACTTTGAAAATAGAGTAGATTATATTTAATTTATGTCATACATTTTGAGTTATAATTCAATTAAATGTAATATGAATGAAATCATATATCAGGACATGATAGTAATGTGATTTTATTCTTCTTAACTACAAATTATTCATCTACATGGCACTCTTGACATTGATGAATACATTTGTGGATCTAATAAACTAATATGAAAAAAAATCAGATTTTACCTAAATAGATAGTGTGTAAGCTATACGAGGATGAAAATTTTACCCTTTACCCTTCATTGATGCCATCTCTTCCCTTATCCCACTATCAATCATGTCCAACCTAGCCTGATTCCATATTTCATTTCTCCTGGAACATTTAGTAACATGTTAATAACACTATCAAATACCTTTTTTCTATATTCATTACATAATGAAAATGTCGAACATGAAAAAAAATCAAATATGTTAATTTAAATAAAATTTATTTATTCACCCAACCAAATTTCAAATCCTTTTTCTAAACTGATTTTACAAAAACTCTATCAATATCATTTAAATTATCAATTAGATTAATAGTTTTTATTGGATATGTTATTTTACCAAGTTTTATATTACTCTAAAATGTTGTCATCTAGGATATGTATTTATGTTTTAATGGTAAAACGTTAAGTTGTCAAAAAATTATATTCTTCAAGTAATGTTTCAACCGATCTGAATGTGTGCATTTTTCTAAAAATGGGACACCCCAAAATTTATTTAATGTTATATCATGATAAATTTACATTAGTGAGGAATTCATATTTCTTCCCATCTAGTATGGACCTCAATGTGAATTCACCACTTCTATTAGCATCATAAATTTTAACAAATGTATCAAACATCATTTTCTAATCTTTTATCAATGGATATAAATAGACATAAGTGTCATTACTAGGTTACTTTGGTCCAAATTTATGGAAAGAAAATATAATGTATTTGTGATTCATTCCAAATAATGGTGGAAATAGATAATTTACCAACATGACAAACCATTTACATTATATGTTACTTATTACACCTAATGTATTTATTCATTACCTATATATACATGATGAATGTTCCAGGCTCATTTCAAAATTTAGCATGATTGTTGTCATTTTTATTCTACTGATCATAATATATTAGTTAACATATATTCCCATTTTTAATTTGGGTATCTTCATTCCATGTAAATCATATCTTGGTTTCCATAGATCTATACTGTCTTATAATCCATAGAATTATATGAAAGTACTGTCGTAATTTTTAATGTGATCATTTTTTTATCAAGCTACACCACACTAATAGAATTTCATGAGTAATTGATTATCCTTATGATATAGTATGAAATCATATTGAAAATCATGTCATTTAATATATATCAAATTCATTAAACGTATGATTCATATTTCATCAAATGTTTATCTTAGTGGTTCATTTTCTTCCAGTAGCATATTATTTAGGATACCAAGTTGTTATATATAGCTATTGTCACTCCATCTGCTTCCAAATTTGATATAATATAAATTCAATATACCTGGAAATGTAGTGTTTATTGTAAAAATGATATATTATGGTCTCTTAAAAAAACTATTTATCTTCTCAATCAACATTGGACTACCATGAAGGTCATTGTCAATTTCCATTATCATTTATTATTTGTGATCTCCATCATCATCTACATTAGTTTTCATATAGAATGATCTATAAACCACAGTATCATCCCAATTGGATTGAGAATTATATTTTTTAAATGTATAGTTCATAATTTATATCTATGATATAATAAATGTAAATTAAAATGATCTTCAAATTCATCCAGAGTAATATATTTTAAAAAAAACAATGCAAACACATAAAAATGATCTGAGAAAGTTTTTATGCCTAATTTATTGCAAACATAATGAAATTTTTATCTATATATTCATCATATATTGTCAAATTATTATTTTGCAACCATTTTAAATTTATATCTATACTATTTGGTTCATAAAAGATTAATTTTTTACAATATATAAAAAAAACATAAGATATTAATTATCAAAAGAATATGTTTTATATAATTCTTATACGAGAATCCCACCATTGGATTGTTTCATTGATTATTAGTATTATTTGAAGAAAATGGGTTATATAATTAATTATTATAATTATTCCACTTTGGTTTTTGTTTTTCTCTAATTTAAATTAATGGTGAGTGTCATAGACAATAGTTATCCTCAACAGCTCATCTCTCAAACATTTAACATTTCATTTTGTGGTTTGAAATGAATCCTCCATCAATTTTTGATGTTCACCCATTATAATTAAATACTATAAACCACATTAATCCATTGGATTACTACAAATAAGAGTAATAAAAGAAACATAAATGTGATGGGGTAAAGATCATAACTAAAAATTTACAATAATAACCTTTCAGGAGGTGAAACTGATGGGGATGACATTTTTATGGAATTATGACTTGTAAAAGGGAACATGTCTCCCATTTTTTGTAATTACACCTTTGGAACTAGTTATTTAATTGTGTCATATTAAGGATGATATAAGGGAATAAAAATTATTTTCTATGATTCAAGGGGTGATAGTCTGTAGATGTTATGGTATATGAATCTTTGTGGGCTTTATGAATTATATATTTATAAGAAAAATTCCACTATTAATAATATAAAATCTCTAACTATGGATAGTCATACATATATTAATATAAGTCATCAAATCATTTATAAATCTACAAAACAAATGAATTCATTATATAGGATATTAAAGAGTAATTTGAAACTCATTTATGAAAAAAATGAATAATAAAATAATATTCAATCAACTATAAGATATGAAAATTTATTTTTAAACCAATATAATAATTAAACACTTAGTTTATATACATGTATTAAAATGAGTGATTAATAGGGGTTGATCCAATACAGGTAGTACTAATGTGATGAATACAAATAAATAATATTTAATAATTATTCTAACATATATATAATTATTGTTAATTTATAGTTAAATTCACCTAGTATTGTTTATTTGATGTATTTAGTTCTGATTGATTTCTGTGTATATTGTCAAAATAAAATGTACATCTTAATTTTGTTTTATTTATTGGTGGTGGATATTTACCAATAGTTGGTTGAGATTATATGGATGTGATTATCACAAGGTGGAATAAGTTATGGTATATGTTTCCATTGGTTTAATTAATGGTGAAATAATACTAATAAGATATAGTCTAATAGATTAGTTGAATTTTATATTTTGGATTTCTAATATTGGGATCTAACATAGATTAAAAAAATCTTTGTTATGATAAAATTAGGGGCATGATTGGGTATGAAAAAAATATAGTCAAAATGAATTAGTGTTATATATATGGTTTTTATTTTCTTGTATGAGAATGTATTACTCTTAAGAGAATTGTAATACTCTATTTTTTTTAAAATAATTTTAAATATATATTATACCATTGAGAGATAAATTAGATGATTATTTTATCTATGAGAGATAAATGAGATGGTAAATTTTAGGATGATTTTTTTGGGATAAAAAATCTTCAATCATCATTTATATGCATTTAGATTTTGGAAATTATAATTTAACTTAATAAATTTTCATATAAAAGGGATGATGATTTTCTAAATTAAAGTGGGAAAAACCTGATGTTTGTTTTTTTTGTGTTTGGGTTGATTTCTATTCATTATGTAGGAAACAATGCACCATTAACACGGTGGTTCCCTATAGTCTATTTTGGTTTCTTTCATATTTTTGTTTATTGTTTTTTATACATGTTGAAAAATAATATAAATATTAATCCCCTATTTATTTTCATATTTATAACTAATTATCTATTCTTTATTCCCATTTAATTTCATAGTTTTTCTACATAGAAGCCTATGAGGTTTTCTCAATTGTTCACATTCACCCATTTTGTTGTTTTTTATTAATTAATATAAATATATTTTAATCCCCATATAAAATTGTGTTCCCAAAATGAAATCTAAAATAAAGAGAGGAGGCTAAGGGATTTGGGTAGACACTCCTTCACAACTATTAATCAAGCTCAAACAACCCTATCTCAATTCAACCAAATGTCCCTCATAAATAGTGTTAACAAAATTGATATACCGATGATATAGAAATAATGTTGATAAAAAATAGATGTAATCAACAAGAAATCAATGAACGAGGAGGAGGAGAAAATAATAATCCTTTGATAGATGGTTTGAATCATTTGAGAGAATGTAGATATTCTGAAAACCTATAAAACATATTATTTATTGATTCGTTTGACCATTTAATCATTCCAATAATGGATTTGAGCATTATATTTTTTTTGAATTGATTTGATGATGGATTCGGGCTGTGATTCACCGAGGAGGTGCACTTGAATAATGTTGATTCCATGGAAATATTGGTATATCACAATGATTTCATGACTAGTAAGGTTAATTTCAATAGATCAAGACACTTTTATTAGTTATTCCAAAACTGTACTGATAAAGACCCCTTCTATCAATACTAAATTAATTAGCACTGATAAATATTATTTTTATTTGTGCTTCTCACAAAATAGTGATAATGGATTTATAAATATAATTATTAATAAAATTTAATATAAATATATATATATATAATAAATATAAATTTATATAGTTTATATATTAAAATTTTAAATATACTTATTATAATTTATTAAATAATTTAACATATATTAATTTATTTATAATTATAGAAATTAATTTTTAAAACACAATTTATATAATTGTATATATTTATATATTAATAAATATAAATATATAAATATATAAAATATATTATTATTATTTAAAAAATCATTATAATTTTGAAATAAATTAAATCTAAATAATTTATTATTTATAATTAGAAATATACTTTTTAAAAAATAATATTTATTTACTAATAATTATAAAAAAATGTTTAACTATATTAAATATACATTTATATATAAATTTATTAATAATTATTTATTTCATGATATGTTTTCCACGTTATTAATCGATATTTAATCTTAACTACAAGAATTTTAAAAATGAGTACACTTTGAAAATATTTAATAAAATGATGAGTTTTAATAATCAAAAAAAATTATTTTAAAAATATCAATATATATTTAAATAAATTTGAATACTTATTTGAAATTACATAACATAGTAAATATATATATATAAAATAATGATTATAAATTGATTAAATTCCCAAAACAGTAAAAAATAATAAAATATTAAAAATGAATTGATTCATAACTGTAATTAAATAATAAATAAATAATTAAAATTTACCACAATAGAAGATATTATATATACAATGTATCATGTAATAATGGAATTTTATAATGAATACTAAAATTGGAATAGATTACATAATTTCATTGATGCATGTGTTTCTATAAAGGAATCCCATGATTAGATAAATACATGTGTGTGTTCTTTGTATATAAAACTATTTTAATTAATTATATATAAAATCAATATAAAACTCATTTGATATATGTAAAATTGAATCAAAAAACAACATTCAATTATTTCCATCACATGATATAATTAGTAAGTATCATTAATTCCTATTAATTTTTAACCATAAACCATTATTCACTAAATATATTACAATTTAATGTAATGAATATTTATTTTGTACTATATAAACCATATTTATATATAATC
This sequence comes from Viscum album, assembly GCA_963277665.1. NCBI lineage: Eukaryota > Viridiplantae > Streptophyta > Magnoliopsida > Santalales > Viscaceae > Viscum > Viscum album. Next base: position 406,094,364 of record OY728144.1, on the reverse strand, counting down.
ATATATATCTACATATTTAATATATATAATATTTTTTAACATTATTAACAATCAATTAATTAATTAAATGTTTAATATTTTTTTATTTGAATTTTCTTATTTTGAATTTATATTTTTCAATTTTCATTTCCCATATATCTATATATTTAATATATACAATTTTTTAATTATTGTATATTGTATATAGTATAATCGATTAATTCATTTGTTTTAACAGTAGTTATCTAATAGAAAATTAAATATTATTTTAATAAACAAATTTACATTTTTGATTTTTTAATTATTTCATTTTATTTGGTCCATTATCAGTGCAAAAAATCACTAATAATTTATTCATGTATGGGTGAAAAAAGTAGAGTGTTGATAAAGGGTATCCTTTCAGGGTGTTAAAAATAATGATATGATAAAGGGAAACTATAGAAGTTCTAAAAATTAATTGAGAAAGGGTACCTTTATTCATCACTAAAAATGAATTGTTAGAAGTTACCATTTAGCAATGCTCTTTTCTAGTACAGATAACAACCAATTCTGTTAAATACATGTTTTGAATTAGTGTGGGAATGAAAATGTACCATGAAATACACTCATATTGTGAAAAAAACTAATATTTGAAGAAATAGTTTCTAGAATTATAAATATAACTCAACGAGGCGAGTTGAGTTTTCAAAATTCCTATATTCTTCAGAATCTATTAAATGAAACTCCATTAAAAAGAAAAAATCATATGGATTTTGAAAACACCCTGAATCTTGGGAATTTTTTTTATTTCTCTATAATAACACCATGTAAAAAATATTATATGCATGATAAGAATAAATTTTTAAAAAGTTAAATTTTACCCAAAATCCCCTTATTACCTTAGAAAAAATCTAGTCAAAACCATATACAGGATATTATTTCAAATGATAAATAAAATTACATGAATAATTATGGAATAATGATAAAACATCTTTAATGTGTTAGTATATACACTTTTAAACTGAAAACATATTGTATAATAAAAATTGAATCTAAATGGGAGAAAATTTGAGGCAAGAAACCATTACCTTATTTCCCCTCTACTTGAATGATTTCTACGGTACGAGATAGGAAACATAAATATTATAAAAACCTATTTTAAAACTTTTTTATTATTCATATCCTTTTATAAACATCATTTATATTTATTTTCCAAGTCCCACTCCCCTGAAAGGTACCCATACTAGGTCGTAAATTAGTGAATGGAGACAATAATGCCTGAGTACCACCTACAATAGAGAATGGTTTGGAAAAAATCAATGAAGATGTATCTTATATGTATATGGGATGAATTACACTATATGATTTGAAAATACATGTGATAATATATAAACACCATGAAACACTATCTTAAGATAAAATGAAATGATCATGAATACATCATTCTACTAACTCATGATAGAAAAAAATAGAACTACAATTACAATAGTTAATCCTCAGTAGTGAACATAAAAATACAGAAATGCTCCAAAAACACATGAACTGGTAATTTCATCCTTGATCACCAAAATAGATCTTTTAAATTTTTTAATATATATATTTATACATTGGCTTAGAATAATATATATACAATGATGTATCCTCCTATGTTCCTTTACTAAATGTAAAAAAATCATACTACATCCCATTAAACAGAAAGTGGAAAAAACACATCCTCTAGATACATATATGCCAATTCCTCACCACAAACACATCTATATATTGCAATTTATTTCATATTATATGTCAAATAATTTCATATCATATGAGGGAACAATGATAATACTTCTATATTAGTCCTTTAATTTCCCCCAACATCATATATCCTAATCTATATTTCCCAAAATGTAATCCATCTTGATGAATCTGATGGAAATTTATTATAACATTCACCTTAGGAATTAAATGGTCTCATCAGATACCACTCACCTTGGGAATCACATCATAACAACACCCCATTCCACATCTCTAGATAGTAAATATGTTGTTCTAATTGCAACCATTGCTCGCATTTTATGTATTATTCATCAAACCATCACGTCCCTCAAACATAATTCCTTTAATAATCCATATGATACAATATTCATATATTTATGTGGAATAAATAATGGTAATCCATTAAATTTCTCAAATTTCATGTATGGGTAACGATAACCACCATTCATACACATATCCCTTCATGTGAAGAGACATATCTCATAGGCGGTGGTAAGCTATGTGCATAATTCCAACCTTGATATTGGAGAAAACACTCTAATTTGGTCCATTGGTTGTTAGTCATCCCAAAAACATGGTTATGCTAGTATATTAATTCAAAAACAATTAAGATTTAATATATTTCACAACCATGATATTTTAATTAATCTTTATCTTTAGACCGACTACTGTAATCTTCTCTTAAAAACCTTTCTACCACCATTATGAACTATATATATTATAAGGATGAAAATACATGTATATTTTTATTTATTTAATTAATTCCTTTTAACATTTCACATAACATTAACTATAACATTATCAATTAAATAACATTATTCCTTTAGTATTTCATTATCCACTAATTTATTTCCATTCCCACTAGGCATAACATAAAAAAATTATGGTTTAATAATTTTAAAAATTAAATTATTATATTCACCCATAAAAAAATTGAGTTACGAAAAATATTAATAATTATAATTCCATAATTATTGGAAATGTAAAAAACATCATATTCCTTTATAAAATAGATATAATGAGCAAGAAAAACCTGCCACCTCATGCTATGGTGAATGGAACACATTTAAAAAAGAAACATGATCATTTTTTGATTTAATATATTTTATTATAAAAAATCGAATATTTTATCCAAACAATCTAAAGACTAGTCTCACGAAATTGCATAAATATTGATACCATAACCAACACCATCATGAATATCACCGTGTATCCTTCTACCAAATGTGTCAACTAGTTTAACAATATTACACCTCCCCACCCATATCTCATCAACCATCAGCCATCCTAGGCAAACATTTCATCAAATTACATTTCTCACTTCCTAATAAATTTTGGGAGGTGATTGGGAAACAAAACGTAGTTTCAATAGGGATTCAATGACATAATAAAAAATAATACATCATCAACATGAAAATAGGTTTGCATAGCCCAAACAATTATCATTATCACACAACCGTTTTTATTACCATATTCTATTAACATCTTTATTTATTAGAGGCCACAATTATTGGTAAACTAATGAACCATCTATTATAAGCCATAAATAACATAAACATGATATAATCCTAAAATTCATACTTAAAAACATAAATAATAATAAATCGAGAAATATATCCATGGAAGTTTAAATTAACAATACATCATCAATAAAATTAGTCCATAAAAATTTGATATAAAATGGTTTAAACAAATTTCTTCTTTAATTTTTTATCCATAAAATAGTGACGTCATTATGATCAATGAAAACTTTCATCAAATTAACAAAAAAAAATGAGGATTAAAAATATAATAATCAATAAATATATATATATATATAATTATCAAAAATAACAACATGTAAACTATTGTCGCTATGGAAAAACATATGTCACTGGTACAACCAAAAACCATATCATTTTACTAATATGGTTTTTTCATAGTTAGGTTGATTCCACTATCACCCAGAAAGATAAATAATAATAATTTAATGATGATACAAAAAATAATAATATAAAAATGATTCTCCAATATCACTAAATCCATCATTTTTTAATCAATAATGAAACAACAACAGAAATCCTCAATCACATTCCATTAAGGAAACTATAACCACAGAATAATTAAATACAAAAGACATCCAAAAAGCAACAAAAAACACTATAAATATGGAAATCATCCATCTTTGTATGAAATGAAACAGATGTAGAAAATAATATTGATCATTGAGGTGACCAAAATAAAAAAATATAAAATGCAATTGTGATAACCATTGAAAAATATTGGATGGAGGATGAACAATACTCATCAAAAGAACATTAAAAACAAAAATAAGGACATATAAACACCAAGAGTTGGGAAATAATAAGAGGTATTGATGAATTTTTTTAGATGAAAACTCATTATTGAAATTCTAATGAAGAAGTATTCATGAATTATATTTTTGATTTATTTCATGAATTCCCTGAATTCATCAACTATTGAAGAATTGGTCTCCTTGTTAAACCAAATATAGGTTTCATGCACATTCTTAACATAATGATCATTACAAGATTTTTCAAGGATAGATTCATGAGTTTAAAAAATATAGTCCACTCATGTTTCTAATATACTGTACATTTCATGGACTTTTTTTTATCATGAATAAAACACAATCATTTTTCTCAAACATCGTACTGATAACATCAACTATGTTTCACGTTGTAAAGTCTTCTAGATTTATTTTTATAGACACCATAAAAAACAATAAATTCCCTATGATTACTCAATGTAGTATAATCCACATGAAAATGAAAAATGTATAGTATAAATGGATCTAATCCCTAACATCATATCCCCATAAAAAATATTATCCTATGAATTTTATTCCTAATCTATTGAGAATGAAAAGAAAAAGAGTAATCAATTTTTTTTTCATATGATACTTCTCATGAATCTTTCCTTCAAAGAACATTAACCACCACCTTGAAAATATTATTGAAAAATATACAAAACATCAAAGACCATCTCCAGAACAATCTATTGGGATAAATAATACTCATATATGTTAATGGACACAAAAACAAACATGGGAATAGAAAAACATATTATATTATAGATAACGTTTTACACTCTCAAAAATAATCATCTCTACTGTATAATATTCTATAATCAAACATCTCGTTATACTAAAAATGTATCCGTGGATCATGTTCATGGGTGTTCTTCTACTTTTCAAAATGGCACCATTATACTGGAGAAAAGGAAATATAAGGTTCACATAACACATTCTTTGAGGGGACTTGGATTTCCACATCCCACTCCTCAAAAGCTCTATTAGTGTCAAGGTCTATCTAACTGCATTTTATAATTTGATAATCATTAAGAGGATAATAGTGATGCATTAAAATATGAAAAACATCATGTATCTAGATCATCTATAGGGGAAAACTATCTAATATACAATGACCCCAATATGATTCAATACATTTAGTGGAATAATAAATAAGGGATAATTCTTACTCCCATAATAAAACATTACTTCTAACAATGAAAATCATCCTTCATAAAATTGTTTTCTCCAATTTTTTACATTAGAGGTATAAACATGTGATCAACATTAGTCATATATCAATCCAATACATCCTTATTCCAATCATGAATCACCTAAATCAACTTTTTCTTTAATTTAATTAGTTTTTTCTCAAAAATTATTGTGTATTAAACCCCATTGAATCATAATAGAGAATGGAGTGGTCAGTCATACATAGATTAAAATAGGGAATTTCTAATACCCATCAAGAAAACTTTTTGTAATAAAATTATGTAATATTAACATTTCACATCTATGAATACAATGAAATTACTAACACAAGTGTGAATAATGTCCTCAATATTCTAGATGGTATACACTATTAGAAAATCCTTATGTGAATGTAAAGAAGTAAAAAGGTACAACTGAGAGGGAAAATAATGAAGAAGAACTCTATAAACCATAGAGATAAAATATTGATTTCAATTATATATGATCTTCCTTACAACTCGATGGAACCTCACTGGATCCCATAAGAATTTCCACGATAGAATATCCACGAAGACTGATTATGCTATTTCTATAAATTGATATGATTTACACAATATATAAATTATCATCCAAAGATTATGAAAGACTCTCAAATATGGAGGTAAAGTACTGCTAAAGTCCATAGACGTCCACCCATAACCATTTATGAAAATATAATGGTTACAACAAGCTCCATGAAAATGGTTCTTGAAATTTAACTTGTAAAATACCTCTCATTGAGTAACAAAATATCCAACGAAATATTTCAAACTATTATAAAAAACAAAACTCTCTGATGTCTATAAATTTTCTTTGTGCTAGTGTATACCACCACGAGTCATCTATAGAACTCATTGAAAAATTCTCATACATCACCAATTTTATAAAAAATAATTTTATAAAAAAATTCCTATTTATTTTATCCTCTATCTAACCAATAGGGTAATCACTATATCTGAGTAATTATTTTCAAACCCCGATAGTTAAATTCCCTAGTTGGGACTCAATAACCATCTATTCAAAATATGACAACACTATCATCTATAAAATTAAACCACTATCACCATCCACTCCCATGTAAACATACATATCTGATAACTATTACATTACTCTCAAATAATCTATATATTTACTCGTGACATCAATTATTGACTTCCTTCAATTTTTATTAGCTTCAAAATAACCCTTTTATTATGTATACAAAACCTCAATTCCATAATCCATTAATAAATATATTCACCATCTATTCTAGATGTTAAAGTCACAATAAGAGATGAAAACACATGGGCTCTTCTGATAAAAACAAGAAAGCATTAATTGATGACGTATTGAACTAAATCATCAACAAAAAATTGTCAAAACCCAAATATATTACATAGGTTGTGTAGTTAAACTCATCAGGACATAACTACATATATGATCTATGATATATCAAATCACATGAGAAACCAAGATGAAAATAACTATAAATAAGCTTAAATTAAACTCATTCTTCGAGAAAATGATAATATAAAGAGCCAGCCATCTCCCACTAAGTTTCATAAAAAATAACTAAAACTGATCATTCTATAATAATGATGGTATTATGTGTTCATGGATACTATAGGATTCAATACTTGAGATAAAGAATCTATAATCCACTTATAATACCATGAATGTCCATGGAAACTATGTAGCTTTCAAAAATCATTTGGGATGCCTAAGAAAGGAAAACATATATCATCAATGGTTTCAAAATTAAACCAAACTATGACATTTCAATACCCATGAAATATAAAACACCAGACCATAACACTATCATCGATTATTGGAGAATAAATTATAATGATGATGAACTCCAATACATCATGTGAAAGATTTGTGTGCCTAATTCAAACCCTGAGAACACAAAGATTTCATTGGAAAAAAACATATCTATGAAAACTATGAAAATAATATTAATCAATACTATGAGTGAAATTGAAACGATCATCACATAAAATTTCATCAAAATGAACTCATAATTAAAATAAAAACAACTAAAGTCTATCATTAAATTATCCAAAACTCTTATGAGAATATATTGATACCTTAACTATAGATTGATCGTTAAGAACATACATGATCATTTTTTCTAACCAGCTAAACAATGAATTTTTGAATTTAGATAGTTATTCTTCCTTATCTACTAGTTTGGAAGATTCTAATAATTGTGGATAACTAGAATCTAATCATCTTTATTTATGAAAAGAAATGTTTCACCCAAGGTGAAACATATATATGAACAAATACACGACGAGAAATATCATAAATCTGAAACCACATCTCTTATAACTCTTATTGAACTATCCTACATGGTTTCATATATATTGATGAAATTCATAGTTGTAGTTCCCTCAAATTCATGATCTACTATGGATGGGTTAATACTACATCATCCTTCAGAATTTCTTATAGGTACTCTTCCAATACCATATGAAATTAAGTTGAATGAATGTCTGATGAAGACAACATAATTTCTATCATCATTGAACCCATGAATAGAAATCTCCACTTATCAATATAAGGGTCACTCTTCCTACTGGAAAAAGAATTCCCCTTATTATCAACATAACACAAAATTTTTATTTTGAAAAACCCTAGTTTATCTTCCACTGAATAAAGCTAGTCCACATTGAGAATGATGTCATTTTAATATATATGACCACAAATATTGTCTCCCCAATAGTGGTGTTTCCCCTTGAATAGATCCATGTACATATATACATAATAAAAATAAGATTATACTCTGACCATAATAGTCATCACGGTAGGAAAATGAATTATCTTGACATTATAACCCAAATCATAGTCTATGGTATGTGATATGGAGGCGTAGATATCACCTGATTAAATGACTAAATTATATGACTCATGTCAACAAGGTTCACCTTCCTTTTCGGGATCCTACCAAGTTAGAACTCCACAGTTAAGCGTGATTGACCTGGAGTATTGATCAGGATGGGTGATCTTCTGGGAATTTTCCTAGGGTGTGTGTGAGTGAGGATAATGCACATTAGAAAGGACATGTGTTGGACTGTGGGGACAATAATTAGTCAAATGACCAGTTCAGGCATGTGGGTGGACCTTGGGGTGGGCCCCACATGTCTGTGGGCAAACTGGTGGTACCTGGCGGGCCAGGACCCGACGATAATGTTAAGCCTGGGTGGATGTGCTGTCACTAGGACTCAATTGTTACATTCGGTATCAGAGCTGGTACCCAGCCTTAAGTGCGGTGCACTGCCTGGGTTGAGATGTAGGGCCCACAATGAGGATGTTGTGCTCTAAGGGGGGGGGGGGGGATTGTAACACCCCTGAATGATAAAGGGTTAAATGAGTAAACGATATGACGCATGTCAACAAGGCACATCTTCCTTTTCGGGAACCTACCTGGTTAGAACTCCACAGTTATGCATTCTTGACCTCGAAAAGTGATCAAGATGAGTGACTTTCTGGGATGTTTCCCAGGGTGTGTGTGAGTGAGGAAAAAACACACTAGAAAGAACATGTGTTGGCCTGTGGGGGCAATCATTATTCAGATGACCCGTTCAGGCATGTGGGTGGACCTTGGGGTGGGCCCCACGTGTCTGTGGGGAAACTGGTGGTACCTGGTGGGCTAGGACCTGATGACCATGTTAAGGTGGGGTGGATGTGCTGTCACTGGTACCCAGTTGTTACACTACGTCAATCTATCTCAATGTATCATGTACAAAAAATTATATAATATAATATCAAAGGAGGGTGTCCCACTATCACTTCCCCAAGATTTTTATCTCTTCAATCTATCTTTCTCAAATAGTTTTCTAGCCCAAATACAAATTGTATAACATTACTCATTGTACACTGCACCATATGCATCAAATCATCACATCATCCCATTCTATAAGTTGATAAAGTATATGAGTAGGTTTAAGATCCATTGGAAGAAAAATATATTTAATTATAACTTCTTCGATCATATCATATTTGTGTCATTCATATTAATATATATATGGTACTATTTCTAGAGACAAATGAGTATGAAATACCCATAATCCATTACTTCCATCGATATACATATATAAAAATATTAAATCATATAGCATAAGAGCACATAATACTAAAGACATAAGTGAGTAGGGTTTGAGGGTTAGTCAAAAATTAATTCCATTCCAACCTTGATGTTGGGGAAATCAACCTTATATATTCCAGTAGATGTTAGTCTCTAAACAGATATGGTATGAGTTTCATATGAAATCCCATCTTATATAGTGTAAAATATCACTCAAAACCTTACTATAAGCTTTAATATAGTCTATGTTTCCACTAAAACTCTTATCTCTCAGACATCCAACAACCATTTATCATGAAAATATATCATATAAACATGAAATCATTAGAGGAGATACATTTAATAAATTCATTCCTTTTAAATGTCCAATTTCTGTAAATTAATTTATGATAAATTACATATCATTATTCAATTCAATATTCGTTAACAATAAACTGATGTATAAGCTCCCAAGAAATAATCCAATAGATTTCACGATTCTTCATGATTATCATCATTTTTATCCCATTCATGCACAATACCATGAATTAAATTAATATTTAATAATTATAAATCTATAATAAAACTTGCTCTATGAAACACCCTATGATACAATAAAAATGATTTATAATCCACAAAATGGACCTACCTAAAGTAGTGGGAAATGGAATGTATTGAAAACTGAATTCTATTTATCTAACATCTATTGGAAATATTAAAAAACAATTTTTTACAAAAATATTAAAAATATGATATTCGGAAAGTTTTATCAATGTCGATTTAATCCCTAAAACAACAATGCATGTCACAATGTATCTAGATATTAAAGTCATCATATGATTCCATAAGACAAGGCCTACCCACCCACATCTCAATAAACATAATTTTCCTTAATATCAAATCACATCATATTGAATGTCTAGCATATGGTGAAAAAAATGGAAGAAAGAAAAATAATTGTGACAATAAGACATTTATTCCCAAAATACAATGCGTATTAATATCCCATGAAAATTATATCTGTACTCCTATGACATATATCCATATCAAACAAAATATTTTATAGCCATCACAGATTAACTTATTCTTTTATTATAAGTTACAATTATGGGTAACCTAATTATTCATCGATTAGAGTCAATAAATTATGTAATCATTCTCTAATGCCTGACATCCTATTTCCTAAAAATTATCAAATAATAATTCCATTATAACATGGAAGAAAAATTTCAATTAAACATGCATTATTCATCATTTAATTTTCATGAAATCATAGGTACAATGTTATTAAATAAACATGCCTCGTAAATTCACGATAAATCGAACATTCTATAATTTTATCTCATTAATCATTTTTATAAAATCAATAAACTAAACATGACAAATAACATGAAAATGAATGAACAATAATAAAAATAATATTATAAAAAAATCAAGAGCAATGAATTTATCATCATTTTAATTCATATGTGGTAACTACAACCAGATAGCATTTTTTTGAAAAATAATTTTTTGTTCATTATTATGTATAATTATACTAACCCTAAATGTTTTAAGGGATAATTATATTATGATTTCACATTAATTATTATTAAAAGAAACAAATCCATTAATTAAACACTTCCAACAATCATTGATTGAGAATTTAATGAGATCAAGGATCTCTGATCACCATTCTTATAAGAAAAATATATAACACCACAAGATTTTCATGCCATAACAACACCAAAAAACATATCCCTCCAAATAATAATATATATATATATATATATTTAATGGAAATATTTAATGGTTATAAATAATAACAATTATAGAAAATCAATGAGAAAAAGTTGTAAATCCCACAATATAGTACTAAAGATGAGTGATGTGAGGTCGAAGACCAATAAATTCTAAATATGAATTGAAATACCTTGATGAAGGACATATGGATTTGTATATTTGAGAGATAATTTGTGCAAATAATTAAATTTAATGTATATATAGCTTTATAGAAATTCTTATGAGTGGATATTAATTATATTAATGGGAAATTCATGTCTTAAATGTCCTAAATTTAACACCCATTGTTAAATTCATCACTAAAGTCTAAAAAATCAGGTTTTAAAAATGACATGATCTTCATGTTCACCTCATCAGCTTTTAAGTATATATTCTACTAGTTTATACCGTAACCTATTCATTTCATCGATATATAGTACACGTCATGAACCAAACCCAATAAACTAGTCTTATGAAATTATTTGAAAATCGGACAAAATGAGAACATCACACTGACAATGGGAGATACATTTCAAATCTTGAACTCCACCATCATCATGAATCTGGATCTGGAACACTAAAATTGAATTTTTAATATTCTACTATGAACCAAATACCTTAAAACAATCAATATAATGCATAAAGAGTGTATGGGGAATTAAATATTTTATAAATATATATAACATAATTATTATCTATTTTTAATACCATGTGTGAATTATCATGATAGTTTTGAAACTATTTTACGAAAGTGACGTTGTTCTAAATTCTTCTAGAAATATATACTGTTACGGGAATATAAATAGTTCTATAAATTTTTATTAAAAATTTTTCTTAATTTTATTATTTCATTCTATGTTTATTTTTTACAGTTCTTGTAGGATAAATTTTACACAAACAAGTTTTAGTTTTTTTAAGAAACAAATAGTGGTTTCATATTTAAAGTGATTAATATTACCTTTAAATTTCCAAAAAAATAAAACATCCATTTTATACATATTTATTTTATATATTATAAAAGTTTATGTTCTCAATTACAAACAATAATTTAGTTTATGTCATCCGTCATGTTTGTCTTCAGACCAACCCAAACATTGACAAATAATAATTAAAGGGTGGTTGCGATTAAAAATGTTGTTTATTTTTTTGAAAATATTATTCTTATGGAAGATTATTATTTTTAAAAAATTAACATGTTGAATAATTTTTTATATCGCATTAAAAAAAATTATGATACTATTTGATAAATGAGATGTTTTACTTCAGGGATGTAGTAGCCTTCCCAACACATAGTTAACAATTTCTTTTTCATGTTGAGTGGATGAGAAATATGGTGGACTATAATTTCTCTGAAAATTATAATAATTATATTATATATTTAATATTGTGTTTATAATCATTTACCAATATTAGTTGTGAAGATAAGAAATGGTGAAAAATATTATCCTTCCCTTTGTGGTGGTTGTAGTCTGTGCTACACCAGAATGAAAATTTCATTTTTCGTTATAAAATGATAAAGCTGATTAATGGATATTCACATAAAATAATAAATATTATATACGATATATAATTATGTAATTATAAAGTAACGGTAAAACTATATTTTGGAAAATGTTATTGAAAAAAATTAATTTAGGAAAAAATAACACATGTTCCGGACATTGGATTTTACATAAGAAATTCCATAGAAATTGAATTTTTGAGCCAATATCTTATATCTATAAACTAATGGAAAAAATAGAGTGATATAAAATATAGATAATTTGAAATATTTTATAATAATAAAATTTAATTGTATTGGTCATGATTTGGTTGTTATATAACACTTTTATAAATAGTGAGAATGGTATAAGTTTTAAATATTTAATCTAAAATTAATGATTCCATGTGCTTCACATGTCATGGGGAGTCCAAAACTATAATAACACATGTCTTCAATATACATTAATTCATGTTTTATTAAATAATATTACACATAATACATCATAAAATATTGAGTAATATAGTGTCATTATAAATTATGTAAATAGGATGACATCTTTAACATGGTATACGACAATACTATTGAATTTTTTTTTAAGAAGCTCTAATAAATCATCATTCCTCTAAAATAGAATGGAAAAACCTGGGGATTTACATAAGAAAGGGATGATCTATAAATCCCAGCAAGGAAATATAATTGAAGCCTAAAATGATGAAATTATTTCATGTATTTAAATATGTATTTGAATGACGAATTACTGGACCTTTGACCATAAAAATGAACAATATAGAATGATATATCATTGTAATATAAAGGTAACATGTCAAATGTGGAAAATCATTAACCAAAAAATTATAAAAAATATTCAATGATAAACATCTGTGAAAAATAAAATAATTCATTTAGGAGAACATCTTGTCTAGTATATATTGATTCTTCTTATTGTAAGTAATTACCAAATGCATTGGATACCTATATGGATGCACCCATCATAATAGTATCATGTACAAGAATAAGTGTCCAACATAGATCATTTATCATATGATAAAATTTCAACACATTTAACTCCAATATCAATGATTATGTATAAAAAAATATATAGAATTATCTAGTAGTATGATTTAATGTATATTTAGGTTAATTCCCCTAAGTGTATATAATTGTTGTATTCACACCACAATATTTTGTCATTGAAGTATCAAAATGAAATTTTGGTAGTATAATCGCATGATAGAAAAGTTTATAAAATGAATTAATTAGAAGGAATGGTGTATATAAATTTTTTAAAATGAAATGGTATGTAAGAGGTATTTGGAACAAATATTAAAACATTAAAAATTAGAAATAAATTTCATTAAATGAATAATATTCATGAATAGAGATGATAATGAGAGTATTTTGGCTATGTAAATTGATTACGTAAATGAAATAATTAGAGGGGTTATATTTTCTATTATTTTTAGGAAATAAATTCAATAGTAGAAGTAAATATTTAATTTCATGAGAACTTATCAAATTCTTATTAAAAAGGTATAATATAATGATGTTTATTGAATTAAAATGAAGAGGGAGAGGACCTCCACATTTAGTATGAAAATTGCAGAAATCATTTGGTAGCATAATGGGTGTGCATAATGGTTAATGTGATTCTTTAATGGGAGTTTATGGGGTCTAACATCAAATGTAAATATAATTTAAAGTAACCATTATGTATAAAAATATAAAAAAAATGAACAAAGGATAATTAATTATCACGACATAAAATTGGTTCATTCATATAATGAACATATGGATATCCCATATCATGAGAGGGAGATTGAAATAGTTTTTATGTGATTCATAAAATATTGGGGAACCATTATGGTTTACTAGATAGGTGATATAACAGTAAATATGTGATCTATGATTTTTTAGTGAAGAGTATTGTGATCTTGGTGGAATTTTAAAGGAAATGAGAGGGGAGTTCATCAATATGTCTCAAACATAGTTTTGTTACTATGTAAAATAAATTAATCAATATCGTAAACATAATAATGGTTTACCCCATGTTTTATTCCAATAATGTTTTTAATTATTTTATAATAATAATGACCTAACACATTAAAATATTAATTTTGGTGATGCAAAAGTGAGACACGTTCTTAAAGAAATCATTTTTTACTGTGAAAATATAATAAATTATATGAATGATTCATAATGGACATAAAATTATTCATATAACCTCAAAAACATTAATGTGAAAAATAAATTTATTCATTGGTAACATTTATATCATTGAATAAATCACTTTTTGGCCAATATGGCATCATAATATGAATTGTATATTTAAACAATATATAATATTTACACAAAATTCTTTTTATCTCCAAAAATTATTAAAAAATAAAAACTAGATAACTCAAAAATTAGGATTCCAAAAATATTTTTTTCTATCCAAATAGTTATGTAAATATTTTAATTTTCACTTTTAAAACTAGAATTCACATTTATTTAAAAATTTTGGGTTTTTACATAATATTTGTCAATCCTATATAACCATTACATTTGACCTCATAAGAATTTTATTATCATTTATAGTTAGTATTTAATATTTAATAATAATATATAATTAATATATCCATTTATTAAAAAATTATTTAATTAATAGAAAAGTGTGTCTTGGTGAAATATATATATAACTACAACTATAATTTATGTTTTAGTTAGTTAAAAATAGACATTTTAACAAAATAAATATTTAATAATTTATAATGTAACCATAAAAATATTATAATATTTATATTTTAATTAATATATATATTCACACTCCTAAGGTTACACTGTTTTGATAACTTTTATATCTATTTCAACACTAAATAAACATATTTTCTTTTTATTGTGGGAAAAAATATTGAATACAATCACTATTAATGTTGTTCAAAAAATTAATATGATCATATTAAGTAATATTAATTATAAATATTAATATTATGGAATAAATTTTAACAAAATCAATATAAATAGTTTGATAAATTTAATTTAATATAAATCTCACAATGGCGATAGAATGCAATTTTCTGAGAAATGGATTTATCAAAGAAAATTTTATTTTTCTATAACATTTTTACTATTTATGTTAAATATATGAATTTCAATTAATAAATATTGAAATATAATATAAATATTATTTTAAATTATTCCACATTCTCGTTTATATGAATTAATTAAAATAGGTAATGTTTTCGAATTTTTTAAAGTATTCAGGAACATAAATATTTATGCATAAAAATTATTCTTAGTGTAATGTACAGTATAATGATGATTTTAATGTAAAAAAATTGAAATATATATAAAAAATATTTATATAAAATTTAAATTAAAATAAATTGATATTGATAATTTTATCAAAATATATATAAATTTCACATAAAAATGGTATTTCTCAATATTCAGTAAAAAATAATTTTTAAAATAATACTAAAATTCTTCCAGAAGATATTATTGATTAGATGACATCGAAAATGAATATAATTTTATCAAATAAATTTTCTAAATATTCCATAAACTAATTATAATATTTTTCCACAAATATAAATAAACAATTTTTATTAAGAAAACTTATATTAAAAAAAAGATTTTACCAAATTATATTGGGTGATTATTTCTGATGTATTTATCAATAAAATAATGATTATTTGAATATATATATCATAATAACTTTAATCCTACTAATATTATTAAATATAATGGTAGTATTTAAATGGTTATATTTAAATAATCATTTTTTGTTTAACATTGGTGATGAGTATTATACACAGTATCGAAAATAGGTTCTTATTTTTAAAATTAATGGTATTTCATTATTCCCCCATTTTATAAATTTTATCCCCAATATTTAAACATGATATTGGAGAGAATTTTTATAACACATGATAATATATTTATTTAGGAACAATATCATAAAAATGGTTACTAAAACATCCAGTTAAAAAGAAACAATGGAAAGTTTGACGGTCATAATATAACAAGGTTTACAAGTAGGATAAAATAATTCTGAAGTGAAAACATTGATATTAAAATGAAAAATTATAATAAAATAAGTAATACGGTGTGAAAGAGAAGAATTTCAAGATAAATTCAATGGAAAATAATCAAAAATTATACGATGGGTAAAAGAAAATATATTCATCCAAAACTATCATATTATAAAAACACATTTTATTTATGATCCTATTCTATGAGATAAGGAATTATTATACCATAGAGACTATAGAAATAAATAAATAAAAACTACTGAAATGTATAATTTCACCCATTATTAATTTATTCTACAATATAATCTTTTCTTCAAATGATGAATAGTCAAGATGAATTTTTTAAGCTTGATGCTCTAAAATAATCTTCTATTGGATCACATAATCCACCAATGAATAACAACATATTACTCTTCTATGTACTAAATCCAAAATTTTAAGAATATGGTTGAATAATAATGAATAAACACCTTGGTACATTAACATAAAATATTTAACAAATAATTATAATTTTTAACAATTTTCAATCCATATATAAATACCCACACATCCCTAGAAAAAATAATAACCAAAACATTAAAAAATGTTTTAAGCTCTTGGGTTCTCTCATACAATTCATCGTAAACATCTAAAAAAATAATATAACTAATCTAAAATCTTATTAATGGTTATTTTTATATTATCACAATAAAACATTTCTAAAAATACCATTGATCACCACAAAATCAAATATATTTGATATTTTAAGATGTTTCAAAAAATAACCTCAATCATAATAAATTTCAATCACATAAATCATCAGTAAATAAATCCATGATTTTAAACATAATTTTAACATTATAAATATTATCCCAAGACACTTTTGTTTATCCCCATGTCAAACAGACATTAAGGGTTATTAAAAACCTTATCACTAATTCACATTTATAAGTTATTGATACCATTGAACTTAATTTTGAAATCTATTAGTAAAAAATACCGTGGAAAAATATATTTATGTTTCATTATTCCTATATCAACAATTTAATATATATACAAATTATATGATATAAAACTACAATACCAATACATAATATATTTAATCCTTACTTTTCAAAAATTCCCATGTTATAGGTCCTCCTTTTGTCTGTGATTTGATAGTAGGATTAGGGAATTAACTCAGATATATCCCATATGCTGCACACATAATACAATGAACAACAGAAGGGTTATATATGTTGTATTATATTCAATTTTATATTATTATTTTTTAAAATCCCAACTAACAAATTTATTCCATATTTTTTTACACTTAATACACCTCTGAGTTGTTTTATATAATTTCCCTTGTTGCAGCATTTCATATTTTTGAAAAATATGAAATTGAATATTCATCCATTAATCTTATTTATTTTTAAAACTTATTTAAGATTTATTCTTCCCCTTCATTAATTTTAATGGATATCTAAAAATTGTAATATATTATTTTTTATTTTCTAATATATGTATTAGACTAATAATAAGATTTTGTACTTGAGATCCCATCATGTGTTGTATATCATTTAGTAAATACCTAAATTTATCATCACATTGGATGTTGTCTTCGTTAGTCTTGATTCCATAAAATAAATATAAAAAATGTAATTTTAGTGATGAATATGTTAAAAAAATTAAAAAAGGATAAAAATATATTAAAATTATTTGGATAACATATAAATAATATTAATTTTCATAATATATGAATTTCGTGGATTAAATATTAGTTATCTATGATCATCATCCTACAATATACTGTTATGTGAGTTCATATTCTATTTATAATGGCTCTATATGAGACTGTAAATTTACAAAATAATATCCCTTAGCGGTGTCAAAGCAGGTCAACATTAAGGCACGTTGTTATAACATAGAAACTTATTGAGTATAGATCTATAATTTGTTATTGGGTATTAACAATAGATACATATATGTTATTGCCATATCGAAATATATTATAAAGATAGGGATCTAATTTATTAAAAAAACAATATATATATATATATATATTAAAAAAAATTAGTGTTGTTTTCCCATTTTAACTCTCATCCCTAAGCCTTTTTCTATAAATTTATAATAGAAATACCAAAAATAAAAAGTCTTTACTTTTGTACAAACAATGACATCATGAATAACTATTTCATATCAATTCATGACTTACTATTAAAAAATACACTAAATAAAACCTAGATGATTGACCAGTATAGTGTAATTTTTAATATGAACCATATCATAATATATTGAACATGTGATACAACATCATTGTTGAAATAATCCTTAACCGGATCTTAACAATCGTCAGTCCTCTAAAACTACTTGGGATAACCTAGGGAGACACCTAAAAAATGGGTGAGCTATAAAACCTAGTAATTTAATATTAATAAATTATAAAATGAAAAAAATTAAATTTTATACAATATTAATTTAAATGGAACATAAATGGGGTAAGAGTCATAATCTTGAACAATAAGGCATGATATAATGTGTTAATATAAAGACAACCATGGAAATGTTTAATCAACTTAAAAAATGAAAATATATATGTAATTAAAGGATAAACACCTAGAAAACAGAACATAATGTGACTAGTATTACCTATAAAGCACCATACATGGAATCTCACAAGACTGAAAAATTACCCAATTCATTAGAGCACTCTATAGGTGAACCCATCATAACAATATCATTTAAATGCATAAGTGTTCCACATAAATCATATTACATGACATCATAATTTACAACATATAATTCCATGATAAAGTAGTGTAGAATAAATACATGTATTTACACAACAATACAAGTATATGCATATCTAGATTAATTCCCATGAGCGGAAGCAACGATGGTATTGAAAAAAAATAGTCTGTATGGTTAAATTGTAATAAAATTTTAGTAGCACAATGAAGTTACAAATATATTCATAAAAATGATTAATTATAGGGAATGGTGTCAATATTTATTTGGATATAAAATATAAATTAATTACTTTGTGTAAAAAAATAACATAACATCATTAATTTGAAATAGAAGGTATAAAATGAAGATTATTCATGAATACCTTAGATAAGGCTAGGATTTAGCAAATTACTGACTGGATAAAACTATAGTGAGTGTAGATTAATGACATCCAATTTATAAGACATAAATTGGACGTTATAGGTGTATTTATAAGATTATTAATACATAACAAATTAGGACTCTAAAGGGTTAACATAATGAATGACCTTGGAATCAAAATAAGATGAGAGGTCCCTCATAATAGTTAAGTAAAATCACAAGACGATTTCAGAAGAATAAATGTTGTACATAATGGATCTTGGGAGGTATTAAGGATATTGAATTACATATAACATCTTGTTGAAAAAATGGGATGTATGAGGGATTTAGACAATAATTTATGAACAATAAATAATTGAAATTAAGTGGAATAACATAAATATGCAGTTGAATAAAAAGAAGATAGGTAGATATATTACCTTAATTGAATGATTCAAAAAGCTTATGTGGATATTATTGAGATAATGGGTGGTACTTTGGGGGAATATATAGATAATAATGAATCATAATGACCTGCATAATGTAATTTTAGGAACAAATAAGGTGATCATGGGTGCTCTCATCTATGAAATGAAAGGGGAGACATTTATTATTTCACAAACAATGTTTTTGGACTCTTTAAAATAAAAAACAAAAAACAAAAAACATTCCATTATTGTAGTACCATATATTTTTAAAATATATATTTTTCATTATTTTATTATTCAAATGTACGAATACATTAAAATATAAAACTTGGTGATGTGGAAGTGTGCCATATTCTAAATTGAATGAATTTTTATCCGTAATATACAATATATATTTCGTTTGACTCATAATGTCTTTATAAAATTAATAACATAATGTAAAAAACACATTATGTTAATTTTTAAGAATATATTTGGTCATTTATTACTTTTATTGAATTAATTAAATCATTTATGGGTCATTTTGATGTCATATTGCACATCCTAAGTTTATACCACATTTAATTTTTATAGAAAAATTAACATATCTCATTGAATTGTGGAAAATACACCATCTAATAATTAGAATGTTATTGTTAAACATCTAATAAATTTTTTACTGAAAAAATTATAAATATTTGAATTTCCACATTTTAAATATTAGTTGGCCTTTATTGAGAAAGGATGGTTTTTTAATAATTTTTTTTGATCCCTTATAACAATTACATTTGAATTCACAATAATTTTATTATATTTTATCATTAATATAGACTATTTATTAATAATACTTAATGAAATTATTTTTTATTTCAAGCACTTCTGAATTAATAAAAAGAGTTCCTTTAATAAAACAATATGTTACCCCGATTGTGAAATATATTTTAAAGCATCAAAACACACTTCTTTATCAAAATCATTATTTAATAGTTTTTAATGAAAAATAATATACAATTATTATTAATTGAAAACAATATATAAATATCTATACCCTTAGGGTAACTTTTTTTCTTGCCCTCATTAAATCATTATTACCCTTAATTAACATAATTTCCTTTTACTTTGTATAACCAAATATAAAATTAATATTTTTAAAATATTTTGATGACTATTTTATATATTATTAATTATTTTGATTACAAATATCTAATAAATTTGGTAAAAATATATTAGTTTTGGTTGAATAATTTAATCTAATGTAATACTGATAAGTGTGTTGGAGATCACTTTTCATAACAATTATTTTTTCATGGAAAAAAATGATTTCACGGAAACTATATAAATTTTATATTTATTATATGATTTTAAAATCATAATGATAGAAATATCATATATAATTTTAAATTAAATAATTCTTTGTTGGGTTAATTTTAATTGTATAATATAGATAACCATTACTCATTTTAAAATGTTTTCAAAAAAGAAATATTTAAGGTGACAAATAAATATTATTATGAATTCCATTATATAGATGGTTTAAATGTAGTTAATTGAATTTAATATTAATAATGAATAATAATTTTACATTTAAATACAATTATTTTATTTTAATTCTATAAAAAAATGAAAATAATACATGGTAATGATAACTTTAACTATTCATTAAATAATTAGTATTTTTCTATAAATCACATTATTTCACCCAAAGATAATGTTAATATAATTATATAAAACATCAAAATAAATTCATTAAATAAATTTTCAAAATTTTCTAGAAAATATATATAGTATTTGTTAATAAAAATAAATAAGAGACATTTTTTTAGATTGCGTATTTTTTGGAATAAAATGACATTTACAGAAAAAATAATTGAGCGGTTATTTACTAATTGTTTATCAACACATTTATGAAGAGTGGGACACATATATATTATATAAAGAATTTAATCCTCCTCATACCCTTTAATTTAACATAAGGGGTAAAATTGTCACATTTAAATCATAATTGTTTGTTTGAGTTTAGTGTTGTGTATCACTAATGCTATCAAACATATTTCTCACATTTAAAAGGTTGAGGCATTACGAAAATATGTATAAATTTATTAGGGGATTACATTTGTCCTATAATCCTTAAATCAATCATTTATACATATATGTAAACAATATTTTTATGTCAATTACTCAAATAATATTTAGGTATAATATTTTAGGTTTTTTGGTGGTAATCCATTTTCACTAATAATTTTACTTTTAACACCAATTAAATTTACATAATTACTAAATTTGGAGAAAATAATTTGAAATATGATATTCATTTTGAAATATAAAATTTATATATTTAGTAAAACTAAATTGTAATAAAAATATTTTCAAAGCACGAAACATTGTTTTTCTAAAAAACAATAAATAACAAGAATTATGTGTTGGGTAAAATTACGTATATCACTTATATTGACGATACTAATAGGTATATTAAAATGAAATAAAACATTATTTTTATTTCAAATAAAATCAAATGATATTTTTTTGAAAATGATTTTTAATAAAAAATTAATTAAATATTTTTTATTAGAAAATTATACACGAGTCCTTCAAGTGATACTAGTGGTTTTTCCATATTCATCTTAGTATTATTAAATTTTATTATCTTACATATTAAACAATCCTTTGACCAGTTAGAAGGTTAATAATCTTTTAGGTTATTCATATATAATTATAGTATTATTGTATTAGTAAAAAATGTAATTTTATTTATTCATCTAAATCTCAGATGTTTATAAAATTAAAAAATATATATCATATGATATTATAATTAATATATTAAAAATAATATTTTCATTGTAAAAAATTTTTATTGAATAAATTATTATTTTAAGTTAAAAAAAACATTATCAAAAAACATCAATTGTTTAAAATATTTTGTTTTAATTTATTATATGTTATTTATATTATTTCATATCAATTTCCTATTTTAAATTATATTATTATATTTTTATCTAAAATCATGTTTTAAAAATGGAAGATTTAATTTAATCGAATAAAATGTAAAACACATAAAATTTGTATTTTTAAAAATGGTTATATTTGTTATATATTTTTATTAGCCCAATACAAATAAAATTATTTATTTATAATCAAAATTATAAATTTATTATACTATTCAGATTACCATAATTATTTAAATTTAATTGATTCATCATATCGTATAATAATATATTAATAATAATATGGAAATAATATGTATATATATATTTCCATAAAGATAAATTTATAACATGTTACTTTAGTTTAATCATTAGTTATATTATTAAAAATTTATTTCTAAAAATAAATATGATCGCTGTACGTATTATTTCATATATATTCAATGACCATAAACTTAGTTTCCATATTGAATATTGGAATATTTATTGAGACTACATGTAATTAATATATATAGAGGATGTTAAATCATGAAATTCATTCTAAAATCTGAGGTCATGCCCCGTATTTCCATTGCTATCATTTTATATCTCTCAATATTAATTTTTAATAATTGCTTCATTCCTCATTATTTCTTTTTTCTTTTGGGTATTGATGATCTACATAGGTGACTATGATTTTGGAGATCTCCTTGTGTTTATAAAAATATTCTTTGAAATTTTTTGTTGGATTATAATTTATGCACTTATAATGGATTTAATAATCCATGGAAATTAATAATTGGTTTCATATAATTTGGTTATAATAATATTAATATTATTTAATAATAAATTTTTAGTTTAATATATTTATTTTTTTCTTAAAAAACAATCTATTAAACTATCATTGGTCAAATTTAGAAAATTATTTTTAATTAGAAACAAATTATTTATGGAATGAATCTATTTCCTAAAAATTGACGCATTTCCATAAATAAATATTTAATTTCATCCTTTTATATTCTATATGTGATTTTATTTGTTATAAAATTTTGGAAATATCGACAAATTCATTTTTTTTGATGAGTGCATTCTGATGTAATGAATGAAAATTATTTTCATCCCTTGGGATTTTATGATTGGATGAATGAAAGCTTCTCCATGACACTACTATACATTGATGATGATATCTGAGGTCATATATCACCCTATAAAAGATTTTTAATGAATGTATATTTCATGATATTGTGAATCATAGAAATAATTGGATTTTTATTGTGACCTAAAACATGAAAATACTCAATCTTTTTTAAAATTTAAATGATGTACATGCATTGGTTTTTTGATATCATAAATGGTGGACATAAATGGATTGTTTGAAAAAAATATTTTTATTAGGATTATGATTTTTCCATCATTCATTATTATAATATTAATTAATGAAATGATATATTTATATTTAATATTCATGTGATAATGATCAACGAATAATGTTTATTATATCCCAATAGCATCCAATCATATTTGTTTCTTCATTTGAGATTAAATTTCCATCCATCATGATATTAAGGGAAAGGTTATTCATCCATATTATTTTTAATAATTTATTTCTCCTCTTATAATATTTTCATTTATTATTATTATTATATATACCTTGATGAAAATTTTCTATTATTTTCATCACCTAGAGATAGAGCATAGACCTTAATTGTTTCTATCAATAAATAAAATTTCATAAAATGATATATTTAGTATAAAGATTTATATAGAGATAAATCATGTCTTATATTAAAGACAAAAAATTAAAAAATTAAAATATTATAGAAATTAAATTTTAAAAACATTTAAATTAAAGATAATCCTAGAAGACAAAAAAAAATTAACTCTTGGTATTATATTATTATTTTATAATTCCAAAGTTTAATTATTAAAATATGTATTTTTTTATCTTGGTGTGTATGACTTGGTAACAAAGACAGTTTTAAAGAAACAATTTTTAATCATCGAACCATGTAGTGTGGTTTTAGGATGACTCATTTCATATTATATAAAATTTAAATTATATTTGAGTATTATTCTAATTATTTATTGGCATTATGATTTTAGAATAATATTAAATCAGTATGGATGTGTTGGTATATTGGAAAAAAATAAAAATTTTGAAAAAAAATAATTTACAAGGTTTATTAATATAAATTTAATCCCTTCATGGATACATTAATGTGGAAACATATATGGTTTTGATACCCATAGTATTATCAACCTAAAAAATTGTGATTGATTAAAAAATATACCTTTACATGGTTCATGATGACTAGGCATAAGACAAAACCCCTATAATGAAAATAATTTGGGATATTATTTTTGGTTTCTCATTTTTTATTTTTTATATATTATAAATGATTTTAAAACATCATGATTGTATGGTTAAATAATGGAATATAACATGAACATTGAATATCCTAGATTAAAACAAATAACCTTATGAGTATGGGTACATATTTCACTGGATTGCTTTTGTATTTAGTTACTATTTTATTTATTAAATAGTGTTATCCTTATTTTTTATTCATTTTTGAAATGTTATGATCAATGAAAAACTTGGTTAACATTGGTTGTTATGGAAAATATGATGATTATGTCAACAAATAACATAATACGACTAAATATGGTGTGATTACTCTTGTAGATATGAATAATTAACTATCTATTGTTATGATTGAAACCGGATGATTTTGGAAAAATCATAATTAAGTGGATGATGGAGTTTCATTGATTTTATGGTGATAAAAATGATGAAGGAAAAAATATTTGTTTTCATTCATGTCAACAAATTGTCGATATAAAATAGGGGAATGATTCAAAATTTTTGGAAAATGTTATACATGTGGTGTTGGAGGGATTTGAGAATCAATATATTGAGTAAAATGGAACATTTCATTTAAATACATAGAATTAAAAAAATTTATTCCTAAGAATATAATATCAGTTCTATGTTTTATATGTCATGTATTTGGACATTATGGAATCAAATGCATCAATATAGTGTATTAATATGAAAACAGAAAACAAAACCTCCTAAACCATGGAAATTGGGAAAAACCAATTAATGTAATAATATTAATGTTGATAATGATAATAATATTGTTTTACTGGTTATTAATAATAGATCACTATATGTATTACGTCATGTAGTTTTGCATCAACTGTTATTTATTGAATTAAAAGTTCAAAACACTGAGGTATAATCATTATATCCTTGTGAATGATCATCCTGAAATGTTTATGTGATTAGAATGCACCCATTTCTTATAATTCTTAAATTAGAAAAATTTGATATGAAAAATGAAACTATTTTCTTATCTTAACATAGACACTATATTAATTAAAAAATAGGGAAATAAAATTTATATCCAAATAATGGTAATATATTAGTGCAATGATAACTATGAGATCTCATGGTAAACTAATTATACTATAGGAGTAATGATAACATTTCATGATTAATGTTTATATCAAATTATTAGAGGAAAATATATGGGGATTCACTTATTCGAAGGGAATTTGATATATTTCATTTGTTTTATAGTAATTATTTCTATATATATCATATGATCAACCACCATTATCAATTTTACTAAGTAATAGAAAATTAAAATCATTATTATTTTTTTTATATAAAAGGTAGAATTTTATTTCAATGGTTTATATTATAAATAATCTACCATTAAATTAAATAATAAGAGTATTCTCTTCACTTACATGAAAACTGAGATAATATGAAATTATGATATATAAATTTTAAATAATTTTAATTGGACACAAACATAGCTATTAAATCAGTGGGTACAAGTTATAGTATCACCACAATGACAAGTATACATGAATGAGAATCGATTTCGTCAAGTAGAATGGGTGTTCCTGCCCAAAATTTGAAAAGGGACCACATCACATTTGATTTCATTACAGCACACCCAATTAAAACTCCAAATATTTTGGTATGGGTGAAATAGAATATCATATAAGAAAATTCATTTGGAACTATCCACAATATCTATGGAAACTAAACCACCACAGGTGACTACCACTAGAGCATATATTTTTCTTTTTTGATATTTAAAAACGATTTGTTGTTTTTTAAGATAAACATTGGATGATATAAACTTATATTTATCAATTTAATACATTATTAAAATATGAACCTAAATACATACATTTTTATAATTTTAATTTAAAAATAAATATCCATTTTTTATATTAATACATTGATAAATGCCGATTTAAATTCCTAAAATGCTATATGATAATTTTATTTTAATAATTTTATTTTTTAATTGGGTTTTAAGAGATTTATTTAAATAAAATAGATATATCATCTATAAAATATATTATTTTTATAAATAACTTATT
Organism: Viscum album; assembly: GCA_963277665.1. Lineage (NCBI taxonomy): Eukaryota > Viridiplantae > Streptophyta > Magnoliopsida > Santalales > Viscaceae > Viscum > Viscum album. Next base: position 406,067,061 of record OY728144.1, on the reverse strand, counting down.
AACCAAAATATAATTTTTAATTTAATAGAAATATGAATAAATACAAAATAAATTTTAAAAATGGTTTATTATGTTGAAACTTATTATCATTAAATCTTTATTTTTTTATTTAAAATATAAATTCTATAACTATATTATTATTACATAACCAATGAATCATAATTGTTGGATATTTAATAAAAATTAAGTAATAATATGAGATTCTAATAATTTTATTGAATAATTGAATCATTTGAATGTAGGGAAAAATTACAGATTTTTGATAGAATCATGAATTTTATGAAATTATCCTATTAAAATTACAACATAATAGTTAATGAATATTAATTTTTCAATTAATTATATATTTATAAATTAGAAAAAATTATTTTAGTTTTCTATTTTGAATATTATTTAAACAATGTTTAACAATTTTTAAACATATATAATATTTAAATCTAAAAACTATATTAATCACTTGTATTAAAATTTATATTTCATCAGCTGTATAAAGTAAATATTAAAAAAATGTAATTATTTGTTTTAACAAAAATTTCTATAATTTTTAATCTGTTAACTTACATTTAGTTATAAAATTATGATTAATTTGGATATGGTTAATAACAATGATAATGATAAAAATGTTATTATTAAAGTAATTTTTTACGAATAATATCAAATTATTATGTAATAAATAATATTTTTAAATCTTAAAGACTATTATTGATATATTTATTGAAAATTTATAATCAATATATAACAACATTATTTTTTATTTCATTTTATACATTATTCAGAAAACATAATTATTCAATAAATTTTTTTTCTACAATACGTTATTTATAAAGTATTGAATTTTTGTATTTAAAAGATAAATTTCTATTAATATAAAAAATTAATTTAAAATAAATAATCAATTTAATATTATAAAATAACTATATTGTATGAGGGGTTGAATATTATTTATAATAAAATATAAAATACATTGTTTAAAACTATTTTTAAGAGTCAACACAAAATAATATAATTTAAAAAACATATCGTAGAAGACTAAAAATATATTTTATAAAATGTATTAGAAGTATTTAAAAGGATTTATAAATTTATCTGACATAACACATCACTATTTTTTATTATTTGATACATTAATCATTGGATAGTGTTATTCATTCATCAAAAAAATGGTATTTAAAGAATTGTTATTTTCATCACATATTAAAGTTGATCAATAATCAAAATTTTACCTCCCATTAAATAGAATAATATTGAAGAATGAACTACCATATTCCATTTTAAAACTCTCCAATCACTTCATTTCTTCATTATAATTTAAAAATTAAAAAGGTAATTATCATTTAGGTGTTACCCAACAGAGACCATCCCAATGGGTAGATTAGATCTCAACCGAGCATTCCTTCTTATTTTCTTCCACTACCAACAGAAACATTGTCACGACCCATCCCTCAGTGCTCGTGTCGTGACTACCCCCATCCCTTTATCCACATTCCTGGGGCTGGAGACTAGCACCGGAAAGGTGTAACCCTAATATGAGAAGTCATTGCATTTTTAACCTGTATAGATACACAGTCCATGAACACAATAAGAAGCAACCATGAAGTAAATTGTTGTACTAAAGTGTGTTGAATGTAAATGATCCAGAATACAAGCCCAACTGATATGATAAAAGTACAATAAAAAAGTAAAAATACAGCTAAAATGTACAAAACATCTCCCGGATCGTCCACCAAGGATCCTACATGAAGGGTAGTTATAGTAGAAGAACAGAAGTCTATGCATCACGTCACGGAAAAAGGTCCACCTCTATTCACCGTCCATTCCTGGATCCCTCAACCTCAATCAATAGTGTCCATCTTCTACAAAAGTCACAACAATGTGTGGGTATATCCCATGCTAGGGTGAGTGTAACGATACTCAGTAGAGACCCCCAGATCTACGTAGGTATCCTAGAGTTCAACAAAGGAAAAACCACAAAGAAAGACCACAAAATCAAAGCATGAAGCATTAGACATCAACTATACTTAGATATATTCCCATACATATACCTATGTTGTTATGATATACTTATCTCATAATTGAAGAAAGAATTCCATATTGATAAGACCACAATGGTAGATGTACGACACATATAACACAATGAAAATAAAAGTACCACATATATAAAACAACAAAGATAGAAGTACCTCACAGGTAACACCTGGAAGATAAAAGTACCACACATGTAACACCACGAAGATAGGATTACTACACAGGTAACTCCACAAAGATGGAAGTATCACACATGTAGCATCACGACGATAAAAGTACCAAAAAGGTTAAACCACGAAGATAGATGTACCCAACAGGTAACTAAATGAAGATAGAAGTACCACACAGGTAACACCATGATGATAAAAGTACCACACAGGTAACACCATGATGTCAGATGTAAAACACAGGTAACAACACAAATAGAGAAGTACCACACATGTAAAACCATGAAGACATAAGTACCTCATAGGTAACACCACAAAGATAGAATATCCACACAAGTAAAACCATGAATATAGATTTACCGCACATGTAATGTCACAAAGATAGAAGTACCTCATAGGTGACAACATGAAGATCTAAATTCCACACATGTAACATCACGAAGGTAGATGTACCACAAAGGTAAAAGTCATAGCTCACAATTTGGTATAACTTATGTACAGAATTACAGATGATTAATTATATGGAATGATCATCTTATTCTGTTATGTAGCACTACATCTGACCCGCACATGATCGATAAGTAACTAACCCCCACTGAACCACACTAGAACTGAAATATAAAGGATCAATAGATAAATATTCCTCATTGGACCTTATAGAATCTGAACCACATAGTATAAGTATGCGCGGAACCACACATGATTTATTAGAACTTACCCACGCAGGTTTTGACCCCACACGATCAGTATGCGCTGACCCATATAGTATTGTTGAGCGCACACCCACACAGTATTTCTAAGCATTGAAACACATAGGAATTTACACAAACATGATCGATATGTGCTAACCCACATAGCATCTCTGAACACTAACCCACACAGGATTGGATAGATGATCACCTACACAGGATCACATTTCATTTTCAATTTACAGCCATCCACGGGATTCCTCACACTATGTGCGCTCAAGTTCTATAAAATCTGTCTCTTGAGATATTGGTCATACCTAGACCTTGAGTATGTTCCATTAAGAATTCCCCCAATGTACCGTCATGTCATAATGGTTCCAACGTGACTGACGGTGCATCAATCGGACGCTCAGTCTGTGAGTTATAAGCATTTTAGTTCCGAGGAACCAGTTGGATTTGGGATAGATCTAACCCAGTCATACTCTAACTATCTCCAAAACCCAATTAGAGTATAATAAAAGGACTGTCTCAATCCAAATATCTCAATGCCTCATTTGTTTCATCAAACAGATGAGCGATTCTCAAGATATGACCCTTTATGTGTTTCTGGGTCCGGTTGGGCCTAGGTCCGGTCCGACCCGGTGGGACCGACCCAACAGACACAATCTAAGAAGGGTCGAGGTTCAGCCTAGCTAGAAATGGGGTGATGAAAAATAGGCAACTTTCACGGGCGTCCATTCACACAATGGGTGGCCCTGAAGGTACGCGGCCCGTGGTCCGCCCAAACCAGCAGGGGGGGGGGGGGTTCCCCGGTATCCCGAACAAACCAACGGCTGTTTGGTTTTGTGAAACAATGGTGTCAAGTGGGAATCACCTGGTCACCGCAGAACCCACGCAGCTGGCTCTTCCTCAACAATGGCTTCGACAATGGCCTCTTTCCCATAGGCGCCACACTTGTCATACCTCCCTCTACTTCAGCAGCCGACCGATGTGTCAGATGCCTTCTCTGACTATCATGTCTAATGAGCCACATCCCCTTGCTCACCATCGGCGCACAACCTCACACTGCACCTCCTCTTGGCTGATTGGTCATAGCCACTATGTTGACCACTGTGACATAGTGTCTCAGCCTCCTCCTGCGGCACATGTCATCGGGCCGCCTCTTTCGTAGTTAGTCGGTGTCACCGCTCCGACGGTATTCCACAGAGGTGAATGTGTAGAAATGTAGTGTATCTTGCCCTTCACTATTCATCTCGAGCAGATATTGCCCAGAACCCTCCCCCATAGTTGCGCCCTCGACATGCTCCGAAAGAGGCCCACGTTGCTTTTGGCCCCCCACCACAGCAGGTTACTCTCACCAGCGCCCCTCCCTACACTGGCCGCACAGCACCATCCGACAATGAGGAATCATGTCGCCCACTCTTCATCGGCCAACTAGCATCTAATCGGTCCTCTAACGGCACACCAACCCTCCGATAAGCCAGTGTAACTAAACCCCCCCTGTATGGTTGTTTTATTCCCACTCTGGATGCCTACGACACTAACCATAACCCCCGGTGTATCTAGTTTAGTGTGCACCATCCCTGACCCATGACCTATGATGAGCTGCTCTTTGATGGCGTCACCCCTTGCCAGCATCTCCCCCTTGTCGGTGCCCTCTCCCTCTAGAGACAGTCTGGCCCATCGGTAAGGGTTCGTGGCAAGTATGATCCTTGAAGACGATTTAATATTTTATAAAATCCTATGTATTGGGGTTCAATGTTGATTGCGCCGGGTTTAATTATCCTTCTAGAGCATACTATTGAGGTGTGAATGTGATTGCGCATCGGTCTCAGCCGTGCGTTGCCACTTCGCCTTGAGTTGAGGTATGATCCCCGTTGTGTGTTACCTATAAATTTATTATTTCAGTATATTGTTATTTTATCACAACCCTTAGTCATTACTCAATGTTTTGGTATATTCTTTATAGTCAATAATAGTGGTATGTTGTGCTTGGGTTCTGTTGCTTTGATCTTTTGGCATAAATTGTTAAGTACCACAAACCCTTTTTATTTAATATTTTTCTCATTGGTTTTGAAAGTTATTGGTAATTATTTTTCTTAAAACGTGTTTTGGTTTATATGTATAAATGTGAAGATGAACTTGGTAATTGAACTTCCTCAAGTGGACCTTTGGTTTATAGTTTCTATGTCGACGTGTTTATATCTACAAAATGGTTTTTTAGCATGTGACGTATTTTTATTTGATTGTGCAATTAGTTTTTTCGACTGTGAACATCGTGTGATTTATGTTTCAGTATATTGGGGATCTGTGGTTGATCATAAAATAGGTTTTGATGGGGTTTTTTGGGAGTGTAAAGGTGGGGGATACATTTTTTAATTTGTTTTATAAAATTTAAAGTGGTTTAGTAAATAGTGTGGATGGCGTGATTTGTTCTTTGAACACGTGTACTTATGGTTCTTTCACATTGTTTATTCCTTTGGATTATTTTATGTCCATGTTTTTGTAATTATAATTATTCTTCATTTGTTGTAGCGCGTTTTCAAGGTAACCCCATGATATTGTAGTGATCAGCCTGTGCTTGATTGTATGTATGCACGAGGTGTGTCATGTCATTGTGTTTGGACAGTAAGCCGAGGTCGGACACCCAATACACTCGCCGTTAAATATATAATTTATTGATAGCATAATATTTTATTAATTTTAATAAATGGGATATAATTTAGGGTGATTAAATTTTAAATTATTATTTGGTGTAAAAAGTGTTGTTTATTTTATACACGACACATGAATTTTTTTATAATGAACAGACTCCCAATGGTGAAAGAATGCCAGTATGGCCGTTAAACATAATTCAAACAATTTCAAATCTAGTTCTAGTTTATTGATAAATGATATCTTTTGAAGCGTGAACAAGTGTTTTGGTTTTCTTGAGAAATGATTATTTTCTTATAGATTGGTCAAAGGCCAGTTTGGAACTTTAATAAAATAAATTATTTTGGAAAACTCTCTTTGGGGTGAGTCAGGGGTGATATTTGGTGTACCTTGATAGAAATAGTTGTGTGTAATGTATGTGCTACTTGAATGACTTTTTTGACTCAACACTTACCTTTTTATTATACATGCTGACTTGGGAACCTGGATAAATAAGTTAATTTTATGAGAATGATTGCCCCACTTGTTTAGATTACGCACATGCTAGTGGGCCTTAGTATGGATTATACTTTGATAGGGGACTGGACCCCTCTGTTAGGCCATGTGGGGAAACACTGGGGATTAGGGATTTATGATGTCAACGAGAGTAGGTATGCCATCAAGATGAGTCTCATGTATGGTATGTTCTGGATTGTTCACAAGCTCTTAGGTTCGACCCATGTTTTCATCAGTGTTTATTTTTACATGGAGGACAATTGAGATGTCTAAATCAGTTTCTGGCCCCTGTGTGCCACTTCATTTCCATTTTCCTTTGTGGGTGTTGTTTGTTGTGTGTGGTTTTCCGTTTGACTAACAACTGAAATTTGAATTTCTAAATTGTTTGCAGATATGATAAAAAATGCAATGAACATGTTCCTTTCAATCATTGAACTTGTTTTTAAATTAAAAAAGTAAATGGACTATTATTTGTCTTAGAAATGGATGTGCGTGTGTCTAAGCCCATATTTTGTATAATTTAGTTCAAACCTAGAATTTGTAAATTTCTTTATTTAATGGTAGTCGTTGGGAATAGTTTGTTGAGAATACCTACTGAGTTTTAATACTCACACATATTTTGTTTTCCTGTTTTTAGTTTTGGTTGAAAATTTAACATGAGCTTGCTCGCTATGGGAGAGAGTTAGTTATGGACTTGTGAGTGTCTCTCAGAGTCGTGAGGAGTTTTGATTGTGGTTAGGTTAGTTTTTTGTTGATGATTGTTCTTCCTTTTTCATGTCATTTATTTTCCTTGCATTATTCTACTTTTTCAACTGCATTAGTTGACATTCATTTATGGGACAAGTCGTTCAATCTTTTTTTTATACCTGACACTAGTTTCTAGCACGTGGGGATTTGGAACACCCAACAGGACATTCCGCGGGCCGGCTCGGTTGACCCGTTCAGGGTTGTCCCCAGTTGGTTCATGACAGGGGGACCTTTTATTGGTGATAAAGTTGTTTAACATATATAATTTAGTTATTTAATCTCACAGTTCACATTCATGTTACTAAATAAATGATGTTAGACTAAATAGGTACATATAAATTTTTCTTAATCTATATTTTTCAATAAAACATGAGAAATTATGAATTAGTAAATACCAGATGATATCTAGGAAAAACTATGTTGGAATTGTGATTCCCATTATGATCATGTTACCCATTTATCATGTAGTCTTGACTATAAATAGTGTATATGGAACTAAATCACACTAATTATAGATGAATTTTTTCTGGGGAGTCAAATATCTCTTTTATATTACATTCTCTTACAAAATAACATGAATATGAGGAAACATTCTATATGTGTCAATTTAATTTCTTTTTTTTTTCAATATCTCATCATGAAAATAATGTAGAACTAACTACTTGATGTATATTGTATCATGTATCATGTATAGAGAGTTCATACACAATAGCATATATACTAAAATCATTTGGAATAGGTGTTTATTCATGGGTAATTTCAACTCATGGAATAGAAAATTTTGCAAGCTCCAGAACAAATCATTGAAATTTTAGTTTACGAGACGGTTATAAATCTATAATATAGATCACAATAATAGTATCAATTATATATGTATTTAAATATATAAAAAAATATTTTAGTACATTATCTGGAATGAAAATTAGGTATTAAAATTTAATATTTTTAAATACCAAACGATTATAAAAACACAACATCCCTTAGAATTAGTAATGGAATTTCATATCACATTGATATTCTAGTGTAAAGGATCAATCTGGAAATTCACATTACACATATTTTATCCTAAAAATATATTGGAATGAAATTTGGGAGGTGTATTCAACCAACTACATTAACACCCACCTCCATTATCAATTTAAAGGACTCTTAAACCGTTGAATATGTCACTAGGTTTTAGTCATCACTATATTACTAGTTAATATATTTCTTGTAGAGATGATGAACCCTTTACGAGAACATGGACAATTCATCCCAACAAAAAATTAAATAAAATGATAATTGGAACTACCTTTATAAAGATGTCAACGAAATTGAAATACAGTAGTATGATAATATGAATAAAATAAGGAACTTCAAACATAATTTTTATATCGTTATTACTAAATTGATTTTTTTATATTTTTTTATTCTCATTAATATTAATTGAATTTTCTATATGTAACTTAAAATTAATTTATACGATATAAAAAATTCTAAGTTGTTAACATAAATATTATTTACTTACTAATTAACACATTAAATGATTATGATGAATCAAAAATAAACTATTACAAATGAAACTAATTGATATAAAATAATAATGTGGTCAGATCATGTGATTCTTAATATATGTTTTATCTTCCAGACGATTAATACACCATTGCGTCTTGGGGAATAACTTCATGAACTATGGTGAGTTAAAATTTTTGTACTCCAACATTACTCAAATGTAAAACTTTTGTTAGTTTCAAAAGGATTAATAATTTTAACCAAACCCAATGACAAGGGAATTTTGTCATTTAAATATTATTTTCTACACATATGGATGAGGAGACCAAATGGATTTGTTATAGGTTTTTTTGGAGTTGGTGGACTATAACCAACTACTTTGTACTTTATTCATTAATAAAAGCCTATCACATCTTGATTGTTCTTCTGTGTGACAATGCATGTGATAATGTCCTAAGGACATCTGTTGCATTAATGGGTCATAGCAGATCCCTGCTATGATGAGAACCCGGAAGTGCCATAAAACTGTTATTGAATATATGATCTATGGACGGTTGATATTATTTAAGGGACACAAATAATACAGGTCATTAGGGGTGAGAACTCATCAAATGTTGAGGCACCTTCTCATGGTGTGCACCCTTGGTAATATCTGGGAGGATATTATGAGAATGAGACCCGCCAGTAGGAAATCCAAATTTCATAGTGTCATTGGATGTTCCTATCTGCAGACGTTCATATTGGTACTTAGACTTTAAGATTATTATTAATGGGTATTACAACTCGCACACTTAGATGTATTGACGAAAACTCTGATGACACACTGTTCACAGCAAGGTAAGATACGTTAGCTGCATCATGATTAATATTGTATTAATAGATAATGCGAGAAAGGATTTGTATATTTTGTTCCATAACAGAAGTAGATATCTCAGGCCCTTTGATGGAATTGATATGGCCTAAATAAATCCATGTCCATGGTAAGGTATGGGCGAGTTCAATTCCATGAAGTCAAAGAAAGAATAATCAAGCATGTGGGTTGATGTCACTAGCATGCAACCCTGTTGACTAGAGATATCGAGACAAAGAAATTATATTACACGGTAAGCGTTCATAGGAGGTGACACATCATTGCGGTGTTAACTTCTTTCTCTATGGGTTCCTTGGCGGGTTGCTAGACGCTAATCTTGGACTTTAGGCAGGTTCCGCCTAATGCCATTAAGAAAGAGGCCTCGAGGGTCACACACTATGTGTGTCCATGTATCTCAGTTAAATATTAATTTAACAAGTTGAATAAAGATTATTCCTAATTGTGGTTTAATAATTATTCAATGATGTCTAATCACATTTATTTCGACACTAGTCGTTCGAGAGAATATATTGTGGGAGAAATAATATATATTTATTAGTGAGTAATGCAGTTACATTTATTTAAGAAATAAATAGCCATTACTCAAGGTCTAATAAATATGGTGGAGGAAAATAAATAAAACAGAAAAATAAAAGTACATGCCGTGTATATTTTTATACATGCCGTGTAGTTTATTTTTTCAGGATTCGTGCGAAAATATTGTTTATTTAATTAAATGATATTAAATTTAATACGTTGGACGCATGTCAAGTAATAATGATGGTCAAATTTCATTATTAAGACAAGGGGTATTAGTAAGAATTAAATGAAATGATTAAATGCTTATGAGCAATTAATTTATTTTATTATTTGAAGTATTATAAATCTGAATTACATTATTCTCAAAGGGGTTAGATATTTTTTTTGGTTGCGCACAACAGATTGAAAATTCTCTCAAGCTAAGAGAGAATTCCATTTCCACCAAGAACACTTTCATGTTACGAAAGCAAGATCCTCCACCAGATTAAGGCGATTGAAGACGGACATCGCAAGCGAAGGATCTTCCACGCTAGCAACCAGAGTTCCCTTAGGAAACGTCCAGAGATACCCGAAACACGTGTGGATCACAGCTAGAGGAATCCTACACTTGGATTCTCCGACGCAACGACGGATCACAGGATCATGACCGAAGACTCCAACGAAGAAAGAATTCCATTGAGGTAATTCTTATGAATTAATTAAATTAATTATAACCAACATATGACGATCCTATTTCAATGGTTCTAGGACTCTTATTTTCTTTTTCATTCTTCATTATATTCCGATGATCCAGCGTTTTATATCGTGACAGATCTTGAATTGAACGTCGTTTAACGCTAAAATTAAAGTTGGGAAAACTGACCAACGCACTTCCACTGCACCCAGAACCTACAAGTGGTATCAGATGGGTCATATCATTGATTATAATTATTTAGTTTTTCGTTGGAAATTTACACATTTAATAATTTAGTTATTTCAATTCAAGTTTAATCGTTCTAGAAATCTGAATATAGAGATCTATTCCTCCTCCCTCGTTTCTCGTTAACCTCACAGAAACAAATTTTTATTTTTATTTTGATTAAAATAAAATAGAGGAACTCATCCAGAGGAGCCAAACATTTCTGGCCATATAACACCAGAATACACGGCGTGTATTCGGAAGTACATGCCATGTAGTCTAGGTTTAATGCATTTACTGATCTGCCAAATCAGGCCGTGTATTGGATTCTTTCTAAGAAATTAAGACACTGTGTGTTGACCAGAAACAGGTGGCACACGTTTTCCGTAATACACACCGTGTGGTCCAATGAACATGGCGTGTAGTCCCTTCGGGTTAGGGTTGGGTCGTGTACACCATACACGACCTTCCCGGCTGGAAACTGTGTAACACGGAAACTACACGGCGTGTGTCCCACTGTACACGCCATGTGCTCTGAAAATTTCCAAAGTACATTAACATGCCCTGTCCCTGGGCATGTACATCAGATGGATGGTGAAGAAATGTACACCCCATGTAGTTAGAACTACTTGCCGTGTACTCACCCAAATTATGTAGATTTATTAAAATTTATTATTATATTATACAAACCCTTGAGACGTGTACCATGGTGCAGGCATAAAGCTGAGTCACAACACGTGATAGGTGTTTTATATATATGTGTTTAATTTAACATCTGCGTAATAAATGGGAATTCATCAGGTTTCCTCCAAGGTACAAGTTACATACAAGGAGAATCTTAGATGAATTTATTTGTTTAAAATTATGATGGATGAGAATATCAAGGAAATTCAGAAAAGGGATTTAAGATAAAATGATTGATTAATTAAAGATAATTAATTGATTTGAGTGTGATTTATCATAAAAAAGAACGATTAAAGAATTTAATGCTAGTTTTATTTATGCATAAATATCGTTCCATATATGGATGATCATGAGCTAGACCGATACATTTTTATGTGAATGGTTTCTTTTAATTTACTTATTTAAATTAAATTTGTTGGCCTGCGAGCCATCTCCTGATTAATATGTAGGTCCTGCGCGCCCAAAGATTATTTTATGTAAAACCCCCTTTTTACCCCTCACTAATCTGTGAGATAAATGCATATGTAATGGATGGAGCTCCCAAGCTAGTGGAGGTAGCTCAAGTCAGGAGCCTAGGTGAAACCAATCCAAGGAGATACAAAGGTGGACAGGTGGAAGGCTATAAACACGAACCCGCAATGTTCAAGGTGTTTCTCCCCTAGGTCTTGGGTTAGTTTATCAACTGCTAGATAAACTAACAAATAGAACAAGCTCATGATCATACCATTTATTTTATTTCTGTCAGTTTCATTGTTTATTTATTGTGGGTGTGTTGTCATGATCACACAATTAATGAATTAAATGAGAATGCAAGATGGAACTAAAATAAAATTTTCTTATACATAAATATTTTCTTAGACATGGTTAATCACTTAAGTATATCCCACTTAATATTAAAAAGCATGTAATCAAAGATAATAAAATTGTAATTTATGTATAAGGATAAAATCCCTCAAAATAAATATTAACTTTGCATAGCCTTCCATAATCTTGGTTAGAATCGAACCATTGTTCAAAGTTATTGACCAACCCTAGTTGGGGTGCTTTCAATTATCGGGGAATTATAATTCAAGGTTTTGGGTTGACTTGACTTGGTTTGCATCAAGGGTTGATTAATATAGAAGGACTTTGTGTGACCAAGAGGCAATGGTTGAGGAAATCCAAAAAGGATTTTAGGATTGGGGAGTCCACTTCGCGGATCAAGGAGCTACGAGTTAATGCAGTTGGCATTTGGAATGCCTACCTAAAACCCTTCAAGTTGCTTGAAAAACCCTAGTTGGGGTAATACGAAGGGAAATATATCCTTTCCACTAGAATACTCATGCAACAGAATATTCTGAAGTCAATGGTTAGGGCTATTGGATTTCGATAAAATAGTGGGAGACTAATAAGTATTAATTTATTTATTTGTCTCAATTTTTGTAATAATGTACTAAACCATTTCTCATCTTAATTTGTAGAAATGGCAAGAAAATGACTTCAAACATATCATTGCACACCATACTCAAAAAGAAAACCTTCTCACCGGCACCAATTTCAAAGTGTGTCAGAGGCGTTTACACGTCGTCCTTTCCCACGAAAGGAAATTATATGTGCTGGAAGAGCCTATTCCAGTTGCTCCTGGGAAAGAGGCTAGTGATGAGGAATTATCTCTCTACATGAAACACATGGATGATGCCACATATTTCCAGTGTTTCATGCTATCGTCCATGTCTAATGAGCTCTTAAAGCAACATGAAAACATGGACGCGTATAGCATGATGTCTAACCTTAAAGATATCTACCAAGAGCAGGCGAGGCAAGAGAGGTATGAGATCTCCAATGCTTTGTTTACCACAAATCTTGGAGAGTCTACGAAAACTGGGCCTCATGTAGTCATGATTATTGGCTTCATTGAATGCCTGGACATCTTGGGGATTAAATTCTTGAATGAGTTGCATACAGATCTCATCCTATCATCACTGACCAAGACCTTCTCTAGCTTAATTATCAACTATAACATGAGCGGCAATGAGAAGAGTCTATCGGAGCTTCTGGCCTTGATTCACCAGGTAGATAAGGACATGCGGCATGACAAAACCGCGGTCCTTATGGTGAAAAAGAAAAGGAAGGACAAGTCAAAGGGGCCAAAGACTTATAAATGGTCTGAAGCCCCCGAGCACCGTCCTTCCAAGAAAGCAAAGATCAAGGGGAAGGGCAAGGAATGGGAGGCAGTGTATTTTGCATGTGGCAAGCAGGTCCACTGGAAGAGGAACTGCACCAAGAAGCGTGGGGACGCTAAAGATGCATTTGTCATCAAGTGCAATATTTCTATATCTACACATTGTGTATTAGATACAACTTGTGGGGATCACATCTGTATTCAAATGAAAGAACCAAGTAGATTTAGAAAGATCACCAGAGGAGAGGTGGATCTTCGAGCTGCCAATGGCACAAGGCTAGCTGCGTTGTCTATTGGGGACTACCACCTCTCATTGCCGACTGGGATGATTTTGGTTTTACATAACTTTTATTATGTGCCTAGTGTTACCAAGATCATAATTTCTGTATCTTGTTTGGATATGGATGGATTTGTTTTAAAATTTCAAAATAAGGGTTGTATCTTTTATAAGAACAATGTATGTTATGGTATGGGACATTTAAATAATGGTTTGTATGTATTGAATTATGAAAACCAAGTGTTGTCAATCGATAACGAAACATACTCACATGAACCATACATCACCTAGTTATGGCATCACCTCCTTGGTCATGTGAATGATAAGAATTTTACAATGCTCTTCCAAGATGGTTATTTAGACCCTACTGAGCTAAAACCACTTGATAAATGTCACGCTTGATTACAAGGAAAAATGACCAAGTCACGTTTTGGTGGACAAAGTGAAAGGTCCACATAACTTCTAGGATTGGTACACACAGATGTGTGTGGACCATTTCCAGTATAAGATAGAGATGGATATTTTTACTTCATTAATTTTACCGATGATTTGAGTAGATATGGATATGTCTAATTAATGAGGTATAAGTCAGAGTCCTTAGAGAAATTTAAGGAATTCAAGAATGAAGTAGAGAATCGTCTTGGTAAGAAGATAAAGAAGCTTCGATCAGATCGAGGTGGAGAATATCTAAACCAAGAGTTCAACGATCTTCTACGGGAATCTGGGATTCTATCTCAGCTCACTCCTCCTTATACACCACAGTGGAATGATGTTAGTGAAAGGTGGAACCGCACATTGATGGACATGGTGAGGTCGGTGATGAGTCATGTGGATATTCTATTATCCTTTTGTGGATATGCATTAAAAACCACAACATACAAATTAAACTGAGTACCAACTAAGGCGGCAAATGGAATTCCATCCGAGTTATGGAATGGAAGGACACCCACTTTTTCACACACACGTGCATGGGGATGCGAGGCATTTGTTAAGGCCTTATCAGGAAACAAACTAGATCCCCAGGGCACGAAGTGTATCTTTATAGGATATCCCAAGGAAATGAAAGGATATTAACTATATAACCCTCATGAAAAGAAAGTGTCTGTCGCTAGACAAGCCATCTTTCTTGGGAGGGAGCACATCCTCAAGACGGATAGTGGGAGAAAGATTGACTTTGATGAAGTTGATTCTCAAGATACATAGGAGTTGGTATAGGAAAAAGTTCCACAGGTCCCCGTGGAAGAGGTTCTGGAAACACAAGTACTGCGTAGGAGCTCAAGAGAGGTAAGGGAACCCGAGAGATTTGGTTTCCTAGTCACCGAGGATGGTGAATCATTATTATTGGACAATGATGATCCTCTCTATTATAAGGAAGCATTAGAAAGCTCAGAAGCTGCAAGAAGTCTAGAAGCTATGAATTCTAAGATAGATTCCATGTATCAAAACCAAGATTGGGTTATGGTCGATGAGCCAGTTGATGTAAAGCATGTTGGATGCATATGGGTTTTCAAAAGAAAGATGGACATGGAAGGTCAAGATAAGACCTATAAAGAAAGTCTAGTGGCTAAAGGGTTCAGACATCATCAAGGAATTGACTATGATGAAACCTTCTCTCCAGTTGCCTTTTTTAAATCCATAAGAATCATACTTGACATAGCAGCTTACCATGACTACGAGATTTGGCAGACGGATGTCAAAACAACATTGCTTAACGGGAACCTTCAGGAAGATCTATATATGACACAACCAGAAGGGTTTGTGACACCAGGTGAGGCCAAATGGGTTTTCAAGTTGCAGAAATCCATTTATGTATTGAAGCAAGCATCCAGGTAATGGAACATTTGATTTGATGAAGCCATAATAGAATTTGGTTTCATTAAGAACGAATGTGGGCGATGTTTTTCTAAGCGGTTGTAGATGCCAAAAAAAGTCCGTAACTCCTAAAGGAAGTTTCGAAATGGCAAACCAAAGTCATATTCAGAATCAGTGGCCTAGTCCGGAGGCCTGGGAAGTGGTGTGGAAAATGAAGGAGGACTTGAGAGAAATAATGCCATTCACGCGAAGCATCCCCGGGATGCACGTAATCGAGCCGGTGAAGCGTGTAATTTTACGCACCCCGGTTCCTTGCGGTGAGGTTTTGCGCACTGATGGTTCTCGGCGCAGAAGATTTCACACGCTCCCTAGATTCCGCGCCGCTCGAGGCCTATAAATAGAAGGCGACCCCAAATGGTTTGGGGTTGCGGAATTCAGAACGGCTCCCGTGCATGCAATTCCACTCCCCCTGCGCACAATATGACTTCCAAGTAATTCCCCTTTTGACGCAACTTTTCCCCGGGGTTAGCCTTTGCACGCATCTCCACTAGCTTAAGTGAATTTTCCCCATCCTTCGGGTTCTTCCCTAGCGCGCAATCCATGTCCCATGAGCACAATCCCCTTCTGTGTGCGCGATACCTTGCACACAATCACCTATCTGCACAATCCTTTGGCCCTATTGTGCACTATCCTGGTGCTTTGCGCGCAAACCTTCTCTTTGCGCGAAACACCTCGACCCCTTTACCTTGACGCCCCTTGGATGCCTCTCCGCACCGGCACCTGATGTCTTCCCTGCCAGGCATGCAATCCATGTGTTGTTTTCCCGTATGGCCTTCTAGGCTCATACGAAGTAACCTCAAGGTTCCTTGGGCGGTGATTCCCATTGTGGTAGTTTGCCTTATGCTTATCCACATAGGCATGCTAACAGATATTTCTTCTTCGCATAGCCACGCTAACGTGGACCCCTCAATGGTTCTCCCTGTGGCCCCCTATCGCTACGGCCTTTCCGATGCCTTCCCTCCCACAAGGGGTAGAGGGAATTGGTCATGTAAGCCCTAGGGGTGTGGAGCGAACCCACATTGTCCAAGCTGTAGTATGTTAAACAGCTAAGCACCTTGTCTTTAACACATGACGTTAAACTGTGGTCCGACCCCGTGCATCGCACGTAGGGTCCCCCCAGCTCGGGCATTCTTTACGCCCACTCGTCTCCATGGGAATGGACTCTTCCTCGCATGGAATGAGATCCTCTTTTTCGGAGTGGCGTTTGTCCATGGGGGAAGGGCTGCCTCAGATCGTAAGCCCCTAGCCTCTCTTACGGAAGGTTTCACCCATGCACCTCCGTACTTCCCCCTGCCAAGGCCAATGGAATCCCTTTCCCACTACACATTGTTTCACCACGGGCCTCCATCCTAGATTAAGCCCCAGCATCAAGGGCCGCTAACCATACGTAATCCCCTATTTCCTCTTTGGTCCGCTCAATGCGTAAGCCCCTTTTCGCTTCTCACGGATGCACCCTTTGCGACGTGATCGTCTGGTCCCTGCTGCCTCTTGTTTCTCACACCGAGCATGACTCACGTGGGATTAGAGCGCGCATCGACCATGACATCCTCTATGGGCCTCCTCAGAGTGTAATCCCCATCCCATCGAACTATGTGGACTTTGATCCGTGAAAATGCACGGTACGTAGGAATCCTCCATGAGGTTAAACCCCACCACCCGGTCGTTCCGACCTCTCCACGTCGGTTCCCTGAACACCATGGGCCACCTCAGAGCGTAAGCCCCATATCCACTCTGGGCCTCCTCTGAGTGTAATCCCCAAATGCCCTCGTCCTGCATGATGTTAAATTGTATCCCATCCTGCATGACGTTAAACTGTATGCCCTCATCCTGCATGACTTTAAAATGTATATAATCCCGCATGACGTTAAAATGTATGCCCTGATCTACGTGGACTTTGATCCGTGCTAACACATGGTACGTAAGAAGCCTCCATGAGGTTCAATCCCCATCGCTCAATTGTTCTGACTCCTTCGTGTCAATTCACCAACACATTTATGGGCCGCCTCAGAGCGTAAGCCCCGTATTTCCCCTCTTGGACCATCTCAGAGAAAATCCCCACATTCCACTCCATCATCCATCCCGATCCTTACCCGTTCCACCACATCCCGGTGAGATCATGCCACCCCATCCCACTCCATGGTGGCCAAGAAGCCTCCCGCATGCTGGCCCCAACATCGATGTTCCCCCTAGAGGGTCCTTCAATTTTATCCACTCTCAGTGTTCCAATCAGTCCGATCTGTCTATGAAAGACATTAAACTCATGGAATACCCCATGTTAAACATGGGAAGATGAGGAAAACCTCAGATGGTACACAATCCCCACGTTCGATGTGGGATGCCTTGGGCTTCCACGCCCTCTCGAAGCCCTGTGATAAGGGACAGAAGACAGGCATGCCAACCCCCAGCATCAAGACATGCCAACGACACCCCAATGTGACCATTATCCTCAGAGAAGGTTGCTGCCCCGACAAGAACCCTTGGAGCATCTCGACGGAAGCAGCATAATTAACTGGCATCCATATAGATATGGCGCTGGGAACGAGCTTCATGAACCCATCTTAAATCAATGAGGGAGACCCGGACTAGGTGACGAGCTTTGAGGAGGAATCCACGGAAGGAAGAACCGACATCCCATCATCCCGGTTTTGATCAAGGAGCCAATTTCCCTAAAAAAAGAACGGATTCTGCCCGCCTTTGGAAAGCGGGAATGAGGGGCAACGAGCCGCGCATCCTCCAATACGTGACAGACACACGTGCGGGGCGCAGAGTAAAAGCGTCGAAAACAGAAAATGGTGAACCCGATGTGAATCTCTTCTCCTCAATACGGAGAATGGTAGCATTCGAGGTGTTGGAAGATTAGCATGTCACCAGGTCTGGGTACCTACAACCGGGACATGAAACCCGCCAGGGGTCGAGGCCGTCAGGACATTGACCACTCGGTTCTACGATGTCGTCAGCATGGATCCCTCTCGCCGACCACAGAATATAGAATGACGCTGGGCTATTGGTTGTTGATTCCTTCTCCTGTTAGTACTAATGAGTTCATCTCCCTGCTTCCAGGAATCGAATCACTACATCTAGAGCTCGATCGCCACCTGCCCACTAGCGCAGGGGTAGGGGAAGTACCGACGCGGCCACCCCGCACGGTCCCAACATTTCCACAGTCGATCCAACTCCGACCGCCGTAGCTGCCGGGCGCTCACGTCCCCTCTCCCCATCATAAATTATTCAGAAAAGTGTGATCAACGACTTGGTTTGTAGGTACGATGAGGAAGGGATCATCCCCACCAGGGACATGGCCCGTTTGGATCTAAAGGCGGCTGTGCCACACCATCATCGCCGCCCCCGAGGGCCACGCAGGGTGCCCCTTCTCCCCACTCCAATGTTCAATCACTTCGGGAGCCTATCCCCGGAGTGCCTTGACACATCCCTCCCCTACGCCAATGAGGTGGGGGATGTCCGGGTCTGCCCAATCAGAGACCCGTCCCAAGAGTTAATGGCAAGAACCCCCGCCAGGCTGCGTCGACACCGCTGCCCGACTCCCCATGCCGAGGAGTAGGCAATCTTCATGCCCACACTACCAGCTCCGACCCATCTGACCCGATTCCAGCGTTGGGCGCGAGCCGAATAGAATACCCGTCCTGGGGCCCTAGGGTCAGAAAAAACTATGGCCCGAGCCACTGCTGACTCCTGCTACCAGATCCCCACACACTTTGAGCGGGGGCAGTCACATGCCTGACTGGGATCGAGGCCCTGACCACCCTACAGGAAAGTTGGGTCGACTCTCCCGGTCGCGGGCACATGCAATGGCCACTGCGGACCAATCCGCGGTAGTGCCACCCACCATGAAGGCTCATTCCATGCCACTGGTCTGGAAAGCCGAAGGCTTCTTCGCGACAGCTATGCTCTGGGTATGGCTCTTTCCAGCACCCACTGCACCGGGTATGAGGTCACTCCCCCTACTGCTGGCCGCGAGTATGGATCCATTGCGTATCCAGTCTCTCACTCACATGGAGGTCCTCCCCATGTCCCTTTCGACATCTGTCCCGATGCTTCTCACACCTCCCCCATTGGTCCCCTCCACCCCAGTGCTATTGCGGCCAGGGGACTCCTTGATGAAAATCATCCTTACCCTGAGTAGCCACCTAGGGGTAGGAAGGTGGGGCATCGTCACCGTATGAGGAATGTCAGGGGAGTCCAGATGGAAATTAGACCAGTCCATTTCTCAGAATATGAGGCGGAATATGACTCGATGACGGAACCTACCCCTAACTCTTTGAGTCGAGGGTAGGGATGGGGACACTGCACGTCAGTCTCGTACTCCCCGAATGTGAGATACGTATGATTTCCTCCCCCCTCTGAAGGTATATCCAAGAGGACGAGGACTTGGTGTACCCCCAGGGGTCAGACCCGCAGTTACCACTGGCCTCCCCAGAATCACCTTCCTCCATAGTCAGAGAGGGTGGGGAACTTTTCTGGGTACCGATGGAAGAGTCGCAATGTGAAGCACCCTCGACAAGCACCGATGTTGTGACAGGAGGCCCATTCGTCGATCTATCCTATTGCGATATGGAAGCCAGGGCACTACAACCATTGGAGGACGACTCAGGGATCAGCGGCCAATCGACCTATTCGCCGTATTCCCCGTCAGCCAGCCCACCAGCTTGGCGGCCTGCCTCGGTGCTATTGCCATCTCCCATACCTTTCTCGGTTGACGAGCAGGGGCATCAAGGTCCGGACCCCGAACCGGATTCATAGAGCTTCTGGACCGTCCTCGCACCGCGCCACTTCCTCGAGAAGTTTTGGCCGGTCGTAGGGTCAGATTTTGATAAGCCTGAGTCACTCACCCCGGGAGAGTTTGAATGCTTCCGCCAGACTCTTCGGGTGACTCACTCCCTTCTTCGCCATCAGCGAGCGCCTTATCCCGGGAGTCAAGCACATATTGAGGATATCGGTGAGCAGTGTCATCGGGTTGACCTGGCAGTGCTCCCTACGGTTCGGCAACCTGATTCACTTGGACACCACATGGCCCTCCAGCAATAATGCATCCAAAGTTTTCAAGTACTCTGAAATGTTATTGAAGAAGCCACCCCCACGCGCATGTCCACGTATGGGGGTAGTACGTTGCCCTTCTTTTCTGTTCGATCTGCCAACAGTCCGATTCACTTAGTGGCCCTGAGGGAACGTCGCCAAGGGTAGTGGAAGTCAACATGGCTGACCATTCAGATGAGGGAAACGGTGTGGAGTTCCTCGATGGGGACTCGCCCCTTGAGGACAAGCCGCTACTCAACCCATCTGGGAGGATTACTCACCAACAGAGGATCCTTCTTGGTCTCCCTGTACCCATGGAGGCACTAACACTAAGCCGAAACATCGGCAAGGGTAATGAGCACGTCGGGTCTATCAAACCCGCCGACCCATCTGCCTCGGTGCAGAAGGTAGAGGATGATCCCGAAAAGGCCACGGAACGCCAACAGCTTGCTGTGCAATAGAGGCTGGATGATTAGCTCTTGGCTGAACTCATTGCAGAGCGACGACCTGACTACGGTAACCCTAGACCAAGACAACAGGGGAAGGAGCACCTACCCCTTTCCGAAATTCCCCTGGGAAACCGTGACCATGTTGCATTCACCGATAGGGGAGAGGCCGGAGCCCATGGCAAGAGGGCACGATATGTTTTGCCGAATCCTCCCGAGTGGTGGGATCACATAGGTGACCCTGCTCGGTTTCCTCCCGCCGCCCCGAGAGTTGCTCCGCCAGCCGCCCCGCGAGCTGAAAAGCTTGACTACCGGATTAAAGAGCCTGGAAACGCACTTGTGGTTAGAGATCCCCATCAGGACAGTAATCCGTGTCCGGACGATCAAATGGAAGCACTCATCTCCCGCCTAGAGGCCCTGAAAACTCGGTAGGTGGCTATCCCACCAGACGGCAAGCCATACCCAGCATGGGTAGATGATATGTCGGCCCCACCGGGATTTGTGAAACCCACATTCTCCCCCTTTAACGGGACCGGAGACCCACCACAACACCACGCCCACTTCAACCCGAGGTACGGTCCTATTTTAGGGACTCCGGCGCAGCAGGAGGCTGCCAAGCTCCGTTGCATCGTTTAGACACTGGAAGGACCAACATTCGTCTGGTACAGCCAGCTCCCTGTTGGATCTATGACTAGCTGGGAAGACCTTCACCGGAAATTACTCTACTAGTTCAGTTCCACAAATAGGAAGACGAACATTGAAGACCTATTCAGGTGAAACCAACGGCCCGATGAGCGGGTTGCGGGCTTCGTCGCCCGGTGGAAGGGGCTCACGTACTCCCTTGACATGCCACTGACTCAAGAGAAATTACTGAAAATGTGTATAGGGAATGTTTAAATAGAGATGGTTCCTTCTTTGATCACTTAGAATTACCCTGGAGGGTTCTGGGACTTCTCAGACAAGGCTCAGCACCTCGAAGAAGCCCTACAACAGGCCAGTCAGGCACGCCCGCTGATTCCTGTAATCCCTGTAAGGAGAGCTTCCAGAGCCGAGTCCACTGATGTAGCCTAGATAGAGGCCCCCAAATAGCTAGAGTTTCTACCAGTAAGGCGAGCTCAGCATCCCCATAGGGGTCCACCCCCCCAGGCACAACCTCTGACCCTGCAGTGACCGCCTCAAAACCGGCATGCACCTCCGTGTAACGCACCTCCATCACCTCGGTGAGATAATCAGGCTCCGCCTCCTTGGCCTGCTCCTCTGGACCCTGGTCATGGTCTGTAACACCCCGAGCTTCCACGATACGCTTCTCATTCAATAATGAAATAGCTTGCATTGAACGCAACTTCGAGTTCTAAAACACCGCGACTAATCAAAGTAGCCGTTATGAATAGTAATAACCACTTTTTAAAATTATAGAAATTTTATATGTCAAAATGGACTTCATTTTTGTATTCGTAATATCGAAATTAGCCTATGTTGAATTTTTGGTATTTTTCTGAGAACTTCTAAAATTTTATAAATAGTGAAAAATACTTAAAACAACTTTTTTAATCAAAATAATTTATAGTGATAAATTATAATATTTGGTGGTTTTAAAGTATAATTAGAATATATTTGTACCATTTTATCCAATGGTGGTCATTAGAATTAATTTAACATTGAAATTGGACATAAACAATTGCCAATCTTTTGATATAAATTGTTTCTTAAAAACACGCTATTTGTTGTGACAGCGGGAATTAATTATAAAATTAATTAATGCAACTAATATGTTTGGAATTTTGTAAAATAGACATCATTTTTCAATTCGGAATATCAATTATAGCTTAGGGTGAAATTTTGGCCTTATTCTGAAAAACTTCAATTTTTGATGAATAGTGAAACCACTAAGTGGTTGTTAAATAACTGATTTTTCGTTTAAATGAAATATTACCACTTCTGTGATTTGATTTTCAAAAATCCGACATACATGGTTGTCATTAAGAAGTAAAATGTGGTTCAATGGGATAAAAATAATTTTTTGGTGAATAGTAACTTATTAAGTTCTTAATCGCGATTAGTGGTAATTAGGGTAGTTTAAGGTATAAATAATACTTTAATAATATTAAATGACCTAGACACATGTCCCAACCTCATTGGTTGTGTCATGGCCGACCAAGACAAGCCATGGCCTAACTTGGGGACCCCATGGATCCACTTTTGTTGGGAAATAACATAAATTACTTTTTATTTAATGTTAAAGTAAAAATGACACTAACATAAAGTGTTTTACTAAAACAATTTTTAAGTAGGGTTACACAAGTCCAAATTTTGATTATAAATAGTCATTGGAAAGATAAAAAGATTTCCTATATCATAGTATTTTTTTTATAATTTTTAGACATTAAATAAATTTAATTATTTATGACATAATAATGATGCAGCGATGACATCATTATTTGACGATTTAAATAAAATGGAAAGATAATATAAAATCTATGAACTACACATGGCCAAAACCAATTGGATGAGTGGATTTCGATGCCTTATCACCTTATCCACGAATTCTATCAATGTGGGACCTTTTAAAACCGAAACACATTTTCAAATAATGTAATGTTCCTTTACTTTCCAAAAGTGCCCCTCCTCTCCTCTTATAAAAGGCCCCCACCTCTACCTCATTTCACACACTCTTCAAGCCATTGGCTCGGCCAACCCCTGCCCATTTGCTCTCTCCACATCCCTCTCCTCATCCTAGAGGATTCCCTTTGGGCAGAATCCTTTCAAAGGAAGCCTTTAGGCTCAACTCAAAAGGAGTTACACTTTTTAAGGAGGTTAAAGAACGGTTGAGTCAAGTCAGACACGAGGTAAGGGAATTTCTTAACCCAACTTCCATTCTTTGGGTTAATCTCCTACTTTCAAATTATGTCATGATATTATTATGTCCTATTTTGTATTTTTACTTTCTTTATGTGTACCTATAGTGAATACACATAATAGATCTATTTTATTTTAAAAATGATCTTTTTAAGGACTTTGTCTCAATCTCCTTTCATTGAGGCATATTTGGCTTTATACACAACTTTCTTTTATACGGTGTATAAACCCCTTTGACTTTCATGTTTATTCAAAAGGAATCTTTTTTATACGAAGCATTTTACTAAACGACAAAAAGGGAATGTTTTTCTTTCCGTACTTATGCGGCGACAACGACTACTCCGCCGTCGTGACCGTTATTTGAGTTTCGGCTTCCTCTATAAGCCATCTTTTTTTTAATGAAAAATAAATACAAAGTTTTAACATTCTTTTATTTTGGTATTGAAAATGGTTTTGAAAGAATTTTTATTATATCAATGTGCTGTATTGATATCTTGTGATTGAAATGTGGAAATGTTATGTTTCCTTTATGCATGTTTTATGTGATACAATTATGTTATGGTTTATGATATGTTTAAACCTATTCATATGAGGAATGCATTGGACTTAATAAGTGACGGGTGGAGCCCGCTATAGCTCCTCGATGCATCGGCAGGTCTCATGAGACAAACTAGTGTCTTGGCACAAGGCCTTGACAAAATCTTATTTGTAGTCTTGGCACGAGGCCTTGGCTATGTGGTTATGATAGTCTGGCATTATGCATTCCATCATTATGAAAGTGGTTATTGATATTACATGTGATTATTCGACCAGTAGAATATCCATGTGAAGAAGTAAATGGCATTATCTCATTTTACTTTTGCCATATTATGTTGAAGTTCATGTTTAAGAGGCTTTTGTTTTAGTTATACATTGCCTTAAATGTTAATGTTTATTTATGAAAGCTTCCGCATTATTGTTATCCTTACTGAGCATTTGAGCTCACCCCTTTCAATGTTTAAAAATTTTCCAGGTTGTGAAGAAGTATTTTATGACTGACTTGCAAGAATAATCAGTGAAGATATGAGTGTGGAATATGAAGACCATGTTTTTTTGTAGTTTGTTTAATTTTGATGTAATGAAAGACTTATGAATGTATCTAGTGTTTCCAAGGCTACTAAACTAATCGGTCTTTCGAGACTTGATCTTTTGGGATCATGCCAATGTTACGAAGTAATGCACCGGCTCTGGGTAGCTGGGGTCGGGGTGTTACAGTTGGTATCAGAGGCAGTTTAGTACTAACCTTGGAAGCTAGATTTAGATAAACTCTGATTAGAGCACATAGCCCAAAGATATACTTTGAGGATTAGTATAGAAGAACTTCCTAGAATTTTGGTATTATAGAGATGTTATGAGTTTTCCGAGCAATACATCCCTGTCTGGATACGAGCAGGTAGAGGCGGCTCTGGCACAGATGTACCTAGGGGTAAAACCCGAAAACACCGCTTTGAGCTAGACTCGAACGGGAACTGGTGCACGACAACGGGCCTTGCTGCACTCTTGGTTACGACACTCCCGGGGGATATGCTTAAGATAATTCTCATTTTCTTTACAAACCACTATGAACGGTTATGAGTATATACTTTCTCAAATAAAACCTTTTTATGATTATGGATTATATCCATAAATAGTTCAATTTATGTTAAGTATTATACAAGTATGGAATTATGTATTTTGATTCATAAACTAATCTGGTTTATGCCATTGTTTAGAAATGGCGCCTAGTAGAAGGAATGGAAACTATATCAATGCACGCACTCCGTGTAGGGATTGCCCTCCTACTCAGGATAATTATGGTGGAGCTAGTGATACAACTGGTGCTGATCAGCTTCTCACCGTACTGGGACAACTCACTCAGGTTATTAATAATAACCTTACTCGTATGGAGCACCCTGATCTGCAACGTGGAGGATCAATGCTAGACCGTTTCATGAGGCAACAACCGCCAACCTTCAATGGGAGTACAAATCCTACAGTAGCTGAGCAATGGATAAATTCCTTAGAGAAAATATTCCATGCCTTGGGGAGTAGTGAAAGGGAGAAGGTTGTCATGGCAGTTTACCGCCTCACTGGAGATGCCGATCAATGGTGGTCACTAATTCAAAACACAAAGGAAGATGATGACGTATCGAATATGGAATGGAGGGAGTTCAAAGATATTTTCTTAGAAAAATACTTTCCTCGTGACCATCGAGCAGATATGGAAAGGCAATTTCTGAGTCTGAGGCAGAAGGAGGATGAGAATGTCGCAAAGTATGAGGCTAACTTTACAAGGTTAGCGAGGCATGCTGCTGATTATATACGTAACCCATGGAGTAAGATTGATCGTTTCTTTGATGGGTTAAAACCATTTCTCCGTCGAGCTTTGGTATCACAATCCTTCTCATCATACGAAGATATTGTCTCGTGTGCTATCAAGACAGAAAAGGAATTCTCTAAGTCTTATGACAACAAAGTAAAGCAAGAGAAGAAGAGAATGGTGGAACAAGAGACAGATAATGGGAAAAAGGGAAAGAAGGATTTTCCATTATGTGATAATTGTGGGAAGAATCACCCTGGTACATGCCTAAAAGGAATGGGAGTTTGTTATAAATGTGGAGAAAAAGGTCACCAGGCACGTGATTGCAAGGGAAAGAAAGAGGCTGTCAAAGTTGAATGTTACAATTGTAGAGAAATGGGTCATTATGCAAATGAATGTCCTAAGCATCAAGGAAACTTACCTCAGAAAAGGCCAAGGGATCAAGGACAATCTTATGCTATTACTACAGTTGAAGCAGAATAACTAATGTATTGGTGCTTTTGGACTCATGGATTATATTCTGGTTATTAGAATAATGTGATCTATATAAGGATTTTACTGCAGTACTTGTTGGTTTCAGTAAGGTTTTAATATGATTTTAGTATGTGACAATAAAAGAAACTTTACTTTTTTTGGGGAATCTGATAAATTGATTTTTGAATTAAGAGACCTTTTAGAAAAAGTCTGGACAGAGGTATTTTGGATAACTATAAAGGTTGGAGTGGATTAAGTTGATTTTTGGATAGTATGGTTTAAGGTTAAAAAAAATTTATGAAGATTATTTTTGGAGTATTATAATACTATAGTTTTAGGAAAAGGACAACCTGCAGGGTGGGGCATAAACCGTCGCGTCAGACAAAGCTGTAGGAATCGAACCCACAATCAAAGTGCGACAGGCCTTTATTTCCTACCACTAGACTACAGGAAGTCCCTGGTTATTAGAAAATAATTTTACTAATCTAAATGGTATGTGTTAACATTTTGAACCTTATACAATTAGGATAAATAGAATATTTTTGAGTTCCGTTACCATTTGGAGTAAAAGTTGGGGTTGTGGTAAAAAAAAAATTAACGAATGAAAGTATACATAACAAGTATGTATATTCCCTTACGTTCTTAGTAAATCTCCTAAATAAATTCCTCAACATTATAAAAGGTAACTTAAAACAAAAATGTTGTCGGTTAACTTTTCCAACTGGGGATTCAATGACCGTTTAACCAATCACAAGTTTGTGATTTTCTTGTGGTTAAACATTCTCCTAATCCTGTTTTCTATAACTCTCCATCAGACCTTGATGATTTGTTTCTCCTCCATATCCATATTTTCATATAATCCTAGAGTGGGCTATATCGGGTGACCTTTGTACTTATCCTGCTTTCTTTTAATGTTATGTATTTATTAACCTTATTTCCGATGTGGGTTTTCCTCAAAGGTATTTTCTCTTTTCAACCTTTTATTTTCCAAGAAAAATTTCAAATTGCGAGGACGCAATTTATTGAAGGAGGGGAGAATGTAACACCCCGAGCTTCCACGATACGCTTCTCATTCAATAATGAAATAGCTTGCATTGAACGCAACTTCGAGTTCTAAAACACCGCGACTAATCAAAGTAGCCGTTATGAATAGTAATAACCACTTTTTAAAATTATAGAAATTTTATATGTCAAAATGGACTTCATTTTTGTATTCGTAATATCGAAATTAGCCTATGTTGAATTTTTGGTATTTTTCTGAGAACTTCTAAAATTTTATAAATAGTGAAAAATACTTAAAACAACTTTTTTAATCAAAATAATTTATAGTGATAAATTATAATATTTGGTGGTTTTAAAGTATAATTAGAATATATTTGTACCATTTTATTCAATGGTGGTCATTAGAATTAATTTAACATTGAAATTGGACATAAACAATTGCCAATCTTTTGATATAAATTGTTTCTTAAAAACACGCTATTTGTTGTGACAGCGGGAATTAATTATAAAATTAATTAATGCAACTAATATGTTTGGAATTTTGTAAAATAGACATCATTTTTCAATTCGGAATATCAATTATAGCTTAGGGTGAAATTTTGGCCTTATTCTGAAAAACTTCAATTTTTGATGAATAGTGAAACCACTAAGTGGTTGTTAAATAACTGATTTTTCGTTTAAATGAAATATTACCACTTCTGTGATTTGATTTTCAAAAATCCGACATACATGGTTGTCATTAAGAAGTAAAATGTGGTTCAATGGGATAAAAATAATTTTTTGGTGAATAGTAACTTATTAAGTTCTTAATCGCGATTAGTGGTAATTAGGGTAGTTTAAGGTATAAATAATACTTTAATAATATTAAATGACCTAGACACATGTCCCAACCTCATTGGTTGTGTCATGGCCGACCAAGACAAGCCATGGCCTAACTTGGGGACCCCATGGATCCACTTTTGTTGGGAAATAACATAAATTACTTTTTATTTAATGTTAAAGTGAAAATGACACTAACATAAAGTGTTTTACTAAAACAATTTTTAAGTAGGGTTACACAAGTCCAAATTTTGATTATAAATAGTCATTGGAAAGATAAAAAGATTTCCTATATCATAGTATTTTTTTTATAATTTTTAGACATTAAATAAATTTAATTATTTATGACATAATAATGATGCAGCGATGACATCATTATTTGACGATTTAAATAAAATGGAAAGATAATATAAAATCTATGAACTACACATGGCCAAAACCAATTGGATGAGTGGATTTCGATGCCTTATCACCTTATCCACGAATTCTATCAATGTGGGACCTTTTAAAACCGAAACACATTTTCAAATAATGTAATGTTCCTTTACTTTCCAAAAGTGCCCCTCCTCTCCTCTTATAAAAGGCCCCCACCTCTACCTCATTTCACACACTCTTCAAGCCATTGGCTCGGCCAACCCCTGCCCATTTGCTCTCTCCACATCCCTCTCCTCATCCTAGAGGATTCCCTTTGGGCAGAATCCTTTCAAAGGAAGCCTTTAGGCTCAACTCAAAAGGAGTTACACTTTTTAAGGAGGTTAAAGAACGGTTGAGTCAAGTCAGACACGAGGTAAGGGAATTTCTTAACCCAACTTCCATTCTTTGGGTTAATCTCCTACTTTCAAATTATGTCATGATATTATTATGTCCTATTTTGTATTTTTACTTTCTTTATGTGTACCTATAGTGAATACACATAATAGATCTATTTTATTTTAAAAATGATCTTTTTAAGGACTTTGTCTCAATCTCCTTTCATTGAGGCATATTTGGCTTTATACACAACTTTCTTTTATACGGTGTATAAACCCCTTTGACTTTCATGTTTATTCAAAAGGAATCTTTTTTATACGAAGCATTTTACTAAACGACAAAAAGGGAATGTTTTTCTTTCCGTACTTATGCGGCGACAACGACTACTCCGCCGTCGTGACCGTTATTTGAGTTTCGGCTTCCTCTATAAGCCATCTTTTTTTTAATGAAAAATAAATACAAAGTTTTAACTTTCTTTTATTTTGGTATTGAAAATGGTTTTGAAAGAATTTTTATTATATCAATGTGCTGTATTGATATCTTGTGATTGAAATGTGGAAATGTTATGTTTCCTTTATGCATGTTTTATGTGATACAATTATGTTATGGTTTATGATATGTTTAAACCTATTCATATGAGGAATGCATTGGACTTAATAAGTGACGGGTGGAGCCCGCTATAGCTCCTCGATGCATCGGCAGGTCTCATGAGACAAACTAGTGTCTTGGCACAAGGCCTTGACAAAATCTTATTTGTAGTCTTGGCACGAGGCCTTGGCTATGTGGTTATGATAGTCTGGCATTATGCATTCCATCATTATGAAAGTGGTTATTGATATTACATGTGATTATTCGACCAGTAGAATATCCATGTGAAGAAGTAAATGGCATTATCTCATTTTACTTTTGCCATATTATGTTGAAGTTCATGTTTAAGAGGCTTTTGTTTTAGTTATACATTGCCTTAAATGTTAATGTTTATTTATGAAAGCTTCCGCATTATTGTTATCCTTACTGAGCATTTGAGCTCACCCCTTTCAATGTTTAAAAATTTTCCAGGTTGTGAAGAAGTATTTTATGACTGACTTGCAAGAATAATCAGTGAAGATATGAGTGTGGAATATGAAGACCATGTTTTTTTGTAGTTTGTTTAATTTTGATGTAATGAAAGACTTATGAATGTATCTAGTGTTTCCAAGGCTACTAAACTAATCGGTCTTTCGAGACTTGATCTTTTGGGATCATGCCAATGTTACGAAGTAATGCACCGGCTCTGGGTAGCTGGGGTCGGGGTGTTACATGGTCAGCCTCCAAGAGCCCCCTTTCTAGACAGAAGGAATCTGAATTACTCATTTGATGAGGCCCAGGTCCCCAGTTATTTCTGTAGCGCCTTGGAGTAGAGGATCGTGCGGCTGCCTGAGTGCCAGAAGCCAGAAGAGGCGCGCCTCATTGATCACCCTAACTACTGACCTTATCACCGAACTCTGGGACACACTATCAAGTGATGCTATGTGTTCAAGGACTTGCTCCAAGACCAGATTGACAACAACATAGTCAGATTGGGCCCAGCCCCAGCATAAGTGGAAGGTGTCTTCGTGAGATCATATGTCAGTAGTGGCAACGAGGATGAGTGGGAACAGGTTTCTAACCATGGGTCCCAGTAGTATAACGACTGGATGGCCTGCAGGACGGTCACCCATGCCCATGTCATCATCCGTGCCCACCTGAGTCAGCCAGAGCCCTCAGAATCTGTGAGCGCCGCTTTGGCATCGTCGTCCCAGCCAACCTCTTCCCAGAAGAGAGAGCGGTAATGCAAGAAGAAAGAACACGCCCTGCCAGTGCCGTCATCATCTCACACGCTTGGCAATTTTATGCCCCTAGAAATGGGGATCCCTTCGAGAATCCATCCGGTAGTGGATGAATCCTCGAGTGAAAGCCCGAGGTATGCTTTTGTTAACACCGTAGAGTTGGTAAATCACTTTTGACTCCCGATGATGAGGAATACTTGGTGGACCTCCCCAATGTCCCCAGCCGTCGCCAACGTCGGCAGAGCCGTGGCTATGTGAATCACCGGGGCACGACAGTCATCACCTCCACTCAGGCCATGCACACTACTGAGACCAGGCAGCATGCCCG
Organism: Viscum album; assembly: GCA_963277665.1. NCBI lineage: Eukaryota > Viridiplantae > Streptophyta > Magnoliopsida > Santalales > Viscaceae > Viscum > Viscum album. Next base: position 406,035,658 of record OY728144.1, on the reverse strand, counting down.
ATACAGAGATCAGTACACACAGCTCCCTCACCCGGTGTCGGAAGGTTCGCCTCCTCCACCGTTTGTGATGCTGGATCAGGCGGGACCACCTTAGTCGTGCCGCAACCAGCCCTACCCTGCCACCGACCGACTACAGCCTTCCGGTACTAGCACGACAGCCACCTCTCGGGATTCAACTAGTAAACAGCTAGACCTGCCTATGAACAGTCAGTCACCAGTCCCACCGGCAGGGCCCATCATGCCTCCAATCACAGAGCGACCTCCTGTAAGTAGAAGATCGCATTTGGCTCAAAATTATGATGTTCTGAAGCACCTGGCCGGCATTCCGGAAAGACTTTCTATACTTGAGGCTCTTCTCCTGTCATCTGAAATGTGTGAGGCACTGGCCGAGGCTCTACGGAGCCCCCTCCAGTTTGAAACGGAGGTTGTGGCCACAGAAGCCTTACACACTGAGGTGATTGAGGACACCAAATTTCAGGCGGTTATCTCGTTTTCTAGTGAAGATGAAGACCTTCCCATACATGGGCACATCTTCCCAATGTACATCACTGTCCAGTTCAATGGCATAGAAGACCGCCGTTGTCTTGTTGACACAGGTTCCAGGATTAACCTAATCCCAACTCGGACGCTGCGGAGGCTGGTCCTGTCTGAGGATGATCTAACTCCCTCCGACCTCAGGATTCAAGGGTATGACAGGACAAAGAAAACTCCAGATGGCAAGATTCGTCTGAAGACCCAGTTCGGCGGCCTAATTGCCGATACCGAATTCATGGTTGTCTCTCAGGACACCGCCTACAACGCATTGATGGGCAGGTCGTGGCTCCACCTGCACGCAGCAGTAGCCTCATCGTATCAACAGTTCCTCAAATACTCCCTTAAGGTTCGAGTGGGCGTGCTCCAAGGAGACTTGTCTCATTTTTCCTCTTGTGAAGGCCGTTATCTAGACGCTAACTATTACAAGAGCAAGGACAAGAAGATCCTCGCCAGTGAGGTTGAGCCTGCCACTGTCACGAGTGATCCCTGGGCAGGTTTGGACGACACATATGTCTTCCCAATGCATCAGTTGGAGGCCACGACCCTCAAAATAGGGCAGTGCTTTGTGGTATCAGGTACTAGAGGAAGGCATATTTCTGGGGCCAAGTGATGGCGGGAAATCACGTCGTACTCTAACACCAACCAGGCTCAGGTGATCCCCGAGCCTCCTACCCCTATACGATATCAGGACGTTGGGCTCATGGCAATGGAAGTACGACATACGTGTCTATTTCGACGGGACTAAATCGACCAGCTCAAGCTAATGCACCACTACTACTTTGATATCATAAAGCGTGGCCCCTTGGGCCAAAGGCCAGATAGGATTGGATCAACCGCCTTTGTCACCATGGTCTCCGTGGTGCATGATTCTCCAGACGTGACGACCTTTGCGGCCCAAGCCGGCACCAGCTTCCCATCAGGGTCTGGCAGCCCCGAAACGGCTCGCCCCGTGGGTGATCCCCCCACGAGTGGGGAGGAGGACATGGAAGATGCTCCTCCTGCCTTTGAGGAGGGCGTCTCCACCACGGTCGACGAGTTAGTGCAGGTGAACCTCGGTATCAAGGCAGACCCAAGACCGACATTGGTCAGCGCTGCTATCCCCCCCGAGGAATGGCGACGGTACGTAGACTTCCTCAGAAAGCACCGTGATGTGTTTGCTTGTAGTTATGACAAGATTCTGGGACTAGATCCCCAGGTAGTCGTCCACCGCCTTGGCCTCCCAACAAACCATCCCGTGTTCAAGAAGCCTCCCAGAAAGATGTACCCCTCTCATGGTGCCATGGTTGAGGCCGAAGTTGATAAGCTCATAAAGGCCAACTTCGTCAAGGAAGTTCAGTACCCTAGGTGGCTAGCCAACATTGTCTTAGTAAAGAAGAAGAACATGCAGATCAGAGTCTATATCGACTTCCACGATCTCAATCGCCACTGTCCGGAGGATGCTTTTCCCCTTCTCGTGACAGAGTTGTTGATCGATGCCACGACCGAGTTCTAAGCCCTCTCCTTCACGGATGGTTACTCTAGGTACAACCAGATCTAGATGTCCCCTGAGGATGAAGATTTCACTGCCTTCAGGGCCCCCCATGGTACTTTCTGCTACCAGGTTATGTCCTTCGGCCTGAAAAATGCAGGTGCCACCTATCAACGGGCTATGCACCGCATATTAAAGCCGATTCTCGGGATGCTGGTGGAGTGTTATGTGGATGACATGGTGGATAAATCTCTTCAGCTCTAGGACCATCTCAATGACCTTGAGAAAGTGTTCGAATTCCTCCGTTCTCGCCGCTTGAAGATGAACCTGTTGAAGTGCGCCTTCAGGGTCACCTCTGGAAAGTTTATTGGTGTCATTGTTAGGTATCGAGGCATCGAGATCGACCCAGAGAAGATCAAGGACATCAGTCAGATGCCTCCTTCGAATAATATTCTGGAGATTCGAGGCCTCCAAGTCCACTTTTCCTATATACTCCGATTCATTGTGAATCTGGCCAGCAAGTGTAACCCCTTTTCCCGGATCATGAAGAAAGGCGCCGCCTATGGATGGGGCGATGTGTGTCAGATCACTTTTGAGGAAATCAAGTATTATCTTCTTCAACCTCCGGTCCTCATGCCACCTGTTTTCGGAAAGCTGTTGGTCCTTTACGTGACCTCCCTGGAGGGATCCATCGATGTACTTCTTGCCCAGAAGAACAACGAGGGAATAGAGAATAGCCTCTACTACCTCAGCTGCATGCTTCTCGACGCGGAAATTAGATATTCTTCCATCGAGAAGAGTTGCCTAGAGCTTATATTCGCTATGCAGAAATTGCGGCACTACTTGCAGCACCACGAGGTACAACTGGTCTCTCGAGTAGACCCGTTGAAATAAATCCTGAACCGACCTATGTTGACCGGCCGATTGGTGTGTTGGGCAGTGATCCTCCAGTAGTTTGATGTTAGGTTTGTACCTTAGAAGGCCGTCAAAGGATAGGCGTTGGTAGACTTCTTAGCTTCCCACCAAACCTCTACAGACCTACAACTGGATCTAGCCTTTCCTGATGAGGCAATCCTATTAATCGATCATGCCATCCCATGCTGGCATATGCACTTTGACGGTGCCTCCCGGAGCCCCACCGGTAGAAGGCTCAATGATCCTAGGCTTAACAGAGTGGGCCTGGGTATCATCTTCATCATCCCAGAGCAAGCTGTTCTTCCATATTCATTCCTGTTGTTAGAAGGTTGCACCAAAAATGAGGTATAATATCATGCCCACATCACTGGCCTCGAGTTGGCTCTTGATATTGACGTACCCCATTTGTATGTAAAAGGGGACTCCGAGCTAGTCATCAAGCAGGTCAATGGTGACTATACTATCAGAAAGCCAGAAATCGTGCCTTTGCTGGAGTGCACCCTCCGTCTAATGGCTAAGTTCCCCTCCCGGCCATAGGCCGTTCAAATTCCCCAATCGCAGAACAGTCGAGCGGATGCTTTGGCTAGCCTGGTCGTTTCACTTGCGAAGCCCAAACAGGATGACCTAATTATCCACGTGGCGCAATGGAGAGTCATTGATCCTACTATTCCGGAGGGCGATCGTGGCCCGCGAGTGAAACATCTCGCCACTGGTGCCCCTACATCAAGATCCCCAGGGGCTTCAGGTGCAGTAATTGAGATAGTTCCTAACTGAAGGACGCCCTTGGTTGAGTATCTCCAGCATGAAAATCTTCAACCGGACCGAGCCGAGTGAGAGCGAATCCGACACCGCGTGCCATAGTTCACCCTTCAAAGTGGTCCCAGCCTTGAGCATATCCTTTATAGGGGCAGATTTGATGGTGTTATCTTCAATTGACTTCAAGGAGTCGAGATCCCACAGGTCATACAAGAAGTGCACGCTGGTTCCTGTGGCGCCCACCAGGCCGGGTTGAAGTTGTCTCACCAGATTCGGAGGCTGTGATACTTCAGGTCCACCATGATCTACGACTGCATCAAGTATTCCAAGAGGTTTCATGCATGGCAAGTTCATGCTAATTTTGTGCATCAATCACCAGAGCCTCTCCATACTACCAAGTATTCTTGGGCCTTTGCCATCTGGGGGTTGGATGTCATAGGACCTTACCCGCTGGCGATGACCCACTAGTGCCAGTTCATCTTGACCGCTACAGATTTCTTCTCGAAGTGGGCAGAGGCAATCCCACTTAGGGAAGTCAAGGCATGTTCTATCACTGACTTCGTGAGCGCCAATATCATCTATCGGTTTGGAGTACCTCACGCTATCCTCACGGATAATGGAAAAAACTTCCGAGCAGCCGAGCAGAAGAAATTATACACTAAGTATAGCATTCGCTCTAACCACACCTCCCGATATCATGCACAAGAGATTTGACAGATCGAGGCATTTAACAAAACCCTCTCTAACATTCTGCAAAATATAGTTGGTCAGAAAAAGAAAAGTTGGCCGGGCAAGCTCCCCAACAGCCTCTGGGCTTATAGGATGAAAACTCGTAACTCCACCCAGGTGACTCTGTATTCCCTGGTATACGGAGCTGAGGTCATCCTGCCCATCGAGATCTAGTTTCCCTCATTGCGTACGGCGGTCTACGACCAGCAAGCGCCAGATAGAGTTGCCGAAATCCGTCTAGCCGAATTGGAAGCGCTGGAAGAAAGTAGGTTTCACGCTTTACATAACTTGGAAAGGCATCAGAGCAGGATGGCTCAAGATTTCAATAAGAAGGTTTGCCTCCGCTCCTTCCTGCAAGGTGACATGATGCTGGCTCTCAGAGCGCCAATGATTCCCGGTAGGAAACCACCCATGTTGGAGCCTAAATGGGAGGAGAATTTCATTGTCCAGAAGGTCTATACCAATGACGCGTATTCCCTGGTGACTATGGATGGTGAGCTCATAACTCCTCCCCCCGACACCAGGTTCCTCAATCAGTACATTGCGTAAGGGATCACCAAGTCCCGCATGACTCTAAACTACACACGGTCCCGCACGACCTTAATCTACACCCGGTCCCACATGACCTTAATCTGCACCCGGTCCCGTATGATTTTAAACTTCACCTGGTCCTACATAACCTTTAACTGCACACGACCCCGCATGTCCTTAAACTGAACCCGGTCCCACATGACCTTAAACTGCACCCGGTCCCGCATGACCCTAAACTGCACCTTGGTCCGAGTTCTAATACCTAAAACTAAGATCCTTACACAGTCCCGCATGACCTTAAACTACATTTTCCCCTACATCTGGGCTCCTGGTTCTGAGTTCTAAGACCTAAAACTAAGATCCTTATTTCATCCAAAATGACGTTAAACTACCTCGCTAGAACGACATATGGACTGATTCCCATCTTTATGGGATATGTAGGATAGCCTCAAGAATTAGATTTTAGGTCCAGCCCCGTCTCTTATGAGATCCCACGATCTCCCGGTTTCCTCGGTCTTTTGGCATGCCCTTCCCTCGGGGATCTTCCATCTTTGGGCCGATCTCAGACTGAGCCCTTTGACCATTTCTGGTGGTCTGATGATGTGTTCAGAGTACTCTTGTCTAGGACCTGGAGTGTCAGATTTGACTTAGGAAAGTTTTCGTCTGCTTGTCAAGCTTCGTGTTCCCCTTCATTCAGGCTCCACCATCCTTCACACCTGGAGGGACCCCTAAGAACGGCCTGGATACAACGCCTAAGGGCTCTCCTACCATCACGGGACAACTCCCCCAAGGTTTTCAGGAAACAAATTGATACGAATCCCGTGTTACGAATGTGGTCACCAGTTGATGCTTATTTGTTTGCCCCCACCTCTAGGATAACGCGACAAGATGCTGTGTTGCAAACATGGTCAGCAGTAATCCCCAGTCGTCACACCAGATTTCTTGGGCCCTAAATGTTGGTTGCATGATTCACATTATGTTCTGCCCCGCCGTCTCAAGGTGGAATATCGACACTCCTTTTAGTAACCCTCAGTACACCACCACATGTCAGACAGAACAAGCTGCGTAACGGTGTCTCTTGGGGCTCCCGTGATCTGAGCACAAGAGTATGTGCTTGGGTTTCTTCTTAACAGGTTGCATGTAGCTTGAACCGCATCCCCATGGGGAATGAGGAGTCACCCAGACATTGCGTTTCAGGGCCAACATAGCTGGGATCTAGCATCTATTATCCCCCTCCTGATTGTCGAATCCTCATAGGCCCCTTTGGCCCGAGGCTCCTCTCTCGGAATCGCTCGCGGTGATGGTATGGGGTTACGCCCTCACCCGCATCAGATATGCTTTACCGCATCGTGCGTGTTCCCCCAGGTCTAACGCCATATGACCTTAAACTGTGCTGTTGGTCCTACCACATGACCTTAAATTGTGATGATATTGTCCTGGCCACACGAAGAAAAATGGCACTGCATTGTGATGACCTCCCCATAGGGGACATCATGCCAGGTATTGGTCAATTACCATGCCGCTTTTCAATTCCTGTTATGGCTTTATTATTGTGGAGATTCCAGGAATTTCTACCCTAGGCCAGTATCCCCATAAAAGAAAAAACATTTACCTCCAAAAAAAAACAAGATATACGAAATGCCGCTTGTTTTGGTGCGAGGGATATACCCGCACAACTCCTTCATCCTTTTGCGCTGGCGCCACATTGCACCATGCTGCCTTTCAAGAAATATGTATGGCTTGATTCTCATCCTTATGAGATACGTAGGAGTGCCTGGGAACCTCCCCACAGGCCCAGTCTAACTTTTTGCGCTTGGTCTCTCGGCCTAAACGCGTCCCTGGGAGCACATAGTAGCAGGGCTTTGCCCTATTCGTGTTGGGTTTTGCAATCACTTTACTGTGTGTCTCCCTATCCCCTTCTCCTTTGGTCCGAGTTCTAAGACCTAAAACTAAGATCGTTTTTTGGCTTTCCACGACTCGCTCTCTCTTGTGGGATTGTACGGTGTGGTGCGGGATTATGTCATCATTCACGTCAGGATACTCACTGTGTCGTGCCTATCCCCAGATGAGATGTTTCCCTCATCCTGCATGACGTTAAACTATATTTTTTCCACCACGATGTTAAACTATGCTTATAGAACTACATGTGGTTTGATTCTCATCCTAATGAGATACGTAGGAACGCCCAAACATTTCGTCTTTGGTCCAGCCCTAGGGATTACCAAACCCCATCCCTCCTTATTGTCGGCCCCTGGGCCTGACTTCTTGGGAAGTGGTGTAATCGGGACATCTTCCCCAAATAAGTTCGGGATTCCCCATAGTAATAATGGGAAGCGGAAGTTCTCTCTCCAAAGAGGTCCTGCCTAAAAATTGGGACGACCCGTGATCAGGTCGGTACGTCCACATAATGCGCCTCCGCCACGGTGGCACAACTTTTGGAGTGTTGGACTCTGTTCGAACAAACCACCACTCCACCTTCCATGCTTTGTGTGCCCCTTTATATGGATCCTCATTCTCTTTCATGTTCGATGGAACCCCCTAACAGTATGGATGATAGACCTATGGTCCGCCTACTATCCTGGGCCAACGTTCCGAAGAACAGGTCATGTTTAACAGGACCCCCTAACAGTATGGATGATAGACTCTGATCGGCCTATTGTAGAAATATGGACAATAGACCTATGGTCCGCCTCCTGTCCTGGGCCAACATTCCAGAAAACTGACCGGCGATATTTGAGTTAGGCCCCATTTTGCGAACATGGTCAGTGGTCAGCCCCCATTTATTGTCCCCATTCCAGGCCAACATGATATGGATGCCGCGTTTCCGCCACAGTTAATATTTATCCTACATCGTTGCACCCCATAGTGTTCCGAATTTGGGTAGTGTGATTCACTTTTCCTCTCCATCTCCCTATGTTCGGATGGATTTCAATGCCCCCAGCATCTCCCTGTTAGTGTGTCAGAGCACATGGAGAAGGTGGTATATCAATCGGTCTGAGGTCTCCTCCTCAGAAATCCAGGCCCAATTTTGGATGCCTGAAGTTTGGTCAAGGCCCCACAGTTGGAAGAAATGATAGCCTGAGTATCCTTTTCTTCTCGCGTTGGGTGTGACCCACAAGAGCTTAGGGATGAGTTGTTATTCATTTCGGAATTAGGGTTGAGCATATTAAACCAAGGGTACAGATAAATGGATTTGTCCATTTATTGGATTGAGATGATGAGAAGTATAAGAAATAAGTTCATGGGATGGCCAAAACAAATCCCTTAAGGATCAGCATGCTGAATCGATCTTTCCAGCATTGCTACCCTTTGGCTGGTAGCCTCCAGGACCACTTCTCACTCCTTGAAGACTCTCTCCTCATCAGCCACCGCAGAGCGCAGTTCGCCAACCCGAGATTGTGCCTGCGCCCGCTCGGTTTGATGTTCGGTCATCTGGTGACTCACCTCCATCAGTTGTTCTTGCGCGTCAGCCAGCTGGGCCGTTAATTGCTCCACAAGCTCAGAGCATGTTGAAATGAAGGCCTCCTTATCTGCCACCTGCCCTTCGAGGTGCTGGACCTCTCGCTCCGTCCTCATCAACGCTTGGGCACTTGCTGATCTTTCCCGAAACTTTGCAATGTCGGTGCGCCGGCTGCTCTTGAGTATCTTCTCGGCCATGTAATCACGGACCGTCAAATGAAGGCGCAGAGTGTCAACCCCTCCAGCGCATAGGAAGCGCATCCATGTCTGGTGTGATCCCATCCACCACAGCCAATCCGACAGGGGCTGTCTGAGAAAGCACTGGATACACTTCCACCCTCTGGTCCATATCATCCGGCTCTCCTCGGATGCCTCTGAATCCGAGTCAACTATCTCCTCAGGGTCAGCGGGTCGGTACATAGGGAAGGCAACTAGCAGATCGGCAGCATGATCTGCCCAAGGGATGTCTTCATGAGGAATAAGATCCTCGACGTCCGGGCGACCTTCCTCTCTCGCCCCAACAGCGACGATTCCTCCATCAGCTTCCAGCCTCGCCTCAAGAATAGCGCAGCTAATGTATACTACCCCCTGCCCATCAATTGTCGGGGCCTACTCAGTGCAGGGAGCATGTTCTGAATGAGGAGGTATGTCCGCCACTGGTCCACTCACAGACGGCCCAGGCTCCGCAGCCTGGTGAGCCTCCAATGTTGAGATCACTGCACAAGACGTACACTGTTTAGTTGGGATCTTTTTATACCAAGCACCAGTAGTGAAGCGTGAGACTTACAGAAATCCAGAGCATCGGTCTTTAGTGTTCTATCCACTGTAGGAGCCGCCATGATGGGAGACCCCTCTGCGCTTGTTAGTTCAATGATGGGTGTTGGATCCCCATCCTATCCCACCAGTTCCTCTCCTCCCTCTTCTAGTGGGGATGACCGACCAACACTCAGACGCTCCTGTGTGAGGTAGAGAGATGATTGGGAAATTGAAAAGGAGAATAGATGAAGAAGGAAAATGAATGAAGATAGAGACAGACCTCGAGTATCTCAGTTATGTCGATATCAGAGCTGAAAATCTCGCCGCTCTCTCAGAGACTCCCTTGGTAAGTCACCCCTTGCGACCCCTCACCTTCAGGTTCTCCTTCTTCTTCATCTTCCCCTTTGCCTTCGTCTTCTCCGGTCTCATCCTCCCCCCCGACTATTCGTCACTATCGCCTTCTCCCGGCGGCATCACTTCCGGATCATGCTCCTAGCCGAGCATCACTTTCACTAGGAAAGGTGGCTCTGCACACCGACCCCTTTGGTGCACATATGTGTCCATGGACATTAGATGTGAATTCCACCGATGGAAGTTTACCCGGTCGGTAATTCGAACGAGCCCGAACTTTGGCAGGTTGATCCTATTTTTCATTATCTTCTGCCAGATGGCTTCAACGCTCAGCGATTGCCGCAGGGTTATCCAGGCCGACCACAATGCCGAGAAAATTGCATATTGGGAAGGTTCGAGCATGTATCTTATCAGCTTCCCGGGTAGCTCCCTGGCCGCCTCATGTGACCCCACTATGGGCAACGAGGTCACAGAGATGTTGTGTGATGTTCCTGCTACTGAAGTCCCAGCCTGCGCAGGCCTCGCTGCCTGACGCACCCATGGTTACTCCCTTCCAGCATCACCTTTCCTTCTTCCCCACCGCCTGGTTTGTACACAAGTAACCTCGAGTTGCTGGAATCGCTTGCGTAAAAGCCCCTAAGGGTACGCGATGGTCCAGTTTTCGGTATACTTGGATGCTAGGCCAGCGTCAACCCCATTGGGAGGAAGAGTAATGATGTTGCTAGAGCCAAAAGTGGTAAACATCAACCACATATGGCGCAGAACGCATGGATTCTTCTCCTACTAGAAAACCGTGAATACCTTCTTCGGCATTCGTTGGAGGCACCCGAATTGCCTGGCGAATCGGGATGGCATGTAAGGCTCACAGATCAACTTTCCGTCGATCCGAGCCATGAGAACCCCACCTCGAATGCTCTGGAAATACTCCTGCTGTTCCAGAGATCCTCGCCCATTGTCCACCGTCTGGCCGAACGGGGTTGGGGATGAGCTGAAGTGGAAGTTGTTGTGGTTGCCGATGCAGAGTCTCACGCCCTCCTAATTGAGCGTCATCGGTGCCACCCCAACGATGTTCAGCAGGGACAATCACATGCCATTTCCCGGAGGACGGACGGAGTTTGGGAAAGTGTAACCACCGAGATGAGCCACCACCCAGCCATGGAAGATCTGGAAGGGACCACATACTCTCCGAGGTGACCCCCCTGGTGAGATGCGTCCCAAGATGGATTACAGCTTGGCCAGAACGGGGACCCCCCAAGTTGAACCGTTTGTTAGCAGCCAGGGTGCCCGCCATTACTAGTGTTGCTAGACTGACACCCATCCTCACGTCCCGCTCCGGAAAGAGCCACCCACTCAGGAAGGTGGCATGGAACACTGTGTATTGGACGTTCGGGTCCGGGGTCTCAATGACACGGTAGCCCCCTGATTGGTATTTCCCCGCCTCCAGGGTCCTCCAGTATGACCCATCCCTACTCTTCTGAGCCGCGGTTGGGCACCGTTTACCCCGTCCTGACATCTTGATGGCCGGATCCTTCTCAAGGAACTGGCTGAACCAGCCCTTGTAGGCAATGTCATTCAGGAAGTCCTTGACCCCCATCCTCTCTTTGGCCAGCTCCAACAGGTGCCATGACAACATAGGCGTCCATGACCTGACTTCCCCAGGTGCTCTTTGGAGGAACAAACTCGTCGTATTTGTAGCCCTCTAGTGGGATACCTCTAATGTAGTGAATGTCCCAGAGACTGATGCCAAATTACCCATGATGAACGTGGAATGTGTTGGTATTAGGAGACCACCGGTTGAATAGCTCCGGCCCGAGCTCAGGTTGATGGTGGAAGTGGAACTACGACATCCATACCACCTCAAACAGGACAATATGCCGCAGTTCATCCCCAAACTGGTCGCAAGTATGGCGAACCTAGAACACCCAGGCCCACTCGCTGGTGAAGTTTCTCCCGGACCGCAGGTCCCAATCCTTCAGCCATCCCTTCGTGTCATCCGTGACGCTCTGACAGAACGTACTCGCGTAGAGGGCCAGGGAATTCTCTGCAACAGGATCATCCCATGTAATGGTCTTGTTCCTCGGGTTTAGGACATATAAGTTCATATGTATGGTTTCCCAGGCAAGAAAACCATTGTTGGTGATGTTGTAGCAAGGAATCTCGTCCTCCCGGGTCACCCATGACCGCGACGTTTCCACCTCAAAGACTGGCAGGGGAACCTCTTCCAGGATGCCAAAGTTCTAGAGTGGGAGGTTGTCAGACTGGGGATACGTCTTCTTGGCTAGAGTCAGTAGATTGACCAAGGTCAGGTTATTAGAAACAATCACCTTGGCACCGTAAACCCCCTCGGTCACCGCCATTTCGGTCCTACAAGCGGTGACTTCCCCCTCATCAACTCAGTTTGCAGCCATCTCAAATATCTCAGGAGTTGCACGAAACCAGGATGTTGTGCGCAGAATCGGAGAGTAATGCATGAAATCTTATGTGGCGGCGCTAAATCCAGGAGATGGGTGCGCAATCGGCACGCTAAGCATGGAATATCTCGAGTAGGTGCACAAAGATGACCAAAATTCGGATGGAATTCCGCGCTGCCAGAGAATTTTTATGCGCAGCCGCGGGAGCAATTTCGCACCCGAGAGAGATAAGCATATCACACAAAAAAGCTGAAGTACGAATTTGGGACCCATCACACCTTTTTATAGGCGAGGCCACTGTTCCGTGCCACGCAGAATGTAAATTCTGCACCGATCCGTCGTTTTGCGCGCCACATGGGCTGTTTGCACGCTAAGCGCCCGAGAGTTACCCTGCTTCGGTGTTTCAACGTTTCCCTCAAAATCTGACCGTTGTGACCTCTCACCGATCCAATTCTGAGGGGGGGCATTTGTAGACTCCGAGAAAAGTCCGTAACTCCTTGGGGAAGTTTCTAAATGGGAAAGCGAAGTCATATTTGGAATCAGAGGCCCAATCCAGAGGCTCGGTAAGTGGTGCACGAAATAAAGGAGGACTTGCGCGAAATAAAGCTGTTTCCGCGAAGCATCTCCAGGATGCACGTAATCAAGCCAGTGAGGCGCGTAATTTTGCGCGCCCCGGTTCCTCAGGGTGAGGTTTTGTGCGTAGACGGTTCCCGACGTGGAAGATTTCGCGCGCCGCCTGGATGCCGCGCCACTCGAGGCCTATAAATGGAAGGCGACCCCAAACGGTTTGGGGTTGAGGAATTCGGAACAGCTCCCGTTCACGCAATCTGACTCCCCCCGCGCGCAATATGACTTCTAGATAATTCCCCTTTTCGTGCAACCTTTCCCCGGGGTTCACCTTTGCGCACAACTCCTCTAGTTTATGTGAATTTCCCCCCTCCTCTGGGTTCTTCCCTTGCACGCAATCTGTGTCCCGTGCGTGAAATCCACTTCCGTGCGTGCGATACCTTACGTGCAATCACCTATCCACGCAATCCTTTGGCCCTATTGCGTGCCATCCCGGTGCTTTTCACGCAAACCTTCTCTTTGTGCGCAACACCACGAACCCTTTACCTTGACGCCCCTTGGCTGCCTCTCCGCGCTGGCACCTGATGTCTTCCCTGTCAGGCATGTGCGCCATGCGTTGTTTTCCCGTATGACCTTCCTGGCTCGTACGAAGTAATCTCAAGGTTCCTTGAGTGGTGTTTCCTATTGTGTTGCTTTTCCTTATTCTACTCCACATAGGCACGCTAATGGCTATTGCTTCTTCTCATAGCCACACTAACGTGGACCCCTCAATGGTTCGCCCTGTTCCCCCCTTCGCTACGTCTTTGCTGATGCCTTCCCTCCCACAAGGGGTAGAGGGAATTGAGCATGTATTCCCTAGGGGTGTGGAGTGAACCCACCTCGTCCATGCTGCAGAATGTTAAACTGCTAAGCACCTCGTCCTTAACACATGACGTCAAACTGTGGTCCGACCACGTGCTTCGCACGCAGGGTCCCCCCCAGCTCGTGCATTCTTTATGCCCACTAGTCTCTACAGGAATGGACTCTTCCTCACATGGAATGAGATCCCCCCTGTCGAAGTGGCGTTTGTCCACGAGGGAAGGGCTGCCTCAGAGCATAAGACCCTAGCCTCTCTTACGGAAGGTTTCACCCATGCACCTCCGTACATCCCCCTTCCAAGGCTAGTGGCGTCCCTTTTCCCACTGCGCTTAGTCGCACCACGATCCTCCATCCTAGAGTAATCCCCGACACAATGGGCCGCTAACCACGCGTAAGCCCCTGTTTCCTATTTGGGTCGCTCAACGCGTAAGCCCCTTTCCGCTTCTCACGGACGCACCCTTTGAGACGTGATCGTCTGGTCCCCGCTGCCTCTTGTTTCTCACACCGAGCATGACTCACGTGGGCTTAGAGCATGCATCGACCATGAATTCCTCTATGGGACGCCTCAGAGCGTAAGCCCCATCCCAGTGAACTACGTGGACTTTGATCTGTGCTAACGCATGGTACGTAGGGAGCCTCCATGAGGTTCAAGCCCACCACCCGGTTGTTCTGACCTATCAACGTCAGTTCCCTGCCCCCCATGGGCCACCTCAGAGCGTAAGACCCATATCCACTCTGGGCCACCTATGAGCTTGAGCCCCAAATGCCCTCGTCCTACATGACGTTAAAATGTATCTCTTCCCGCATGACGTTAAACTGTATGCCCTCGTCCCGCATGATGTTAAACTGTATCTCATCCCGCATGACGTTAAATTGTATGCCCTGAACTACGTGGACTTTGATCCATGCAAATTCATGGTACATAGGAAGCCTCCGCGAGGTTCAAGCCCCATCGCTCAGTTGTTCCGACCCCTTCGCGTCGGTTCACCAACACCATTATGGTCCGCCTTAGAGTATAAGCCCCGTATTTCCCCTCTTGGGCCGTCTTAGAGCGTAAGCCCCATGTTCCACTCCATCATCCATCCTGATCCTTACCCGGGCCGCCACATCCCGGTGAGATCAGGACATCCCATCCCACTCCATGGTGGCCGGGAAGCCGCCCACTTACTGGCCCCAACATCAGTGTTCCCCCTAGGGGTTCCTTCAATCGGATCCACCATCAGTGTTCCGATTAGTCCGATCCGTCTCTGTAAGATGTTAAACTCATGGAATACCCCATGTTAAACATGGGAAGATGAGGAAAACCTCAGATGGTACACAATCCCCGCATTCGATGTGGGATTCCTTGGGCTTCTGTGCCCTCAAGAAGCCCTGTGATAAGGGACAAAAGACAGACATGCCAACCCCCAGTGTCAAGACATGCCAACGACACCCCAACATGACCATTATCCTCACCGAAGGTTGCTGCCCCAACAAGACCCCTTGGAGCATCTTGACAGAAGCAGTGTAATTAACTGGTGTCCATGCAGATATGGCACTGGGAACGAGCTTCACAAACCTGTATTAAATCTATGAGGGAAACCCGGACTAGGTGACGAGCTCCGAGGAGGAATCCACAGAAGGAAGAACCGATATCCCATCATCCCGGTTTCAATCAAGGAGAAGATGTCCCTGAACAAGAAACGTATGCCTCCTGCATTTGGAAAGCGGGAATACGGGGCAACAAGCCGCGCATCGTCCCATGCATGACAGACATGCGCGTGACCCCCGGCGTAAAAGCATCGGAAACATTGTTTTAATGGGAATGCGATCATCATCCTAGTGGTATATGTTGATGACATATTTCTTATTGGAAACGAAGTACCATCCTTACAGTCAGTTAAGGACTAGTTGAACAAGTGTTTCTCCATGAAGGACTTAGGAGAAACAACCTACATTCTAGGGATCGAGATCATTCATGATAGATCCAAGAGGCTGCTTGGACTAAGTCAGTGTACATACATTGACCAGATACTAAAGAGATTTGGTATGGAAAAATACAAGAGGGGATTGGTTCCACTATCACATGGATTACATCTTTCTAAGAAAATGTGTCCCCAGACACAACAGGAGAAAGTTAGGATGAGTAAGATCCCATACGCTTTGTCTATAGGATCCATCATGTATTCCATGTTATGTACCAGGCTTGATGTTGCCTATGCACTGAGCATGGTAGGAAGATATCAAGCAGATCAAGGAGAACAACATTGGACTGCTGTTAAGACTATCCTTAAGTATCTGAGAAGAACTAAGGATATGTTCCTGCTGTATGGAGGAGACGAGGAGCTTGTCATCAGAGGGTATGCTGATGCTGGTTTTCAAATAGATCAGAATGATCTAAAGTTGTAATCTGGATATGTTTTCTGTCTCAATGGAGGAGCTGTGAGCTGGAAGAGTTCAAAGCACCCATTTTTCGCCGATTCTACAGTAGAGTCCGAGTATATAGCGGCTTCTGATGCAGCCAAAGAAGCCGTCTAGATTTGGATCTTTTTCCAAGAGCTAGATTTGGTTCATAGCAGTAAATATCCCATTACATTGTATTGTGATAATACTGCAGAGGTGGATCTGGAAAAAGAACCAAGGTCACATCAACGGACAATGCACATACTCCGAAAGTATCACCTCTTGAGCGATTTCTATAAAAGGGGTGAAGTTGCAGTGAGCAGAGTGTCCACAGAAGAGAACGTGGCAGACCCCATGACTAAAGGACTATCTTAGTAGAAGCATGAATATCATGTGAATGCTAGCAGTTTAAAGGTTGATAGCAGTTGGCTGTAGTCCAAGTGGGAGTCTGTTAGAGTAGGTGGTCTAGAACAAACTACTTTGTACTTTATTCATTAATAAAATCCTTATCACATCTTGATTGTTCTTCTGCATGACAATGAATGTGATAATGTCTTACAGACAGCTGTTACATTAATGGGTCATAACGAATCCCTGCTATGCTGAGAACCCGAAAGTTCCATAACACTGTTCTTGAATATATGTTCTATGGCCTGAAGATATTATTTGAGTGACACAAATAATACATGTCATTAGGGGTGAGGACTCATAAAACTTTGGGTCACATTCTCATGGTGTGTTCACTTTGTAATATCCAAGAGGATATTATGAGAATGAGACCCGTCAGTAGGAAATCCACATTTCATAGTGTCATTGGATGTTCCTATCTGCGGACGTGCGTATTGGTCCTTAGACTTTAAGATTATTATTAATGGGTAATAAAACTCGTGAACTTAGATGTATTGATGAAAACTATGATGACACATTGTTCGCAACGAGGTAGGATACGTTGGGTGCGTCACGAGTAATACTGCATTAGTAGATAATGCGAGAAAGGATTTGTCCCTTCTGTTCCATAATGAAAGTAGATATCTCAGGCCCTTTGATGGAACTGATATGGCCTAAATAAATCCATGGCCATGGTATGGTATGGGCGAGTTTAATTCTGGGAAGTCAAAGAACGAAGAATCGAGCACATGGGTTGATGGCACTAGCATGCAACCCGCTTGACTAGAGATATCGAGACAAAGGGATTATAGTACACAGTAAGCGTTCGCAGGAGGTTACATGTCATTGCGGCGTTAACTTCTTTCTCTATGGGTGCCTTATTGTGTTTCTAGATGCTAAACTTGGACTTTAGGCAGGTTCCGCCTAATGCCACTGAGAAAGAGGCCTAGAGGGCCACACACTAAGTGTGTCCATGTATCACAGTTAAATATTAATTTAACAAGTTGAATAAAGATTATTCCCAATTTTGGTTTAATAATTATTCAAGGATGTCTGATCGCATTTATTTCGACACTATTTTTTTGAGAGAATATATTATGGGAGAAATAATATATATTTATTAGCGAGTAATGCAGTTACATTTATTTAAGAAATAAATAGCCCTTACTCAAGGTCTAATAAATATGGTGGAGGAAAATAAATAAAATTGAAAAATAAAAGTACACGCCGTGTAGTTTATTTTTTTGGGATTCGTGAGAAAATTTTGTTTATTTAATTAAATGATATTAAATGCAATATGTTGGATGCATGTCAAGTAATAATAATGGTCAACTGTCATTATTAAGACATAGGGTATTTCTAAGAATTAAACGAAATGATTAAATTCTTATGAGCAATTAATTTATTTTATTATTTGATGTATTATAAATCCTAATTAAATTATTCTCAAAGGGGTTAGCCATTTTTTGGTTGTGCACAACAGATTGGAAATACTATCAAGCCAAGAGAGAATTCCCTTTCCACCAAGAACGCTTTCAAGTTACGAATGCAAGATCCTTCACCGGATCAAGGGGATAGAAGACGGACATCGCAAGCAAAGGAAATTTCGCGCTAGCACCCGGAGATCCCTTTGGCGACATCTAGAGATACGTGGCACACATGTGGATCACCGCTAGAGGAATCCTACACTTGGATTCTCCGACCGAATGATAGAACATAGGATCGTGACTGAAGACTCCAACGATGAAAGAATTCCATCGAGGTAATTCTTATGAATTAATTAAATTAATTATAACCAACGTATGACGATCGTATCTCAATGGTTCCCCGAATATTCTTTTCTTTTTCATTCTTCATTCTATTCCAATGATATGGCGTTTATATCGTGACGGTTCTCGGATTGAACGTCTTTTAATGCTAAAATTAATGTTTCGAAAACCCACAACGTGCTTCCGCTACGCCCGGAACCTACAGTTTTTTCATATTATATTCCATAAAAATCATTTTTTAATATTTTCATAATGTTGAAATGAAACACATAATATGATTGAAATTTATATTGAATAATTAAATGAATAAAATCAAATACACCGGTTGGTTCAATGTCATTATAATGCATAATATAAATTATTATAGATATAATATTTATAATTGTTTTCAATTCATTTTTTATTGTTATGATTAAATAAAAAAATTTAAATGTTCGAACCCATCTTTTTGTAGGGACATCTTTCAATATTTTAATATTAAAAAATCATTGAGTTGGGTTTTATGGTATTGTAATTTTTATGGGTACATTTTACTACTTGAATGTTATAGATGAGTAATAAAAATTAATATGACTGTAGAAAACAATTATGGTTTAAATTTATCTCAATAAAACTTGTATGCTCTAACATCCCTTGTCAAATCAGAATTTATGGTGTTAAATTCCCTATTTACAACATTAATACATGAAGATATCTATAAAAGGGGTGAAATTTTATTTTCCCTCTTTTATTTTAACATTATTGATTCTTTATAATCCCTCATATTCTCCTCATTTAATATTTAATCATTGGATAGATTCTCTCATATTAACTTCATATAAGAGTCAAGAGATATCCTCTCTATGAAATCTAATTCAAGTGTCATCAGTTATGCTTGATATGCCACAAAGAATCTATGATTTTTATTTTATTTTCTCCATTTTGTTAAATTAATTGACTGACATATTGATGTGGGATAATATTTATTTTTATATTGCATTTTGATACTCATTAATTTTTTATCATTACTACATATTTTAATGTGTTCACATCATTATGGAGTCATCTAAAAGTCCATATTAGGTGATATAAAATAATACCATATTTTTCTGGTGTGCATATTTTATTTTCATTATAATTGACGATAAACCTTAAATTTGTTTCTTGTGAAATATGTAGTATCTTGATTTGATCACCTGGATTGTGAAATAACATGTTATGTTTCATTGGAATCCTTTTGGATATTAAAAACATCTTCCCCAATGATCTAATTAGAAGTGTTCAATTATATTCTTTAATGATTTATTTTTCATGTGTTACCAAAAAAACACTAAGGTGTGTTTTCATTTGTGTGTCTAAGGAAATAGTATAAATAGACTTAATGAAATTTTATGTGTAATAAAAAGAATTATAGACTATATGAACCCCTTTAAATTAATCAAACGATATGTGAATAGTAATCCCAAGAAACATAAGCCTTGATAAATGATTTAATGGAAGGTATTTTATAGTTGGTCTTTTTTATTACTATTTGTTTATATGAAATAAATGATAATTTGAATTAATTAAATGGTATGGATTATGCACCAATTCCATATCAACTTTTCGTATATATTATATGACTTTCACTTATGAATGAAACTGATAAATGGAATTTATAACATTATTCATCCTGGATTAATTGATTTGGGTTTTATTACATCATGGTTAGAATATGTAATTGACATGAGACTCAACATTGATTATTTTAAAATAATGGACATGATGTAATGTATTACATATATAAATTAAAAGATATGGTAATCCTAATTAATTCATAGAATTAATGGGCATTAAATTAGTTTTTTAATTTCTAGAATTGAAGAACATGACATTCCATAATGGTTATATGAAAATTATAAACATGAAAATCTATATTGATTATAAAAAATCATTGTTCAGAGAAATTTTGGTATAGATAAATGCATTCATTATCAGGATGTGTGCTATGAGGAATTGGAAACGACAAATGTTTTGTTTAGTTCATTTGTTATGTAATTGTTATTGCCTATTTAATTCATAATTATATATACACAAAATGGATTAGTTACAGAACTTCATGATAATGTCTTATTGAGGTTTACTCTCACCAAATTAAGGATGCTGATTAGTACTTAAATAAAATTTAAGGATGTAGGTTGGGAAAACTGAATATAGCCTGCTTTGGATGCATGAATTCATTTACAAGGATGGAATACAATAGAAGAGGACTGAGCATATACTCAGTAATCTATTGGATATATCTTTTATATGTATTATATATTTTTGTTACAGATTTAGGACATAATTATTATTTATATGAATTAATTATGGATTTTGTTTTCCTATATTTATAATGATGATTGTAACATCCCCAAATGATAAAGGGTTAAATGAATAAATGATATGACTCATGTCAACAAGGTGCACCTTCCTTTTCGTGAGCCTGTCTGGTTAGAACTCCATTGTTAAGCGTGCTTGTCCTGGAGTTGTGATCAGGATGAGTGACCTCCTGGGAAGTTTCCCAGGGTGTGGCTGTGCTGTCACCGGGACCCGGTTGTCACAATGATCTACTTCCACTATTAATTATTATATTTATTCTGCTATTGTTAATTTGTACATCATCAATGTTTTTTTCTCTGATTATACGGGTGTACTGTCTACACCACAAATTATTAGACCCTCTTTGTTGGTATGAATCCATTGTAGTATGGGGATGTACTCTTATGGCCTTGTGGTAAACTGTTATTGGTTATAAGAAAGTTATCATTCTATTGTTTTCCCAATGTGGTATCAAATACCTCCTTTTTCTATTATCTTACTATATTAGGATGGTAGAAATGAGACTAGGATATGTTTAATGTTCATCAAAGAGATTATACCAGAGATTAGATAAATCAAATAAAATAAAAAAAAACAAGTTTATTTCAATAATAAAAACCTTCTATAAATATTATTACACGATTTTTAACAAAATTATTAATTAATTACATCCTAATGATCATGATTCCTAATATTGATTGAATACTAAGTATAAAAAACATAAAAACTAATATAAAACATAATATCATTATTTTATTCCCCCTTAAGGAGATCCTAAATGCATTAGATCACTTAAAATTTATCAGGATAGCTTTGGGAAAACCTACACAAAACAGGTGATCTAAAATCCCAATGATGGATTAAATATGATATATAATAAAACCATGTGAGTCAAAAATGTAAAATTTTATCATAAATGTGAATGCCCAATTGTATTAATGTAAATATTTAATATAAACAACATGGAATCATAATATCATTTTAACTTATGAAATGTGGAAGAAACATATAACATGAAATAATATTGATTCAAGGCTATCTGCTAAGACAATTTCACCTGGTGGACAATAAACCATTATTGATTAGGTTTACTCTCTAATCTCATACATGAAGTATCATGAGAATAATTCCTTATCAAATTAATTAGGTACATATCTAGGTGGACCCATCATATCATGATCATGGTTTAGGTGTGACATAAACATTAATTTAATGATAAGGAATTTCCATAATAATTTCCCATTAAAATATGTGTCAGATAATCTGTCCACGTATCATAATCAATGGAAATTTCATAATCATGGTATTTGAGAAATGAAAATAAGGTATGCACTACGCCATTAAGGAAACAAATAATATTAATGATATATATATGTGATAGAGATATATATAAATAATTTATAATCTTTCAATAAAATAATAGAGATATTGAGATTGATTTAAAGAGAAAATTCTTATAACATAAAATAATCTGTTGGATTAGAGAGATCTGATACATTAATACCAATTTGTTGCATGCATTATTTTTATCCCTAAATAAAAAAATTGTTAACTATTTACATTATTAATAAATGTTTTTTTATTAAATTTAATTATTATCATGTTATATTAATAATAATTTAGGTTCAAGTATAATGTTTTAAGATGTTCATAAATCTTTTTCCAAAATAACATTGGAATATGGGATAAGGTAAAATATATTTCTAGTTATTTTTTTTATAAACTTATAATCAATAAATATTTAACATTTTTATACATCAATTATATATTTAAAATAAACAATTAATGATGGTTATTAAAAAAAAGTTTTATTACAATCATAAAGATGGTAAGATGTACAAACACTTGTGTAAAATTTTCATTTTTCAATGAAAATGATGTAAATAATATAACAATTATTTCATATTTTCAAAAATATAATTTTATCTTAAAATTTCAAATACATTATTTACATACATATATATATACCATCTATTTTAGAAGGGTTTAAAAAATTATTCACATCATTTTCAATAGGTTATAGTCTACAGTGGACACGAACTATGTTATCCTTCTTCAATGAATTATATGGTATGATTGTATATGATATATTTATTATCAATAATTATTAATATATCATTATTATAATATATATAAAATAAATCCATCATCATGATTAACCTTTAGATTCGATTATGTAGAAAGAATTACATCATTTTCTGATGTAGCTATTCACTGTACAAACAAATGATGGTTACATTTCATATTTAATGGAAGAGTAGCTGGATTTGGGTTATTTCAGTAACATAAGAAACAAAATTATATATGTTGCAAAAATATATAATTATATCAATATGATTAATTTATATTTTTTTTGACATATACCCCTGTAGCCTATAGATGTTGTCTACTTTATTAGATAGACATGATTTATAAGGAATCATACTTTAAAGAACCAATTTGTTTTTTAACAATGGGGAAATAAATACAAACCCATGTATTAAATTGATTTTTTGGAAAAAAATATCAACCTAAAGTTTTTTAATAATATCACTATTCCAACTGCCATATCACCACATATCAATCATTGAACACTTTATTGATTCCTATTAAGATAAGTAAAACAATTGTATGATTAAATTGTTAATAAGTGTAAAGTTTAGTAAATGTTTTGATGAATCGATTAATAAGAATGTAAATTTCAAGGTAAAAACTAAATATAAATTCAATCAATCCAAAACCTGACTGTTATATTTATATAAGGAATTGTAAATATAGGAAGGAATATAAATGACACATTCAATTTACTTAACAAAACATGAATTAAATACATCCAAATATAACATCATTATAAAATTATCAATGATAATAACAAATTAATTCATGTTTAAGTAAATTATTAATTGTGTGATGATATGATCTCATGAATTGGGATCCTTTAACCATTATTGGAATTCAAAAATGAGTTTAAACTTATAGGAAAAAACTTGTTAAATTTTATATTACGTATTTGCCTCATGAGAGGTGTTGATTCATTAAGGGGATATATAATATCAATCCACACCATTCACTTTAGGCCCAAAGAAATACTCATATATTTAATAATCTATTTAGTTGGGGAAAAATATTCTTTATCATTTAATATATTTATTTAGTGAATAATATAAATAGTATAATATTTCACTAGATAAAAAATCAACTATTAATATAGATAGAAATATGTAGAAATGATATATGTTTTAGAAAATAAATATATCGATGATAAATAATATATATAACAAAGAGAAAATTAATTTTCACAAGAAAGTGAATATTTTCCCATAATATTAATAACTAATTAATGTATCAAGGAAATAAATTTTAATACCATCCTTGGATAAAATAATCATAAAACATATAGAGGTAAATAAAGAATGTACCAACACAATATATACATTTTGGATTAATAATAATGGAATTTTTTTTATTGTTTAATTGAAATAAAATATAAATAAATTAACAAATTCATTAGGAATATATCTTGTTTTAAATAAAGATTAAAAAAATATTCATAAATCATTTTGAAAATATTTTTATTTTGAAAATTACTACTAAAAAAATTACAGTAATATTTAATATTGTAGATTTGTTATGGAGGATAGAAATATTTATAATTCCATAAATGTTAAAACTAATATTCATATAACCATATATTGGTTAAATACACATGGGAATTATTTTCAAAAATTAATGCCCATTTTATATATTTTAATAAAATGAAAAAATGGAAAATATTTAGTTAATAAATCATTAAATATTGGTTAGATAAAGTATTAAATTTTTTCAGAAATATTTGTTTTTGAAGAAAACTGATATCTAGTTGATTATAGAAATGAAGTTATACTTTCTTTAAAACATTTTCTTAAACATTTTAGGTACCAAAGAGTGGAATAATATATTATTAAATTAAAATAAAATGAATAAAAGAGGATGAAAATTTATATGTGTTTATTGTATAATGATTAAATAACTTTCTTCTACTAAAATTCAAGAATAAATAATCTCGATGAGAGTACAATTGTGAAGTATACAATTAAAATAAAAAAATAGATGTGAGAAATATTCCTAAAATTGATTATGTGTTTAAATAATAAATAAATATAAAATAATATGATATTTAAAAAACTATATAAATAAAAATCATTTCAGAAATAACATTATAAAATTAATGATGACAAAGATGTAAGTTAACCAATTGAAATAAAATGGAGTTGTGAAATTATTTACCACATGGTGACTCTTATGTCAAATCCACATAGATTAAATATATAAAATTGAAAAAAATACTATGAATTATTAATTAATAATGATATTAATGACAATTTGAAAGTATATTCATCAAATAAGACAAAAAATATGCATAAAATTGTAGTATTGATTAATGAAGAGAATGTTGGACGAAGTACCTTACCTCATGCACCGTTTTAGATGAATGTTTTTTCACATCATATATATTGGTTTTAAATTTTTTTTAACATATACTAAAACCGTATTAATAATTATAATTTCATATAAGATACTTTTATTAAATATTATCATCCTTATTTAACAATATCTCATTATTTTAATTATTTCACATGATAATTTCTTTGTTTAATCATTCACGTTTCATCATGAAAGATAAATCTTTTTACAAATTATATTATTCTATCACAATGATTATAATAGTCTAGAAATAATTATATATTTTTTATAAATATTATACTTTTAAAATAATTCATGAAAGATAGTTATGACAAATGGAATACGTTATAATTATGTGGATGGTCGGATTTACATACAATTGGGTAATGATTCAATTTTTCGATGATCACTATGGAAAAGATGTGTGAAATATTTTATTTTTTTAAAAATGATCATAATATCAAATATAACACATTGTTTCTTTAAATAGAATTATATATATATCATCTGTCTAGTGTATTGATGAAAATAAAGTCACATTTTTTTAAAATTGTAGTAGACAACAAGTACATGAATAATGTTATCATTTTTCATCGTAAAAAAAATAATGATATAATTTTTTATAATGATATATTTTATATTCATAATAATAATTTAAGGACTCGGCCTTAAAACATTAAACAATATTTTTTAACATGAATTCACATTCATGGGTATTTGCTGTTTTTTATTTTATAGAATTGGGACAAAATATTACAATGTAAACCCATACAGTAAATGTGGTCACTTATACTATGTATCCATTTTTAACTAAATAACATTATTTAATGGTTTATTTCAATGATGAAGAGAAAAATATTTCATATAGATATATTCCTTTTCTACTTTCCCCCTTAACCCTTTTAAATACATTTTAAAATCCTTGTATAAGAACATATGCTCTGTAAGGGGTATTAAAAATAAAGGAAACCATTTGATTTGTAAAAAAATGAAACCAAATATGACATATACCTTTATCTCAAAATTTAAATATGAATTGAAAACATTTTTAAATAAAAACAACACAATTTACTCAAAAAACAATAAATCCCATAAAAACAATTAAAACTTTTTAGGTGTATTAAAGAATCATATACATAAAAACATTTAAAATGCATTTGAATTGGAATAAAAATAGGGCAGACATATATTTAAGATATTTTAGTCTTTCCTAATGAATTCTACTCTAGCCCATGTTAAGATAAAACTGACTTTCCTGGCGTAATACAGGCCACCCAATCGTAATCTATAACAGGTTTTCCCAATGTTATATGGCCACCCCAGGATAATCTATAACATTATTTTCCTGTGATATCTTGGACACCGCATTTATATGATATATTGGGATCACCCATTTCTTAAAAATATCAATTACCTTATCACTAATAAAAAACTTTCATTATAAATAATTGAAAATACATTTTATTCGCATCTGAAACAAATTCAGATAAAAATACTATATTCTTTCAATAATCATTTTTAAATAACAAATAAACATTTTTCTTGAAATACCATTTTATATAATAGAATATATAAAGATATAAAATATTTTATATTTAAAGAGACTTAGAATCATTCAAAGGAAGACAATAATAAAATATTGACCACATTAGTTGAAAATTCACAGTTTCCATAAGCAATAATAATAGTACAATTATTTTTTCATTCATCAAGACCGTCTTTATAAAAACATTTAAAAGGGACTAATTTTTGGAAACTGCATAATGCAATTCCAACTATAAAAAATATTTAATGCATAATAATTTTATATCAATATAAATAAATATGTAAAATGATATCATGAAAATTGACATGGAGAAAATGATTTAATAATTAAATCATAAAACATTCATGGAGCCTCATACCCCACTGAACACATAAATACTAATATCTATGAAATAACTAATTTAATAAAACATTATACATTATGAATACTGATAAAAATATTGGCATGAAATGTCATATTAGTTATATTTACTCCTTATAAAATAATGAATGTCCATATTTCCAAGAAATTACTCAATGAATGAAAATTGAGATAAATTCCCTTTACATTGAGTCACATTGATCATGTAAAATAATAATATTCCTAAATAAAAAAATTATTTATTTAATTTCGTGAGTATGTTGTTTTTATGATTTTAAAAAATTTTATAATATGACATAATTATTTATGTTCACATTGTACTTTTTGACAATATTCAATACTTAATTCCGAAATGGAATTGGTATGGTGTGTATTCCAAGTGGTCATTATTCCATTATATCCTGAATAATATTAATGAAATAAAAATCACATTTTTATATCAATGATAGTATTAAATCAATTAATTAAAATGTATTTAATAATTGAACTGTGTTACAATCATTGAGACCATATTCCGCATTTAAATTTTTCAATGTCCAGAATTAAAATATGTTATATATTATTTAATAAATATAGAAATATAAAAATATAATTAATATAACATTAATATTTTAAATATAATTATTTATATCATAAATGGAATGTGGTGATGAAAAATGAATCGCAAAGCTTCTTGGAGGTGGTAGTTCATGCATATGCTTAAACCACATTATAAATTTTCTATACAGGATGGTGTAATAATGTAAATGATATATTACCCATTAATAATGGTAAATAATTCATCAATATAAAATATGGATTTTAATTGAACCATTATTACTAGTCTTGAGAGATATTGACAGAAAACTAATTATAACGGTTTGTGGGGAGGCAATTCATCGTACATGAGAGTGATAATTATTTTCCGATTTGATTGATGTTGGAAGAGATTTAGGGGATTATATTTACATAATAACATCTCATTATATTTAGGATACAATAGATATTATATCATCATGCTGTGAGAATAATTTAAGGTTCTTTAAGATTAAATAAATTAGAAATGTTTAATTAAAAATGATACCTCTTTTTCGAACAATATCAATGGATTAACACCTTAACACCTTTAAAGAGGGTGTTATGCCCAAAATAGATCTATACAGATTGGGGAAGGTGAATTTGATGGTTTTTAGTTAGAAATTATATAATAAAATAGGTTTTTAATTTCTATGTATTGAGAATAATGGGTTCCTTTTTATATGTGAAGGAAGTGGAAGTCATAATATTTATCAAAATATTAAATTAATATAAATTAATAATATAGTTATTAAAAAATGATTTATTTCAAATATATCATTATTGTGGGTCTAATGTATTTCGTCCAATGAAAATTAGTTATATTATTAGAGTTTTTCCATCCTTATCTTTTTTGAACCCTTACATAACATTTTTAATTATTACAATGATATCTCATAATTTACACTTTTAGTGTTAATATAATTACAATAAAAGGTTTAATGATACATAAATGGTAGATTTAGGATATTTTAACACATATCAAAATTAATTTTTCAAATATTAAATTATTGGTAGTTTTATATAATTTAATAAAATGTGATTTATTTTACAAAGTCATTATGGTTAATTTTAACACTATTCCTCAAATGAATTTAAAACAATATCATAAAAACATGATATATTATAAAAAAATCCTTTAACTCAATATGAAAATGTCAAATTCACCCATAAAAGTTTTGTAAGAAGTTAAATATATAAAAATATGTTGGTTTTAATACTTTTATTACCATTTATTTCATTTCCCTATTAATTAATCAATTGTGGAGTCATTATAATTTCACCATTTAAGGTAATTATTTTGAATAAAATCATTAAATTAACTACTATGATGTAGTAAAATATTTTTTAAAAAATACTATTTATATTAAAAAATATCACTTATATTACACAATATTAAAAAATTTCAATTGATAAAACATAAGTACGATTATGTTGAATTTAATATGAATTTAAAATTAATTTTGTTTTATTCACATCCAAACATCCATAAATGGTCACATAACTGATAATTTAATTCTTAAAGAAGATAATTACTCATATAATAAATTTAGGATAAGTGTTTGGCTAATTTAATAATATTTATAATAATATTTTATCATTTAATTATTCAAATTTACATGAACTATGTTGAAACAAATTACTACAATTTCTAATCATATTTTCCAAAAATAAAAGGCACCCATTTACTAAATTATTAAATTCATATTTCTTATATTGAATCATGTTTTTCATAGTCATAATATATAATATTTATAAATTAATTAAAATAAATCCCATTAAAAAAATGATAAAAAATGTTTTTAAAGAGATAACATTGAATTGTTCACAATGTTTTTATAAACATTTTCAATATTAAATTATTTAATAATTCCTAAAGGGGATTTAATGATAAAACTATTATCAATATATAATGTAAAACAATATTAAAATATAATTTAACACTATAAATAAATTTTATGAAAATGTAGTTTTCAATTAACATACAACATTTTTATCTATTAATTAGTATAAGAAACTTATCTGAAAAATACAAATTTTTTTCCCACACTAAATTTTGATACTATGAATTCATATAATAGGTTTTGTATATTGAAATTATAAAAATTTCAGAAACAATATTTTAAACATGTGCTCCATCGAAAGGAAACAAAACTGTCTTATTTTTAAATGAAAATATTATTAGTGAAACTATATTTGTTCTTTTCAAATGTATAAAAAATACATCATATGAATGAATAACATTATATTTATTATTATATATATACCTATTCCATTAATGAAATTAAAAAATGTTTTAATTTTTTATTTGTTGTTATAAAACACTGTTGTTCACTTTTAAATAGTTTTTTTGAAATATATTTCCTTTCGTTTTCAAAAGGGTTTTATTTTATTTTATAATTAGTATTTCTTAAATTAAATAATTATTTTTTCTTTTTCAAACCATATATTAATATTTTAGTGAATGTTGTTAATACACGCCAGTATGAAAACTTGTTTATAAAGATAACATTTAAATAATAATATTTATTATTTGTTTATACTTGATGATGTGTATCATGTACAATATAAAAACTGATACTTGAGTTTTAAATATCATGAGGGTAAATTATCCCCCTTCATTAAATATAATCCTCAAAATTTAAAATAAGGATAAAATACATGGGGTTTGAATTTAATTTTTTTTCTATTGATCCCACTTTGAAAAAAATAATAATGAAACACAAACATTAAAATTAATACATGGATATAAAAAAGGTGTCATGAGACATCCAAAAATATGGTTCCATATAAGAAAACAAGAATATTGAATAGAAAATGAAATATAATGTTTATATGGCGAGTGATAGATACAATTACCCTTATAATGTTAACAATCGTAAATCAATAAATATGTGATGAGTGAAAAGGTCATTGATTATTAGTAAAAAGTAAATGTATAATTGTTGTTTGAGATAAGTATCCTAGTTTTGAGGATTTATTTTACTATATAAATTAATATAACATGGAAATATACATAATGGACATGTATCGTTCAATCCTTTAATAATATTCCACCACAAACTAATTTTTCTATCTGAAAATTGACTATTTTATATGAATTTGTATACCCATGGAATTAGAATTATATTCTATAGATCACAAAATCCAAAAAATGATGATTGTAAAATTTTAATGTATTTAAATGTTATCCCCACAATTAGTACACAGTAAGACAATTTCCAAAAAATAACATAATGTCATATGAATGAAATTACATGAATCTACAAAATATATAAATGTATCCAAAATTTCAATACAGTCCATTCCAAAAAATTTCCATTATAATTTGTAAAAATATTCCAAAAAAATATTGTATCTGAAATTTTAGAAAGAATTGATAACATAGTCTTGCAAGATAAATTTTATTATTTATCATCAAATAATATCAATCGACCATATTGTCTTATACAAAAAATTTTATTTCTAAAATCCCCTAATATCTAGATATGATAATTATTTACATAAATAACCAGAATCTTGAAAATTACACAAAAAATCATTGATTATTCAAAAAAATAATTCAAAAAATAATTCACCAATAAAAAATCATGCTATTTTGTTAACCTCAAACAAAAAGTGTTCTTGAAATAGTGAACATCATCTGAAAAAATAATCACTTGATCATGAAATCATTTTACAATATGATATATAAACTCAAAAATATATTTTTACCAAAATAAACTCATTATTAATGAAAATATTTATTTAACTCAGAATAAAAATTCATACTAACCTAGACATCTCAAAGACCAGTGGCACACGATGCATGCTTGTTACCCTTTAGTTGAGGATTCATTTCTTGCTGCCCTGTCAGACATGACTGGATTTCACCCATCAAAAGGGTTGTACATATTATTTAATAAATATTAATTTAATTCTAAAAAATTCTCTAAATATCGAAAACATGCTCAAAAATTACAATATCATTTTATATCCTCAATTTTCACCTTATATATTTCCATTTGCATCACAAATAATAATGACCCATAATTACATCTAATTGAATGTATCCAAAAATAAAAAAAGTCAACAAATATTTGAATATAATAAATCCCAAAAATGGTATATAAGACATTGAACATTTTATCGACATGCAAATGATAATCCCATGATGATATACTAGAATCTTATGAAGACATAATAATATCTAATTTATTCTATACCATCGCTTCATCCCAACTGTATGGAACTGACTATAAAACATTACATCATCTTGATATTTTGTACTATAATTCAACAAAAATTGACTTTTTAGTTTTTCGTTTGGGAGAACATAGAGTAAATATTAAAAATTATACCCAAACATCACAAATGGAAACTTATACTGAGTATTCACCTTTTTACCAATCAAAACATTCATTAATGGTATTTTTCTATGATAAACATCACAATTTTCATCTTTATCTCAAACTTGTATTTTTCCCCACTAACCCATCTAGAAGAAATGATTAAAACTTTGTATGAGAACATAAGCTCATTTAGGGATATACACAAAATATAAATCATTTATTTAGTAAAAAATGAAATAATATATTAAATTTACCTTTATTATCAATTATCAATGATAATTTAAAACATTTTTACGTTGAAAAACACACATTTTAGTCAAATGAAATCATTAAATCCCATTACAAGATATTAAAATTATATTTTGTTAGTTAGAGAATCCTATATTTAAATCCCTTTCAAAAACTATTTAATTAGAATAACCATTATAATTATTTCACATTAAGTTATTTTGGGAATACCTGGATCTATTTTGACCACCCCAAATTAATATATAATAGGATATCCTGGTGCTATCTAGGCCTCCCCTTGTTGACCAATAATAGGATTTCCTAGTTTTATTTGATCCACCAAATGTTAAATGAAATTAGGTTTTCCTAGTGCTATCTAGGATAACGCTTATATATTCTCTATCAGGACATTTCCTATAATTTATAAGTACCATATAATTAATCAAAATCATTCATCATAAAATTATTTTAAAAACTACTAAAATCCCATATGAAAACATATTTCGATAAAAGTACATTTTTATCATTGAGGAACCCATTTTCAATACTAAACACAATTTTCATTGAGAACCCAATTTAAAATATAAAATAACAAAAAAATAGAAATGTTTTTATTCATTTAGTGATTCATTAATTCTTAGAAAGGAGGGAGACAATAATATAATTTCCATGGCAACAGAAACGTCATTGTATTTATGAGTGTTAATAATATAACGTACATTTTTTCATATGTCAAAACATTCAATTAAAAAACTTATAAAATTATTCTTTTATGAAAAAATTGTATGAAATTAAAAATAACCATAAAATTTCTTTTATAATCCGTTTATATCCATATAAAGAATTGTGTAAAATAATATTAAAAATATAGTCATTGATTAAAAAAATTATCAAGAAAACTATTAAACTTTCATGGTGTCCCAAAATATGTTTCACAATTAAATCATAATATGCATGATGTATTAAAATTTTAAAAACATTTTATAACAATAATATTGATAATATAAGGATATAATATCACATAATAGCCCTATATACACCATAAAATTGAAAAAAGTTCATATCATCAATAAAATCATTAATTGAAGGAGATTAAGAAAAAATCCCATACTTGAGTCTGAATAATCTTGAAAAATATTTATATTTTCTAATAAAATACATAGGATAATTATTTAATTTAATTATTATCTTTTTAATTGTTATCATTACATTTATACTATGTTCTAACAATTACTTATATATTTATGTTCATATTGGACATTTGGAAAATATTTAGTACTTGAGTCCAATATGACATTGGTATGATATCTATAGTTAATGTGGACATTAATACATAATCAATGGAATATTATTCCTAAAAAAATAATCACCTTTATATAACAATTATTCTTTTGAATCCATTAATCAAATATTAATATGGAAATTGAACTACATTAAAATAATTGCGATGGAAGGTGGTACATATGCAAGAGTTGCGTTTTAACTTTCAATGGTATTTATGAGAAGAATGTAAGAATTATTGTGTCAATATATAGTGAAAAAAATTTCATTAAAATATTATTAATAATTAATATATATATATATATATATATATAACATTCATGTGATGTGGTGTTGAAAAAAAACCACATCACTTCATCTTGCTGATGGCTCACACATATACATGAACGACTTTATTATTTTTCCTTCTACAAACAGGTTATAAAATAAATGATATATTGACTTCTATTAATAAAAAATAAGTTACTAATAAAATATATAATTGTAAATTCTTCCAATATAAATATTCTTGAGAGATGATGTTAGAAAATAAATTATATCGGTTCGTGAGGTAATAGTTTGTCGTACACATGATCAAAAATTATTTTATCATCGAATGATCGTGGAGATAGATTTAGGTAATGATATTAAAATAATAAAATATCTTAATATTTTGGACAATATAGTTATAATTTCACTCTAGTTTATGAATAATTTAAGGAAGTGGAATAATAAATAAAATTAAACCACTTAATACAAAATGATACATCTTTTTTGGATTATATCCTTTGATGAAATAATTAACATCTCTAAAGATGGTGTTATTCAAAAAATAATAGATCTGATATGTGTGAATGGAATAAAAGATGTTATTTTGGTAGATATTGGATGAATTAAATATGTTTTTGAAGTGTGAGTAACTGAGAAAAATGGGTTCCCTTTAATTTGAGAGGGAATTTCCACTAATGGAATTTATAAATATAATATATTAATATAAATTGATTCCCTTAAACAAATTATTCAAAAAAATATTTCTTTGGATGAAATGATGATTCGTTTCATGTACCCATCATCTAATATAAATTATTATATTTTTTTTAATATTATTAAATCATTTATTTTTATGTATTATTAAACCTTTTTAATTCTTACCATCATATCATTTATTCTTCACTATGATGGTGCATATAATTTCTATAATATGCAACATGAATAGTTAACTATTAATTCATGACATTATAAAAATAAACCTATTAGTTGGATGGATTATATATTTTATTAAAATTTATATTATTTAATAAAATAGTACTTATTTTAAAATATTATTAATATCAACTTTGATAAAATTTATCATATGACTTTAAAAAATATCATTAAAAAATTTTATAATAGAACCCACAATATTAAATAATAAGGGAAATTTCAATACAATAAATAAAATTCTTTTATGACATTAAATATATCATATTATATTTCTTTTAACATTTCAATTCCGTTTATTTGTTTATCCAAACAATGAAACCATTATTTCATCATCATTGTGCCACCATTTAGTATAATTATTTTGTCACTAAATATTATAAATAAATTAGAACAATGTATTCAAAAAATTTATTCTTCAAATTAATATTTATTTTCGAACATATCTATTATATTACCCTAAACGAACATAATTTATCTTCATAAAAACAAAAGTAGTACTAACATGAAATTCCATTGTATTCAATATTATTAAGGTTATATTATCATAGAAATTATAATTAATGGTCACATAAATGATAAATTAATGATTGGGGTTGAAAACTACTAATACAATAAAATTATTATAACATTTATATTATTTTTATAATATTTATTATATTTGTTCACTTAATTACATGATTTACCATTAACTGTGGTAATAAATAATAAAATAGGTGTTATAAATATTTTTTTATCAATTGTGACCTATCTAATAAATATGAAACTTATGATTCCGAATATAGAATTCATTTTTATAAATATATAAAACATTAATTTTAGAAACTGAATAAAAATTAATACCATTGACAGAATGAGAAAATTGTTTTTAAAGAAAAACGTTTAGAAGTACATAATGTTTTTATATCCAGTTTAAATGTGAAATTGATTCCAATGGCCTAACTTTTATTAAATGATAAAATATTGATCTAATTATACATTAGAAACATTGAAAATTATAATTTAACACTCAAAAATAAATTTTATAATAGAGTAAATGCCAATTAAACTGCAATATTGTTTCACCATTTATCAATACAAATATTTTCTCTAAAAAATAGAAAATATTTAAAAAGTAAATTTTGATACTCTTTTATCAGATTGTTTTTTATATTTTCATATATAACATATAAAATTGTCAACACTGCGTTTAAAACATGTGCACCATCAATATATAGTAAAATTTCATTTTCTGAAAAATACTTCTTTTATTAGTAAAATTGGATATGTTCTTATATAATGTCATGAAAAAAAGAAGAAGAATAATAATTATATTTAACATTGTATATATATACAGATTAAATTAATAATAACCAAATATTTTCATTTTGATTAATTATTGGTATAAAATATAATTGTGCCCATTGAAATAGTTATTTCAGAAATACATTACTTTTCATTTTAAAAATGGATTTATTTTATTTTATAATTAATTGGTCACCAATGAATTAATTATATATACATTTTAAAAGAATATTTTCATAATTGTTTTAACCATGTTCATACCATAAATTACAATATATAGGTCATTAAGGTAACATATAAATAAAAAATCTACTTGTTCATTTATGCTCAGGGTGTCGTATCATATACAGTATCAAAAATAAATATTTTTTTAAAAATTCATGATTTCATAAATAAATATTTAATGTATATAAAATAAATTCATTTTGTAAGGTCCCGACATTAAACATTACATAATCCTAAATTAAGTGATTAATTCACATTGAGGGTCTTTCCAAGTTTAGAGATATATTCAATTAGTTCATAACATATACATAATATCATGAATATTACATGTAGACACTTATAATCAATATCATATTTTGTATTTAAATAAAAAATATTAAAATATAAAACATGATTAGCTCAATGTTTTAAATGGAATGGGTTTTCCATGATCCCATACATGTCCCCAATCCATGATAATATTTGTGAAAAAACATTTCAAAAAAATGGATGAGAATAAAAATTATAGTAAGGGATATATAAAGAAAGAAAACTATTTGTTTTCGCAGCAACTTTTAAACCATGATTACATTATCTTAATGTAATACTTTTCACCTTTATGAAGTATTAATTACCCTTTATTCAAAAAGATCAAATTTCTTACCCTTTTGTAACCAAAAGATTATTATTAAACCCATATAAAGCACACATATCATATAAAAGGTAAACTTTGGGCATAATCATACTTAAATAAAATAACCATACGTTCACCTTCCACAAATCATTCATACAAAGGGATTATCCATACGACTGACATACATACCCAATGCATTATAATTTATAATGTAACCACCCATCCTAGTTTTATCATGGAACCACCCATCATTCGTTTATCACATAACCAACCCTAAAATGTCCAAGTACCATTATATAATCATCACTCATAAATGATTTCAATATCATCATTTCAAACATAAATTTCATTTTCAATCACAAGAATTAGTTTCAGGACATTTTTATAGTAAATCCACATTAAAAACTATTTTCAATGGAAAAATTTGTAAAATGGGTATATGGTATTTATTTTCCATTTACAAACATCACATATTTTTATGGAATCCAAATATCAAATATTGATCATGTTGGTGAAAAGGTCGTTGCCGATGCATATGTTAAAATGAAACATTCCATTTTTTCATTTATTAAAATTATTCCTAGAATATGTTTCCCTTTTATTGAAATTAAAATTAAAAGGTTTGTTTATAATGTATAACATCAAGTCGTGTATAAATAAAAATATGTATCAAAGAATGGAGATTGAGAGAAAGCCCCTTACCTCGAGTCAAACATGTCTTGTATGTTCCTTTATATTCCTAAATAGTAAACATAGGCCAGTTTATACATGATTTAGAACATTTTTCGTGTTTATTATTCATGTTATATCTTATATTACATTTCTATAAAAATTAGTAAAATATTTGAATTCAAATTGGCCATTTGGTCGATGTTTAAAATTTGAGTACAAAATGAACTTGTTATAATTACAATTTGTCCATGTGGTACAAATTATAATACCAACAGAATTAAATTCATGATTTAGATATCATATATATCATATATATCGAGTATATATGTTTTTAGAATATTCCATAATATTTGGATATAAGAAATGAAATGCACCTTTAATGGAGACAATTTTCTGTACCTATGCATAAAGGATACATTCATTTCTTTTTCAAATTTAAAAGACTGAATACTAATTGATACATTTGTATATTATAATTCTAGTATAATATATATGTTATATATGTTACATAAGTTCACTTATTCTATCCTTCATATGTTCCATGTAATGCATGAACGAGTCATATCCCATTAAGCGAGAGGTTGTCCGCTTTTCCTCAAATGAAATGATCATATTTATACAACATGAAAAGAATAAAGGTATGTTTTGAATGAGATTTAAATAAGAAATTAGATAAATTAAATATCATATATAGAATTTTTAATTACATTTCCTTCATAATGGCCACCATAAGTGGTGGTACAAAAATATTGAGCAATCATTGTTTCTTGCGCCATCAATTCACCATCAACAGAAACAGTATCATCTATAATTATTAGACGGAGGTGTGTGTAAGTGTAGTTCGAGTAATTATAAGAACAAAAAAATAGATTTTTTAGATACTATTTTTATATAATAAATTAATAATAAGATCATATGAAGTGGATAAAGTATAATAAAGAAAAGTAACTTGAGAGAAGAAATTATCTCAAATCGGGAAACATTTTTTAATTTGATATGATGGGATCTATTAAATTTCATTCTTCTAAGAGGAAGGCTTATAGGTTGATTCTAGGGATGTTGATAACTTATTTAGGAAGATTTGTGACCATTCAAGGGGGACGGAGAGGTGTGAGTGAGGGATAGAGTTGGTGTCCTATTATTAGAAAAAGGAATGACACTTTTAGAATATCTTGAATTATAATTTTATTAAAAATTATATTTCAATTATAGATGAACATAAAATCCATTATATAGATGATAATATAAATATAAGTCTAAATAAAATCATCATATAAGATATAGGGCGGTTTTGGATATGTTTAAATCCTTATCATTTTCTATTTAACCCTTTTTTAATCTTACTGTTTTATCAAGCATTTAACACATTGAGAATTAAAATAGTTACAAAAACATGAAAAATATCCAACTAAAGAGTCAATAATAAACTTTTAGGCTTATTATAACTATTTTTTCAAATATTGTATATATTTTTTAAATTTTATTACATTTAATAAAATATTTTATATTTTAAAATATGAATTATGTCAATTTTGAGACTTTTCATATCATAACATTTTCAAAAAATCAATAAAAATATTATTGATCTGAAACAAATTCATATATACAAAGTTAAAAAGACACTAGAAAATAGAAAATTCGTGGATGACATAAAAATAACCAAATTACTTTTATTGTATCATTTATAATATCATTTATTTTAATACGTTATTAATGAAGCGATCACTGCATCATCCTTGTGTCAAACATAATTTTTTTAATATAATGTATAAAAATTATATATAAATTACCATGATTTAGGAAATCAATTCTTCCTTGTATTGAATATTTATTTATAAATTGATAACCTTAAATATGGCCATATAAAAATTGTTATACCAAAAGATACATGTGTAGGTTATATTTTCCTAAACATTATATTAATAGTAATTAAATGTTATTTTCACACCCATCTGAATCCATTAGGACCTATAATAGATCCAAAGATTCCCATAGTCAGATATATCTCATCAAATAACATTAAGACACATATTAGGGTAATTTAATATTATTATAATATTATTTCAAAATGTTATTTACCAGATTTACCTTTTAACCATGGATAATAATATATTTAATGAAGTTACTAGTAATAATTTCTAAAAATAATCGATACCATTTTACACAATTTGGAGATCTTAAATAAAAATATGGAATACATTTTTACAAATTAAAAACATATAATTTGTTGAAATAAATTGAATATAAATTCCTATTGTCAAAACCAAAAGACAATTTTTAAGAAATACGAACTATCATTAGATTGACATGTGTTAATATCTAACTAAAAAAGTGAAATTACTTCTAATTACCAAAATTGGATTAAATGGTAAATTATTTAATCTAATTATAATTTATAACCCATTAAAAAGATATTCTATCCATATAAATGAATCAGATGAAAATATAGTTATGACATAAAATGCTGTATTTTTCCTTATTCAACAAAAATGATCTTTATCAGAAGAATACTAAAAACATACCGACTATATATTTTGATGTCCCACGTATAAAGAAGAATTATATTTTCTCAAATTTAACATATAAAAGTGACATAAAGTAGATTTAAAAGGGGTTATACTTCAAAAGGCGTTAAGAATACCTTTTAAAAATATTAGAGTATTAATGCAAAAAATTGGATTCATTCTCATTTAATGCCTCTAAATTTCACTAGATAAATATAAAACAATTTAAAAAACATGTTTAATAATACCATGGTTATATATATTCATTCCCTCAAATATCATGGCTTGGTGTTAAAGACCAATTAAAATAATAATATCATTTTATTACTATTTTTCACAGT
Source organism: Viscum album (assembly GCA_963277665.1). NCBI lineage: Eukaryota > Viridiplantae > Streptophyta > Magnoliopsida > Santalales > Viscaceae > Viscum > Viscum album. The sequence continues at coordinate 405,995,925 of OY728144.1, read as the reverse complement.
ATGACTCAGCTTGGTGGGAAAAATAATATTTTTAAAGAAACCCATTATTGTGTGTCTGGTACATCATTGAACATTAATTTCCCATTAAATTAAAATTAATATTTAATTCAGAAATATTTATAAATATTAAAATGTAATATTATTTATTTATGTGGGATGTTACATCTTTCCCCTATTGGAAATTGCGTCCTTACAATTTTATTCACTTTTCTAATAATTGGGTGTATTTAAACCTCATATCATTTTCCTATTCCTATGTTTCCTTTTAAACAATACTATTTTTCCACAAAACCATTAAATTATTAATTACCTTATTCTCAAAAACTTTCTATCTTCAGCTAATATTTTATAATGGTTGTTCTTCATAAAATAGATTCTTTTCCAACTGAACTAACAATTTACTAAAAATGATAGATGGATCTGGCATATACATTATCAACACTAAATCATTAAAAAAATTGTGTACTAGGAATAATCATGGGGTAATTCCACTCTTTAGGCAACTGATATAACTTTCTCTAGAATTTCATAATGTAAAATGAACTATGAACACAACTTTCCTTTCTTACCAAAATGCATCATAATATTCCATGGTGAATCTTTGAGAAAGGCTTGATCACCTACCTTGAAATAAATCTCATTACACTGGTTATCCGCATAACCTTTCTAATTTCCATGAATTTTGATCTTGTGTTTATTTATAAATAGAACTCTCTATGTCACCCCTCATACCAATTATGGTCCCATAACTTCCTCTCACCAACTTCATCAAAACAATATGGAGTCTGACACCTCTTTCCAAATAATTCCCCAAATGGCGCCATCTGTATACTAGAATGAAAACTGTTATTATTAGAAAAATCAACTAAAGAAAGATGTTGGTACAAACATTCTTAGGAATCCATTGAATAAGAAAGTTTCATATCTTCCAATATTTTAATTGTTTGTTTTGATTGCCAATCTGATTGAGGATGAAAAGCTGTACTAAAATTTAAATCCGTACCCAATGAATTTTAAAGGCCTTTACAAAAGATATAAGTGATCCTAAGAACATGATCAAATAAAATGGAAACATTAAATCAAGGTATCTTTACTATATCTTTAACTTACAACAGATAAAGTTGATCAGGAGACATAGTTTCTCGAAATGGAAGGAAATGTCCAGATTTAGTCCATCTACCAATAATAACTTAGATTTCATTATTACTATAAAAAGTATTCTGTATTCCGATAACAATTTCTATTGACGCATTTTCCAATTTCCACTCTTGAATTCGAAAAGGATGACACATCCTTTTTAGTAACAACCGTTCTCCTTTACGTTGTTGGCAAGTTAAGCACATCACATTAATGTCATCAATATCTTTTTTCATTCTATCCCACTAGTAATTCCCCTTAAGAACTCCATACATCATAGTACTAATAGGATGAACTGAAAATGGATAACTATGAGATTATCATAAAAAACGCGTTTTTAAACTATGAATCACAAGTCACCCATAATCGTTTCCAAAATCCCAAAGATAAAATCATTATAATGTTAAATTCAGGAAACTTTCCCTTCTGAACCAACTCTAACTCTTTCGGAAACTCATTGTCTTCCTTCTATACTTGATTAATTCTGTCTGAATGAGATGATTCCATGGACACCTAAAACTAAAAAAAGTAATTTCCTACACCAACTAATTCTATTAAAGGTTCATCAAATCGTTAATCAAAGGACCGTGTTCCAAATATAGCATGATTAAGGTAGCATTACTCTTTCGGATCAAAGTGTCAGCCACTTTATTTTCCATTCCCAGATGGTAATGGATCGTGAAATCATAATCCTTTGTTAATTCTACCCATATCTTCATTCTCATGTTTAGTTCTACCTAAGTGAATATATAATTCAATTGTTTTTTATTAGTATATATTCCACACTTTACTCCATAAAAATGATGCCTCTACATTTTTAAAATAAAAAACAAATGTAGGTATTTCCAAATCATGTGTAGGGTAATTTAACTCATGAGGATTCAACAGACGTGAAGTCTAATAAATTACCTAATAATTCTATAATTTTTCACTTCCATGTCCTTTCAACAATTCTTCATTATAGATAACTAATTTACAATCTCTGGAAGGTAATAAAAAAACTATATCATTTCCTAATCTTCATTTCAATTCCTGAAAACAATCAATACATTTTTTGTGTTGATGAACGTAACACCATTTTGAGTTAACTCAATTAGGGTCTAGATAACCATGAATGATTCTTAAAAAATCTTATATAATATCCTTCCAAAACAATAAAACTGTGATTCTCGGTTATATATTTTGGTATTGTCCATTATTCAACAACTATATTTTAGCTAGATCAATAGTACTACAATTTTTTGAAACAATGTGACCAAGGAATAAAATGTGTTGTAACCAATACTCACACTTACATAATTTTCCATTCAATTTCTTTTCTATTACAAATTACAATACAACCCTTAAATAAATTTCATGTTCCTCTTTACATTTAGAATATACAAAAATTTAATCACTCAACAGAACAAGAAACTTATCCATGAACTCGTGAAAAATTATATTCATAAGATCCATGAGTAAAATAGTTGCATTGGATAACTGAAAAGTCATAACTAAAAATTCACAATGTCCATATCAAGTCTGAAATGCAGTATTTGGAAATTTTTTACCCTTTTCCTTCAACTGATGGCACCCCGATCTCAAGTCAATCAACAAAAAATATTGATCTGTATAGAGCGGATCAAACAAATCATCAATATAAATAAAATGATACTTTTTATTAATAGTTATATTATTCAAGTATCTATAATCAAGGGAATGTCTCATTGAATCATATTTCTTTTTAACAAAAAAGAATACAGTACCCCATGGTGATGTGCTATATTGAATGGAACAATTATATAACAACTCCTTCAATTGTTTCCTTAACCCTAATTGATCAATTTGAAAAATTTGATAAGGGAGTGTTAAAATTGGATTAGCATCAAGAACTAAGTCAACAGTAAATTCAACATCCTGATCATGTATAAAACTAGGAAACTAATTTGAAATAATCAAGATATTCATTAACAACTGGTACATTATCAATCTGAATGTTTCCATTGTTTTCAAAAATATGTGCAAGGTACCATTAATTAATATCATTTAATAGTTTCTCAGCTTCATGATATGTTATCAGATATAAGGGTTCATTGGCGTACACAAAATGAAAGACTATTAGAAACTAAACCTCTTTAGCTCAACATTCAATCGTAGCATGGTAAACTCAACACCAATCCTTCCCCCAAATAGAATCACACTCAAATAGAGGAAAACCAAAACAGTTTCAGGTAAATTCATTCCAAAAATATTGATAGGAATATTATTATAATTTATTTTTTCACCAACATTTATCCAAGATGTTTTTTACATAAGTAACAGATTCATAATTTGAGATGTAATTCCCAATTTACGAGAAACATTGACAGAAATGAATGAATGTGTTGATTCGGAATCAAACAACACATTATAATAATCTAAAAACCAAAAAATTACATTATTTGACTTAGTTTGAGGGTCCCATATCCACCATGTTAGTTGAAAAATATTTTTTCCCATCTTTTTTCTCTTTATATTTATGGTTTCCACAATGTGTAATAAACTTTGGACACACATTGGCATAATTCCTAAACTCATTACATCTAAAACATCATGTTACTTGGATTTCATTTCCTTCTTCATCATTTTCGATACAGTTAATAGAAATATTACTAGTCTTACCACACCAGAATCACTACATATACAATGCTAAACATTCTACATGATGCTTTTTACCAGACTTACCACATGATGGAAATTTAATTTTATTACTTCCAAGATTCATTGATGAATTATTTCCCTATAATTGCATATTGGACCACTTCTTTTGCTTACTCTCTTAGAACACCTGATCATCAAAAAACTCAATTTCAACCTTATCATCCCATCTGAAAGGGTTCTCATTGATTTTGAATTCATGTGAGGATAATACACTTATATATAACAGATTTGGTAATGAGTGAAATAGATTAACTTACTATAAAGATATTAGAAGGAATTTCGAGCATAACCTACCAATCGAGGGAAAATTTCTTCAAAATAATCCACTGAGTCATATTCCTACCTCTATTCCATGAATGTGTATTCCATCATAAGTAAGACCACCTTTGGAAAAGTATTTCTTAGGAATCATAACATAGAATTCCTCCAAAAAATAGCATCAATATCTTCACATTCCCTAATATTTTTAACCATCGACCACTACTGCTCTACTTTACATTTAAAATGATAAATAGAAATTCTAACATTTTTATTGATTGTACAACCCATGACATTGAAAATCTTTTCCAGTGCCTTGATCGACCCTTCATCTTGAATAGTGTCGGATAGTCCTCTGAATGATAGGGGATGTTGCCTCAAGGAATGATCCTGTATTGACATGTTTCTCTATGGTTGATCTAGAGGATCTGAATATCATCACCATTTGTAGCTTGAGTCAAATAGTTCATCACTATAACAAACTGTTTAGTTATGATTCTAACAATATTAGGTTGCTGATTTGGAAGTTTGTTTTCCTCTCTATGTATTTCCATCATAGTTGTCCTGTTTATTCTTCAGGAAACCATTCTGAACATAGAAATATCATAGGCTAATAAACATGGTAACCTTCAAATTCAATATCATTTCAATATTACCATAAAGTAAAAACTTTTGTTTGGAGATTCTATTAACAAAATTCTAACCCCAAATTTTATCTAAAGCGTCCTATGAAACAAACTGTTAAGCCCCAACCTTAAACATTACATAATCATGAATAAAGTGAATAATTCACAATGAGGATCATTTAAGGATTAGAGGGTTTTTTAATTAGGTCATAACATATGAATAACAACTTGAATATTACACGTAGATTCTTCAAAATAGTATCAAATATTTTGATAAAATGAAATCTAGTAAAAATAATGAAACATGTTTTGATCCATGTTTTAAATGGAAATAATTTTCCATGATCCTGTCCTAAACCCTATTATTCTTTAAATCCAATTAAAAACATTAAAAAAAATTTTATGATCAAAAAAACTTACATGAGGCATTCATAAAGAAGAAAAACTGTTAGTTTTAAAAACAACATATAAACCATGAATAACTTATCATCAAGTAATAATTTTCACCATTTTGAAGTTGTAAATACTCTTCTATTAATAAAATTTCATTTTGTGCCATTTTTGTAAAAAATATATATTACCATAAACCCATAGAAAACCGAAATAACATATAAAAGAAAAACAAGGGACATAATCATACATAAATGGAAAAAACATATGGTCGACTTCCAATAATCATTCCTACAAATGGAAAAGCCATACGACCAACATAATTACCCAATGCATTAGAGGATATAACATAACCAACCATATTTTGATTATCCCGGAACCACCCATCATTCAGTTTACCACGTAACCACCAGTCCAATGTCTATGTACCATTATATAATCATTACACATAAATGATTATAAACATCAACATTTCAAACATAAATTTTATTTTCAATCAAATGAAATAATTTTAGGATATTAAAATAGTAAAAATTCATTCCAAGCCACTTTAAATACAAAAATATGTAAATGTTTATATGGTTTTAATTTTCTATTTCAAAATGTCACGAATTTTTAAGGAATCCATATATCAAATAATTCCCGTGGCGGTTGAATGGTCATTGTCACCGCATACTTTAAAAATGTACATTTCCTTTGTCATTTTGTAAAACGCTACGTAGAAATATTTTACCTATGAGAGGCATTAAAATTAAAAGGGGGCTCAAACAACATATAAAATCAAGTCCTGTATATATCAAAATATTGGACAATGAATGGAGATTGTGACAATGTCCCTTACATTGAGTCTGAATTTTCTTGTATGTTCCTTGTTCTCCTTAAATAATAATCATAAGTTAATTTATAAATTATTCAGAACCATTTTCATTTATATTATTCTTTTTATATGTCTTATTATGTTGATATAACAGTTTGATAATTATTTGAGTTAATATTAGAGAGTTTGTTGATGTTCAGAACATGAGTAAAAAATGATCATGTTATACGTACAAATTATCCATGTGGTCTAATATATATTATCTCTAGAATGATATTAGTGATTTAAATATCACATATATAAAAAATATTTATTATATATATTGTTAATATTCCATAACATTTGGAAATAATAAAGGAAATGCACAATTTAGGGAGATTATAAGTCGTATGTACACCTAGACGCTACTTTTATTTCTTTTTCATATTTAATGGAATGAAAACTACATGATAAATACGTTTATTATTATTAAATTGTAATATCTATGTTATATATGATACATAAGTTCATTAATTCCATCCTTTATATGTTATATGTATAGAATGAACCTGTCATATCAATTTTAGGGGGGCAGTAGTCCACACTTTCTCAAATTAAAATTATCATATTTATACAACATCAACAGCTTAAAAGAATGTTATTAATAATAATTACTAAAGAATATAGATAAAATAACTATCATATATGTCATATAAAATTAATGTTCTATCATAATACTGACCATAAATTCTGGTATTATAATATTGATCAATCATCTTTTTGTGAGGCAGTAGTTCGCCCTCCACAAAAACATAATGTTCTATACCCATTAGGCAGAGGTGTGTCTAAGTTTAGATAGAATAATTCAAAGAACCATATCATAGTATATCGAGGATATTTTTATATTTATATTAACAAATAATATGAAGAGCATATGGATTGGAGAAGGAAAAATAATGTAAAGGAACTTGAGACAATATGTTACATCAAAAATGGTAACCTATTATAATTTTAGCCAAAGAGCTCCATTGAATTTCCTTATACATAAGGGATGCATTATAGGAGTAAGGGAGGGATGTTGAGACCTTATTTGGGAAGATATTGGTCTAGAAAAGTGGGCTTTAGATGTGTGATGAAAGGATACAGGCGGTGTCATTTTATAAGAGGGAGTAGGGGAAATTAAGGATTATCTTGAATTATTATTTTATTATATATTCTATTTTGATTATAAACTTGTACAAAATCGGATATTTAGAACATAAAATGAATATTTTTCAAAATTAAATAATCCAATAATATTTTTTTAGATATTCGATATTTTTTAATCCATATCTTTTTTTATTTAACCCTTTTTCACACTTACTGTTTTATCACGTATTGAACACATTGAGAATAAAAATAGTTACCAAAACATAAAAAATATAAAATAAAAGTGTAAATAATAAAATTCTAGTCTTATGATAAATATTTTGCTAAATATTGTATTTTTATAAATTTTATATCATTTAATAAAATATTTTATATTTTAAAATATATATTATGTCAATTTTGACACTATTCATATCATGATTTAAAATCCATAACTTGATTGATTCAAAAAAACATCCTTAATAAAAATATAACATTTAAATATTATCCAAAAAATTATGATATTAACTCAAAATAACAATATTACTTTTATTTTGACATTTATAATATTATTTATTTGAATCTTTTATTAATGAAGCAATCACTACATCATCATTGTGTCATAATTAAATTCATATATATAATGTATAAATATTATTAGTAAAATACCATGATTTAGGAAATACTTTCATATTTCTAATGAATATTTATATATTAAAATTAAACATATATAACCCCATATATTATATGGTTTAAAAAAAGATACATGTGTTGGTTATATTTTCATTATCATTAAATTAAAGGTAATTAAATGTAACTTTCTCACTCATGTGGCTCCATGGGGTAATAAAATAGACCTAAAGATTTTGATAGTTTGGTATATCTCATCCAATAGAACTAGGACATGTTTTATGATAATTTATTATTTTTATAACATTAATTTTTACCATTATTTCCAAGATTTACTCTTTAACCACATTAAGCAAAATATATATTGAAGTTACTATTCATAATGTCTAAAAATAAAAGTTACCTAATTAAACAATTTTTTCCCATTATTCCAAATATAGAATCCATTTTTAGAAATTAAATACACAAAATATTTAATTTCAAATTAATTCTCGTTGTCAAAACCAAAATGCATATTTTAAATAAATAATTACTATCAAAAGATTAACAAGTTTTTATGTCTTAGTAAGTAATGAAATTACATCTAATGACCAACATAAGATTAAATGGTAAAAATAAAATAAAATATATATATTAAAATCAACTAAAAAAATAATCTAAGAATAAATATAAATCAGATCTAACAAATAGTTTGACTAAAAATGCATAATTTTTAAGTATTCATTAAAAAATGAACATTATATGAAAAATACCAAAAATTTACCCAAAGTAAATTTTTATGACCCTCTTCTAAATAAAATGTTTTTTAGGAAATATAACATATAAAAGTGAGGAAACATGATTTAAAATGGGTTCTCCATCAAATGGTGGTAAAATAACCTTTTCAAAATATTACAGTATTTAAGATTAACATTGTATTCATTCTAATTTTTTTCCTCTAATGTTTATTAGATAAATAAAAAAAATTAACAAATATGTTTTATCATAATATGGTTACTTATCTTAACTCCCTTTAAAATAGTGGATAGGCATTAACTACCATTTTAAATAATAATATTATATTAATATTATTTTTCTCAATATTACTGAACCTGATGTGCTACAATAGATTTCAGAGAATCCCATTGTTTCTTATTGGTTATGTCCTAAAAAATATCATTTCCATTAATGTAAAATTAATATATAATTAAAAAAATATCAATTAATATGATAATTTTATGTTCATTATTTAAATGGGATATTAGACATTTAATTAATCATTATCATAGTAAATGTATATTATTAGTTAATGATGAATCACATCTCTTAAGAAAACTGTAGTCCTTTGTACACATGAGAAACAAATATTGTACACCATATGGAATGAATAAAAAAAATGAAGATATGATATAATGATTCTAGGGGAATAATTATTTTATAAATATCATATATAAACTCTATATCCATCATCATATATAACCACCAGAGTTTGGTAATGAAAAAATAAATGACAAAAATTCATGGGGAGGCATTTCATTGTAAAAACAAATGACGATTTTGTAATCCATTTTATGGATCTGGGTACAATTTTATTTCATTACCATAAAAATTCATAGAATATAGAATATATATTTTTATATCAACACGGTTTAATATAAATTTTAGTAGTTTAATGTTTAAAATAAATAAGAATTCTCATTAAAGAACATTTTATCTTAATTGGATAACGTCCTCAGGATTTGACCAAAATCCTTAATGGGTGTGATTTTGTCACAAAATAAGACCAATATGATGATAGGAGGGATTATTACAATTTATGTTTTAACATATTGGGTGAATAAAAATCGTGAGAACGTGTGGAAAAGAGAGTATATTTGGTGGCCTTTAATAAATGATGTGATTGGAACCGTTTCATTTTTTTAAAAGAAAAGAGTTTACCCAGGTTTCTCACATTTTAAAAGTATCAAAAATGAATTTCCACAAATAATTATAAATTATAGGGTCTATATATGTCCAAAAAATAGATTTAATAAATTGTTTTTGGTCTTTTTACATGTAATGGAATTTTAAACACATATAATTTTAGTATAAAACATTGACAAATTAATTTTCACCATAACTGAAATAATTATTTATTACTATTTTGATTATTTGTTTTTGTCAAAAAATATGTCGAGAATATTAAAAAATATATATTATTAGGATAAAAAATATAGAATATATTATTCCAAATTCGACTCATAGAAGTGGAAAAATTTAATTTAAAATAATCCTGTATATGCGGTGGGGAAAAGAGGTATCAAAGTGAATGTTTTCAAATGATTGAATAGTTATTATTTAAATATAAAATATGAAAATGATGAAATAAAAATTAATAGGATAAGTAGATATATAATTAATTTAATTATAATTACCAAAAAAGTTAATATAAAATTTAACTTTATATATATTTCAAATAAAAAAGAAGATTTCAATTTACATTAAGTATTTTTTACTATTCTGCATGAATTAAAATTTTTGGATGAATCCCAATCTTTCACCGAAATGTAGTCTTGATATGTTGAAATAAATTAATTAATTTATTATTATAAATAAATATTATAGATATTTAATATTAAATAAGAAATTGGAACTAAATATCTTGACTAAATGGTCTGTTAAAATAAAATATTGTTTTTCAAAATAACAATCATTCTCTAATAAATTATATTATATTTTTTCTAACAAATAGAAAATTAATTTAATTTAAATCCATATTATTCACACAATTTATTTAGTAAAATTTATACATTCCAATTCATAGTCTAGGTAATAACTATATACTATATTACCATACATTTAAATGTGGGGTTGTGTGTTCAACAAGTTATTCAGAAGAATTAATATAAAAAAATATATTTTTTTCCTGTTTTTTAGAATATTATTTCTTGTCAAGTGCACTATATAACTTGGTTTCCATATTTTAATTTTTTTTGGTTTTACAAAATGCGTGATAAAATTATTTAAAATAATATTAAATTACTTCTCATTTGAGTCAAAACCATTTTATTCATTAAAAACTATATTTTCGAAAAATGATTTGAAATTTTTTTATTAATATTCAAATTTTTTATTTAATTTGCAGTTTTACCCATGTTTTACATTTTATGATTTTTTTGCATGGAATAATGTAACATTTCAAATAAGGAATATTGATATTTACCGAAAATGTGGAGAGATTAATTTTTTAAATGTTTATGAAATTTATTGAATTTCTCCCATCATAAATACTAAATATTTAAAATCTTCAACAATAATATTCATTGAATATGTTAAATTATTGTTTTTAAAAATATTTTCTGACCATCAAGTATTATAAATTATTTTCAATGTAAAAAATATTACAATCTTCAAGAAATATTTAATCAATTTTTTTATAATTCTATTTATCAAGGGATTCAAAAAATTATTGTATATAATATACCATAGGGTTATGTTTTACTAATATAATCCATATTAATAATTGGAGTGGTTAATTATTAGTGTGACTATGTATGTATAAGTTTATTTAAATTCACTATATTACTCTAAATGTTTTATGATAAGGTTTATTTGAATAAGATTGGTATTGACATATCAAATGTTTTTTTGAATATCTATTTCTATTATGTTTCACCCCCTTTGCATAAATAATTTATGGGAAATAGTATGTTTTTGGTGGAGACTTTTTTTATAATATTCTCTTGATGTAATGATATTTCTCATGAGAAAAATATTTATGAAAAATATAACATGGTTTTTTCTAGAGCATTAAATTGGATTATGAGAGGTCTTGGTAGTGTGTTTCACACGTCTAGAATTAATAATTCCCTAATAATGAGATTTTTTACTTATTATTATTTTATTAGTTACAATATGCATTGTTTTTTCAATATTATGTAATTATTTATATGTAATTATTTAATCATAATTTATTCCTTCAATATTATACTCATGTAATTGGTAAGATTATTTTTGTTTCAGTAATTTAGATTAAAAAATTGAATATACATATTTATTCATAAGATATTACAATATTCATATCCTTAAGGATTGTTTGATATCACCCCTTCTATGTTTTATTTACACATGATGAAAATATGTATATTATGATCAATATGTATGGTTTTTGTCATTACTTTTCCTCGGGACCTGTGACATGACTACCCAAATCCCGCTTTCCATAGTCCAGGGCCAGCAACTAGCACTAAAGGTGTAAATCCCTAAAACTGGGAAGGCATTGCCTTTATAAATTGTAAACACAAACAATCAGAGTAAAACTGGAAGCAACACTAAGTAAAAACTGTATTGAGAAAGGAGTGATATATGTTAAAGGGGTAGGTAATATAATCACAATAGTAAAGTATAAGGAATCAGAAAAGTACAAGTACAACTGGAAGAATGTAAACAGTTGTTGGATCGTCCACCGGGAACCCTAGCTAATGGGTATGTATAGATAGCCTCCTCAACACTCCACATCCATTCGGATCCTTCGTGTATCGACTCTTCGTAAGGCCCACCTCCACATATCGTCCAGTCCTACTACTCCTGGACTTAGTCACCATTGTATGTCATCTTCAACCAACACAACGAGGTGCGACCATAAACCATGCAGGGGTGAGTATAACGATACTTAGTAGGGACCTTGAGACCCTCAAGGTCTCACAAAATCCATCAAGATAACCAAAAAATAATTAATCAATAGATAACCTCACTTAGGTATATACCAATACATATACCAATGTTATGAAGTAATCTATCTCGTTCACGAGGAAACACAGGAGTTGCTGACTCAGTTCAAACCATGATTTTATTCCAGGGGTAGTAGCAAGTAACATCCACAGTCAAATTTTCGGAATCTCGGTTGATGGTTTACTCCTACTCTATCGACTATAGTGGGCCTGCTGCATCTCACAGAGCCACTTCCCACATTCATAGACTGTTGTGGTACTTCTCCTGTAGAGTACTGTGGGTCTGTTGTGTCACACCGAGGCGCTCCCCACTGTGGGTCTGCCGCACTCACATAGAGGCACTCTCCCTCATAGCCTGCTGAGGTAATCCTCCTGTCGAGTACCATGGGTCTACCACGTCACACATAGGTTCTCACCACTTTGGGTCTACCGCATCACACATAGGTGCTCCCCACTGGGCTAGTCGAAACACTCTGAGTAGAAAGGTCAGCAGCCATTAGGTCTTAGCCAGCTACTAGGTCTCCGTACTCAACTCACTCGACTCCAGGAGGATCTGCTCCATGAGCTACAGTTCAACACTCCAACTTTCACGTATTATCATGTAGAAGTATCTCAAAGGTCTGCCTCATCATAGGGATCTCAGTGCAATAGATAGATCGTCAATCGGACGCCCAGTCCGTGAGTTATTGGCATTTCCGTTCCAGAGGCCCGATTGGATTTTAGGTTCAAACCAAACCGACCATACCCCAACTTTTTCCAAACCTCATGTGGGGTATGTCAAAATAAACATCCCACTCTAATATTTCTGTCACCATAGTCAGTTCAACGATCGAACACCCATAGCCGATGTTATGAGTGAAATGGTGAAAATAGGGCATAGCGGGTCTGGGTCCGGTTCGACCCTATCATGCTGGACACGTACCGACCCGGGTCGAGATCGGGTTACGACCCAGTCCGCGGGTCCGACCCGGCTAGTGGGGGTGGCCCGGCCCGCGCTGGTCCAGGCCCTGCGGTTCGTGGGGGGTCCGCCGGCCTCCCTTGCTCCACCGCCATGGCCCGCCCTGTCTGCAGTTCTGCTCCTCTACCGCGGCCCGCCCTAGTTGCGGTTCTGCAACTCCGCGCGGTGCGATGGTATCACGCCCCTCCGCCACGACCTACCCTGCACGTGGCTCTCCTTCTCTCCATGGTGCAACGTCTCCATTCTCTTTCGTCATGCCCCGGCTCGGCCGATGCCCCATTCTTCCTTGCAGAAAAATGCTGCCAATCCATTTTGGCGACCTGGTGGCCTTGCGCCACTATTTTCTGCACGGTCGACCCATCACTGACCGCCATTGCTCAGTCGCAGTTCACTCTTTCCGCGGCATCGTTGCACCACTGCCATCATCAAAAAATGCAGAAAAACGAAGGGGGAGGGTTGGACCGTGTTCATGAAGCCCGAGCCTTCCACATTATGACGATATCAATCGACAAAATCATCACCCAAGATTGAACGATGTAGAACGAAAACAAATTCATTCTAAAATTTCCCCAACCTTGGGTTGGTTGTTGATTGTCGAAGATGCAGAGAGAAGACAATAATTAATGTCGTTTTTCGTGTTCATCATGTAACCCCAATGCCGGGTTGTGTCGACCATGGAATACACTCCACGTCAGTAGGATCCGAGAGAGGAAGTCGAAGAAGGTTGTTGGCATTCTTTTTCCTTCCTTGAAAGCATTCTTCATTGGAGGATATTTCTCCAAGGGTTCTACCAAGCCCCCTATCCTCTGCCAAGCCTTTTACCGTGAGGGTTGTGGTTCCAAATAAATAATATTGAGTTTATTAACATAACACATATAGTTGGCACATTAATTATGTTGGAGATGGAACGATTAATTTGTGAGGAGAGAAACCAAGAGTCATCTCACAATCAAGAGGGAGTTCAACGGTTTAGAAGTCGAGTGGTCCCCACATAATTAATTGACAAGAGATTTCTAATCTTTGAGTAGGCCCTACCACCTTAACCTATCATGTGAGGTTATGGTGTGGTGGCCCCAACCTTTAATCTTCTCTTGGAGGTTTTAACCCCCACAAATAAAAATAATGTATCTACATTATTTTTATTTAATTTAATTCATGAAAACCCCAAAACTAACATTTAAACTCGACCATATTACATCAAGGTGAAGGTGTTCTTAAGAAAATACTGATGCTGGGATTTTAAAGGTGCCCTCAAATTTAAATTCCGAGCACCGGTTCAAAAGTTAAAAAACACCGCTCGCGAGTTTACTAAACGTACCCAAAAAAAAGTTGGGAAAATTTTTATCATTCACCCTCAACTCGCGCCGATCAAGGTTAGGCTCTGCCAAGGAGAAACACTCCCCAAAGAACCCAACAGTACTATCAGATTTTCAATCCGAGTTACCATTTATAATTTTTGAATTTTCAATAAAATAATTATCACTTAATTATTTTATTTGTCTCCAAAAACTAACTTGATCTGGTGGCCCACGTCGGCTAAAGTTATTATCTTCTTAATGAAATCATACATTCACTAGTTTAGCAGTGGTTTCAGATTTTTAATCTGAGTTACTGATTTTGATTTATAAGAATTATAAAAATAAAATAATTTATTTAATTATTTTATTTAGGATTATGCCATTTTGGGTTTCCTCACAGGAGCCCCGCACCGACTAATCTTAAGTCGCACCAAGGGTAAACCCGCTGTCCTGAGTGTAACAGTGCCCTCATATTTATGATCAGAGTTACTGTTTAAGATTTATTCCACTTTTTCAGGTAAAATTCTTACGCGCGTTAACTTATGTTTAACAAAAAAATCGACGGATCATTCGAGACACTCCGGGCCTCAGAATCGCGCGCCGTCAGATTTCATAGACCTATAAATTTCATATTTAAATAAAATAAATTACATTGAAATCCCGGAACATTAATTTTGGGCTTGAGAAAAATGATGAACACAAAGAAAAAACAATGTTGTATTTTATGTATACAATTTTTATTTCATAATCAAGAACATATCAGATTCAAAATTAATTAAAAAATAATATCCTTATAGATTAAATTCTTTGTATCATTAGTAAATTTAAAAATATATAATCATTCTCTATGTTACTAGGTTCGAAGTCCAAATATTTGTTATCAATGAAATTTATGTGGAATCCTTGGGAAGAAGATTGAGGAAAAGATATATTATAGAATATAACCATATGACATAATTTAAAAATAAGAATATTTATATAATAACATCCTATTTTTTGATGTATTATAATATTCCATATTATTAAAAATACACTATTCTATGTAAAATATAAGTTGACAAGGTTTTGACTCCAATGTACATATGGGGAATATCTCAGAAAAGGAATAATGGGACTGATATAAGAATTACAAGGTACATGAAAACAAGCCTTAGTACAACCCTATATTTATAATTAGAAGGGAAATTATTATGATAATTCAAATTTAATTTAGAAACCATTATATAAGATTAAAAAATATTTTTGGACTTAGACAAAGTCCCAATGTGATGAGGTTTATGTTTATGTGATTATCAATGAATAAAATTTTCAATTAATATTGTGTGTTTCATTATTTTTTTGATAATACCATATGATACATAATGTAATTATATAATATAGATTGATCCATTATTAATAAATTCATCATATATTAATGATTGTGAATACTCTAAATTCCAATTTTCCAATGGGATGGAATGATTCTTTCTTTGAGGAAATGAAGTTAATATATTGAAGAAATATAGTCTCCAAAACAATCTCAACATTACATGAAATATGATAATGCGATATTAAGAAAAATAAATAATTATATATATCTCAAAAATTTCATTCAATGAAAGATAAGAGGATGACTAAAGACAAAAATAAGGATAATGGGAAAAAGGTAAATAATGGGCTTTACATATGTGATAATTGTGGAATGAAACACATAGGTACTTTATTAAAGGGAATTAGAGATTTGTTAAATTTTGGAGAAACTTTCCATACAGATCGTGATTAAAATTTCATAATTGAATCCCTTTTTAATAGCTTAATTAGTAAAAAAATGAAAAAAATGCAAACAAATACTTCGAGCATCAAGGGAATATACCATAGTAGAAGCCAATGGACCAATGTCAAGTAGATACTATTACTATAGATGTTGTGAAATGAAAAATATTCTTTTGATTGGAATCAATAATTATGTTATAAAAGTTTATTACGAGTGATATTATTATTATATGAATGATTACATTTATATAGATTATAATGAAGAATATTTCCAATAAGGATTCAAATTCTTATTGTGATTAATACTAATAAACATTAAAACTGTTTTTATAGATAGTTGATTTTTTCGGGAAACACATGATTAAAGTGATATAATCCTATATATGGGTTATATGATTACACAATTATGATAAATAAATTATTATTGTTTAATATTGGAAATAATTATGTTGGTTACTGATTTCTGTTATCATTGATATAGTTTATGGAATTTTTTTATTCTTGAAATATATTAGGATCCATAATTTTTTAAAAGAAGACGTATTTTCAATATTAGTTTATATTGATAAAAGTATTAAGATATATGTGATAAGAATTTATTATCCATAATATATTTTATATTGGATATAATGTTGATTTAGTGAACTCCCATCATCATTTTTAGAAGCTTAATTATATTAGTTTTATTTTGGATGAGTCTTAATTGTGTATATTTATAGAAACGATTATGATGAACTTCATGTGTTATTGGATTACTCGTTCTACAAAATATTTAGTTAGTAAAAATCTACAAATAGGGGATATTACCTATCAGTAATATACTATGTGAATGATCAAATATTTATTTATTTTAGTACTTATTGTAGATAAATTCATATTGAATGTTCATTTAGGGCAGTAGGATATAAAGTATGATTTAATTAAATAATGTCAAATATATGAAATCATGCCAATAAATTATAATGATTAAATTTTAATATATATATATATATTTTAATATCGGTCAGGATTACAATGGGATTATTAAACATTAGGAAAAATATCTTGAAACCAAAATGATATCATATTACATTAATATTATAAGAATAAAATGTTATTTTAAATCATCAAATATTTAGGGTTTCTATGTCCTTATCATTTAATTAATAATTAAATTACAT
Organism: Viscum album; assembly: GCA_963277665.1. Classification (NCBI taxonomy): domain Eukaryota; kingdom Viridiplantae; phylum Streptophyta; class Magnoliopsida; order Santalales; family Viscaceae; genus Viscum; species Viscum album. The sequence goes on along the minus strand of OY728144.1, from coordinate 405,978,425 downwards.
TTTATCTATAGTATTTATTACTCTTTATAATTATTTATTCATTTCTCAAATTACTATATCATCGATTCCCATAATGTTTCTTCTAATCATAATCATTATCTTTTATTTTTCTAGATTATTATTTTACTCCCATTCCTCTCTTATACAAGAAATATTCTGTTAACATATTTTGTAATGGGGGGTTCTAATAATGGTATTTTCAAATTTCAAACAATTGATTACCTATGATCATGGTTAAATTACATGAATGAAATTTATATAATGCATATAATCTAACTCCATTATGTTTTAGAAGTATTAAATCATATTAGATATTGTATATAACACAGAACACTATTTTTTGAACAGAAGTAGTACTTGAATGTGCTATTACATGGTGTATTCGATTATTGTTTTTTCTTTTAAAAAAGATTAATATTTATAAAATTTTAGAAGAAACAATAATATAGAATAAATTTTCATTAGAAAGTAAGGGTATTTGATAATGTAATATGAATGCATAGAATATAAATACACCCTTCGAATAGTTGACAATGAATAATGGTTATAAAAAAAGTATATGAATTTTTTTTGAGGAAGAACATTTCAATTCATTTTCAGTTTCGATCACAATAACTATAATGCATGCACTGAAAATAACTCAATGATAACTCAATGACAATACAAAAGTTTTAACAATAAAAATGGTAAATATGTAAATAAATGAATTAATAATAACTTTAATGAGTAGAATTTTCGGGAAAATGAAAATGGAGTAAAACAATTATTGATGTATACCAAACAATAAGGAATGAGGGATGTATACACTAGATACAAATATGAACTGAATGAAGTAAAAGAATAAAATTAATAGATGATGACTGAGAGTCAAAATCTACTTTATTATTATTGAAAAAATGAAATTGAATAAACATATAGATGATGCCAAATTGAATCTTTTTGTTTGTTCAAAAAATGTCAATAGTCTTGAGTTGTTTTTAAATGCTCAGTTGAAAAGAGAATATTCCTAGGTAAGTGGAGGGGCACCAAGAATTCTTCTCCCTGAATAGAGAAATGCACTGATACTAAGCCCTTCAAAATGGATTAATAATTTAGAAGTGACCAATGAAACAAAATAATAATTATGTTGAAATTACAATTTTTTTCATAGTTCTCCAATATAAATACAAAACATTAAATAATGAATTATGAAAATAAGGTTAAACAGAAACAAAAAATGGAAATATAATTCATTAATTTGTGAACTGGTTGAAACATGTGAACAAAAAACATTGAAAAATAACTTGAAAAATAAAAGAACTACCTGGTTCATTATCCCAAAATAAACAACTCTGGACTGTAATGTCATCCTAGAAATTGGACAATGATTTGTTCTGTGACTTTGGTAACAATACACATATACGGTTTCAATAACAGATACATGAATGACAATAGTATCAACAACCATGATTTTCAACAGTAGTATGTATGCCCATCCAAGTCCAACTCATGTCCTTAGAATTTTCCATCAATAGCCTCCCATTACTGGCATAATCTGTCGATGCAGAGAACCATCAGTTCTTCATGTTTGTAGAAAATAATATTGATCCCCACAATTGGTAATTAAACACCAATGAGATTTGAAGTATTGTATTTCATGAAAAAAACCAAGCATTCAACTATTTATGCATGATGTTTTGAATAATACTTTGAAAAAAGATTATAATTTTGAATGAGTTAGGAAATTCCAAAAACAAGTCAAGGTACGTTTCAATAACATCATACAGAAATGAAAATTTATGCATGATTCTGTAAAAATAAATATCATGAAATTTAGTAGGAGTGAAAATTTATAAAGCTAAAATGATATGCTACCCAATGGACTGTAAATAAAGAAAAAAATTTCATTGTTTTTAGAGAATACAGATTAAGGGTAAATAATACCCACATCTTTAGAATATATAGAGGTTGGAATTCTCATTGATGAGAACTCTTTATAAAGATTTGTTTTTTTGATGTAATATCGTTACTTCTTAGTTCCAGTAGATTTTACAATTTTATGGTCAAAGCCTTTCTCAAATAATTATTATAATAAGATGGGAAACTGCGAAAAACAGATTATATCCATGTGTCCCCAGGGAAATTATAATCATCAATCAGACAAACAAAATTATAAAACATTATGTGTCATTTTATTTACAACATCAGGGTGGTTTATTAGACAGGTTCTAAAAATTCACATGACATGTTGAATATATAATCTCTGAAAATTCATGTATATATTTACATAATTATATTAACAGTAATGTAATCACATAAATTGATGGTAATGTGAATCACTCTTAGAAAGAATGAATCATACCTCACATTAATTCTCTAACGATATCTGTTCTTAGTTATATGGAAATTTTGGATTCGGTTTGATAGATAATATTTAAGAATGATATATAAATTAGTGGTGAAATATGAAAATAAACAGAATAATTATTGATGATAATAATTACAATTTTAATCATAAGCAAAATCCATCACAGTGTAGAAGCTAATGTAAAGAGTTATTTACAGAAAACCCGAAAAATAAATGAAAAGAGACAAATAATATATATAATGGGTATATATAATGGATGTGCAGGATATGATATATAAATATCTTCAACATTATATTGGTATTAGTAAATAATAATGTAAAGAATGATCAAATTCTAAAAAAGGTTAAGATAACTAAAAAAGAACAAAATGACCCCCTGACACCTGAATGTAAACACTAATTTATACTCACTTTCATCAATAAGTCTTCCAAATAGTTGGGCAACAGGTAGATGAAAATGAAAATTCATTTTTTCTAAGAACTACTTCCACATGCATATTTAAATAGACTAATGAACAAAGGAAAATTATGAATGGGATTGTTAAGGCCGGTAAAATGTGTTGTAATGAGGACTCCAGACCATTATCCTTAATATAACAAAATAATTCAAATTAAATCAAGATAGACTTACCTATACTGAAATTAATTAGTGATTCCAAAGACAATGTATGAGGCAAATAATTTAAACGACCAAAAAACCTATGTTAAACAGAATGAAAACACACCATGGATGGTTCTGATGAACATAAATTTCCCTTGAAGAGAAAAATATACCCTGGAAATTATGTAGACAATCCCAGGTTTGAAGAAGAGGGATATCCTACCTTTGATACAGAATCCTGACAAATAGGAAATTAGAGTGAGCCAGTGGCTTGACATGGATTTGTATGATTAATGGGGACAGTTTTGTCCCCATTTTTTTTCTACTACAAACATAAAACCATAGTCCACAAATCTATCCAAAACCTATTGATTTGAAATGAACAAATGGAAAATTCTAAAAATTGTAGATGATTATAATGTCATTGCAACAAATTTACTAAAATAGGACAGTTATTGTCTTGAATTTACATATTAGATTCATTCACATTTATGTACACATGACCTTAAATTTATATGTAATTAACATATTTCCAATCATTAACTAATATTCAATAGATATAAATGATTTTTTTGGAAACAAACCTATCAAAAAAGATTAATGTTTGGTATATGAACTAAACAGACAGCAAAAGAACACATGTTCTATTACATATATATATAAATAAACATAATAATTTCAAAAATATGTAACATTGAAACTATTTATTAAAAATAGAAAGCTATATTCAACTGAAAAGTAAAACTAGAAACGGTAAGCATGTTTTATTATTATTATGACAACTTCAACAAAAAAAACTCACACTTAATGAAAAGTAAATTAACAATGTGTAGAATTTCCAATCAGGGGGTGTTAAATATATTGGTAATAGCTTGTGGGTCTGTTAATAAAGGAATAGATTATGAATATCCAGGTGACTAAGACTTCATCTACTGTAATATTGTATTCATCTTAATGAGAAGAAAGTTAGAGAATGATGAAAATGAACAGATGGACGTACCAATTATACATTGAATAGTGTTGTGAAAAAATATAAAAAATTCCCAAACACTGCCCACCTAGAATATTTATGCATACCCTATGATTTTTCCTAGATTGAATCCCAAAATAAAGAAAACATAAAAAAATTTGATGCTAGTTTCTTTGTATCAATTACTAACCTAGAAAAGACAGCATTTTTGTTCAAAGTCTCCCATATAAGTAATATATAAAATGTTCTACAAGAGACTATCCTATATTATAGTTGATAATCATCCATCTAAGGAACCTTTTGAGGAATATTAAGGAAGCATAGACAAATACTCCTGAAGAGAGAACAATCGAGGTTATAGGAGAGCATTCTGGGTTAGAGAAGGGGCAGTCAGATTTCATTTCCTAATTGAAGATAGTTACCCATGCTATGAAAATTCAAAAGAAAAAAAACTGATGTAATGAAATTACAGAGTATTTAAAAAATATTCTAAATCCAAAACCGAATAAAAAACTCTTCTACAACCAAGAATGCGAGGAACCATATCCCTATCTTTTTGTTTATGTTACTTTTTTTGATGTTATTTTCAGTGGAAAAATATTCATCATAAATACTTTAAAGTGAAGAAATTTATTTATTTCAAATAATATAATATTTATAAATCAAAAGGATAAACTAATAATGTGATATATTAATAATAATAATCAATTATATTAATTAAAATGGAAAATATATCTCCACTTATTTTTGGTCGATTTTTTTGGATCAAAGTCAATATTTCTAGATGTTCAAACAGAACATGGTACGTACCATGAAAACATCATGTAAATCCAGATGTGGGGAGGCTCTTTCAAACTATCATGCCATGATGGTTACAAATATGTCTTCTTTGGATGTCGGTGGTGTGATGAATCCTCATCATTTCTGTACAGACATCATATCCCAACATGAGATTAGTAAGTACATGAAGAGTTTGTATATTCTCGTATAGAAGATCCATGATGCATAAGAAAGAACTATAATTTTTCATAAGGACTCAACAAAGTACGTAAATATACTAGGGTCCCTAGAGCATTGAATTAGTGAAACATTCATTCAAGATTGAAATGATACCTCCAACATCTTTATTCACCACTCCATTGAAAACAAAATCATTTTTCTCTAAATATTCTATTAATTCAATCGAAAGACATAAAATTAGAGGATCAATGTCAATATATCCTACATGAGTAAGAAAATAGAAAATGAAAGCATATGCCCATAGTATCTTTCATATGAATTACATCTGTAAGCTCTTTATTGTTTAAAACATCATAGGATGTCTATCACATGCTCTTCATCTACAACTAGCCCGTGACATGAACACCTTAATGAAAAATTTGATCAACGTGGATACAAGAAATCAAGTAAAAAACCACTTCTATTCACACCACCATTTCTATCACTGATCATATATGGAAATAAATAAACATCATTTAAATTTATTGTGTTTGACATGAGATTGTGTTTGTTTGCAAGCAGTGTATTTGTTAGCATAAGGTGGTGTTTTTTTATGCACCATGTTTGCAAAAAAAATTAGTACATGTATAGACTTACAATAATTTTATCTAAAGTAGCCATGGTAAATCTACCTATATGGTAGAAAATGTCTAGTTGATGCTTATGTGGGATGTCAAGGCATGTGGAGAGGCTCTAAGAAGATTAAATTGGACAAGGATGTTCAACTAATAAGGATGTAGTCATAAACAAAAAAAATGTATTTCAGTACGTGAAAAACATAGAATATCTACAAAATAATTAACAATGCTAGTCTTATAAGCCACCCTTAATTATGATGTTAATGGTATTTTATTTAAATCAATAAAGAAAATTTATATAAAGTTGTGACTACCAGTACAAAAAAAACACAATCAACATGAAATATTTTGATTCAAAATGAAATCATAAGAAATAATCATTTTATTCATGCTCAAGTGTGAAACAGTGATATAAGATACAACATTATGCGTGTTTTTTCTGTAATAAGTAAATCTAATTAATATGGCAGCTTGTTTGAAAGTAAAAAGTAGGTATATAGATTTTAAAAAATATGAATCATCTATATGATCTTAAAAAGACCTAACGACGTCAACATATAATGTATATAAAAATGAAATAACTAGTTAAATTTTAATTTGTTTAATCGATACATATAAAATATTCCAAAAATAAATCTCTATTTGAAAAATTTGATTATTTTTAAGAGCTTTTATGTCAAACCTATGTAAGTAGCCTATTGTATGGATACTGAGAGTTGTGGTTTGCATGAATTTGGAGGGAGAAATTCCATTTTTGGGTGACATTAAAGTATTTTTGTGTGATATGTATAAAAATTCCATCTATAATTAGTATGTAAATATGATTAAAAAAATATGAAAAGTTATAGAATTAAAACATAGCATACTAAAAACTATCTGAATGACATGAAATTCCACACAACACGGACATATAGACTAATTATAAGATGAATCTGTAGGCCTACATGTTTCAAATACAATAATATCTTTTATATACTAAAAACCATTAGAATTTTTTTATAAAAAATGAAGATGAAAAAACATATGTTCATAGTGATTCCAGAAACATTACTTTAGAATTAAATAGAAAATCATGAATAAATCGAAGCGGAATAAAATGTGGATTATATATTTTTACTACAAATCCATACCTAATTTATGGGAACATCCATCTTGAAAACTCTTGATGGAGGTGATGTTTTAAAAAGGGAACATATATCTTGAACACTCTTATTGAACAACTAAGACACAATATATGTAATTACAAAATAAATTAAGATAAAATATAATAAATGTTTACATTTTAAATCTTATAATGATACTGAAATAATAATGTTGCAAAATTGTTTTTGGTTAGAATTAAATTAAAGAAGTATAGTAAGAAAACAACCTTGGTAAATGATAAAGGTCCAACATTTCATCAGTTCTAAATGATAAACATGTAATGTTACTGATAATTTAATAAGATTATATATAATATAGTCATGAATGTGAAATAAAATAAAAATATATATTTACCCACCTCTCGATATGAATAATACACTTTATAGCCTACTCTTCATCCAGATAGTTTTATTTTTTTAAGGTGTGTGTGTAATATTTGAAATCATACGATAGGATATTCTATAATAATAATTTTCACAGTTAAGAATGTACTATTTATAAATAAAAATTAAAAATTAGAAGATTATAAAATAGCATAGTTTATAATAGAGATTATAGTTAAGGTGTGTGTGTCATCAATGAAATCATATAAAAATGCATTAATTTTCAAGAGTCAAACAGACTACAAAATTCATTACAAATGATCTTATCTAGAGGTCATAAGAACAAATTCCTTGAACATGGGAATTTAATGAGGTAGTCACTATTATAGTACATAATTCAATTTCAAGATCAAGAAACTGATGTGGAGCATGTAGTTTTATGGTTAATGGGGAACACTAACATTGTATAGAACTCACTACCTCTATTCTAGAAAATCTATGTAGAATCAAAATCATAACAAAATATTGTAATGCATATCCATCACTTACATAACATCCCTAGAAAATAGAAAAATATTCTGATATGTGCCTTAGGAACACAGAAAATGTTTCCATGAAATATCAAATTTTAATACTCCATTGAATATTAATTGACATACCTACAGTAAAGGATATTTTATTGGGATTCCACACCAGATTTCCAATCATTCACTAGTTATTGCCTTCTATAGATGATAGGCAAGAAAAATGGTTGTCCCATAGGTTCCCACCTATAATTAATCATGGAAGAAAAACAAAAAACAGTCTAACAAATCAATTAAAATATAAATATAGTTATTTGGATGGAAAATACCTAAATGTATGATGTTCATGTAGAAGTTATAATAGAAACATCACCTAAAAATCATCAATGGTTTCCCCTAAATGAAAAATGGAAGTCCTCAGGACTAGATGTTGGGATCACAGGACGTTTCACAATATAAGCATGTCAAATATCTATAATACATGATCCACTACTCTAAAATACATGATCCAAAACCATAGAAAAATATTGCACATCTCAAATAAAACACATGAACAACTGAAAAATTCATGATTCACTACCGAAAAATGCCGTTTCCACTTCTCATAAAAAAACAGATTCCACTTCTCGGAAAACAATTTCTACTACTCAAATAAAACACACGATACAATCCATTTCTCATAAAAAATGAAATATCTTCTAATATAAAGAATGGTACACTGGTCTAATACAAGTAATGTCATATTTAGTATTACTAAATATAATTAATAACTCAAAATAAATATAATGATCAACTTTTAAATAATATGTTACTAATATTATCTTCCACCAAAATATACTATTATAACATAAATTCACCCAGTATGCCAGATCAAAACCATACCTCACTACAGTAGAATGGTTCACAGAATTCATGTTTATGATTTTAAATAAATTTATAGTTTCTGTTACATTTGGATGTTTAATAATTCATGAACAATCATATTATATTTCACAAAAATAATGTTATTGTTTTACCTGGATGTGTAATCTAGAAGTAGTGTCATATAATCAATATGGAAATTGTTATGTATAATAATTCGTAGAAAAATTATGTCATCATAATCCATACTTTGAAAATCAGACAAAGGAAAAATCTCAGTTTTTGGGCATATGCATTTACGCCTAATGCCCTGAAGAAAGAGAAAAGAGGCATAAAAAAGATGTATCTTTTACGAGAATCTTAACAAAATGTCTCTGTAAGATGCTAAATCAGTCTGAGAAACAAATGAGTATGTGAAATTGAAATAATGATTACATAGTAAGCTGAATTTTCCTAAATGATTTTATTTCATACACAAACAGAGTTCTGAATCACGGAAGTTAACATTGCCTAGAATGTAGGTGTTGTTGAACAAACCAGATTCCGACATTGTTATCGGTGCTTGGTCTACAAGGATAAGTATAAAATAACTAGTAACCCGAATGCATATTTAGATAAAAGAGTTGAAGGTTGTCCACGGAGAATGGGTTCTCGGAGGTGTGCATGAAGGAGATGAAACCATAGGCTGGGGAAACCCAATACAACACCAAGACTGGGGAGAGAAAATCGATATGCAGAGGATACCCTTGATTATGGAGAAAAATGGAGGAGGATGCTAGCCTTAGGGTTTTGAAGAAACCCTAGGTCTTGAAGAGGTGAAAATTGATCCAGTGCGGTAGAATTAATATAATAGATAGGTGAGGTGAAACTGGGATAAGGATCATGTCATAGAAGGAGGAGGATGGAGTGCAGTGTATCCAAGAGATGGAGCTCGAAAGATGAACATGTTTTCATGGAGCATAGTTGGCGATGATCTGATACCCAAGCAGGAGTTAGAGTGGGATAAGGACAGAGAATATGGTAGAGAACGAGAGCATATGAGGGTCTTGGAGCTTTAGAGTTTTGAGACACATTTATAATTAGACGTGGGTGAATGTGAGATGGAAACATGGTAGATAGAATTCCTGGATTAGTATATATTGTAGATGTGTAACAAAAACATATTATGTAATACATTCATTAAAATACGGTAAATATATCCAGTACCATCCAATTCAAACATCATCATGTTTGAATGAATCTTGATACTCAATTTAATTCTTATTATTTAGTCATTACTAATATAATATAGTACATAATTTGGTTGGTATATATATTAATAACAAAATTAGGAAAAAGACACACTCCATCAATTAGAATTACTATAAGGATGAAATCTGAATAAGGTATAAATTGCTTACCCACTACTATAAGGGCCACCCCATGATAAGATATAATGGGATTTAATGGCGCTATCCATGACACCCCATGTTACGTTATAACGAGCATTCATGGGGGATATCAAGTTTACCCCATGTTAAGTTATAATGGGATTTCCATGTGCTATTAGAGATAATCCTTATATAAGTTGTATTATGTTCACACATTTCCTATAATTCTCTAGTGTGATATAATTAATAAAATACATTCATCACTAAACCCATTATAAATGTATTTTTAATGCATACAAAACAATATAGCATAAAAATACCCTTTTCATTTTAAAATCCATTTTCAAAAGAAAAAAACCATTTTTAATTAAAATAAATTTTCAATAACAAAACACAGAAAACATAATTATTTGTTTTTATTTGAGGAGACATGTGATCTTGAAATAGAAGGAGACCATAAAATAATTTCACAAATTATGAAAAGTCAGTGTCAACATGAGGATTAAGAATATAACATTCATTATTATAATTTTTTATATTGACCCATATAAAAACATGTAAATTGATTTATTTTTTAAAATATATAAATAAAATTAAAAATAGAAATTAAGTTTTAGGTATAGTCTTTTTATATCCTTATAAATATATATGTTAAATAATATCATGAATATTGACATGATGAAAAATATTTGATAATTAAACCATTAAATAATCACGGTGCCCCACACACATTGAACATTTACATCATAATCTCTATAATGGAATTAATTTATCTAAAAATTAAATAATATGAGTATTTAAAAAATATGGATAGGAAATGAAATTATAGATTTATTTACACTATATAAAATAATAATGGTGAATATCGATAAGAAAAGGCTCAATGAAAGGAGATCGAGACAAAATCCTTAACTTGAGTCTGACTTGTCATATACAAATATTAATATTACTGAAAACAAACTATTTTATATATTTAATTTATTGTGTATTTTTTTAATTCTATTATTTATTTAATATAATTTTATAATAATTACATATTTATTTATTTACACATTGGACATTTTGAAAATATTATGTTCTTGAGTCAAGAGTGACATTGGAATGTTGTCTATAGTTAAAGTAGTCATTATCCAATAATCACCAAAATAGTATTCATTAAATAGTAATATGTTTTATATATCAATTATAAATTTTATTTATTCTTGAAAATTTTTTATTGAAATTTGTCTATGTTACAATCACGGAGGCATCATGTCCTACGTACACATGAGTAACGTTTTTATTTTTCAATGTTCATTATGAAAATAAGTTAAGTATTATTATACCATTAAAAATTAATAAAAATATAACTAATATCATTCTAATTACTTAAATATACATAGATATGGGATTCTTGTTATGTGGTGATAAAAAATGAATTGAATGACTTCGTAGAGGTGATAGTTCACATTAATGCAAGAACGACGTTGTCCTTTTTCATTCCATTTAAGGGTTAAAATGAAAATGATATATTACCTTTTCATATTAATTAATATTTCCTTAGTATTAAATATAAAATTGTATTCCATTATTATGACTGGTATTTACAGGCGATTATGGAAAATAAATTATATCAGTTTGTGAGGCAGTAGTTCTCAGTACAGATGAATTATAATTCATTTCCCATTAAATAGAAGTAGGGATGGATTTAGGTGACCATATTAACATAATAATTCTAATTATATTTAATATACAAGATTTATTATTTCAACTTGGTGGTATAATATTTTAAGGATGTTGAAAAATAAATAATATTTATACATATAATTAAAAACAATAACTCTTTTTGGTTGATCTATTTTGATTAACTCTATATCATCTCTATGGAGGGTGTTATGACTATGAAAAGAGGTATATAATTTGTGGTAGGATTTTGAGAAGTCATTTGGGTAGTTGATTCTAAAATAAATTAGGATTTCAAGTGTTATTAATATAGAATAATGTGTTCTCTTTTATTGGATAGGAATGTTGCACTCTTGGGATTTCCAAAAATATTAAATTAATATAATTTAATTATATAAACAAATTTATCTCAAAAGATTAATTTGTAATTTATAATTATTATTGATTATAAAAACATAAAAAATGTAAAAAATGTTATGTTTCAAATATTTTTATTCCATATATAGTTTATTTAATGTTTATTTAACATTTTTAATTATTATCATTATATCTGGTAATTCACATTTTTATGGTTAATATAATTATGATAAAATGAAAAAAACTTGAAAATTAGTCATTTATGACATTATAAGAATTATCATAATTATTTTTTAAAAATATTATATATTTATCCATTTTATATAAAAAATCACAATATTATCTATTTTAAAATATCTATAATTCCAATTTTTAAATTATTAATCAGTTTAATTTTTAAAAATATCATAACTACATGTTATCTTAAAAATAACTAATTTAAATTATCCACTAATTTTCATTTTCATCTATTAAATTAGTTTATTACATTAACTATATAAAAATATATTAATTTTATTATTTTAAAACCATCGATTTGAATATTCTATTAAATAAACAACTATTGTTTCATCATTATGTCATTATTAAAGGTAGTAACATCATTATAGATTTTTAAAAGAAATTACCCTGATGTAGAAAAACATTTTATATTTCATTGAAATATTTATAGTGAAAAATTTCCCATATCTTACCAATTTAAAAAATAATTTTATTGTAAAAAACAAAAGTAAGAAAGAATTTACTATCCTTTGAATATTATATATTTAATGTTATATTCTCATCCAAATGGTCGTAAATGGTCAAATAACTGATCGTTTAATTCATAGAAAAGAAAAAAATACATAAAAGTAAACAATTTTATGTTTTAGGGTAATTGAATAATATATATATTATTATTTGTAGACATAATTACATTATTTACCCCTGACCATTGTAATAAAAAACTCGAAAGTTAGTATTCTAGTTGTCAAAAAAGGGACCTGTTTAGTAAATTTTCAACATATATTTCCAAATGTAGAATCAATTTCTCAAAATTTTAATCACAAAAATTTAAGAAATTAATTAAAATTTAATCATGTTGGCGAGATCAGAAATCATGTTATTAAAGTAAGAACATTCAAAAGATAACAATGTTTTTATATCCAATTTCAATATGATATTGATTCTAATGAAGAAAGATATTGAAATTTAAAATTATTGTGTAATTTTACATTAAACCTATTAAATAAAATTTTACACCATAAATAAATATAATAAAAAAATTTCTCAATTAATATACGGTATTTTATTCATTATTCATAAAAACAAGACACTTATAAAAAATAATAATAATAAAAACAATTTACATTATGATACTATAAATTTGAATAATAAGATTACTTCTTCAAATAGAAATTTGATAATTTTCAAAAACTATATTTAAAAAACATTCACCCTCTAAAGGTGGAAAACTGACATTCAGGAAAAATACATCTTTTATTGGTAAATTTTGACATGTTTTTCTATCATGTATAGAAAAAACAGAATATGACTATTAAAAATTATATTGATTATATTATATATATAAATATATCACATTAATAAAATCTTAAAATAATTATTTGTGTATTTATTGGTATAAAATATGTTAGTTCAAATTTTTATGGTTTTTCAAATTACATTTCCTTTTATTTTAAAAAGTGTTTTATTTTCATTTATAATTAACTAGTCACCAATGAATTATTTATATATTAAATTTTAAACCATATATTAATAATTCAGCTTATAATGATCAAACCATCCATTCTAACGACCCTATAATTTATGTAAAATTTAAATAATTATATTTTGTTGTTTGTTTATGCATAATGCGGTGTATCATGTACTCTATTGAACAAAATCTTTACATTTATATCTATCATGATGTTATAAAGAAATATTTTTTTAATATAATATTTTCCATGTGTATCACATCTATTCGTATAATTTTTCCTTATTACATTCCATGTATATAGTTTGTGAATGATGAATGACATTGCATCAAAAAGTTGTAGTCTGTTATACACAAATGTGAAATTATTTTATGCCATATAAAATTAAATAAAACTGGGAATATGTTATTTAATGATACCAAATGTATGTTAATCTAAAAAATATCATATAAATACTCTATATCCTTTTCCATACCCAACCATGACAGTCTTTTTTGAAAAAATGAATGTCACGTGTTTGTGAGGGGTCGTCTATTTAAAATAAAATAATGATTTTGTAACATAGTTAATGCACATGGGGAGGGATTTATGTCATTACCATAAGAAAAAAATATCATAGAAAATAAAATTATATAGTTATTATTATAATCTCATAAAATAATATAAATTTAAAGAGGTGGGTGAAGAATTAAAATAAAAACTTCCATTGACTAATAATACCTCTTCTTCGGGTAGCCTCTTTATGATTTAACTAAAAGTCTTCATGGGTTGGCAGTCATCAGAAAATAAGTCATTTATGATGAAATTATGGATTATGATTTGTGATTTATTAAGGTATTGGGTGAACCAAAATGGTGTTATGGTGTGTATAAGAGAGTAGGGGCAGCATTTTATATGTGAGGTGAGTGGAAGACATTTAATTTTTTAAATGTAAAAGAGTAAATAATGGATTATTACTTATAATTAGACATTATAAGGTGTATATATGACAATAAATAGATTTTATAAAAAACATTACTCATTTTACATGTTTAGGTCATTTTAAATCATTCCCTTTTAGTGTCTCCCCATGATAAATCAATTTTCACCTTAGTCGTGATAATTTATTGTTACTATATTAACTATTCATTTGGATAAAAAATTAAGATGAAATTATTATAAAATATAAACTATTATGATTCATAATATGGAATCCATTATGCCAAATCCCAGTCATATAATTCAAAAAATGTAATTTTAAATTAATCATGTTGATTTGATGATAAAGAGGGTTATCAAAGTGAAAATGTTAAAAAGTATGAGTCATTTTTATATTATAATATAATTTGATAAAACACATATAAACTTAAAGAATATATATATAATTTACCCAATTTTAATTAAAAATAAATTTCCCAAGTAATATAACAATATAACTATTTCAAATGATAATGATTTTTTCAGTTAAAATGCGTTATTTTTTTACTATGAAAAAAATGAATCTTTCTTAAATAATCAAAAAATTTAACTCTTAGATAATTTTCATATCTACACGTATAAAATTTTGTTTATTTTTTGAATCAAATTTAATAGACCTATAAAATTAAATATTAAATTAGAAATCATAATCATGACTAAACCATCTGTTATAATAAAATATAGTTTGTAATAAATAGTTTCATTGTACATTAAATGATATTGTTTTAATTACAAACAATAGATCACTAATTAATTTTTTATAGGTGTAATCAATATATATATATATAAATTTAGTTAGAACTATTTATACCTTATAATTTTTAGGATATGTTATAATGATATTGTATATTATAGTTTATTTAAACTCAAGACTATGCGATCCATATGTTATATAAGATATTTAACATTAATATTTATATATTTTATAGGATATTTAAGGTTAATTTTTCTCATCCCATATAATATTTAAAATGATAATATTATTTTAAAATCATAGGGTGTTACAAAATTATTGAAAATTTTATTTAAATAATACATGACATTATTTCTCATTTTATTCAAAAAAACATTTCATCAAACTAAATGTTTGCTAAAAATGATTTCATGAACATTTTTAGTATTCCCAAAATGTTTTTTTAATGTCCATTTTCCCATTTTTTTAAATTTTATGAATTTATCGAGAGGAATCTTCATGTCATTTAAACCACAATTCATATTTACTTTTATGAAAAAAGTGTAATGGAACAACGTTTTAATGTGTATGAAAAATATTGAATTGTAACCATCCTAACCACTAAATATATTAGTGATTTTAATTTAAGATTAAATTATTAACATAGATGAAAATTTATTTCAAAATATATTATTAAGTATTATTCTAAAAATTATTTTCATTGTAAAAATGGTTTCATTTCATAAGAATTATATAAAGACATTTTATGATAAATCTATTTATCATGGAAAAAAGAGTTATTTTAAAAATGATCCACTATGGTTATGATTTGTTAATATCATGTTTTATGGAATATTATGATTAGTTTGAATTACTCTGTATAATTTTATTATGATTCACTATATTATGCTGACTGTTTCTTGATATTGTCTATTTGATTGGGGGTAAGTATTAACATATCATATCAGAATTCATCTTAATAAAAATGTTTACATTTTATATATTCCAACCTAATTCTTAAATGAATTGTGTGTAATAAATATGGGATGTGTGGATACTATTTATAGATTTCCCCTTGGTTCATTGACATGTACCGATAGAAAAATTAGTTAGAAAAATAATATGGTGTCTTACCCACACTTATAAACTATCGCATGAATTATCTTGATAATGTGTTATTGATATATGGATTTATGAATTCTATAATTATGAGAATAATATTTTGGTGTCTGATCTGAGTATTTGATTATTTATAAAAATATATGGGTTTGTTTCATGATCTGGTGATAATTTATAAGGAATTATTGGACCATCATTAATTCCCAACACATCATGATAATGTAATATTTTTAATAACATGTGAATTAGTTATTTACAATAAGATATTGATATTAAAAATATATTCATGATATATTCTACAATATGAATACATAAAAGAAGAGTTTGATCTAACCATTTTCTAATATTTCTTTCTTCCATAATAAAAATATGAGTATTATGATCGATGTACATGGTTATTCTTGAAGTTATAATGATTAAATCAATGAAAATACCATGTTGTATTTTATGTTTTATTTTTTATTGTGAGAATCAAGTATATATCTAATTTAAAATGAATACTAATCATTATGGTACCATAGGAGTCCATTCCTTTTATTATATGTCATTTGACTAATGTAGACATTTTCTCTAGGTAATGTTTATGGAATATAACCATAGGAAATACAGTAAAGATGACTATAATTATAGGATGGAATCCTAATGATTTTTAGGTATATATTATTTATCTTTAATATAAATACACCCCTATTATTATACTATATATGGACATCTCCCACACAGTTGTACTTAGGGGAAATAACACTGAAATGGCATATTTGGATTGACTTGAACCTTAATGAGTAACATAGATAAAGGAATGTGATATATATACATATACATAATCCATTTGGTTAGAATGATTGTTTTCATAATGGAAATAAGAAAATATTTTGATGAAATATTTTCTCTCAAAAAATACCATCATAGGATAATAATGAATCATGTGATATAACTAAAATGAAATTATTCTCTATGTATTATTGATTTGAATCAAAGAAATAGAATAGTTTATTTGAAAATAAAATTGAAGATAATTTAAATAAGGGAATGAAGGGGGCTTCCAATAGTGAAAATTGTTGGAAATGAAAACCTAGGCACATTCATTAATAGAATTAGAGTTTTCATAAAATTTAGAGAGAATTTGCATGAGGTACATGACAATAAGTTTATAAATGAAATATTTTTTTTCAGTGTTTTAAAAATATTGAAATGTGAAATTATAAAAATTAATACACCAATCATAAAGGTAATAAACCTCAGAAGAAGCTAAGGGACTGAAGAAAAAATTATTCTATTACTATATATGTCGTGAATTGATTAATTTTCATTTCTATCGATTTAATAATTATTTTATATGAGAAAATTATAAATGATATTTTAGTTATAGGTATCATCAAATATAAGTGGATTATAATACATAATCGATTCTTTAATGATTTAAATGTATATGATGAAAAACACCAATAAGTAATAAAATTGTTTATGAGAAAGGTCGATCAATTTCGGAAACACGTTTTTAAGGGGAGATAACCCTATATATGTTTTTAATGTTGATATAATAAGGATAAAGGGATTATTATTGCATATAACATGTATCTTTTAAATTGGAATGCAATTTTTATTATCTTCGGTATAGTATACTACATTTTTGGACTCTAGAAATATATTTGAATCCCTCGTATTTTTTTGAAGCATACAACTTATAATCTATGTTTTATGACTATAGAGGTATCTAGATATTTTTAGTGTAGAATTAATAGAAACAATATATTGTTAATTAATTTGAATATTGATTTAGTGAACTCTCTTATAAATATTTAAATTCTTGATTTTGTTAGATAAATTTTGGATGAGTCTAAATTATATCTATTTATGGAATTGATTTTGCTTAACCATGGGTGTTATTGGATAACATGTTCTATCTATTATTACCTTTGACAAAATAAATATATTAGGGGAATGAATTGTCATTTTTTTAATAGTTAATTTTTTACTAAGTGATTATTATAATGGTTTAGGATGAAAAATTCTTGTGAGATAATTATTTAGTAGAGTAATATTTGAAATTGTTCTTTATTAAAAAACTAACAATAGATGAAAATTTTCCAATTAAATATAATGAAATCATATAAATATATTTTATTATAATCTCTCTTATGATGATAACAGAATTAATAAAGATTATAAATATGATCTTGAGAAAACAATGTTATCATATAACCCTCATTTAGGATGAATAAAATATTTTTTATGACATAAAATATTTAGGTTTTTTTGGTCTTGTAATTATATTTATCATTAAAATTTCATGATCTATAATATTTATTACACTATATATTTATTTAATCTTTTATAAAAATACATTCCTGTTATTTAAATAATTGTTCACCTTCTAGGAAAAATAGGTTCGTGTTATTTTAGATGGCCTTTCTAGTTCCCTTCTTCACTTGTCAAGAGAATATTTTATTAAATATTTTTGTTATGTGAGGTTCTGATAAGGATATTTTCAAATGTATAATACATGACTACTTATTACAATGTTAAATTTTCTCGATGTAATTTATTTAAAGGGTAGAATTTAACACCTTGACATTCTAAAATATTAATATCATATTTTATACTATATAGAGTACAAAAAATAAGCTTATAATAGAATGTGTTACACCTAGGATATATGTTAAATTTAATTTTAAATTTAGTCATTATATTTGATATCATATAATCAACACAAAATCAGTTTTGATAAATACATGATATTCTATAAAAATATTATCATTAAGACATCCCAAATATAATATAACTATTATGTTGTTGGGTATAAATAGTAATAACTTACTTATGAAAATGATACACATTATAATTTGGAATATCTATATTATTGAATTCCAATTAATCTTAACGATATCCGGAACACCCCATATTATGATCTTATGGGATTTCCCAATGATACTTAGGCCACCCCATGTTCAGATATAATTGGAATTGAATGTGCTATCTGGTCCACCCCATGTTAAACTATAATGTGCTTTACTAGCACTATCTATGATACCCATTATATTTATTGAATAAGGATCACTCATGTCCTATAATTCTCTTGTACCATATCGTTATGAATCACATTTATCATAAAACCAATTGAGAAAATATTTCAATCCCGTAAGAAAACATAGTTCGATAAATATAACATTTTCATTCATAAACCTTTTTTTAATAGTAAATCAATGTTCAATTTGATAACCCATTTTCCTTAAAAAAATACCCAAAAACATAAATATAGTTTATCATTTAAGGAAACATCAAATCATGAAAATTTGGTGATAATATGATAATGGCCATGACTGTCGGAAAATCAATATCTCCATTATCGTTAAGAATCGAATATTCCTTTTTAATTTACTAAAATATTCCATAAAAAATCACATAAAGATATCTCCTTTTGAAAACCTGAAATTAAATTCAAACTAGACATTAAATTTACATTATAATCCATCAGTATACACATATAAAATATGTAAATCAACATTATGAATAATGACATGTATAACAATATTTCATAATTAAATCTTTAAACATTCAATGTGTCCCAGGACACATTAAACATTAAAGTCATAATATACGTAATATAATACATTTAAAAATACTATAGATAACATGATTATAGATAAAATATGGGCATTAAATTTTATTTTAGGTGTATATACACCAAATAAATGAATAAAGGGGTATATAATCATGAAATTCCTCAATGAAATGAGATAAAGAAGAAATATCATACATTGTGTCCAAATCATTTAATAAATTCCTTAAATTCCATAATAACAAACATATGATATTAATTCTCTTTTATGATTATATTTACATTGTTTATTTTTCATTTTATAGAATGTTTTCAAAATAATTAGTCATTTAGTTTCATGTTAGATGTTTTGATGATATTTACTACTTGAGTCAAAAGTGAAATTTGTATGACTTCTATAGTAAAATTTTTAATTAGTCAATAATCCCAATAATAATATTCATATATAAATAATACAATTTATATATTAGTTATTACTTTAATTATTTTTTATTAAATATGTATATATGAAATTGAGCTATGTCACAATCATGTAGATGATAACCTATGAACTTGCATGAGTAACGTTTTTTGTCAATGATCATTATGACAAGAAGGTAAGTATTATATTGTAATTACATAATGATAAATATATAATCGATATAATATTAATCAATTATATATATTATATATTACATTAATGTGTTTTGGTGTTTAAAAATGAATTATGTCACTTCATATAGGTGATAGATCACACGTATTAATGAATGAAGTTATCATTGTTTCTAACATTGGAGGTTATGAAATTAAATGATATTTTATATTTTAATTATAATAAAAATTTTATTAATATAAAATTTAAATTTTAATAAGATCATATAAAATAGTATTTATAGACATTGATGGAAAACTTATTATATCGGTTTACGAGGGTGTTGTTCACCGTACTCACGGACGATTATTCTTATATAATTATTGGATGTAGAGTTGGATATATGTGATTGTATTACCCTAATAATGTTTCACAAAATTTATTATACACGAGTTATTATTTCATTATGTAATATAAATATAAGGAGTTGGTAGAAGAAATAAAATAAAAACACATAATTAAAATCGTTACATGTCCTTCAGATGAACTCCTTTGATTAACTCATCAACACCTCTAGGGAGGGTGAAATAAATGAAATATGATATCTAAAAGGAGGGGATAGATTAAAAAAAGTTATTTGGGTAGATCAATTATAAAATAAATAGGATTTTATTTTTGAGGAATAAAAAATAATTAGTTCCCTTCCAAAGGAGAGGGAAGAGGCACACTTGGAATTTTTAAACATATTAAATTAATATTAATTAAATTTCTATAAAAAATAGTTTCAAAGAGATATTGATATAATATATTAAAAGTTAAGGTCATATTAGCTTCATCTATTGAATTTTATATATGTGTTTATAATTTTTTAATCCTTATTTATTATTTTAACTATCATTTTTCTTTTTCTTTTTATACTATTATATCATGTAATTTACAATTTTATGATTTGTATAATTACAATAAAATGAAAAATAGCCAATAGATTAGTCATTTTTGACAGTATAAGAAAAATATGTTTTTGTATAATTTTACATTTTAGTAAATTTAATATCATTTAATAAAAAAAACTTATTTAAAAATATCCATGAAGGAAAATTCGACACAATTCATCACATCACTTTTTAAAAATATCATTAAAACATGATATATTAGACAAAACATGACAAA
Organism: Viscum album; assembly: GCA_963277665.1. Taxonomy (NCBI): domain Eukaryota; kingdom Viridiplantae; phylum Streptophyta; class Magnoliopsida; order Santalales; family Viscaceae; genus Viscum; species Viscum album. The sequence goes on along the minus strand of OY728144.1, from coordinate 405,956,950 downwards.
ATAATTAGTAAAATGTCTATTTCATCTATGATATTCGGGTAAGAAGTTAATTATATCAAATTATATTTATTTTAATGTATTAAAAACCAATTATTTGACATTATAATTAAATATATAGTTACATTATCAAAATTGTGTCATCTTTTAGTATACTTATTTAATCATTAAAAATTATAAATAAATTATTGTTATATAGAGAAATATTTTATATTTATAATGACTATTTATAGTCAAATATATCCCTTACCAAGCCCCATATTATTACTATTTATTTTATTAAAAATAAAAGTTTGAATAAATTGATATTCCAATGAATAAAACTTTATTAAGGTTATATTATCATCCCAATGGCCATAAAAGGTCACATAATCGATAAATTAATGAATAAATACAATAAATAACCATCCAATTAAGTAATTAAAAATTTATTGTAATATGGTTATATTTATAATATTATATTTACCCTTAATTTTTTTAGATACCACTAACCGTGGTAAAAAATATTAATGAAACTATTTATAATATAAAAAAATATAAGCGGCCTATTTAATGATTTTTACCATAATATTGAAAATATGTAATCCAATTTTCAATATTTAAAACATAAGAGTTCAATAAAAGCATTAAAAAATAACCCCTTGATGAAACATGAAAAAAGGTTTTAAATTTAAAATCATTCAAATTTTCACAGTGTTTTTATATACAATTTCAATGTGAAACTGATTAATGTTAACTAAATTGGATGAAATGATAAAAAATGATAATTATACATTAAATTAATTCAAAAATATAATTTAAAATAATAAATAAATGTTATGAAAATTTTATTTTTAATTAAAATACATAATTTTTCATTATTCATCAAATCAAGAAACTTATTAGACAAATAAAAAAAATTAAGAAAAGGTAAATATAGATTCTATGATTTAAAATAAGATGTATATTTTTAAAAATATTACTTATATATGTGTCAGATTTATTTTGAAAACATGTTCACCATCAAAAGGTGATAAAACAACCTTTTTATGAAATAAATGTATTTTTCTGTAAAATTGGGGTTCTTCTAATATCTTGTTGAGAAAACACATAATATTAATTTAAAATGTATATTGAATATATTTTATTTATTCAATAAATAATATCCAAAATGGTTGAGTTGTTTATTTATTGGTATAAAACATATTCATAAACATATATATATATATATTTATAAATAAATTAGCTTTTATTTTAAAAATAATTTTATCTTCATTTATGATAAATTGGTCTCTAATTAATTATTTATATATTCTTTTGCTAACCACAAATTCATAATTAAATTAAAAATATCCATTACAACCATAATAATATCTAGTTTATAATGGTACAATTTAAATTATAGTATTTAGTTATTTATTTAAGCTTAATGTATCATGTACACTATCGAACATATTTACTCCTTTTAAATACACGAGAATTTATAGATAAATATTTCATTAAAATAATAATTATGACAGGTATATCTCATATATTCATTTAATATATCCTTATTAAAGTTAATTTAATGTGTTTGTGACTGATGAATCAAATTGCTTCATAAGGTATTAGTCCCACGTACACACCCGTGACATTGTTATATCCCATATGGAATGGAAAATAAAAAAATAAATATATCATATACTTACTATAGAAGTTTAATTTCATTTATAAATATGTTATATATAATTTATATCTAATAATACCCAATGATCTGTGATTTATATGAAAAACTGTCAGACATCAGTTTGTGAGGCATTAGTCTGTAGTAATATCAAATAATGATTTTGTAACCCATTTGTTGGTCAAGGGGATAGTTTTATTTCATTCCCATAACAAAAAATGTCATATTATATATAATATATATATATTATTATATAAAAATTGTCTTATATAAATTTATGCATTTGTATGATGAAATAAATTAAAAATTCTTTTGGAAAATCATTACTTCTTCTTTGGGTATCCTTTGAAGGATTTCACCAAAAGATCTAATGGGATTCAATTCATCACAGATTTAATCTTACAGAATAAGGGGAATTATTTCTAGAAGTGATTCGGTATGGTATCGGGTGAACCAGATGGGTTTGAAGGTGTGATAGAGAGATAAGAGGGTATGGCTTTTAAAAGTGAGGTGAGTGGCACACTTGTAATTTTGGAAAACAAGATGTTTTACCCATGTTTTTCGCATGAATAAAATGTAAATATAATATATTATTCCCAATAATTAGACATTATAGTGTATAAATATTATCATAAAAGATATTTTATAAAATATTTTGGGGATTTTATATGTTTATATCATCAGAACAATTATCCTTTTAGTTTAAACCCCCAGATATGTCAATGTTTACCATAACATTGTTAATTAATTTTTTACTATATTCCTTATTCAATTTAGTCAAAACATTCGTTGAAATTATCAGACAATATTAAGTATTTTTATTCCAAATATGTAATAAATTAATCCAAATTTCATTCATAGAAGTTAGAAAATTTAATTTAATGTTAATACCATTAATGTGAAGGGAAAGCAGGTTATATAAGAGAAAATGATAAAAATATTGAAAAGATTCTAATTTTAAAATAAAAAAAGAAAATAATAAAAATGACCTAAATAAGATTAATATATATTTAATTGATTTTTTTAAATGAAATAATTTTAAAATATAATTTAAATTAAAAAATATTTCTAATGAATAAGATTTTTTCAATTAAAAGTTATTTCTTTTCCATTTTCATTATAAATGAGCCATTTTAAAAGAATCAAAATAATTAAACCTAAAGTAATATTGATACTATTAATTAAAAAATTATGATTATTTTGATAAAAAATATTATTGAGAGTTAAAATTAAATATTAAATTATAATTGAATATCATGAGTTAACTGTCTCTTAGAATAAAAAATTTATTTTCATAAAAAATTCATTATCCATTAAATGATATTATTTTATTTCTAATAAATAGATAAAAAATTATTTTATTTAAATATGTAAACAATAGAATTATCAGAAATAATTAATTACAATTAATACCTTCCAATATAATGATTAGGTTATAATGGTATACTATATTATTGTTTATTAATATTTACGGTTTTGTGTTCCTCTTGTTAATAAAGAGATTTTAAATAATGAAATATATTTCTCAGTTATTTAATATCATGTCTGATTGTAACATTCACTAAAGAACAATGTGTTCCACTTTTAAAATCACATGGTTATACAAAACGATTGATAAAATTATTTAAATATAATCTGGAATTATTTATCATTTCAATACAATAACATTTTTCATAAAAATCCATATTATATAAAAATGATTGCCAAAAGTTTTTAAAATTATTTAAAGGATATTTTAAATTCATTTTCACCAATATTATAACTATTAAAAAACTTTTCCAGAAGGAATCATAATCTTAGTTTGTCAACAAAGGCATGATGTCCTTTTTTGAAATTGTTAAAAAACATTTAATGTTAATGATATTGAGAGAATATCCACATTCATGACTACTCTATATATTATATCTAACACTATAATATTAAAATATTATTTTCGATGAAAATTATTTTTTTATTTTTTAGTTGTTATATAATAAAATTATTTTCATAGTATAATGGTTACATTCTTCAATAATGATTTAATAAAAAAATCTATTTTTATTTTTAATGTACTTAGACACTTTCTTGTATATATGATCTAAAATGTGTATGTTTTATTAATATAATCCTTATTATATATCTTGGTGGAATAGGATAATTTTGAATAAGTATGTGTAAATTTATTATGATTCACCATATTAATCTAAATGGTTTATGATAATTCTTATTTCATTGAGGTAAGTATTAAAATTACAAATGTTAATTTTTTAAGACTTTTTTCCCTTTACTATATTTCATCCCCATTATTTGAGGAATTTATTAGAATTACCTTGTGATGGGTGGAGCTCTTTTAAAGAAAATTCCCTGACGCATCGATACATATCATGAGTCAAATAATTTCCCAAAACCAGACAGGGCATTACATACAGTTTCAAATTTATCATTAATGGTCTTGATAGCGTGTTTGAGATGTCTAAAAATATGATTTCCCTAATTATGGTAATATTTTTTTGTATTATATATTTTTACGATTATTTATAATATTCATGGCTATGTTTCAAGCTAATATGATTATCTTACTGGAATTATTAAATAATACTATATTTCTTCCATATTATGCTCACATTATTTATAGAATGATTTTTTGCTTCAGTTATTTACATTAAAATATTGATTATAAATATCTATTCATGATAGATTCTACTATATGCATATCATTGAGGAGATTATTATCTCACCCCATTCTCATGTACCATTCCCCAAGTTAACAAGATTTTTTATAATTGCTATGAATGCTTATTCTAGTGGAAATAATATTAAACTCAAAAAAAACTATGTTCTATTTAATGTTCTCAATTTTAATATGCGATTCAAGTATGTATGTAGTTTGAAAATAATACTAAAATGTATTCCCTTTATAATTAATTTCCTTTTATCTTGTGTCAATTTAATATTGTATTCACTAGATTAGGGTTACAATGTCCAGGGTCTTGATTGTTGGTATTAAAGTAATTTTATTATAGACTATGGGAACTAGATTAAAGAAAAACTATATTATAGAATAAAACCCTATGACATTGTTTATGGATAATTATAATTATATGTTCACATCATAATGTATTTTAATGCAGATATTACGTGTATTTACTGGAAATAAATCCCTATATTGATAGTATTAGTTTCCAAATTCTAGACACATATCAATCTTGGGAAACAACTCCAAAAAGGAATATTGTGATTGACATGCGAGTCATAGGGCACATGGCAATTTGCATTATTATTAACCAAGTATTTCAAAAACAAGGAATATTGTTTTCATAGTTTTAATTTTATTTAAAAACCATTAAAAGGTATTTAAAAATATTTTATTACATGGAAACAATACCAATGAAACCATGTTTATGATTATGAGATTACCCAAGAATTCGTTTTTCTATTTATTTAATTTGTTTCATTTGTATTTGAATTCTACATTATGATAAATAATGTAATGATATAATACAGTGTGATATATTTTTAATAGATAAAACGTTACTAAAGTAATGGGAACTATATCAATCTACATACTCCAATGTGTATGACTGATCGTTTCATTACTGAGATTTTGAAAACTATTGGAATAAATCTAGTCTCCTAAACAATATCAACATAAGATTAAATTTAACCATGTGAAGTAATGGAAAAAAATTATTATATACGTAAAAGGGATTTTATGAAATGAAAGATAATATTAGAAAGGAATATAAAAATGAACATACCGAAAAGAACTTAATAAAGGTTTTATCCACATGTGATTATTGTGGAAAAAAACCATGATAGTTTCTTGAAGGGAATGAGATTTTTTTAAAAACGTTGGGGAAAAATTACATCATTATGTAGTATAAAACTATTTAATTGAATCATTTTTCCATCATTTAATCTTTAATGAAAAGGGACACTGTTAAAATTCATAATCCATGATTCAATGGAATATACCTTAGAGCATGATAAGGGATAATAAAAATTCGGACTCTGTTGCTATACATTTAGTTTAATGATTAATTTTTACATGTTTAGATTAAAAAATTATGTTATAAGAGTTCATTATAAGTCATATTATAGGTAAAAAAATCATAAAATATATACGTATTGTAATTCAAAATATATTATTTATGGATTCAAAAGCATATGAATAATAATACCAATAACTAAGAAAATCATTTCGATGGAAATATGATGTTTCTGGGAACCACATGTTTAAGAGAAGATAACCCTATATATGTGACTAATGTTAATACAATAATGATTAATATATTATTTTGTAATTGTATTTGAATCCTTGAAATTGGTTGCAGATTTATGTTAACTTTATTACAGTTTTATATATATTTGGATTTATGAAATATATTTGACTCTCATTTAATTGTTTTATAGAATATATATATTCATTATGGTTTAATGGTTATCAATATATTCAAATTTTTATAATTATAAATTAAGAGCCACAATATACTCTCTTTGGAATATAATGTTGATTTAGTGAACTACCTTTTAATGTTTTATTTGATAAATTTGTTTTGAGAGATTTTAGATGAGTCTTAATTATATCAATTTATGAAATGCATTATTTTTTATATCTAGTGTCATTGGATAACTTATTGTATCCATTTTGTACATGATAAAAATCAATAATTAAGAGGGATGTAGGGCCTCACGATGAAAATTTATTGTTGGATGTTCATGTTGTGGATTATGATTTGAAGTAGTAATTAATTAAAGGAAATTCCAAGGAATAAATTATGCTAATGAAATATAAATATATCATGTTAATTGTAACGCCCCGACCCTAGTTACCCAGAGTCGGTGCATTATTACATAACATTGGCATGATAACAAGAAAGATCAAATCTCGAAAGACCGATTAGTTTAGTAGCCTTGGAAACACTAGATATATTCATAAGTTTTACATTACATCATAAAGTGAAAAACTACTACAACAACATATTGTCTCCATAAACCACACTCATATCCCCACATAATATCCCTGCAGGTCATTCATAATTTACTTCTTCACTTCCTGGGAAAAATAAAACATAGAAATGGGGTGAGCTCAAATGCCCAGTAAGGATAAAAATATACCGGAAACTTTCATAAATAAGAATAAACATTTAAGTCTATGTATAACTAAAACAAAAGCCTTTTAAACTTGAACTTCAACATAGTATAGAAAAATTAAAATAAAATATTGCCATTTACTTGTTCACATTGATATTCTACTAATAGAATAATCACATGCAATATCAATAACCACTTTCATAATGTTGGAATGCATAATGCCAGACTATCATAACCACATATCCAAGGCCTCATGCCAAGACTACAAATAAGATTTTTCCAAGGCCTTGTGCCAAGACACTAGTTTGTCTCATGAGACCTACCGATGCATCGAGGAGCTATAGCGGTCTCCACCCGTCACATATTAAGTCCAATGCATTCCCATATGAAAAGGTTTAAACATAACATAAACATTCGTATTAAAACTAGCATACGAAATGTCAATACATTCACCATAAACTATGAATGCTATAAAAATAGCACATCCACAGTCAAACATATCACAAAACCTTCAATACAATATAGAAGTTTTGTATCATAATAAATCAACTTCAAATAATCTTAAAATCCATCAAAGGATGTTGACATAGATTGAATCAAAATTCTTTTTAAAGAAATATCTCCTTTTAATTTGAAATCATTTAAGATCCATATAAAATAAAAAATTTTCTTTGAAAATATTCTTATAAGCTTTTAAGGGAAGATTTGAAGATTTTATAGCGGTGGAAAATAGCCGCACCCGCCGTATAAGTTAAAAAAACATTCTTACCTTAATTCTGTCAAAAAGGTTAAAAAGGACCTTTTTTTGAAAACGACGGAAAGATTCCTTTATAAACCTCTTATAAAAAGTCAAACAAGGGTATAAATGACTTTAACCCATATTCTTGTAAATAATAAATATGTTTTGAAATACATTTCGAAGAAACATGGACGTGGATGATAAATAAATCCCAGTAGATTATTACGTATAAACAACCTCGAATAATGAAGAGATTGTGAAATAACCCTTACCTTGTACTTTTCCTTGGTTGGGGTAGGTTAACCTCCTGTATAATGGTGAAATAGTGTTTATTAAATTATAAAATAATCATATACATAATTATGATATCATATATGATCTTTTAATATTGATTTGATAATAATATCTTAGTATTATCGTTGTTTCGGGTGTTAACTTACTTGTTTTCTTTTATATGTTTTGTTATGTAAGCCATGTTTGTAATGGATAGGTGGTATATTATTCATATCCAGAATGATATCAAGTCCTTAAACATCATTTTTAAATCATCAAATGATAACTATACTTGAATGGATTTGATGGAGAATGAATCTCAGCGCGTTCGTGGAGACGGTAGTCCGTACGTACGCACGAGCGACAATATCATTCTTTTGATATTAAAATAATATATAAATGGATGTTATATCATATATACAGAATCATTAACATGTTTCATTTATTATTTACATGAGTTACATATCATTATTATACCCATCCAAATAATAATATATTGAATAACAATTACACCACGACGTGGAGACGGTAAGCCGTACGTACGCACGTATGGTGACATGTTATTCAAAGGGTGGATAGAATACTGAATATGGTTGTACCATATTTATAATAACATCACAGTATATATAAGATACTGGAGTTATTATTTTGGAATGGGAATAACAAAGAAAGAAGAAGTGGAAGAAAAAGGAACTTGGAAAAGTGTGGTGAAATCATTACCTCTTCTTCGGTTTCATCCTTTTGATTTGATCAAAAGGGCTCCATAGGTTGGATTTCTGATCAAAATAAGGCCTCTAGGTTGTAGTGAGGGAAGTTGGAAGAGTATTTGGGAAGAGTTTGGCAGAACCAAAAGGCTTGGAAGGTGTAAATAAATGAGAAGGTGGAGTGCCCTTTTATAAGAGGGGTGAGGGGCACCTTTGGAAAAGCTAGAAATATTAATTTATAATAAATTCATATTCGGTTTCTAATGGCTCCAAAGTTGATTATTTAAATTTTAATGTGGGGATAGGTCGAGAAAAACTCAACCAATAGAATTTAGATAGGTTTGGGTACTTATATTAACCTTATCTTTAAGTATTAACTCTAAGTTAATTAGTTTCACTTTTAAAATGTCTCTTTGTATTTTTATATAATATGGTTAATAAACTTACTATATACATCCAAGCGACCCCCAAGTGGTCCATTAATGATGAACATATCATGATATAAGTCTCTTGGCCGAACCTTAGATTTTTAGGAATTTAATATCAATTAATAATATAATATTTGTTTTAAGAACTCTTTTATGTCAATTTTGACACTATTCAATAGTTGATTTTTTTTAAACTCATAACAGATTGATTACTTCGAACAGAGAAAATTAAATAAATCCTAATATATCATATTATCCTAGAAAATTAGTTTAATTCATTAAAAGTTTCATATTATATTTATTTGGGTATTTATAATATCAATTATTTTAGGTTTTCACTATTATAGTAATTAATTCATCATCATTGTGTCATAAATAAATTAAATTATTTAATGTCTAAAAATTATAAATAAACTATAATTATGTAGGAAATATTTTTATCTTTCTAATTAATATTTATAATCTAGAATCCAACATATATAACCCTATGTAATAATTGTTTTTCTAAAAGATATATGCTTGTGTCATTTTTGTATTCATTTTAACTTAATTAAAATAAAGTGTCCCTATCACCTACAAGTGGCACCATGGGGTCCCCAAATCGACCCAAAGATGACTATGGTCGAACATGTATCAACCAATAAGGCTAGGACACGTTTTAGGGTAATTTAGTATTATTATAATATTATTTTTTAACCCTTATTTACCAGATTTACCATTAACCATGGAAAATAAAATATTTACCACAGTAATAATTCAAAATGTCTAAAAATAAAAATTACCTATTTACACAATTTAGACATCCTGATTCCAAATATGGAATCCATTTTTATAAATTCAAAACACAGAAGTGGCAGAAATTAATTTAAAATTAATTCCCGCTGTCAAAACAAAAAGCGTGTTTTTAAGAGATAATAACTATCAAAAGATTGACACTTGTTTATGTTCGGTTTAATTGTAAAATTATGTCCAATGAACAAAATTATATTAAATATTAAAAATATATTCTAAATATACTTTAAAACCACTCAAATTCATAATTTATCACTATTAATTATTTTGATTAAAAAAGTTGTTTTTAATTAAAATTTAGTAATTTTCACTATTCATCAAAATAGGAAAGTTATCCGAAATGTACCAAACTTTCACCTTAGGGTAAATTCGACACTACAAATCCAAAAATGAAGTCAATTTTGAAATATAAAATATATATAATTTCAAAAAGTAGGTATTACTATTCATAACGGCTAGTTTGATAAGTTGTGGTGTGTATTAAAACTCGAAGTTGTGTACAACACATGCTACTGTATTATTCAAAGGAAAGCGTACCGTGGAAGCTTGGGATGTTTCATTTTAAATTTTTTGTTGTCACCATTTAGTCAAAAAGTTTAAAATATTGTATTTAAAAAGGGTTCACTATTAAAAGTTGATAAAAGTGCAATACTGAAAATGAATTTGTTCTTGCATTATATCTAAGAAACTCATAATATGGATTCTAAAATTATAAGGATTTATATATTGTTTAAAATTTAGATAATACTATTCATAACCTCTTTTGAATGGCTTTTTTTTGTAATTCATGGTGTGATTGAATTCGGTGTTGCGTGTAGTGCAAGTTATTGAATTATTTTGAAGAAATAACACACTATGAAATCTTGGGGTGTTACATTCTCCCCTCCTTCAATAAATTGCGTCCTCGCAATTTGAAATTGTTCTTCGAAAATAAAAGGTTGAAAATAGAAAATATATTTGTGGGAAAACCCACATCTGAAATTGGGTTACTAAAATTTAGTCTTAATATGAGGAAAAGAGAAATGAAAGGGTCACCACAAAATTATGATCTCGATTAGGAGAACATTGGTGGAAATTAGAGACATATAATTGGAGGAAAAACGTAAATATTTATAGGTAGTGATTGAGGTCATCAATCACAAACAAGTATAAAATTTAGGTCCTTAAACTCATCAATCTATGATGATTTGAAATACCATCGGTTCAACAAAACATAGGGTATTAGGATAACACATTTTTGACTTTTCAAAATATCTTAGTTGAAATCCCACATCGAAAAATGAATTAATGAGGCCTCTATTTAAAATAAAGAGTGGAAAGTATGAAGATTACCAAAAATAACACATACTAGGGTTCCATGTAGGAAAATATGGATATGGAAGAGAAATCTAACCATCAATTATCTGATAGATAGTGGTAGAGAACATGGCTATGAAAAGGCCAACAATCCCAAAGCCATAAATTAGTGATGATTTAAGGTACCATCTAGGACAACATTTTTGTTCTAAGTTCCTTTTATTAATGTTGAGGAATTTATTTATGAGATTGGCTAAGATCATAAGGAGATATACTTACATTATAATTAGAGTTTTGTTCATTAATAAATTTCTACCACAATCTCATCTTTCACTCATAAAAAAAATTTTATTTATACTATTCGTACAGGGTTCCAAAATAAACGAATTTATAATTCATCTACCAGATCTTTTAAAAAAAACTACATTATTTAATCCAGGACATCTCTGGGGCCAGTGGTAGGTGATACACCCTTGTTGCCCTTTGGTTGTGGGTTCAAGTCTCGCGGCCTTGCCGGACGCGACGGGTTGCCGCCCGACCTCCAGGTTGTCCTTTTATGGCAATCCAAATTTAATCTCAAACTAGAATTTATCCAAAATACTTCTGACCAAACTCACTGTCCAACATTTATAAGGAACTTAAGTATAATGTAGATCCTTTTTACCACGTAATAGCATATGAATACTTTCATCATGTATTCTTTTAAAACACTGAAACATCCTGAATTACCATAATCCATATTGATTACATTCATGCTCCCTTATTCCATATAGAATGCTGGATATACTTCGTCAATCCAAAAATGTTTTAAACCCCAACAATTATGGAATATACAAATCATTAATCAGTTCCAAGGTAGTCAAGAATATCCAATATATTTTTTCCAAAGTAATCCTGTATTATTCGAAAATCACTACCTCGGTATCAGAACTATATTATGGTTTATCATTCTCTCAACTATATATTTTCAAAAAAATTATCCTGCTATTGAGTCACTTTTCTTTGTTCCACACAATCTCAAGTCCTTAATGAAATAGTACTGCAGTACAATCCTTATATACTCCATAATTATTATAACAAGTACATTGTTGATACAACACTCAATTGACATAATCAACATAAGAACTCTAATAATTTCTCTTCATCTGTGGTAGTATCATAACTTGATTATTATCCAATAACATCATTTGCGGCATATTCTGATGACTGGGACATAGGTTCGCATAGTGTCCAAACTCCTTGCAAATGAAGCATTGTACATTTGAAGCCATTTTTTTACCCTTGCAGTCATGTACTTTGTGCCCTTTTCCACCACACTTATAACAAACTCCCATTCATTCCAGACAAGTTCCAGGGTGTTTCTTCCCACAGTTATCACATATGGGAAAATTCTTCTATTCCCTCTTCCCTTTATCCATCTTTTTCTCTTCCATCCTTTTCTTCTCTTGCTTCCCTTCAAATCTATAGGACTCAGTAAAATCTTTACTTATCTTATCAACACATGATATTATTTCTTCGTATGATGATAATAAATGGGAGACTATTTCTCTTATAAATTCTATCTTAAGGCCATGAAAGATATGATCCTTCTTTCTCTTTGGATCATGTGCATTGCTGGAGTTCTCATTCCTTCTACTGGGCGCCATTTCTAAACAATGACAAACACTAGATTAGTTTATGAATAACAATACCTAATCCCAAACTTGTAAGACACATAACATAAATTAAATAGTTTATGGATAAAATCCATAATCATATAAATTTCTCCTTTGAGGAAGTAAATCCACATAAACCCTTCATAATGGTTTGTAAAGAAAATGAGAATTATCCTAAGCATATCCCCCGGGAGTGTCGTAACCAAGAGTACAGCAAGGCCCGTTTTCGTGCACCGGTTCCCGTTCGAGTCTAGCTCAAAGCGGTGTTTTCGGGTTTTACCCCTAGGTACATCTGTGCCAGAGCCGCCTCTACCTGCTCGTATCCTGACAGGGATGTATTGCTCAGAAAACTCACAAAATCTCTACAATACCAAAATTCTAGGAAGTTATTCTATACTAATCCTCAAAGTCCATCCTAAATCTATGTGCTCTAACCAAAGTTTATCTAAATCTAGCTTCCAAGGTTTGTACTAAACTTCCTCTGATACCAACTGTAATGCCCCGACCCTAGTTACCCAGAGTCGGTGCATTATTACATAACATTGGCATGATCACATAAAAGATAAAATCTCGAAAGACCAATTGGTTTAGTAGCCCTGGAAACACTAGATATATTCATAAGTTTTACATTACATCATAAAGTGAAAAACTACTACAACAACATATTGTCTCCATAAACCACACTCATATCCCCACATAATATCCCTGTAGGTCATTCATAATTTACGTCTTCACTTCCTGGGAAAAATAAAACATAGAAAAGGGGTGAGCTCAAATGCCCAGTAAGGATAACAATATACCGGAAACTTCCATAAATAAGAATAAACATTTAAGTCTATGTATAACTAAAACAAAAGCCTTTTAAACTTGAACTTCAACATAGTATGGAAAAAGTAAAATAAAATATTTCCATTTACTTGTTCACATGGATATTCTACTAATCGAATAATCACATGCAATATCAATAACCACTTTCATAATGTTGGAATGCATAATGCCAGACTAACATAACCACATAGCCAATGCCTCGTGCCAAGACTACAAATAAGATTTTTCCAAGGCCTTGTGCCAAGACACTAGTTTGTCTCATGAGACCTACCGATGCATCTAGGAGCTATAGCGGGCTCCAACCATCACATATTAAGTCCAATGCATTCCCATATGAAAAGTTTTAAACATAACATAAACTTTCGTATTAAAACTAGCATACGAAATGTCAATACTTTCACCATAAACTATGAATGGTATAAAAATAGCACATCCACAGTCAAACATATCACAAAACCTTCAATACAATATAGAAGTTTTGTATAATAATAAATCAAAATCAAATAATCTTAAAATCCATCAAAGGACGTTGACATAGATGAAATCAAAATTCTTTTTAAAGAAATATCTCCTTTTATTTTGAAATCATATAAGATCCATATAAAATAAAAAATTTTCTTTGAAAATATTCTTATAATCTTGAAAGGGAAGCTTTGAAGATTTTATTACGGCGGAAAATATCCGCACCCGCCGTATAAGTTAAAAAAACATTCTTACCTTAATTCTGTCGAAAAGGTTAAAAATGACCTTGTTTTGAAAACGACGGAAAGATTCCTTTATAAACCTCTTATAAAAAGTCAAACAAGGGTATAAATGAATTTAAACCATATTCTTGTAAATAATAAATATGTTTTGAAATACATTTCGAAGAAACATGGATGTGGATGATAATGAAATCCCAGTAGATTATTACGTATAAACAACCTCGGATAATGAAGAGATTGTGAAATAACCCTTACCATGTACTTTTCCTTGGTTGGGGTAGGTTAACCTCCAGTATAATGGTGAAATAATTTTTATTAAATTATAAAAGAATCATATACATAATTATGATATCATATATGATCTTTTAATATTGATTTGATAATAATATCTTAGTATTATCGTTGTTTCGGGTGTTAACTTACTTGTTTTCTTTTATATGTTTTGTTATGTAATCCATTTTTTTAATGGATAAGTGGTATATTATTCATATCCAGAATGATATCAAGTCCTTAAACATCATTTTTAAATCATCAAATGATAACTATACTTGAATGGATACGATGGAGAATGAATCTCATCGCGTTTGTGGAGACGGTAGTCCGTACGTACGCACGAGCAACAATATCATTCTTTTGATATTAAAATAATATATAAATGGTTGTTATATCATATATACAGAATCATTAACATGTTTTATTTATTATTTACATGAGTTACATATCATTATTATACCCATCCAAATAATAATATATTGAATAACAATTACACCACGACGTGGAGACGGTAAGCCGTACGTACGCACGTATGGTGACATGTTATTCAAAGGGTGGATAGAATACTGAATATGGTTGTACAATATTTATAATAAAATCACAGTATATATAAGATACTGGAGTTATTATTTTAGAATGGTAATAACAAAGAAAGAAGAAGTGGAAGAAGAAAGGAACTTGGAAAAGGGTGGTGAAATCATTACCTCTTCTTCGGTTTCTTCCTTTTGATTTGATCAAAAGGGCTCCATAGGATGGCTTTCTGATCAAACTAAGGCCTCTAGGTTGTAGTGAGGGAAGTTGGGAGAGTATTTGGGCAGAGTTTGGCCGAACCAAAAGGCTTGGAAGGTGTGAAGAAATGAGAAGGTGGAGTGCCCTTTTATAAGATGGGTGAGGGGAACCTTTGGAAAAGCTAGAAATATTAATTTATAATAAATTAATATTCGGTGTATAATGGCTCCAAAGTTGATTATTTAAATTTTAAGGTGGGTATAGGTCGAAAAAAACTCAGCCAATAGAATATAGACAGGTTTGGGTACTTATATTAACATTATCTTTAAGTATTAACTCTAAGTTAATTAGTTTCACTTTTAAAATGTCTCTTTGTATTTTTATATAATATGGTTAATAAACTTTTTATATACATCCAAGCGACCCCCAAGTGGTCCATTAATGATTAACCTATCATGATATAAGTCTCTAGGCCGAACCTTATAATTTTAGGAATTTAATATCAATTAATAATATAATATTTGTTTTAAGAACTCTTTTATGTCAATTTTGACACTATTAAATAGTTGATTTTTTTGAAACTCATAACAGATTGATTACTTCGAAAAAATAAAATTAAATCAATCCTAATATATCATATTATCCTAGAAAATTAGTTTAATTCATTTAGAAGTTTCATATTATATTTATTTGGGTATTTATAATATCAATTATTTTAATTTTTTCACTATTATAGTAATTAATTCATCATCATTGTGTCATAAATAAATTAAATTATTTAATGTCTAAAAATTATAAATAAAATATAATTATGTAGGAAATCGTTTTATCTTTCTAATGAATATTTATAATCTAAAATCCAACATATATAACCCTATGTAATAATTGTTTTTCTAAAAGATATATACTTGTGTCATTTTTGTATTCATTTTAACTTAATTAAAATAAAGTGTCCCTTTCACCTACATGTGGCACCATGGGGTCCCCAAATCGACCCAAAGATTCCTATGGTCGAACATGTATCAACCAATTAGGCTAGGACACGTTTTAGGGTAATTTAGTATTATTATAATGTTATTTTTTAACCCTTATTTACCAGATTTACCCTTAACCATGGTAAATAAAATATTTACCACAGTAATTATTCAAAATGTCTAAAAATAAAAGTTACCTATTTACACAATTTGGACATCCTGATTCCAAATATGGAATCCATTTTTCTAAATTAAAAACACAAAAGTGGAAGAAATTAATTTAAAATTAATTTCTGCTGTCAAAACAAAAAGCGTGTTTTTAAGAGATAATAACTATCAAAAGATTGACACTTGTTTATGTTCGGTTTAATTGTAAAATTATGACCAATGACCAAAATTATATTAAATGGTAAAAATATATTCTAAATATACTTTAAAACCACTAAAATTCATAATTTATCACTGTTAATTATTTTGATTAAAAAAGTTGTTTTTAATTAAAATTTAGTAATTTTCACTATTCATCAAAATATGAAAGTTATCCGAAAAGTACCAAAATTTCAGCTTAGGGTAAATTCGACACAACGAATCCAAAAATGAAGTCAATTTTGAAATATAAAATATATATTATTTAAAAAAGTAGGTATTACTATTCATAACGGCTAGTTTGATCGGTTGTGGTGTGTGTTAAAACTCGAAGTTGCGTACAATACACGCTACTGTATTATTCAAAGGAAAGCGTACCGTGGAAGCTTGGGATGTTTCATTTAAATTTTTTGATGTCCCCATTTAGTCAAAAAGTTTAAAATATTGTATTTAAAAAGGGTTCACTATTAGAAGTTGATAAAAGTGCAATACTGAAAATGAATTTGTTCTTGCATTATATCTAAGAAACTCATAATATGGATTCTAAAAATATAAGGATTTATATAAAGATTAAAATTTTGATAATACTATTCATAACCTCTTTTTAATGGATTTTTTTGTAAGTCATGGTGTGATTGAACTCGGTGTTGCGTGTAGTGCAAGTTATTGAATTATTTTGAAGAAATAACACACTATGAAATCTTGGGGTGTTACATTAATATATTTGATTGTGATCTAAGTCTTGATTATAATGTAATTACTCAACATTAGGAAAATTATATTGAAACAAAAATGTGATCATATTACCTTTCTATTTGATGAACATAATGATCATCGAAATCATTAAATTTTAATGGTATTTATGTATAGAAATAGTTATTTGTCATACCATTTCTGTTGATCTATGATATTGATTACTCTTTTTAGTGATTTATTCTTTTCTACGATATCCATATCATTAATTCCAACAGTTTTCCACAATTATTTCAAATATATTTATGTGTTATTCAACATAACCATTTTTTCTTTCCTAACTCTCTGATCAAGGGAATATTATATTAAACCTTTTGTGGAGTGGGTTTCCAATAAGGGTATTTTTAAATGTAATACCCTTGATTACAGGGATCACGAATAAATTGTGAGGATTCTGATTATTTAAAGGGTTGAATGTAACACCCTGTGATTTTAAAAATGGAACATCAATTTCCATAGATATATAGCACATAAAACTAATCATTGAAGAAACATTTTCACACTATGATTTTATGTTATATTTCATTATATATATTGTCAATATATTTGATCTCTTACAATAAACACAAAATATCATTTTGAATGAAACATGATACACTATTAACATATTGTTATTCAGGCATGACTAATTTAAAATAGTTCTTATGTTCGGGGGTATGACTAATTATAACTAAATTATTAAAATTATACACTTTAAAGATGTATATAATAAATTAAATGGATATCAAATAATTAAAAATTATATTTTAATCACTCGAAATTAAATGCAATGTTCTCTAAAAAATAATATTTAAAAAAAAGTGGCTTAGTTATGCTTTAATCACATAATTTAAAATTAATTTTATCTAAACATAGAATATTTATCAAATAAATTTAATAGATTATTTTATATAAACATGTAAATATTATCCTTATTGGTTTTTTGATGATTTTCTAAAAATATAAATTTTTTGATGAGTATTTAAAAATATGGATTCTAAATGAAACAATGTTTTTTTTAAATTATTTATATGTTAATTGATAATTTAATTTGGGTTTAATGAATTATTAGATATATTATATGAAAATTTAAATTATTTAGGTCATTGAAATCTATTTCAATTTTAGTTTACCTAAAAACCCATTTAAATGATGAATGTTGTTCTTTGGAAACCCCATTTTTTGTTATGATTGAGAGTTTTATTTTAAATTGAATCCTTCCACTTCTGATGATTAAATTGAAAAAAATGTAATTAATACATATTATCATAAAAATATAAATTATCTAATTTTTTCAACATAATTATTTACTATAATTAATAGTAATGATAGTAAAAATACATTGTCGTGGTTAAGGTGAAAATGGGTTTACCATGTGTTTTACTAATATGATATGGTATAAAATTGATGAAAGAAAATCTAAAATACATCGGGTGGACATATTTGGGTCTTCTCACCTATAAAATTTGTAAATAAACTAATTTTGAGGCTTGTGGGATGATAAAAATGTCTGCATCACTTTTTTATTTAAAAAAATACAATGTGTGTCCACTTCCTTTGTTATAAAAGGCCATCCAAATTCCCTCCACTAAAAACATCCAAAACCATTTCTATTGCACATGAATTTATAAATTCCTATCATTACTCCTCTATTGACATCATATATACCATAGTTTTAGTATAATTAAATTTTAGAATGTATTTATATATAAAATGGAAATATATCTCTAAAGAATATGTAAAAATATAAATTTGTTTATTTTTTTCATTTTTTCTTCCAAATATTTCAAATATTAATAAATAATTATAATATAATAAAACAAATATCTACCATATAATTATATGTTATTAAGTAAATTTTAAATCTTATATCCATCTCAAATTCCATCTAATATAAAACAAAATGTTGATAATCTGTATGCCTGATTACCACCTCCCAAACTAATGTAATTCATTCTTCATTACTTTCATCAATTGATATATATATTTATGTATATACATATTTATATTATATAATTGAAATTATTATAATTCATTGAATATGAAATCACATAAATCTCTTTACTTTACATTCAGTGGGGGATACCATAATATCCGCCATATGTGTGGAGGAATACAGCCTCATGATTCGATGAGATTCATTGTTAACATAATAGTTTTCTCAAAGTATGTAAGTTAAAAAATATATATGTGATATTTATGAAATATACATATTTTTTTTAAATATTATATCACATAATCCTTTTATGAACAATAACACAGTTGACGCATATGTGTGGGCTTTCGTATCCACATAGTGATGTAGAATATTAATCATATTTTTAAAATAATAATAATGTTGAAACATTTTATTAATATAAACTATATATTTAAAATAATAATTATTTATTAACTTTTAAATAATTTTTTTTTCTTTCAATATATTTATAAAATATGAAACAATATTCTTATGTATGTATGGCTTACCATATCAAGGAATGTTGTAATCAACATTTTATTAATTCATCTTGTTTATTACTCAAAAAAACATATAATAAATATATATGATATTTATATCTTGTTAATTTTTTTTATATTTCATAAAAATGATTACACTAAAAGTAATAAAATTTTCTTAGTGAAACATGCAAGAAAATTAAAGCAAATATATTTCAAAACATTGATTTTAGAAAATAATATTTATGAAACATATGATAATTTTTTTAGTAAATCATATAATAATTAAGATATATAATTATTATAAAGTAATAATTATACAATGCACTTATATTTAATAAATAGTAGGTTTAGATAGATATGAAGGATGTTAATCATTAGGTATCGGTTTCATGTCTCACTTTTAATTCTATGATACATAATACATATTCAACACTTATTTGTTTGGGTGTATTATATTCCACCCCTATTTATATGTTATATAATGGATCAGTTTTATTTTTTTATTTATTGTTTAATTTGATATTAATTACTTTATTAGGATTTTGGATCCAATATTACCAATTTAGAAAGGGTTTATCTCCCAATCTCATAATTATTAGGGATTATTTTTTTAGTATCCATTGGGGAAATGAAAATTTTATTTCTATTATAAAACTAATTTATTAACATATACTCCCGTGATTTGAGATATTCTGATGTAATTGAACCATATTCTATTCATTGGTACTTAATGTTATTAATAAAATGATCCAAATATAATCTATCATTATATATATATCCGATATACAATCCTTTTTCATAAAAATAACAGTTTTCAAAAAATGGATTCAAAAATATTTTTAATATTTTCAAGATGATTTTTTGAATAAACATTTACCAATGTTTTAACATCGCATTTCCGAACTAACATGTAATTTTGATACTAGGTTGTGGTTTTTATTTTTATTGTTTAGGTTGGGTGGTGTCTACTTTAGGAAGATTCATGTAATTCTAAAGTCTAAAAATAGTTGGATTTCAAGCCTTCAATATGGGGTTTTTTAATCTTCATGTATATTACATACCATTTAACTACTGATGGGTAAAATCTGTGAAGCATGAGGCACGATGTGATGTGAACATTCCCTGAATGCCACTTAAAATATGTGAAATATTTTCAAGATGGTTTTAGTTCATAAATTTGGTGGTTTTATTGGTTAAAAATGTATATAATTACAAGACATTAATAGGGGTTAAACGCTATGTGATACCCATACTTTTAATATGGGTTACTAATTCGACATGTTTTTCCCATTATGAAAATTAAATCATTCACATCGTGTTAATAGATTAAAAATGGTGTAATCCCTCAACATTCTTATATAAATAGTGGTATTTCCATTCATTAATTTTCATTCTGTCTTATCTAATATCTATTTCATCAATCCAAGGCCTTCACCATGCATTTTTGTATCCATACAACCCTTCTGGATCTATTTCGTTGGTGATCAATCATCATTTCATTGATAGGTGATATCTGGGAAAGTGTTCTTCATCATTATTAATCTATCTCCCTTTTTCTACTTTTTGGATTTCAATGGATCATCATAATGTTGACAGGTATGTTCTCCATGATGTTGGATCTCACATCTATGACATGTTTCGAGATCTTCTACACAGTCTTCCTTATTATCAGGTGTCATTGTGTGTGTCATGATTTCATAATGTGTCAATAGTTAGATTCAAAATTTTAAAATAGATTCACATTGTAAATTAGGATTGATTTCAATTACTGATATAAAATTAATTTCTCAATAATAGTTTCTATTAAATTGTCAAAAAATTATATTCTATTGAATCACTCAATTTGTAATAGTTTTGGCCTGATGAATTAGAACTCCACAAATTAGTTATAATTTCAGTGTTTTTATGGAAATTGGCAGACATAAATTTGATGAATATAAATTTATAATTTGATAGAATTGATTTAACTAAATTTTTTAATTTAATATTAGAAAATTATTTCTAAAAAAGATTGAATTGGTTTTGAATGGATTTCAAACTTGTCTAAATAGCTTAAACATGATTTTATTGAATCCTCGTGGTTTTATCTGGTAAAAGGGTAATGAATTTTTTATTAAAATTAATATTAGATTTATATTGAAAATTTAGAAATTTGAAATGGATGAAATTGATTTAGTTTTATTTTAATATGCATTTAATTATATTTCCCATCATGTACAAACACATTAAATCCTTAGGTAGTTGTTGGGTTATTTGGATACACTCTATGCTATTTCAACGTTCTAAGACTATCCTGTAGTGGGTCACATCCCCAATAGGTGGGAGATAAGTTACTTATGTCCAATGCTAGGTGGAAGTGAGTATACCCATTTTTTAGACAACATATAATGTGAGAAATCTTATAGATGGTTAATACTATCATACCTTTTGGAATTTGACAAATTTTCTCACTCTTTTATTTATATTTGAGATATAAATGTATGCCAATGTTGTTAAACTACATTACATTAATTTTCATGATTTATGTTTACATATTTATGGAATTGTTTTATTTAATAAATTTATTATAAATAAAATATCCCTCTTAATGTAAGGCCAATAGTGAAATAGTATTTTCTATCATTTTGTAACTGAGTTAGAATAATTTAAAAAATTATATTAAAATAAGAAAACCAATTTGTTTCTAAAATTGAAAGAATTTATTTGGCTAATATATTTTTGGAATATTTTATGGAATAATTGGTGGTATCCTATTGGACATTGGTTCAGACCCTATTTTTTTTTGGGGGGGGGGGGTTTGTATCCTTTCCCCTTCCTGGTTTGTGAAAAGGTAAGGGATCTCTTGTGGGTGGATCCATTTGTTGATATTTAGACATGGCTAGTTGTGTGCATATAGACCTTGTCACTATTTTGAATATTTATATTACTTGGGATGTACTAATATGATATTTCTATGCCTCTTTTTTTCCTGGTAAATTACTCCAAATGGAGCATCCTTTTTGGGCATTCTATCTTATTTCTTTTTTTCATTATGTTTTATTGAAAATTCATTCCACATGAATTATGTTTGATGCTAGGATCTAGTTACCTACACATGGGGATCAAGAATGAAGATTTTTCTATGTTATTTCATGCTTAGTTATTCAGTTAACATGGTACATAGGATGGTTCAGGACAAATGGAAACCAAAGGGGGTTTAAGAATCATTCCTTGACGATATTATGCATTGGAGTATTCTTGTTTGACATTGGTGGTTATTGGGATTGAGTGTCTATAAAATACCCTCATCAATAAACCTTAATTCACTAATATAGTTAGGGAAATATGTCTTATAGAATAGTTATAGAATTTTACTTATTTTTATTTGGAATGAATGAAATATAAATATTTTTTGGGTTTTTGTTTGGATTATGTTTCCCTCATTTCTATGTTTTTGAGCATTACCTAAATGTATTCGGCTGTTGTTGTGTTTAATTATGTTCGAACGACCACTTAACGTTGATTTAAATGCAGAAAGATCATCTTGGATAGACAAACAAAATAGGATTTTGATACGTGGTCTCAAAGAGGGGAAAACAAACCTAGAGGAGCAGGTGCTTACATGGGAAAGGATGAAATTTCACATCGAGGATCTCATCAAGGACAACTTGGATATTGAGGATACCTTCATCGAATGGCTTCTATTTAATGTAAAGGACTCTGACAACTTTAATTTGTTTTGGAATGGCCTAACAATTTCGTAGGAGGTTTAACATTTTCTATATTGTGATCTTTTTGGTTTCCCACATTTTCCATAAAAGTTCTTTTAGAAATAAAAATATTTAATTTGGTTGTGGTATCCCCTTTGGGGTGATCTTTAGAATCATTCTTTGGTGTTACTTCTGTAGAAACAACGTGACTTAAAAGGCTCCCAAGATCTTTAACATGCTGAGAAATTGCTGAGTAAGATAGAATGTTTTATTGAGTTCATGTAGAACCCAGAAGTGATATTGTAAAGTGTTCGACCTTCTTGATCATGGGACTGATCATTATATGGTTGGACACAATGGTGATGATATAAAAGGATGAGTTATTGGAAGATAAGGACATCAATGCTCTTTTCATCAACCTATTATATCCATATTTAATGTTTCTGGCCATGGATGTGGAGATTTGTGTGAATGAGTAGGATAATCAAAACATGATCATGTTTTAAAGTCACATATCTTAACTTGTAATTTTTTATAATAAGATTGTATTTAATGGGATTAAATATTCATAACACTTCAATTTAGGTCTTTGATCAAAAATTTGTTATTAGTTTACTTTGGTAATGATTCCCACTTGGGCTAATGAGTTGGAAATGAAGATGATGGTTAAGATGGACCTAATTAGAAATTCAGGGTTGATGGTAATTCCAAATTATCCTCGTTGGAGTATTTGAATCATCAATGAAATTGGATTTGTGGTGATTCTCATGACATTACTCTATGGAGTGGTCATTTGAGACCTCCTAACGCACCCATAGGATATTCATGGACAAGTTATTAATGTGGAAATCAAAGATAGTATTAGTGGTCTTGCACTAGGGAATCCAATAAATGTAGATCATGTGGATGTTCAGATCCCTTATAGAGATTTTAATCACTTCTATACTCCCTAAAGTGTAACATGGTCATCATATCAACTTAAAACTATGGTGCAATCTCATGCTTCATCTACAAAGGGTTCAGACAAAGGCATTGAGAACATATCTTATTAACCCAGTGAAAGATTCTACTGAGGAAGAAAAAATTGGACTAGCGATCATGATTGGTACCATTTCTATATAATCATCATTTGTGGCTTATCTATTTGATACTGGTGTATCCCATTAGTTTATTTCTACCTGTAGTGTTCTTTTGATTAATCATATTATGGATATTTTATCTTGGGATATGGATTTTAATACACCATTTAGTATGAAGAGTGGACATGGTCTCTATACCCCATCATGTGTTTTCTCTCTATCAGATTTATATTTAGCTTGGAATTTTATGGTTCTTGATATAGAAACTCTTTTCATTATATTAACGATTGACTAGCTGTTTTCTTATAATGTTCGGAATGAATATTATCTCTAATGAGTCTATACTACTACACCATGTGGTTCTCCAATTTTCATTTATGGGGATTTGGACCTGATGTCGAGTAGAGATGGACCTCTTACAAAGTGTTGTAGAAAATGATATCATTGTTTTTTATTGATCAGTAGGGGTAATCCATGATCGGTGATCTCCCTCCTTTTATCATTGGGTTTCCTGATGAGATTCCTTCCAACTTATCTATTTTCTCACCAGTAAGAGATGTTGAATTATCATTTGAGTTAATTATTGGAGATCAGCCACATTTAATTTCCTATTTCTGAATGGATCCATCAGAACTGAATGATATAAAGTCCATGTTGGATGATCATCTTGAAAAAGGTATTATATTTAATACTGTTTCACCTTGGGATGTTTTAGTCCACTTCACCAAGAAAAATGATCATTCATTTTGATTATCTATTTATTGTTGAAATTTTAATCTAGTCATTGTCAAATAAATTTCCTTCAACAAAAAATAATGATCTACATGATCAATTAAATGGGGAGGTTTTGTTTTCAAATATCAATCCTTGGTATGGTTACAATTAGTTCAAGATAATGTAATCTAGCATTTGGAAAACCACTTCAGTAACAGGTATGGCCATTATGATTACCTTGTTATCCCCTTGGCTTAAAAAATTCTTCTTTCGCTTTCATATACTTTAGGATAATGATTTTCCAAGAATATCTTGATACATATGTGTTAGTCTATTTATGAAATCCTCATTTACTCTAAATCTAAGCACGAGAATGTGTAATCTATAAAACAGTTCTAAGTCTATTTAGAAGACAGTAACTCTATTAAATGTATTAAAATTGTTAGTTTTTGATTTTGGATGTGATATTCTTGTGTCATGTGGTATCTAAATAGGGTATATCATTTCATACTGATAAGGTGGATGATATTATGACTTAGGAGAGACCATAAAATTTATTGGAAATTGAAATCTTATTGGGATTATTTGGATAATAACACATGTTCTATAAGAACTTCTAAATGTTAGATTCTCTAATTACAGTTTATCATAGAAGGGGATGAATTATTTTTGGGATGATAAATTTAAGTATTATTTTGTTGACCTGTAATGTCTTTTGACTACTATGTTGATGTTTACTCTTATAAAGGCCAGGAAGGTCTATGTTGAATTTATTGATGCATCAGGTTAATGATTGGGATACATTCTAATGTAGAGAGTACATGTAGTTTCCTATGGATTTTTTCGTCATAGTCTACATGATAATAATTTCCCTTCCCATTACCATGAATATGTAGTTATAATTCATGCACATAAGAGTTACTATAATAATGTTTTTAAGGAATGGTTTACCATGTTTTGGACCCCATAATCCGATGTGAGAACATCTCTCAAATAGTCATTAATCTTCACTAGAGGCATTGGTTGGAGTACCTGACGTCTTAAGAATGTGACACTGCCTATACACCATGGAATGGGAATTTCACTATAGATGTGATGATCCGAAAAAATCCGACCATGACTATGAAAAAAACATTTGAATAATATAATGTTATGGAACCGTTTTCCCTGTTTCATACATGAGTTTCGGAGAAATGTGGTGATGTAAATTTATCTATCATTCAATGGAAATATTCCCCATCTAAGAAGATTCATCAAGATCAAAAGCTTGATGGAGAATTATACTTCATTATAGACTCTCATTATAGTGGGATGATAGTTTCCCAGTGGTAGTTCTCAAAATAAAATATTTTGAGCTATAAAAAATTGTTAGTTGTTTCTTTAGTTTTAAGGAATGATATAATGTGGGACTTCTATAAATCCTTTTTGGATGTGCACCAGGGAACCAAAAAATGATCTATGATATGAAGTGGATGTTTTGGGGGTTATGGAAGAGGATACAAATTTCTATGTTTTTCTATGATTTCTATATGTGCTAGAAGTTTAAGGTTGAGATCCAGAAACATTCGAGTTTACTTCATCCACTTACTGTCCTTACATAAAAGTGGGATGAAATATCTTTGGATTTAATATTCGGGTATCATGTTATTCATAGAAACTATAATTTGGTATGGGTTGTGATTGATAGGATGAACATATCGGGTCACATTATACCAATTCCCTATACAACCAAAGTTGAGGTGTTGGGAAGACTCTACATTAAGTAGAATATTATTTTCCTGGGGTTCTATAAACTGTAGTCTCTAATAGGGATCATTGGTTTACATCCCGATTTTACGTAGTCCTTTTAGAGGCACTTGGACATCTTATTCGTCTGAGATTATCCTACCACATACAGTCGTATGGATAGATAGAGAGAGATATACAAATTTTTGATGGTATGCTTCATGCTTGTGTTTTCTTCTTCGATGGGAATTGGAATGGTTACTTGGGGCTAGTTTAGTTACCTTATAACAATAGTTACCAGTCCATGATTAGGATGGATCCTTTTGAGGCCTTGTATGATCGACCACGTAAATCTCATCTGTGTTGGTCAGATGTTAGGGAATATTACTTGGTTGGACCAAACATTGTTTAACAGATTAAAGGTATAATTTCACTAACTCATTAGATAATGTTGATAGAACTAAGCCAATATATGTATAATTCCAATCATCACCGTAAAACATTAGTGATTTATATTGGTGATCAATTGTTCTTAAAAGATGCACACAAGTTGGGTCATTGATGACTTGGGAGGCAAGGGAAGCATTCGCTTCATTTTTTGGACCTGTTTAGGATGTTGAGAATTTGGGGAATGTCACTTACTATCTACCACATCCATTGAAACTAACCCAGATACAAAGCATGTTCCATGTATCACAGCTAAGAATGTTTTTATCTGATTCATCTCACATTTTTTTAGAGTGATCAAGAGATTTAACCTGATTTGTCTTTGACTGGATGAACCATCAGAATAGTTAATTATGAGACCAAGGTACTTCATTAGAGGATGATACATTTGGTTCATATGCAATGACATCACTGTTCAGATAGTCAAAATACATGGGAACATGAGGTATGGAGGACATAGTAGTCACCTCATATATTTGTAATAGAATATTTTTCATAGGATTTATAGTGACATCAAATTTTTATGGTGGGGAGGTTATAATATCCTTTAATTGAACTGACATTTTCTTTTTAAACCTTTTGTATTTTTACATTTCGTTTTCTCTTTTTGGTTTAGTTTATATTACAAGGATTCTTGTTGTGGTAATATCTAAAACATAATGGGTTTTCATCTTTAAATAGGGTGTTTAGGAAAAATCATTGTATATTACATGCCGAGAAACTATGTTAAACATTGGATAACTGTTGTTAGGTGCATGCCATTATTTATGTTTCATGATTTTATGGATACATTCCTTGAATTCCATTTACATGATGTGATGTATTTTTATGTCATCTTTTAATGAGTAGAGATGAGGGTTTCATAGACTATAAAACATATTAAATATACAATGTGAACATGTGTTACACACAGTGTAATACCACAACTTTAATGGGGTGTTATTGATTCTAGGCATTTAACCCTTTAGAAAAAATAAATCATTCACATCGTGTAATCCCTCAAGAGAACCATTTAAAAGAAGGAAGTGAGCTAGGATATATTTCATTCTCTAAACACTAATTCTACTTCCATTGATTCATAGGATTACCTATACATTCTGGGAACCTTCCTACCATTTTAGACCCATTCCAATGGTGATTAATCATCATTTCTATGATGGGAGATATCTGGTTATGCTTTATTCACCATTCTTCATCTATCTGTATTTCTCATTTGTTTGGGATTTCTATGGATATTCCAAATCTTGTTATATCTTCTTCTCCCTGATTTTGGATCTCACTTCTCAGTTGATTTTATTAATATTCATCAACATCATTCTCGTTGAAATGTGTTGTAGTGAGTTTTAGTTTATAGAAAATGAATGTGGTTCCATACTAAATTATCAAATTTATTTACCTTGTATTCATTGATTTTTTTGACTTAATAACTGAAATTAAATTTCTCAAACAATATTTCAATTTAATTTATATTAACCAAATTCAAATTAATTTTGAGAATTGAAATGGATTTGGCACAATAATGAGTAAGACCCCCAATTACATTGATGTGTAGGTGTGTTGATAGAAATTGGTTGATATAAATTGTGAATTGGATGGAAATTATCTCCATTAAAATGTTGAATATAATTTTGGAAAATGAATTATGAAAACAATGGAATTGTTTTTGAATGGATTCAAAACTTGTGAAAATAGATGTAATATTATTTGAATGAAATGACATGGTTTTATCTTTTAATAGGGCATGTTTATTTATTAAAACCTATTATAGTTTTAAATGTAAAATTTGTAATTTTTTATTAAAAAAATGTGATTTAATTTTATTTTATGTAGTATTAAAATAAAATTAACATAATTAAATATCAGATGAAATCCATGGGTAGTCAGTGAGTTATTTTCTTACAATTTTTGCCTTTTCTAGATTTACATAAATGTTTTTATATAAATATTTTATTTAACACATTGATTTAGAAATATTCAATCTCTTGTAAATAAATCCAATGATTTAAATATTTTTTCTTTCATTTTGAAACCTAACGGAATGTTTTTTATAAATACACTTTTATATATAAAAAAATTCTTATATTGAAAATTGATTTCATTTCTTTAGATAATCTATTTTTGGAATCTATTGTGGAATCACTGGTGGCATCATATTAGGATTAGTCTCCCACCTTAATTTTACCTGAGGGGCATTATAGAATTTCTCCTTCTAGGTTATAGCAATGGGAAGGGATATATTTTAGGTGGACAGAACTGTGGATCTTACGACTTGGTGATTTGTGTCTATAGAGACATTGTGTATATTTTCCTATATTTTAGAACTTGGGTAGTTGTACATTGCGGGTTTTATGCCTAATTTTATTCTTGTACATTACACTCTGTAGAGATTTGTTTTTGTGTATAATGTCTTGTTTCTTTTTATGCCACTATGTTTTGTGGAAAATGTTTTCCTACTTGAATGATGTATGGTGACAGATGCTAGTTGCCAACCCATGGGGATCGTGAAAGTCCTTCAAGCCATGTCTGGGCTAACTCGGTTATCAGGTTACCAGGGTACCTAGGATGGTTTGGGACACATGTATATATTTTTAATGAATGTTTTGAAAGTACTATTAATGTTTTTTCAAAATATAGACAATTTATCTTTTACTGAAAATGTGATTGGAATATTTATATTAATCAATAATATGTCTATGAAATTTTTAGCAACATGAACACTCAATTTTAATGTATACATTATAAGTGTAAAATATTATGTTCAATGAAAATTACATTCAAAAATATTATTTAAACTATTAGGATTACGAAATCAATGTAAATAGAATACTTTCTTGAAGAATTATTTTATGAAAATTTTATAATTTTTATTAGTCAAGAAATCAACCATTTATTTTACATATGACCCAATAGGTATATGTTGTGTTGATATCATGATTATTATTTCATTGGAAAGTTTTTTATTAAATATAATACAGATTTAAAATTTTATTTCAATTCATCATATTTATATGAATTGTTTGTGATTATGTTTATTTTACTAGGGTATGTATTAATATGTCAAATTTTAATTTTTTTAATAATAATGTTTATGTTGATTAAGTCTTGAATAATGCAAATATTAAATTCTTTTTAATTATTATGTCGTATGTGGGGATAAGTTATAAATTTATCTTAGATGTATTGACAAGTCTCATGATTTAAATCAGTAGGCCAAATTTGAATATTTTTTACCTATAGTTTTATACTGTCTAGTGAAATGTATGAGCAATATAGTCCACATGGTTTTAATTATATATTTCCTCATTATAAGAGTATTTATTAATTTTTCATGTAATTATTAAATTGGATATAATATCCATTTTGATGATTCAATATTATTTGAATATTTATATTCTATTATTTGATCATCGTCCAATCCTACAATATTATGATCAAATAATTTAATAAATGAAATATGTTTCAGTTATTTTATTTTCTTTGTTTATTATATTTATTTATACATGAAATATTTCAGTGTATTCATATCATTAATAATCATTTAATTTAAACCCTTTCATATGATTCTTTTCCATGGATTCCATGATGTGTGTTATGATTGATATTTAAGGTTTTGTTATATGATATAATGATAAATATGAATTAAATACTATGTTGAATTTTATATTCTCAATTGTACTGTGATATTCAAGTATGTATCTAGTTTTCCTGGACGAATTAAATATATGATCCTTCAGGATGACATTCCTTATATAATATTTCAATTTAATAAATTCTATATTGGATCCATGTTACTTGAGAATGTGTATTTATAGTTGGAATCAAATGAAATTCAGTATAAACATTGGGAAATTTATTGATGGAGAAAATATTAGAGAATATTACCATATAACTTACTGTAAGGATATGCATAATTATATAATAACGACCAATAGTTTTTCGTATATAATAAATTATTTTAACATTCAAGAAATACATCACATAATAGATAATACATGTTAAAGTGATTCTGGATGAAATGTACCTAGGGGTAATAACTCAAAAAATGGAATTTTGTAATTGAAATCATCATTATATTTGACGTAACAACTTGACATAATAAACACATAGTCTGAATCCCATATGGAATATTTTTATAATAATTCAAATTTTTATTACAAAACATTATGATGTATTTTAACATTTTTTAATATTTGTAATCCTTCCCAAATAAAACATGTTTATGAATATGTGATTATTTAAACATAAAATTTACACATTGTGATAACTATTTCAATATATTTTAGATTATAAATTATTTCACATAATGTAATAATATAATGTTTTTAATTCCTTGGTTTGTAGAAGGAAACTATTTGTGTGAATGAGATTCATCACAATTCACAAAGTCCTTATATTGAGAAGGATAAATTTCTTGATTTGGTTAAGATAATAATTTGAATAATACCTCTATCCCAAACATTCTCATCATACAAGGATATAGCACCATGTTCTATCTATAATGATAAATAATTCTCTTTGTATTTTTTCATTGAAGGGAAGCATGAGAATATGTGGAATAACGAGGTAAAATAAATAAGGAAAATACGAAAAACATGTGTTTTCCCACATGTGATAATTGTGGAAAGAAACACCACAATATATCATCGAAGGTAATGAGAGTTTGATTCAAGTGTTGAAAGAAATTCAACTATGAATGTGAATTAAAGTGTAATAATGAATCCTTTTTTTCAATGATTCATCTTTAAGGGCATGAAATACTAAAAAAATTAATTCTCGATGTGTCAGTTTAATATACCTTGAAACAATCTATGTGACTAAAGTCAATATTATTATATTACGACAAATTAATTGGAATGATTAATGTGATATTATTATAATTAGATTATCCTATTATATGTTTATTTATTTCAATTAGATTCTTGTTCAAGTAATCAATAAATGTATATAGATTTTACCACAGTGCCGTATCATTATGGATTCAAAAGCATAAGATGAATAGTATTGACAATCGTGAATGTAATTTGTTGCAAGGTGATCTTTTTGGAAAACACATTATGGAGGGATGATATACCTTAATATATTACAGATTTTCATATAATAATGAAAAATATATGATTATGGTATGGTATTGGACATAGTGGAATTGGTTATTGGGTTGTGTAAACTTTGTTAGAGAATGCTGTATTTTTTGGTTTATTTAATATGTTTTACAACCTGGGATTTTATTTGTGCATGAATGAATGTTTTTATTATGTGTTTTTAGTGATTAAGGTAGTAACATATTTATAATTTGTCATTAAGGTCAAATTTATATTTTCTGGGGAATATAATGTTGATTTAGTGACCTTTCTTTTAAATGATTGGACTTTGAATATGTTCGGACATATTTTCTCTGAGTATTAATGATATATATTTATTGAATAGATTATTATTAACATAGAGTGTTATTGGATAACTTGTTAAATTAATTTCTATATAGGAAAATATTTTTTTGGTTGGGAATGATTTTTCATTATTTTACTAAGATATTTTGATCTATTAATTATTTATTTTTATCCATTTGGAATAAAAATTTCTATTGAATTTTCACATCACAATGTAAGATTTGAAGATGCAATTTATTAAATGACACGAACATAATTAAATTCTTCTAACGATTTATATAGAATGAAATTAAACAAATTATCTATTCGGCATAGTCAATATAATAATATACCTCCATCACATTAGGAAATGATTAATAAAAAATATATTATCATGTTACCATCATACCAGATAAATTAAATCTTCCATAATATAATAAATAATTATGGTTTTGGTGTCTTCAACATTACATTAATAATTCAATTTCTTGGGATCAATGATCTATATCACTCTTTGTAATTATTTACACTATTTCTAAATGTTCACCAACATTGAAAACTTGTTATGTGTTATTATATTAGGAAATTTTTACTTCCCTTCATATCTTGTCTTGTATATATTTTATTAACCATTTTGATTAATTGGGGTTTAAATAAGAGTATTTTCAGATATAAGACACTAAATTTGTGATATCATGCTAAATACAAGGTTTCAATTTTTTAAGGAGTAGAATATAACAAAATGTGATTTTAATGAAGGTAAATCATATTCATTGGTATATATGACATGAAACTAAAAGAATAAAATATAATTTAACACCCTAATGATTTATTATATATCTGTATTTAAATAAATTCAATATCATATTTAGATTATAAGGTATGCAACAACAGGTTTGAATGAAACACTATACTGTATTTAAATATTATTATTTCAAAATGAAAAACAAATGATAGTGATTTATTTTTTGGGATTGAATAGTTATTAATTAATTATAAAAATTTTTGTCATTAAATTTTTTAATGTAAAACCATTTTATGTCAAATTATTACAAATTATAAAAGGTTAATTTGAAAGAAAATGAAATGTTTTCTAATGAAATATATTTTTCAAAAGGCCGATTTAGTCATGATTTGAACAAAAAATTTAAAACATATTTTTAAAACATTTAGAATATTTATTTTATAGAATAAATTTAAAATTTTAAATATAATTTAAAAAATATCAATGCGATAATATTTGATAATTTATTGAAAATAATAATTTTTTGGATGAAGAGTGAAATAATTATTTTTAAAAAATCATTTATTATCATTATATTATTTTCAATGTTAATTTAAATTAAAATTTATTTTAAATGAAAATTACTTCTGTTTTATTTCATTTAAAATAATTGATGTGGTTTAAATCAATTTAATTTTTAATTCTAATATAAAAACCTTTTATACTTTTGGAATCTCTTATTTCGAAATTCATTTTTTACACGTATGTGGTATTAATTTTAGATTTAATTCTTCCTCATATGTGTTTTGTATTTGGAAAAAATAATTTCATATTTAGAATGATAAAATTTTATATTATTTTATATTATTAATAGAATTTTTCACCATAATTAAATGGGAATACTAGAAAATTTAATTACATCAGCGAAGGTAAAATTGGTTTTACCTTTGGTTAAGCTTAAAACCAAAGTTTTAAAAATGAAATATAACATATAAAACGCCAATTATATAGACATTTAGAGACTGTATAATGACTATGTTTCAATAATGAACCAATTTGTAGGATTTTGAAATGATAGTAAATGTTGGTATCTCTTTTTCTCGTCAAATACATGAAATGTTTCATCTTCCCCACTTATAAAAGGACACCCACTCCACTCATCATCACACATAAAAACACATTGGATCATGAAATTCTAGAAAATTGACTCCTTACTATCCTAAGATCATCCTAGAGGAATTTATTTATTATAAATACAATCTTTATATGAAATAGGTGTAAACATAATGGATTTTCCCAAAGAAGTAGTAATGTTCTTAATCTGCATATTTGTTTTATTTCCTCTTCCATATTAATAAAATATTATTAGGTCATGATATTATAATGAAACCAATATATCCCACATACTAAGATGTATTATTTAAATTTCACATCCAATATCAACTTCCACAACAACAAAATTAATAACAAAACTGTCGATCATGTGTATGATGAGATACCACCTCACAAACATATGTAATTCATTTTCCATCCCCAAAAATATAGAATTGACATAATAGTCTATTTAATTATTTATAAAATAATAATTAAATTATTATTCAAATGTAATTATTATATCACATATACCATCCAAATGTCAATTCTATTATTTACAAGATAACATTACTTGTGTGTACAACTTACTACCACCTCATGAATTGATGTGAATCGTTTTTCTATTATAATTTACATAGAATTTGTTAATATAAATATTAATTAAATTACATGATATGGATGGCATAAATATAATACTCAAAATTTAATTTCACATCTATCTTCTTACAATCTATTCAATTGTAATATGTTGATGACTCTTATGCGTATAGGTGGACTACCACCTCCACGTAGTATTGTGAAAAAATTTCAATTTCTCTTTTACATGGATTTTAATTTGGATGAATTTGATTAATATTAGTTCCTTATATTACAAAAAATATATTCTCTAATGGTAAATTTTTTTATTTGTATTTAATACTATAGATCAAGAAATATTTTAATAATGATCATGCGTACCTACGACCTACTATCTCCATGAATGTTTTAATCCATTCTTTGTATCTAAATTCAATAGATTTCAATAAATAGGTATATAAAGAAAATAAATAATAATTGTAACATATTTAAAATTTATGATATTATTTAACCATATTGAATGTAAAGGGACCGAAATTTCTGAACTAAAATATGGATTAAAAATGATTCAATTATCACAAAAAAACAATGCTTTTAAGAGAGATTTCTTATTAAAAAGACAATAAAAAGATATTAGTAAATCATTTCTGGTGTCACACATATGAGTATGATTCTATAATATCAGTATAATAAACATATATTCATTATACAGTTGGTTAAGACACATACTAAAGAATTAAAGTAGACTTCTACTTCTGTGATACATATTTTATATTCATTACATATTCCTTTTCATTGTGTATTTAGTGCATCTTTTGAGATGACATATCATGAATATTTTTATATTAATGGTATTTAATATTAAATTTAGTGTTTTTTATTTCATTGGAATTATGATTTGCAAGTTACCAATATATGTATGTGTTTATTTTACAATCACATCATTATTCATGATTTTTTTTATGTCTCCATTAATGAAATTATAATACATTTAATCAAAAAACCAATATATTTTTATATCCTATTGTTGTTCAAAAAAATTCAGGTAATAATAAAATCTTCCACCATATTTATGTGAAATGGATTGGAAAAATATTTTTATGATAATATGTATTTATTTATATCTATGGTAAAAAATCCTCTTTAATAAAATTAAAAATTTTCTTAAAAAGTGTTCAAAAATGTTTTCAAATTTTTTAAAAAATATTAATGAATTTTTGGAAATTTTTGAAAGTTTTTTAAAAAATGAAATTCCATATTCATATTATTTCCAAAACAAGGACATTTTTTCTTTTACTCCAACTTTTTTAGGTGAATTTTTCTTAACATGTATGATATGTATGGAATTTATCCAATCATGGACACTCTATATTTTAACAAAAATGATTAGGATCTTGTCAAATTTGATCCTAATAGAAATATATATATATATCTAGATAAGAAATTTTAAGAAATACAATGTATTATTACATAAGAAAGAATGAACAACACCACACATATCTACATCTACCATTAGAACACATTAGTTTGTGGTAATTAAAGACAACATCAAATCTATTTCTGCGAACACCTTCATTGAAAAAAAATCCAAGACATTATTTTCTTCTTTTTATGCACGAGATATTTCTAAATTATGTTGGGCAGCCTTGTTGAGGCACTCAACACAGACAGGTAAAATTATTTGAGGAATATAATGTGATATTATTTTCAATTCCTTCACTATAGTTTTCGAGTCACGTTCAATCCAGAATGTGTCAAATTATATTGGAAAAAATATCTAATTTCACATACCAGAGCTATCAACATAGCTTCATAGGCCATCCTATTTCCAATAATATAGTACAAGTATCATTTTACGAAGCCACAATGTTTTCTTTAGACACATCCACATACTAAGGGATATGACATGATAGAGGTTACCCCATTCAAATTAAACATATTCCATGTAATTCATGGTGGGATCCACCAAATGAATTTAACCATTTTTGATTCTTCAATCGACCTATGTCACGACCCATTCTTGGGGCCCGTGCTATGACTACCCCAAGTCCACCTTTCATAGGCCAGGGTCTAGCGACTAGCACCAAGGGCGTAAATCCAATAACTGGGAAGACATTGCCTTTATAAAAGTAAACAAAACATCACAGAGTACAAGAGGAAGTAAAACACTAAGTAGAAAAGAAAGTGCAAAAAAGTAATTGGGCCAGAATACAAACCGAACTGAAAGTATAGCTACAACTGAACGAAAGTACAACAGAAAATGGAAAATAGCTGGAAGAATGGAAGCAACTCCTGGGTCATCCTCCTCAGATCCTACCAGAAGGGTAGGTACAGATAGCACAGCTCCTGGATCGTCCACCATGGATCCTACCTGAAGGGTAGGTACAAATAGCCTCCACAACGCCCTCACCCGTCAACCTCCTCTGAGTGTCGTCTCATCGTGAAGTCCATCTCCGGATACTAACTTGTCGTGAGGTCCACCTCCGAGTACCATCCAGTCCTCGAACACTCGGCCTCTGTCAGCGCTGCCAATCGTCTGCAACCAATACAACGAGGTGCGGGCATAGCCCGTGCCGGGGTGAGTATAACGATACTCAGTAGGGACCCCGAGACCCTCAAGGTATCACTAAATCCAACAAGGATAACCAAAAAGAAGATCTCAACAGATAACCTCTATTTAGGTATATTCCCATACATATACCCAAGTTATAAAGTAACACATCTCAATCATGAGGAAACACACAGATTATGAAATCAACGGATAACCACTACCTAGGTATATGCCTATACATATAACTAAGTTATCAAGTGACCAATCTCAATCATGAGGTATACAAAAAGTTCATAGACTCAGCTCAAACCAGGATTTTAATTATCAAAACTGTAACTGCTCAAGAGCTCTGTCTCTGGAGAGTACAGTGATCCTGTCACGACTCCGAGGTACTGCTCACTAACCTTAGACTGCTGAGGTACTCCTCCTGTCGAGTACTTAGGGTCAGCCGCCCACAAACAGTAGCGCTTCTTGCTGGGGTTTGCCACCCAAACACAATAGTGCTCCGTCCACTAGGCTAGTTGACACACTCCATGTCGAGTCAGTCAAGCAGTCGTCAGGTCTCAACTGGCTACACGACCTTCGTACTCCGTGCACTCGTCTCCGGTAGGGTCCGCTCCATGAGCTACTGGTCGATACTCCAAGTATCACAAAGTCCCACGAATAATTATCTCAATGGACCGACTCATCATAGGGGTCACAACACAAAAGATGGCTCGTCAATCGGGCGCCCAGTCTGTGAGTTATTAGCCTTTTCGTCCTAGGGGACCGGTTGGTTTCGTGTGCGAACCAACCCATCCGTATCTCAACTGTACCCCGAACTCTCATAGGGTATACTCATAGGTACCGTTTAATAGTGTGATCACCAACTCCACTGAAGGTTCGTCAAACGGACGTCCAGTCTGAAAGTTATCACCTTTTCCGTTCTAGGGGCCCGGTTGGATTTCGGGTTCAATCCAACTCGGCCACTATCCAACTACGTCCAAACCTCAAGAAAAGTATTCCAGAAGGTCCGTCTCATCATGAGGAATCCAACAAGGTCGACGGAACGTCAATCGGATGTCCGGAGCTCATGTTATAAGCGTTTCTACTCCAAGGGCCCGGTTGGTTTCGTGTTCGAACAAACCCGGTAATACACAATGTTCTCTGAAACCTTCAGTGTAATATACCCAAACGACCACCTCGATCCAAGGATCGCATCTCATCTGAAAATGTGTCGATCAGAGCTCTGCAGGCCATGATATAAGCGTTTGAATAAAACTGTCGGGAAATAGGGGGTTCAGGCCCGGTCGGACCCGGCCCGATTCCCCCCGGGTCGGCCCGAACCGGGTCCGGGTCTGGCCCATTAGGGCGCGGCTTGGCCCGGTGGGCACATCACGACCCAGCCGGAGTGGCCTGACCCAGCATGGGCGTGGCCTGGCCCGGCCTGGGCATCCCGCCCCGGCCTGGCGCTGGCGCGGCGCTCGCGCGGCCAGCGGGTGGGGGGGGGGGGGGGTTACAACCCAGCCGCGGTCGACGAAACTGACGCGAATTTAAGACACGCCGCTCAGCCTCCGGAACCGCTAAGCCATTTCGGTTTGGCCCACCACTGTGGCTCAGCCACTGCAGTTCCGTTCCGAAGGCGCGCCGCCGCGCCGGCGTGGCGCACCGCCACCCCCTTCCACAGACAACCAGACGCGCTCCGGTGGTCCGTTTTGTTCGCCACCTTCACCAACGGTCCTCCCAGGACCCGACCTTCACTGCGGAGGCTTCCAAATGACTTTACGGCCCCGTTTGTCATCTCCCATCAATCCGCATACAACGATCAACCAGCGGAGTCTTTGAATCACCTCCGCGGCCCCGACTCCGTCCGCGGTTTCGTTCGGCCTCAACGGTGTGGCGCGACGGCACCGTGCTTCTTCGCCGAATTTTTCCTTGTTTATGCGCGGTGCGAGAACACCGTGTTTCTTCCATTTCAAGCCACAGAGATAACCATCAACAATAAAAAGGGGAGGAGGTTCTGCCGTGTTTGTTCAAGAAGACGTCCTCTGTTATTTTGATAACAGTTGGCCATTAATATCGAAGAACGTCCAATTAAAAATCCGATTGTAAAGAAAAAACCCGTACAGTTTTCTCTTAATCAAGAATTTCCAACCCGAAATCATATTCTTTCACAGATCAACTTAATATTTATTTGATCCGCGTTCTTTGTTTTAGAAGGAAAGAAACATGGGCTCATTAAAATTCACAAATTAATTCCCTACCTCGAAAATGACGTCGCACGTCGTCGAGTCGCGGAAGTCGAACGTCGCAGAAAAGAGAATCTTCAGCATCGCGTCGTCGATCTCCAAGGATGGCATCTCTCACCGACTGCGGAGAGGGAAGAAGTTGGTAGGACGAACTCCCCATTGCGGTGATAGAGTTCTTCGTCGAAGGCTCGCTTTTCTTCACCGCGACGGTGGGTTCTTCGCGTTCTTCAAGGAGGAAGAATGTTCTTCGGAACTGAGAGCTTTCCTCTCTAAATCCCCTCGCACAACGAACTAACCTCCCACGAAATAAGACATTGTCTTATTTAATTAACCAACAAGACAATGTTTCATTTGAAATTAAAATGAATCTAAGAATTAATTACTTTGAATAAGTTAATTAATTAACGAGTTGACTTTTCAATTAATGGGGGGGGGGGGGGTGCAGGTGCGTTACCTAATTAAAAGAGGGGGTTTGAGGAAGTTGAATAGGTGGGGCTCGTGTGGGCCCCACCCCCCAAATATCCTACCTAGTGGAGTAGGATATAGTGGGTCCCACTCCAACTTCTTATCTTAGGTTAAACTATATTAAATAAAATAAAATTGGTTGTACCATTTTATTTTATTCTTTTACTTAACCCAAAATTTTAATTACCACACCTGAGAAAATGCAACTCCAGAAAAGGTGTTCCTAAGCAATTATCGGGGATGAGAGTTCATCGGTGCCCTCAGATTTCAATTCCGAGCACCGGTTTAAAAGTTAGAAATACCCGCTCGTTCATTCACTGAACATACCTGAGCCTAACTTCAAAAATTGATTCCGGGCACACCGTCCCTCGGAACCATGCGCCGTCAGAAACTGCGTTCTTGTAAAATCCCAAAGTAAATTAAGAAAAAAATTTCCCTTGATTTTTAAAGGTATTTACAACCTACTACACAAAATTACCTAAAAATTTTCAGATCATGAAAAGTATTATATATATTTACTGTTTGTATCATTGATGTCATAAGAACCTCTTTGAGATATTACATCATTCTAATGTTAATATGGATTTTTTTTATCAAGAAGATTTTTAATTTGAGTATTAAATATATATGAAATCACTGATCCAAATTCATATAGTATCAATTTCAAAATATTCTTTCAGAAATAAGTAGTAGAGATTATCTCCATGAGATCATTGATATATAAGCATTGTACTATTTAATTTACAAATAGTGTGGTGGTTAAATAAAATAATGCTTAGGAAAAAACTGACATTCTATAAATAGGTGATTTTTTTGTCCTCTTCTTGAAACCAACGAATATAGGAAGAATCAATATGATACCCACATTATTTTTATTTTCTATTAGGTGGGTAATCTGTGTTTTTAGATCCTCCCAAATATGAGAAACCTAGAGGTATGAATAAAAAATGTGACAAACATCATTAGTAATGTTTGTATCTTTTTGAAATGACAATATTTTGGGGTAGTAATCTCCTTACTATTAATGTGTAAACTATGGTTGTTCTTTAGTATGATGGTGTCAGAATCCATGAATTTGTATCTCTGACTATTAAGGATGATCTTAGTAGAAAACTAGCTATAAGTGATGGTGAGTTTTTAATAATGATTAGGAATCAACATGTGAGAAAACATAATGGTAATTCTTATAATATCTTGGAATGGACTATCATGATAGGTGGTAGTCTAGTATGTGAGTTTTGAATCTCTTATCACACTCTATATGGCATCCTAAATGATTTTTTAAGCAGTGTTTGATTTATTCACAAACAGTGGATCCAAAGTAATATGAATAAGCACATAATAGATTTTCATTGAACCTATCTGAGAAGAAATCATATGATAAATCTTAAAAAATTAGGCTCCATTTGAATTTACAAATTACAGAATCATCACAGATTATAAGAACATTAATTATATGTCTTTCCAATTCCATGGGTTTAAAAAACTCCTTCAATGCAACAGTGACACACTTCATTTCACGGACATAACTATACCATATGAATTTCCTTTTCATCCATTTAATCTCTATTATGAGGATTATTTTCAATATATAATGTTATAAAGAATAAAAAATATAAGATGTTATGACAAATAGGATACGAAACACCCTTAAAACCTTGGACATGGATGTACGTTTCCGCTAGGAACTGTATCAACACTGCCTAATCATAGTATTCAATGTATTGCATCTTCACCTTGACCTATAATTATGTTACACTATGATAATTTAATAGAATTGATCCTCCCATAATTCCCAATTGCTTAATTATCCTATATTTCTTATCAATTAGAATGCATCCACCAAATACAATGATGTATTTTTCACAACTAAGTGTCTATATAGAAACATCCCTAAAATGTGAAAAAAGGGAATTAGTATTAGATATTTAATTTCATGATGCTGGATCGAGATACAAAATATAATCCAAAAATATTAGGAGTGAGGAAGCATGATCATTCCTAATATGTTAGATATCATTATAGAGGTCATGTTCAGCCAAATCATTAAATAATCTGCTGAAGTGGTCTTCAAAAATATTAAAAATAATTCTGAAAAGTGGATCTCATGGTATAAAACCTCATGTGAAATGAATGTAGCCTCTAGGTTCACCATTAATAAGAATGGATAACCATTAATAATATGGAATGATGCTGACAAACATAACAAATTCATTTTAGAATCCATAGCATTGTAGAAAATCATACTGGAAACTCCATTTCATTTTTTTGACGGCCAATTATATTTCTATTTTTAGGTCAAGGATAACATTATTTGATTTCATCATCATGAAATTAACACCATTTTATGGTATTAAAAATCAATGTTGTATGTTTCTTCTATATGAAAGTAATAATTAGTTCATAGTTATATAGTCTTTCATTGTACCTCCCACCATATTCATAAGGATATTTCTGATGAGTTTAGGAATCATTTTCCCAAAGGAAACTATCATGTAGTGTTTTTCATCAAGTGAATTATCCATTTTAGCTATTAAGAAAATGAAAATTTAATTTTCCTCATAAGGAATGGAAGAGTGAGTGAAAAATTATGTTATTTCCGGATTAAAATCATCCTATAGTATAACACAGAAAAAACAAATAATTTTTAGTGAAACTATTAATGACAAGATTACTCTCTATATTAAGTGGAAATAATGATTCCTTAACTTAATCTATGGATGGGGATACTAAATGAGTGAAATTATGGTTTTCTTAAATATTGGGAGGGATATTATGAACCATTTTTTTCAACTATCCCTCCGATTGTTAGGGTATTTCCCCTTAAATATTTTCATAGTTTATTGAGAGATCTCATTTTCCAAGGTGTATGTATTTTCATTTTTAATGATTACTTTATTCCCCACTTTTCCCTCTTCTATTTGTGCAATATTGGTAATAATTTGATGTTCTTATCCACATCCTTTATCAAATTATCATTCAACCTATTATTTCTATTCATTCCTTGACAGTTATGAGAATATCAAGCCTATTATGTCCTTGTATTACCTCTTGAGATGTTACATTTTACTGTTAATTCATGATCTAACTATGATAAAGGTGTCCCATAGAATCATTAATGAGAAAAA
Source organism: Viscum album (assembly GCA_963277665.1). Classification (NCBI taxonomy): domain Eukaryota; kingdom Viridiplantae; phylum Streptophyta; class Magnoliopsida; order Santalales; family Viscaceae; genus Viscum; species Viscum album. The sequence goes on along the minus strand of OY728144.1, from coordinate 405,913,522 downwards.
CCACAATGGAAAAATAATTTTTTACACAATTAATGATGAAATAACTTAGTTTGATTATGTTTTCTAGAATTCATTTGAACAGGGTTGCCAATAGGTTCAAATTTCATGGCTCCCAACAAAGTATCCCTACATCCATAAACCACATGAAATACATTATAACATAGAAATGGAATAGTTTTTTACCTTTTCATATGTGAGGATACTTCTAAAAAGATAGTATTGTTATTAATGTGATGCTTTGGAAGTACGAACCATGATACTTCATTTACAACACTGTTATCATCCATATAAAACTCATATATCAATCTTAAATTCCTGTCCTCCATTCACTGTATATCTACTATATTAAAAATAATCACCACAATAGGGACCTCAAAAATATTTCAATGGTTAATACATGAATATAATTCTATAAAGGCAATGTAGATGAGGTTATATCTTGTTTTTTCATTATGTTTAACAATATTGTTCATATTTACAATAGTCAGTGATTTTGTATTCATATATTAATATATATATATATATTTGATCTCATACCATAATTATATTTTCCCTATTTAGGATACGGATGATTATATAAATTAAATATAAAAATAATATCTTGATGGATTTCAATTTAGTAAAACACATTAAGGGTTCTTAATGTATGAGTTGATGAGGTTGGATTCATGTATTACCACCATAAGTGACCAATGTTGTAGTCATTAGTGTTTTGATAAATAAACCTATATCTAATAGATTTCCATGTGAAACCCTTCCAATTGTTAATTGTAATATTAGGATCACCAATGAAAATGAGAATAGGCTTGCAGGCCATGAAGATGTGTTTAAGGGATATTTCAATTAGGGAGTTCCCTATCCCTTGATAGCTGCATTTCAAAATAATTGTTGTTTAAGGGGTTTTCCTATTGTTTGAGGGAATTCCTTCTTTTCCATGTTCTCATAGACCTCGAATCCTTTACATTTAAAAATTTTATTCTTCCCCTTTTACTTTATATCAAGTGAATGATCATTTATTAACCCCATATCCTACACATTAGTCTTCGTTATTTTCATTTGATGGAAAGACATTCTACTCATTTATATGTTGGCTTTCACCAACATTAGATAAAAAACCATTCGAAGGTGTGACTTTATTAAAATACTACACATGTTTTGAACAACATTACAGGGGTGTACTCATCTAGGAAATTCTAGAAGGAACCTTTTAGAATCCCCTCACATGATCACTATGATAAGAAATTATAAAAAAGTTTTATGAGTTTTTCTTCTAACTAGGAAAAGGGTCCTAGTGATAACTCATGAGGGGATGGAGTATGAGGTTAAATTTATACATTTTTTGGGTAATGATTCTGAAGATGAAATTTAACTCTTCATTAGGGTAGGAAATTATTTGTCCATGGGAGCTAACAAGTTGGCTATATGCCTCATTTCTCACCTTCTTCTAAATATGCCACACATGTTTCTCATTATAGAGAAAAATATCTGATTATATAAGAAATTACTCCCAACCCCATGAATATTAATTCCTATCTGATAAAACATCCACAACATTCTAGGAATTAATTATAATCACCAGAAAGTGAACTTCACAATTAAGATTCATGTGAAAATCTGTGAGTTCCTTTGAGGGTTAATATGAAAAAATATCCACCTCCTTGGAAGGAACAATATCAGTGAATTTATTTTCTGTTAGTTGGTTCCCACCTTAAGGATTTATGGTTCCCTCAGAGGAAATATCACTTCCATATTTTTTGTGATCATTATCCTAAATGATATATGCATCCATACCAATTATTAAAATTTAATCATTTTTTATCCATTTTTATTAATAACAGTTCTTGATGACTTAGAGATTCCTATTCTAGGTACATCATTCCCACGAATTGGTTGTTCATGTTCACAATTTTTATTAAAATTGAGAGAGATATGTGTGTTAAGTAATTTAAAGGGGATGACCCAATTGGGATGAGTTTCAGGGGTGGAAAATCCATCACAATTGTTTTTATATTGGGAGTGTGCAATATTATTACCATTCACCATATTACTCTAGATGATTTATGATTATATTTATTTTATTGGGGTATGAATTACAATTATTTGTATGTTTTTGCAATAGGAATTATAATATTGATTTTTTTTTCAACAATTTCTTATAAGTAATTCATCGGAATTATTATGTGATGGGTGAGGCATAGTTATAGATAGCTCATTGAGGCATCTGAATATCTCAGGAGGCAAATTTGATTGCAAAATTTGATGTTTTTTGACCAACAGAATTAATATTTCTTATAAAATGTCTCAATAGAATGTTTTTCATCTAAAATTTTTTGAATCCCCACATTATGGGATAATTTAGTTATATTACATGTGATTATTATAATATTTATAATATGAATGGTTGTGTTTTTAGGTCATGGGATTAATTATATGTAAATATTGGATAATAATCTATTCCTTATGTATTTTTACCATGAAATTGATTCAATGACATGTTTTTCATTTATTTACCATTCCATATTGAAAATACAAATTAATTCATGATATCTTTATAGGTACATATAACTTTTTAGAGAATTTCTTCATACCTATTCTCTCTGATTCTTTCCATAGGATTCCAAGATATGTAATATGATTGATATCCATTATTATACTAGAAGAAATACTGATTCACTCAATGAAAATAGTTTTTTTACATTATTTTTTCAATTGTAATTTGATTTTCCTATATTTATATATTCTATATATACAACTACACTATAAGTTACTTATGGATTCCATTCCATGTATCATATTCTAATATAATAATGTAGACAGAGGCTCTAGGTTACTAGTGTTAAGGTATTGAAATCTTAATAGTTGTAATTTTACAACTTCACCACCTCAAAAGTAGAACATGTGATGGATATGGTAATTAATTCCTAAATTCTGATTCATGGAATACATCTTATACATGTGAATGGATTAATGGGGTGATAGTTGACAATTCATTACCCCAATGTTATTTAGAATCTAAAAGGGTTTGATAAACCATGGAATTATCAATCACTTATATCAAAATATCATTACATTCTTCTATGGGGACACATAAAGAATCATTTTATCGTAGACATGAAACTCTAGGTCTCATTGAGGATTTTTATCCTAACTCTAATTTGAAAAACAGATAAACTGTATGTTTTATGGATTGGTCTTGACCATTTCTACTAATTCAAAAACTATTACATTTCCCAATATCTTGTGTTTACCAAACTCTTCCAAATATGAAACTTTTCTACATACATTCATTTATAGGGATTTATATGGATCTCTTTTTATTCTTGAGTGAAAGATATTATAACATGCGAACTAAACATGAAAAATATGGTGATCCCATCTTATATTTAAGCCAAATATATATGATATAAAAAATGTATTCTAATGATTTAATTGTAAAAATAGATTGTACATAATTTTGGGGATTATACGATGTAAAAAATATAAATCAGTATTTATAGAATATTGGATGTCCTTCTAGAACATGGAGTAAAACATTGAATCTAATTCAGAAAATATTGATAGTGGTTTTCAACGTAGAATCACAATCTATCTAATAAACATCTATTTAATTTTTTTTGGGTGAAAAACCTCTATAATTATAATAATTTGATTAGATTTTGTAGATGATACACCATAACCCTTTTAACATTGATTACTCATGATGTTTTGATATGAACATGAAAAATTCCATGGTGACGATTTTTGGTTTTCAAATAGGTATGGGTAATGGATTCATTAGGCCCTTAAATACCTTTCAGGCTTCAGTTGATGACAAATCTTACACATTTATGTATAATTAATGATCTTCTTTATCAAATTATTCAACCAATAATACTATTAGAGATCTCATTAAATATTGTTTCTCATTGATTTTATGGATAATGAAAATATATTTGAATCATATAATAACTCATTTATTTGAAGAATTGATGTTAAAAATAATCATGAATCAAATCATACAACTCATTCTTCATCGATTTTAATCTCAGAGGATTTATGTTTTCATATAGAATGTTCCTTCCCATTAATTTCCACATCACCTTTATGAGAATACTTTATTTTCACCTTAAGGGTGGTCGTGAAATCATTTTATATAATAATGACGATGCTCAAATCTTAATGATTCCCATTTCTATCCATTACAATTTTATAAATATTTTATAATTATCAATTCACTTCATTGATAATGTCTTCAAATCATTTTTATATTGAGAATATACAACATTATTTTCATTACTAGGATTTTATTGGATTGAGTAGTCATAGTAATTGATCATATATAACCCTGATAACTCTAAAATAATAATATCATTCCATGTGAATATAAATTCGAGGCAAACATGGTCCATATATATAACAAAATTGTCCCCATATGGATAATTTCAACTGATTTAAAATGAAAATACAACAAAATCCTACTCCAGATCTTGTGTAAGAAAGTTCATCTATTTAAAATTAATATAAATTATAGAAAACGATATTTTATTATCATTCTTCATTTATATACAACATAATCCATTATTTGAATCATCTCTATATAACACAAAATGATCCGTATTTTTCAGAACTGTGAGGAATGGTGAAATGAAAATACTTTTTTTCAACTCCTTAAAAAATATTTACATTCATTGGACTAGAAATAAATTTCATCAATCCACGTTATCTTGTATACAAGGTTTGTAAATCATTTGATTATTCTAAAAAATCATCGATAATAACTAACCAGTCCAAGGAAACTATGGAACACAATTATAGATGGTTTTCTAGAATGGTTATTAATTTCCATTGTATTTTAAGATCTGATTAAGATAACTTATATAGTGATAATATTAAAAATTATTTAAATTTCCATTATCCAAATTTTAACATTTATTTTACATTCTATATAAATTCTTCTATCCTAATTTCTCAATTGTAGTATTGAAATTCTCTTCATGCGCCATCTTATATTCATAGGAAATAAAAATAACATCTAGGACGAGTACAAATTGTTTTAATAAAATATCAAAATAATCACTTCATTATGTCTGTATATATATTTTTTAGTTTTAGTGAGACTAAAAGGAGTCACTATAAACTCTTAGTCTGTATACCTTAATTAATATTTATTCTAGGGAGCAAATTACATATTCAAACTTAATTGGTGATATCAAAATTGATGGTCAACATTATTGAAATATTGTCTTCCACATAATTGATCAAAAAATAATTGTATCTTTGGAAATGGGTTCATGTTATTTATTTTATTCTTTATATGATTTTGATAATCAATACAAAGTCACATTATCCCATCCATTTTTAGATGGAGTGGATTGAAACAAACCATAGTGATGAAAAAGGGTGTATAAATCCATTTTCTTGAATTTCATGTTATATATTGTTCACTCATAAATGATTGGTTTGCACATAGTATGGTGTCTCTGATATGCAGCGGGATAGATTTATTAGTTAAAATGAAAACTCAACCACTCAATAGGGATAAAGACTAAGAAACTATTTGTGAAATACACCAGTATAATCCCTCAAAATAGGCATGGCCTCAAGAATGATTCTATCCATTTTTCAATAATTTGGACCATAAATTCGTTAACATAATGATATAATATATAGTCTTTAACATAGGGGTCCACGATATGTTAATACATATAATAACACTTATATCTAATTGGAGGATAACATTGGACATGGAGAGTGATATCCTTATCTCGATAGTTGATGTTTTAAATATATAATGATTATTAATCCATAAAAAAATCTCAACATTATCTATTAAGAAAACTATGTAAATATTTCCAATAGGATCCAATAAATAATCATTTATTGGGGAGTGTTATATACTTTTTATTGTTATCTATGTTTCCTTGTATTTATTTAAAAATATATAGAATTAATTCATGATCAGGCACTGAGACAACGTCAGATTCTGAGGCTCGGTGTTCCCGTAATAAATGTTTTAAATATATTAGATATATTAAATAGAAACCCAGAGATATTATCATAAAAATGATGAATAAGTTCTAAATAGTTGTACAAATCATAAATATGATGTCATTTCTGCCTTTAGAGAAGTGTCCTTACCTTAGGTGAGGCTTAACATCGGCTGTCATGGGTATGATATGAAAAATATTTTTCAGATCATTTAACAAATAAAATAAAATAATTATTTATTTTATTTAACGTAACATTGTGACATTTATTATCCTTTCTTAAAAAGTATCTTGGCATGGACCTTGGAATAGAATTCAAAACACCATATAATTCAATAAAGGATATGGAGAGAAACTTGTAGAAATCTCTCTATGGATGATGATGAGATAGTGGGTCAAGATCGTTCATGAGGGATCACCATCTGAAATTATTCCTTTATAGAAAATGATCACTTCACAGGTAGGGAATATTTATTTTAGATTATTTGACCCTTGTTCAAATAATTAACGATGACTTCGGATCAACCAATGAAAAGGTTGACCACAGATAGACCATTCTTGGGAGATGGTTTATATTTGATGTATTTTATTGTCAGGGTTAGATTATAGGAATTGAATTGGTTTTTCAGGACCATTATTAATAAATGGATCGATACCAGAATGATTAATGGATATGGATCGATCCTCAGTTTATTCATTTGGCATTTTCTCCATAAATGCTTCTCATTAATTTCATTCTTCATGTTCTTCATTGATAATGAACAAAAGATTTTTTCGCATTGGTTTTTTAGTGCAATGATCCGAGATTGAATATTAGATAGTAGTATGACTCGACGGAGGTACGACATTTGTTGCGACAGCAGATCGAACAATGGTGGGATCCAGTTTATCTTTCTTCATTAGAAATAATTAAATATGATGATCTAGTTTTATGAGATGATTGAAGAAATAAATTATACCAATTCAGTGATGTTGTGAACATAAAGCCTGGGATCGAGATTTTTCCTATGAGGCATGGACAAGATTGGTGTCCTGAGTGATGGGGAAGACGACGGAACACAAAGTTGGTTTTCTGGAATATCCCAATTAACACGATGTGTATTTCACAATACACTATTTGTGGTAAATGAAGAGTTGCAGCTAGGGTTTTGAGATGTAGTGAAGTGTCACCTGGCATGTGACACCTGTCATACATCATGTGGGCCCTTCCTTGAGACTCAGCATGTGTATCTCAAGATAAACAGACATGTGGTGGAGCACACAGTCGGACTAAATTACATTTACCCCACCACATGGGTTGGCCAGAATAGTTTGCAAAAACTAATCCTTTTATTGGTACATGGAAAAGTGGAAACCGGATATATCCATATACTGGAACATTTCCAACGTACATAGAGAGAACCCGAGAAAGGAGGTCATGGTGTGTGACCATTTTTACACACAATGTATACACCTTCTCCATTTCATGTTTTCCTGACACAAGCTATTTTATAGGAGTACTACCTAGGGTCAAGGAACACAGTTTATGGGACTACTACATATCGTTTAAACCTTACTACATGGATTTAATCTCTTTTCCACCGTATCATGGAAAATATTAGTTTGGTTTCATATAGTTGATTGTTTCCCTACATGTTGGTGGGTATCATTTCAAACACATATTTTTGTGATCCCCTCAACATGACTTTTGGGATAGATTCATTTGAATACCCCATTAGAGGCTTAGATTAGGATCCTCTATTAATTCATTGTGAACTACGTATAGTCATTGGTATTGACATTAACAACTTCACTAGGCGATGATACTTTTCATAGAAAGATAATATTAATGGTGTGGTTGCTATCACCCAATGGCATAGGATCTGATCCACATCTGTGTATCATATCTCTCTTCAATTCTATCAGTGTATCTCTCTCATAATGCTTCTATAAAAACATTGCTTCTTCTTAGGACAACATTATGTGCATTAGAATCAAGATTTTTTTATCCCATATGAGTGATTCATTGAATCATCATAATAAATACATAGTGATGGTATAAGGTAGTTGTGAATTTCCTTTAGACTATGTGTCTTTGTTTGGGTATATATAGATATTATTATTATATGTTTTGTATAAATATATTTTGTAAATATGATTGTATCATCTATTGAATATTACATTGTGGTTTTGAGGTGTCCTAATGATTACGGTTATTTTCACCCATTCTCATGCTATTTTATTTTGTGTAGTATCTGGAGAATGTGATGGACTTTTGGATAGAGTCTAGGGTGGACCAATATTAGATAGTGCATCGTGAATCCAAGAATTCCGAGTTATTCAAATGTCCTCGAGCAGTATTCCTACTACATATTTTGTTTCCAGGTTGTACATTTTTGTTTTCTTACACATTGATTTGGTGGGAACGTATTCAATCATAGTTTTCATTATATCACATTACTTCTTGTCATACTATAATGGTTTGAATAGTGGTTTTCATGAATTTTTTCGAAGTTTATTTGAAAATTTATATATTTGAGGGTCAGGAGATGTGTGTGTAAATACATGTAAATATGGAATGCCACCAAAATCAGATGATACGACAACTTGGTGCTAGTCAATAGACCAAGTCCTATTGGAGGTGGGCATGGGGATTTGTGGCATGAGCCTCACTATGACGGGTTGTGATAGTATTCTATCAAAAGATGTTGGCTCTACCTTGTGAACATGACTATGTGGGATTGGTTTTGGGAAATAGTTTTCAGTATTTCGAGTTCCTCTTTCAGGCCTGGGACTTCATGATTTGTGTGGGATACTGAAATATCCATACACCAGGACCCCCATAAAAGTATTTTTGACTAAGTACATGAGAACACTATTTTTTGGAAAATAATGGTACATGCATCATATAATAATTGGTTGTGGGCCCATGTTGAGTTAGCTCTCAAAACATACTCATTGATAGTGGTGCATCCTTTTTTCTTAATAAAATCATTGAGATGCATACCTACTAGTATTTGAAGCTCAATCATGAGGATGACCCCTAAGTGATGAGGCTCTGATACGGGGGCCAGTTCCCTAGGTGTTTCCTCTAGGTGGTACAACAACTATACATCCACCTACGAAGCATAATGTCATACTTAAAGAACCTTATGATGTGGATCACAATTTGAGAACACTCAATGAGATTCATTAATAGTGATACTACAAGATCTAATTCGATCATGGCCCTTAGGTTGATAATGATAGAATTAAGTCGGTGACATGAGAATTCAGTCTACTCAAGACACCATAAAATTAAATGGTGGTTCTGGATGCAAGCATTCTACAAAGATTAGTAGGGAGATGGTGGAGTTCAGATATATAGGCTCCCGATGAGGAGACACATTAGTAAAAAAATAGAGGATCTATTTAGAGAGGAGTTCTCAATAGTTACACAGTCATATGTGCGTATACAAGATATTCATCAGCTCTAATAAGGTAATATTAATTTGTCGGACTATTCATAGAGTTTCACCATCCATTCTACGTAATATATGGATATGGATAGAGATTAGTACTTCAGGTCTCTGATAGTCGAGTACGGTCTGTGAAGAGAAATATGGTATATCTTTATCCTTCTATACATTAAGACTTATACTTGAGTGCATAGGAAATCATTTGTGGTTGCAAGATTCATATTCAAGAAAATACAAATGATGATAGCCAGTAGTGGATGAGAAGTTGTAGAGACCTCAGCTGTAGGGAGGTGACAGCAGTTTTTGGTATCCAGATGTCAGAGTTGCTTTTGGATGTGGTCCCAAGATAGAGGATCTAATTTTTAGGGATCACAAGGTTGGTCCAATTATCATAGAAAGATTTTGTACAATTCATGTGAGAAAATCCAAATTCATGTTCGAGATTGTCTAACCCATTTTTCTACTGACTGGGATACATTAGATAGAAAACTAAGGCAGAGACAATGACTAGAGAAGGTAGATTAGTATGGAAGAATATGTGGTAGAGGATCTATGTGAGAAGTATGATGTGGTCGATGTTTCAACATTTTACCACCATCACCATGAGGTGGTACACACAAGGCTCAATGTTATGGAGGACATGTGTGGGCAATGCTGCATGTAGTCGATACATATAACCCGGGGGTTCTTGGAATGAATCAATGAATGATATGTGTCTTTTCTCATTTTGATGTAGTAATGATTGAAACAAGTTATATTTATTCCATTCTTTCCACATATATATTTTGATACCTAGAGATTACCGTTGAATAGTTGAATCATCCATTAGGCTTATAGACACATACTAGAGTAGGATCAGTGATATCACATCTATACTAACCGTGTGACCAAACCCTTGGAGACAACATTCTCTATTGGAGTCTTTTGGTTGAAGAGTTTAGGGTTTACGATACCATTCAACGTATGGAATGGTTGTCCATAGTCCATGCCCAAATTGAATATTTTATGTGAAGGCTGTGGTGTTTCCAATATAATAGAAAGGATTTTTCTATTTATTAAATGGAATCCCAAAACATATAGGATGTAATCACTCATAGGAGGGTGAGGTTGATTACTCATAAATTGTCTTGCTTAACCCTTGATGTAGTTGATGTTATGAGAATACAATTTCATGCAGTGGTGGTAGATTATGATGGTATCTTCTCAGAAGATGTTCCAAGATTACCTCCTAGATAATAGATAGACTTATGTAGTGACATACACCCCAAGATGAAATTGATATCTTCACCATCATATCAGATGGATCCCATATAGTATTTAGATCTGAGGGTGTAGTTTGATAACTTGCAGACAAAGGGATTTTTGATACAAAATGGTTTTACTGGGGTGTCCTCATTTGTTTTTTAGAAAATGTATACATGAGCATGGGGATGTGTTATGACATGAAATTCTTGATCTAGGTGTCTATGACGAACATTTTTCTACTACCCAGGATAGATGACATATTTTATTAGTTCATAAGGGAAAAATGTTTCTCAATAAATGGAATATTATTTGGTTATAACCAGTTATGATTATGTGACCATGATATTGTAAATATGGAATTCATATTCCTCTAAAGTCCCTATATGTACTCTGTGATCACTTTTGTAATGAATAATTCCCTCGTAGTGTTTATGGGACTCATGAACAAAATCATTCAGCCTTAGACCAGTTCATGGTAGTCTTCATCGATGACATCCTTTTGTACTTTGTGTATGATAAGGATCATGTGAGGCACTTGGGGATATTTCTGAACGTACTCTGAGAGAACAAACTCTATTAGAAGTTTTCGACGTGCCGGTTCTGGATTCATTTGTTCCACATTCTTGGACATGTTATCCCTGCGGATGGAGTGGAAGTGGACTCGACCAAGGTGGAGGCAGAGTATTCATGGGAGACACCTAGAAGAGTAATAGAGGGGAAGATGTTCCATGTTATTATAGGATATTATGTTATTTCCATCCCTGATTTTACAAGGATATTAGTAAAAATGTTTACATTGACATTAAAGGGGAATCCTTTTGTGTGAACATAGAAGTTCCAATAGGGTATTCAATATATAATTTGGAGTTTGAGGAGTACACCCATCATGGTTTTTTTGAGGTGGGTGATGAGTATTGAGTTTTATAGGATTAATCAAGAACCATAATATGTTTTTTAAGGATTTAATAACATGATTTAATTTCCTATGTTTCACCTCATTTGAGGCCACAAGGGAAGAACAAAGAAACCAACAATATTTTGTTAGATGTGGTAGAATTGATGATGAATATGTGGTTACAGTACCTTATGGATGAGTTGTTTATTTTTTACCCTTATCATAAGATTCTTATGTAGATCTTCAGTAAGAAGGATCTGATCTTGATATTGAATAAGTGGATGGAGTTCCTCTTGGACTATGCCTTTGAGATTGTCTATAATCTAGTGAATGGTATCATAGTGGAAGATGATTTATGGGGGAGATTTGGTTCATAGTTGTTGAATGAGGTGTCAGACAAATTGGGCTCGTTACAATTATCTTTTTTGGATGGAGATGGACAAGCTTACCTCCAGTTGACGGTTTTCACCCTTACACACTTACAATGAGTCATAGATGAAAAAATCAGTGATACTAAATATGAGACTCTAAATGCTCTGATTCCTTCCAGACATGTGAATGATGGATGTGGAAAATATGGGGAGAACATTGTATCTTTTAGGGGATACATAGTTTTATCAGTGCTCTTGTGGGAGAAGGTTCTTTAGGAGTTTCATACATCCCCTTTGGTACTACATCCATGATTAGAAAATATGTTACTAGACCTATGATGTTAGTTTTGTTGGGAGTGGATGAATAAGGTAGTGGAAGAGTTCATTTCTTGATTCCTTATGTTATAGCAAGTGAATACTGAGTACTGGGTTGCATTAGGTTCAGAACAACCCCTTGAGGAGTTAGAGAGGAAGTGGTATAGTATATATATGGAATTTTATATTAGTATACCTCATAGTTAGACTGGCTACATGGAGTCTTCCATGTGAGGCCACTGAGGAGGTACATGTATGAACCATAAAATTTCATAAAATGGGGAGATATGTACATTGAGGATGGAGTGAATTTTTCCGAGTACCAAGTGGAGATCATGGATCAGTAGGAAAGGATCATTCATGAGTAGTTTATTCATTTGGCGCATGTCTAGTGGTAGCATGATAATCTATTTGATCAGACATGTGAGTGGGAGGCTTTAAAATATTCCCTGTACCTACATCATTTTAAGTAGCATTGTTTTTGGATTATTTTTGGGATTTAATGTCTAGAAGTTGGGTGGATATCAGGACCCTGATTATTCTAAGAATTATTTTAATATATTATATTGAATTAAATCCAAAATAAGTGATGAGATGCTGGGTGATTCTGAGGGAAGATGTTCTAGGGAAAAATGTTTGAAATGTATTAAATATGTTAAATAGAACACATGAGTGATTTTACTAAAAATGAGGAATAAATTTTAAAAGTTTTGACATATCATAAATATGAGGGTACTATTTTGTTTATTTTAGCATATTTACCCTAGAAGAGGCCTAACGTCAGCCAATGCAGGTTGGCTAGGAAATTTAGTTTTAAAACATTGAATAAAATAAAATAAAATAAATATTTAATTTATTAAATGTTATATAGTTAATCTATTTATATTTTTTTAATGAGAACATCTAAAGGGAACATGGATTAGAAGTCCTAACCATAGAAATATCTTTGAAGGCACCAAAAAGAATGTTGGAGAAATCTCTTGATGGACTATGACCGTACAGTGGATTGAGATCATTCATGAAAAATCGCCATCAATAACAAATCCATGATATTAAATGATCCTCTAACAAGTAGATAATTTTTATTTCATATTAATATTTTCACATTCATATAAATATTAATGAACAAGGATCATCCAATAAACTTGTTCACCCACAGATCAATCATTCATTCCGGAAGGGATTAATTTGGGAAATTTTTTTCCCAATGATCAGTTGTTGGAATTTCATTTGTTTTTATTGATATTTCATAAAACATGGAACAAGGTAGTAATGAATAATTGTCATGTTTCATTAATTGGGAATTTTCATGTAAAATTATAACTCAAAAATCTCTAAATTTGTCGCATTATTTTGTGTTAATTATGGTATACGAATAAACAATCATTGGCCCTTCATTTCATAGTGTCAGGATCCATGATGGATAATCTAGCATCAGTATGACTCCAACAGAAAGGTGTGATGATGGTTGCAGCAGTAGATTGAATGACTGTGGGTGTCGATATCTCATTCTTCCTCATGAAACGAAGAATGGTGAAGACATTGTTTTTCGAGTTGGTTGAAGGATTGAATAATAAATATTTTCTAATGGAATTAAAAAAAAACTCAGATTTTGATATTTCTGATGAGGTATGGCCAAGATCGATGGTCAGAGTTATGGGGATGATGTTGGAGCACAATATAGGGTTTATGGGAAATCCATATGACTGTGGAATGCATTTTGGAATACACAACGTGTAAACCGTGCTGAGTGGAGGCTATGGTTTTATGAAGCGGTAAAGTGTAACATGACTTTTGAAACTAGAAAAATACCATGTGGGCCCTTCCTTGGGGATTAGTGTGTTTCTCAAGGGATACAAAGACATGGGGTTGAGTACCACGTCTGACTACAAGACATGTAATTCACCGAACTACATATCTTGAACCGCTAAGACATATTATACTATGAATTGGTACATAGAAAAGGAAACACGAGTTGAATTCCTCTAGTTTCACATGTCTTGTGTAGATGGATCATAAAGGATATGTAAATTTTCCCTTTCTATAAATCATGTATACCTCTTATGCATGACATGTTCTCCTACACAAGTCGTTGTATATGGGTCATACCCGGGGTTAAGGAACACAGCTTGTGGCCCTACTATAATCTATGTATACCTTTATACATATATTTTGTAACACCCCAAGACCTCATATTATGTTATCTCTTCAATGAAATTCAATAACATGTGTTACACGCAACACTGAGTTCAAGCACACCACGACATACCAAACTAGCCATTCAAAAAGATGTTATGAATAATATTAAATTTTTTTTGAATTATATATACTCCATATAATTTTATAATCCCTTTAAAGTGTTTATTATACATAATATAAGAACAAATTCATTTTTTAAAATAAAAGAAATATTTTTCAAAAAATGCCATTTTACCACCTTTTAATAGTGAACCTTTTTTTAAACCATTATTTAAAACTTTTATATATTAAATTTAGTGAAATTATATTATTCATGAGAATAAAGACATAAAAATAAACTTTGGAAAAAAATTTATTATTTTTTTGATAACTTTCATATTTTGATGAACAGTGGAAAATACAAAATTTTAATTAAAAACATCTTTTTCAACCAAAAAAAATTAATACTATCAAATTATAAATTTGAGTGGTTTAAAATTATCAATTGATTATATTTTTATCATTTAATAAAATTTAGGTAATTGGATGCAATTTCACATTTAAATGAAATATAATCATGAGTCAATCTAGTGATAGTTATAATTACTTAGAATCACATTTTTTGTTTTGACTGTGGGAATTAACTTTAAATTAATTTTTTTCACTTCTGTGTTTTGAAATAGAAATAATAGATTCAATATTTGGAATCAGGATGTCAAATTTGTGGAAATAGGTAACTTTTATTTTTATGCATTATGAATATTGTTTTTAGAAAATATTTTATTTACCACGGTTAAAGGTTAAATATTGTAAATAATGGTATACAAATATTTTTATAATAATATAAAATTTCCCTAAAATGTGTCTTATTACATTTGGTTGATACATGTCTGACCATTGGAATCCTTCGGTCGATTTAGGGACCCCATGAATCCACTTGATAGTGATAATGACGCTTTTTATTAAATTATTTAAATTAAACAAAAAAATGACATAAACATGTATCTTTTAGTAAAATGTTTTTTATAAAGTGTTATATAAGATACCATTTTGACTAAAAATATGAATTTAAAATCTAATAATATTTCCTACATCATGGTATTTTTTCTTAAAATTTTATACATCATATAAATAATATTATATATGATACAACAATGTTACAGTGTTTACGTCATTTAAGAATGATTTAAATAAATGAAATTATAACAATTAAAACAATATTAAAAACCTTTCCAATTATAATTGGATGATTTTATTTCAACCATAAGTTATATTATCTTATCCTTTAATAAGTTTTGGACATTTAGAAACCAAACATAATTATATAATAAATTTTTGTTTTCAAACATTCCTAATGAGCCCCTCCTCCCCCTTAAAAAAAAGCTCACACCACTAACCCATTGATGACACCTCTAAATTGTATTGTCTCTTAAAAACTCTTACTAATTAAGCACCAAACCACAATATCTTCCTCTTGGAATCCTTAACTTAAGAATAAGGAACTTCAAGGAATCATTTTCATTCAACCCAAAAGGAGTTAAATGATTTAAAGATACCATCTCCTCTTATGTTCTTTTCTTTTATTTTACCTATCCAACACCATAAACTATCATTCTTCATTTTATTTATAAAAAAACAATTATACTCAATATAATATTTTTTAATTATTAGAATTATTTTATCTACACCTACTCCCACCTCGATCTAACTGGTATTGAATATAATGTTTTTGTGGAGGGCGAACTACTGCCTCACGAAACGATGATTGTTCAATTTTAAACTACCACCTCTTATGGGGGACATTATGATGAAGCTGTAATTATATAAGATATTTATGATATTTATTTTAACTATAATCTTCTACAATTCTATTTTATTGCATACCATTATTCTTTCCATGTTGTATATCTACAATAATTTTATTTGAGGAAGTGCGGACTACCGCCCCCTCAAAGTGAGATGAATCGCTCATACCATTCATGGAATGTATAAATAATGGTGTTAATGAAAATATGTAACTTATATAAAATATTATATTTTAATTTAATAATAATATACCTATGTATCATTTGATCTTAATTATTTTTAAAATAAAAAAATTAAATTGAAGCAGCGTCTGTGAGTACGTACAGATTACTGTTTCCATGAACGCGTTGAGATTTATTCCCCATCATAAGCATTCAATAATAATATTCATTTTATTATTAAAAATAATATCTATGAATATTATATCACTTTGGATTTGAATCAAATACATCCTATCAATAACAAACTTGACTTACTTAACAATACATATAAAGGAAAACGAATCAGTTAACACCCAAAAAAACGATACAACATAAATATTATTAACAAATAAACATTAGAAGACAATATATGATATCGTATCTATGTATCTGATTATTGTGTAATTTAATAACACTGATTTAAATATTTTACAGGAGGTTAAAATACCATAAACCAATGAAAAGTACAAAGTATTGGTAAATTTCACAATCTCTTTATTATCTAAGGTTGTTTCTACCTAAGTGTAAACTCGGTCCTCTTTAACATCCACATCCATGTTTCATAAAATTGTATTTCAAGACATTATTACTATTTACTATACTATGGTTTAAATTTAATTATACACATTTTTGTTTTCTTATAAAATAGTTTGAATAGAATATTTCCAACATTTTCCAAACAAGGTACTTTATGACGTTTTCGAAAAATTAAGGAAAAAATTATTTTTTAACTTATATCGAGGGTTCAGTTATTCTCTGCCATTATAACATGTTTGAAGAATAACTTAAATTCTAATATTAATAATTTCAAAATTAATGTTTTCTTTTATAATTACATGACTTTTAAAATATATCAAAACAGAAAGAGATATTCCTCTCAAATAATATTGATTTCAACTATATCATCATCTTTTAATGGGTTTTATACTTGTTTGAAGTTGATTTATTTTGATACAAATATTCTATATAGTATTGAAGGTTTTGTGATATGTTGGACTGTGGATTTATTATTTTTAAACCATTCATTATTTATGGTTATCGTATTAACATTTCATATGCTATTTTTCATAAGAATGTTTATGTTATGTTTCAACATATTAATATGAGGAATGAATTGGACTTAGAAAGTGACAGGTGAAGCCCGCTATAGCTACTCAATGCATCGGTAGGACTCATGAGCCAAACTAGTGTCTTGGTACCAAATCTTGATAAAGTCTTATTTGGAGTCTTGTCACGATCCCTTTACTATGTGGTTATGATGTCCAAAATTATGCAATCCATCATGATGAAAGTTACTATTGTATTGTTATCCTTACTGAGCATATGATCTCACCCCTTTATATGTTTCTTTTTCCCAAGATGTGATGAAGTATATTATAACTGACCTGCAGGTATATTCTAAGGAATATGAATGTGGTCAATTTAGACAATGTTATTTATTGTTTTTCATTTTCCAATGTAATGTAACGTTCATGAATGTAATCTATTTTTCACGACTGCTAAACTGATTTCTCCTATCATACATTATTCATTGTAATCATTCAAATTTATTTAAATAATACACCGACTCTGGGTAACTAGGTTCGGGCATTAAATTTGGAATCAGTGGAAGTTTATCAATAACCTTGGAAACTATATTTAAAAAACTCTGAGTTGAGAACATTAACCTAAGATATATTTTGAGTATTAATATATAGGAACCTCCTAGATTGATGGTAATGTATAGATTTTGTGAATTTTCAAATAAATACATCTTTTTCAAGATCTGAGCAGGTAGAGGCAGCTGTGGAATAGATGTACCTAGGAGTGAAAACTCCGACAAAGAGTTTCGGGCTTGACCTGGGGTATCCTGGTACATGACAACAGGACTTGATTCACTCTTGGTTATGATACTCCTAAAGAAAATTCTTAGGATAATTCACATTTTCTTTATAATCCATTATGAATGATTTAGGAGTAGATACACCTTAAATTAATACAATTTTTTTATGAATATACATTATATGCATAATCTTTTCAATTTATGTTACATATTTTACATGTTTTGAATTATAAATTTCAATTCATAAAACTAACCTCCTTTATACCATTATTTAGAAATGGTGCCCAGTAGATGGAATTAGAACTCCAGCAATACGCATGATCCAAAGAGAAAAAAGGATAATATATTTCATTTTATTAAACCAACATTTAAAATTGAAATTTTCTACCAAGTGTTATCATCAATAGGAGATATTTTTATAATGTGTTAGTATGACTTGTAATGCTTTATATAATTAATATGTTTTTAAAGGGAAGCCAAAGAAGTAAAGGATGGTAGAGAGAATGATGGATAAAGGGAATAAGAGAATTCATGATTTTATCTTTATGTGATAACTATGGAAAGAATAACCTTGTTATA
The DNA here is from genome assembly GCA_963277665.1 of Viscum album. Taxonomy (NCBI): domain Eukaryota; kingdom Viridiplantae; phylum Streptophyta; class Magnoliopsida; order Santalales; family Viscaceae; genus Viscum; species Viscum album. Next base: position 405,894,708 of record OY728144.1, on the reverse strand, counting down.
TGCTTGAAGGGAGTGGGAATTTTTTATAAATTCAGAGAAAAAGGACTCCCAGTATGTGATTGAGAGGGTATGAAAAAGGATTCAAATGTACAATGCTTTATCTTCAAGGAGTTGGGACACTACTCGAATCAATGTCCCAATCATCAGAGTATACCGCAAATGATGTTGTCGGATAATAATCAAATTATTATATTACCAATGATGAAGAGTAATGTCTAGTTTTATTATGTTTAAATTAATGAATTATGTCATTTGAGTGTTGTATCAACGATGCACTAGTTATAATAATTTTGGAGTATAGAAGGATTATTCTTCAGTAATATTTCATTATGGATTTGAGATTGTGTGGTAAAAATAATTGTGACTCAATATCATGGTAAACATCTTGAAAAATACATGGTTTAAATAAAGAAAAACATTAATATGGTCCTGATAAATTTGTATTGATTTTTGAATAAGAGATGATTGATTTGGATAAATTATAATTGATATTATTGACCACATTGGAACTAATTAACGATTTTTTATTCCATCATTGTTGGTGATTAAAAAAATTTTGGATTTTAGGAGTACATATTGTATACTATGATTCAAAAAAATATTAATGAAGTACATACCAATTTCTATATGGTTTTCTGGAAATTCATTTTATTACCACAGTTTAAATGAATACACGATGAAGGTATTCACATGAATAGTATATGACCTTATTTATTAATTTTGGACTATGAGATCGAACATATGTATTGAGGATAAGTTAAAAGGGTGGAATAAATTATTTTTGATATCGGATTCTATTTTTAAGGTTAAATAATTTCTTTAGATTATTTTTGGATTTTCATAAAAAGGACAACACGAAGGTTGTGCACAACCCATCTAGTCCGACAAGGTTGTGAGGCTTGAACCCGCAACTGAAGGGCGACAAGGGTATTCACGTACCGCTGGTTTATGTGATGTCCTAGTTTATATAATGTAGTTTTTTTTAATTCTAACAAATGAATTATAAATTCATTTTTTTGGAACACTATACGATTAGGATAAATATTAAAATTTTGAATTCAATTATCTTTTGGAGTGATAGATGAGTCTAAGGTAGGAATAAGCTGAAGGATGAAACTCTAATTGTCAAGTATATTTTTTCCCACTTATTATATGATTATATTAAATCTTAAACTATTGGGAAGGGTTATTAAAACCCGAAATATGTTATCCAAATACCTTATGTTTTGTTTAACGATGATGTTTTCAATCATCATAGATTTATGGCTTTAAGGAATTTAATTTTATGCATGTTTATGATAGATTACATCCATAACTCTCTATAAATATTTACATTTTCCCACCAATAATGTGTTTCTAATTTCTAGAAATTCTATCCTAATCGAGATCATAATTTGGTGGTGGATTTTTCATTTCAATTTCCCTTATTTTAATAATAAATTTCAATAACCCAATTTATGATGTGGGTTTTCCACTAATGAATTTTTCTATTTTTAAAAATTTATTTTCAAATAATATTTTAAAATTGCAAGAATGAAATTTATTGAAGAAGAGATAATGTAACACCACAAGATTTCATAGTATGTTATTTCTTCAATGAAATTCCCAAACATGTGTTACCCACAACACCGAGTTCAAGCGCACCACGACTTACCAAACTAGCCATTCAAAAAAGCGGTTATGAATAGTATTAACTGAAATTTGAATTTTATATATTCCATATAATTTTAGAATACATATTATGTGTTTCTTAGACATAATATAAGAACAAATTCATTTTATTCATATAAAATAAGTATTTGTCAAATTAATTCTCTTTAACCACTTTCTAATGGAAAACCAATATAAAAACAAATATTTGAACCATTTTTATCCACACATTAATGTAATTAAATTATTCTTTTGAATGGGGACATAAAAATTTAGTTCGGATAAATTTTGCGTACTGTTCTGAAATCTCTAATATTTTGATGACTTGGGAAGTTACAAAATTTTAATTAAAAGCTACTTTTATAATAGAAATAATTTATTGTGTTAAATTATATATTTTATTGGTTTTATAGTTTCATTAGATTATAATTTTTTCATTTAATATAATTTACATTGTTGGATATAATTTCACATTTAAACTAGATATAAAAAATTGTCAATCTTTTGATAGTTATTATTTAAAAAAACAAGCCTTTTGTTTTGACAACGAGAATTAATTTTAAATCAATTTCTAAAACTTCTGAGTATTGAATTAGGAAAAATGGATTCCATTTTTAGAATTATGAGGTCTGAATTCTGCAAACAGATAGCTAATATTTTTAGGTATTATACACATTTACTTCAGTAAATATTTTATTTACCATGGTTAAAGGGTAAGTCTAGTAAATAAGGGTAAAAAATTATTATTTTAACAATATTTAATTACCCTACCATGTGTCCTATTTCTATTGGTTGACACATGTTCGACCATGGGAATCCTTGTGTCAATTTCAGGAACCCATGGAGCAACATGGGATTGATAATTATCCTTTATATTAATTAATTTAAAGTAAAGAAAAAAATGACAAAAACATATGTCTTTTAATAAAATAATTTTTAAAATGGGTTATATAAGTTATGTTTTCAACTATAAATATTCATTATAAATTTAAAAATATGTCAGAAATCATGGGATTTTTTTTATAATTATTTGACATCATATAAATAAAATTATTTATGACATAATAATGATGGAGTGTTTACCTCATAAAATAATAATTTAAATAAATTACATTATAAAAATTAAAACAGTATCCAAAACAAGTCCAATTCTTATTTGATGATTTTATTAAAAAAGAGTCATCTTATATTATACTTTAATGAGTTTTGAAACATTATAAACTAAAAATAATAATATAATAAAATAATATTTCCAAACATTCCTAAAGAGCCCCTCCTCCCCCTTATAAAAGTCTCTCACCTCTAACACATTTGTCACACGACTCGAGCCCCTTGGCATGACCAACCACTACCCAATTAAGCTCCCTAAATCTCTCTCTTTCTCTTATAAGCCTTACATTAGGCTTAAAGAACTACAAGGAAGCCTTTTGATTCAAACCAATGGTAGTTACCCGATGTTAAGGTAACATCTTTTCTTAATTTCTTTTCTTTTATTTTACTTCTCCAACCTCTTAAACTCTCTTTATTCCTTTCATTTATTTCATTAATAGTATAATAAATATACTAGATTGTTTTTTTGAGAATTATTTGAACTATCCTTACATACACCTATATCTAATGGGTATAGAACTTAATGTTTCTTTGGACGATGAACTACTTCCTCACGAAACGATGATTGATCAATATTCTAATACCATATCTTATGGTGGCCATTATGATGGAACTATAATTATATATGATATTTTTGATATTTATTTTATCTATAATCTTCTATAATTTTTTATGTCATAAATTTATTCATTTCATGTTGTATATATACTATAATTTCATTTCAAGAAGTGGGGACTAACTCCCCCTCAAAGTGATATGACTCATTCATAAAATACATGGAACGTATTAAGGATGGTGTTAATGAATTTATGTAATTTATATACAATATTATATTATAATTGAATAATGATATACCTATCTATCATATGGTCTTCTTTACTTTTGAAATAATAAAATGAAATGGAAGTAGTGTTCGTTCGTACGTACGGATTACCGTCTCCAAAGATGCAATGTGATTCATTCCCCATCGTAACCATTCGAGAATAATTTTCATTTTATTATTAAAAATAATTTTTAATAACATTATATAATTCTGGATATGGATCAAATACATCCTATCCATAACTAACATGACTTAACTAAAAAAACATATAAAGGAAAATGAATCAGTTAACCCACAAATAAATGATACTTCTAAAATATTATTAACAATGGATGATTAAATGAACATATATGATATAATATTTATGTATGTGGTTATTTTAATATTTAATTACAATTATATAACTATTATACAGGTTCTTAAAATCCCCTCGACCAAGGAAAAGTACAAGGTAAGGGTTAATTTCACAATCTCTTTATTATCCAAGATTTTTTTACGTAAATGTCTATTGGGTCCTATTTATCATCAACATCCGGGTTTCTTAAAAATTTAATTCAAATATATTTTCCTATTTACTAGACTATAAGTTAAATTCATTTATACACTTGTTTTAATTTTATATAAAAGGGTTTGAGAGGAAGCTTTTCATCGTTTTCCAAACAAGGTACTTTATGAACTTTTCGATAAATTAAGGTAAGAATGTTTTTTATCTTATACAGAGGGTGAAATTATTCTCTGCCACTATTACACCTTTGAATATTCTATTACAAGATTATAAAAATATTTTCAAATTAAATGTTTTCATTTATAATTAATGACTTTTAAATGATATAGAAATAGAATGATATATTCTTCTCAACAAATTTTGATTTCAACTATGCCAACATCCTTTAAAGGATTTTATACTTGTTTGGCGTAGATTTATTATGATACAAATCATCTATATTGTATTGAATGTATTGTGATATATTTTATTATCGATGTGTTATTTATATACCATTCATGGTTTATGTTTAACATATTGAAATTTTATATGGTACTTTTAATACGAATGTTTATGTTATATTTCAGTCTTCTCATATGAAGAATTCATTAGAATTCATATGTGATGGGTGGAGCCCACTATTGCTCCACGATGCGTCAATAGGTCTGAATAGGCAAACTAGTGTCTTGGATAAAGGCCTTGAAAAGTTCTTATTTGTAGTCTTGGCTCAAGGCCTTGACTATCTGGTTATCATGTCTAGCATTATGCATTCCATCATTATGGAATTAAATATTGATATTACATGTGATTATTAGACTAGTATAATATCTATTTGAATAAGTAAATGGAATTATTTGATTTATCTTATCCATATTATGCTGAAGGGTATTTTTAAAATTCTATTATTTTAGTTTTATACACTTCCTTAAATTTTTGTGCTTATTTATGAATATTTCTTCTATATTGTTATCCTGACTGAGAATCGATGCTCACCCCTTTATATGTTTTATTTTTCCCATGATCCGAAGAAGTATATTATGACTGACATGTATGGATAATCTAAGGGATATGAATGAGTTAAATGAAGTCACTTTTTTTGTTTTCATCATTTTATAATGTAATGTAACATTCGTGTATGTAATCTATTTTCCAAGACAAATAATCTAATTTGTACTTCTAGGCATGATTCTTTGTAATTATGCCAATGTATTAAAAAAATAAATAGACTCTGAGTAACTGGGGACAAATCATTACAGATTGTATCTCTTCTACACCATATATTGGACAATATTTGTTAGGCTTCATTCCCTTTATCATTTCCAAAAATGTTTGGTGGGTATAATATACTAATCACAGGAGTATATTAACTTCACCATGAATTTCTTGATAAAGACTTTTGATTCCCCTCCTAGTGTCCTAGAGAATAATCTTCAATTAATGATTCTTTCTATAGGTAGAGTCCTTGGTTCTGATGTGACTGACATCAATGGGTTTCAATCCTATAATTAGAATGTCAATCTAGATGGAGTTGTTGGTATCCCCCCATGGACCTGTACATTTATCCTCATAATTATATTGTGTATCTCTTTAGATCTATCAACATATCTATCCCATGATTATTCCTGAAAAATAGTACTTTTTTGGAAAACATAGTCACTTCCATCAGAATCTGGATAATGTTCTATGGGATGAGTTCTTCATGGAATCATTAGGTCATATCTTTAATGATGGTATATGGTAGTTCTAAATTACCTCTACACTATATTTCACGGATGGAGTATATCTGGATAATGTAATTTTAGGTGTTTTATAAATATACTATATAGATATTAATAAATGTTCCTTTGTTTATTGCTTTGTCATTTTAGGGTTCCCTATTATTTATTCATATACTCACCCCTATAATGACTTCACCCCGACACATTGTGTCTTGTGTATATGAGTAAAACATTGATGCAATCCATGATGGACCATGACCAAATAAATCATTCTTAGTTCTGGCATGACAAGGTGTTCCTATAGCTTCAAAAAGTATTCCATGTACCTATTTTGTTTAGTTGTTGACTTTTATTGTTTTTAGAATCTATCTATTGGGTGATGGGTATTCTGGACTAGTTTACTTTGCTGTACATTATATCCTATCATACTCTGTATGTTAGGATATTGGTATGCATGAATTTATTTATTAGAGGTTTTTTAAATTTAATAAATTTTTTTCTTGGAGATGTGTTTATGCATATATGTACATAGAAAATTCTTCCTATGTTAAGGATAATCCTACTCTTTGCTATTCAATAGAACCAGGACTATCAGAGCTGGGATTGCGGAGTTAAGACCTAGATCCCACTAGGGCATATTGTGAAGTACATGGAATCCAACAAATACAACTTTTTCTATTCTCACAAAATAGTTCAACCCCATGTTTTGCGGTGTGGGTTATAATAGATTTAATTAAATTAATATAAAATAAAGATTTTATAGAAATAGAAAAAATACAATGTTCAGTATATATTAATGTGTTACTAATATACATATCCCCCCATAAAATTTGGGATCTACCTCTATAGTAGTGATATCTCATGATCATTCATTATCTCTAGGAAATGGTGGTTTTTTTTGTTGAATGTCTCTAACTGACCTTGTCTTAGAGAATTAGAATCCATAATGGGTTAATAAATTTTTATTGAAATACTACACCATAGGTTGAGTGTATAATTGAACATTGTTTTCTTCACACAAAATAATGGGTTTCATCCGTACCTTCAAGCATTGTTTATCATGGTACCCCTATATTCGACAATTGAAAAAACTCCGAGTTCTGAATAAAATATTTCATGGATGGAGCATCCCACACCTGGGACATGTGGGAAACTTGGTTTTAATTCATCCTAAACATATATCAAATGTTACTAAAAAATTAAAAATTTGATTTACATTTTTATTAATCCATTCCTATAGGGCCATTGAGAGTTACTTTTATCAGTATCAACATTGAAGATAAAAAATATAATATCTTCATAATTAATAAATTCCCTAATGGATAAAGAGTTCCATATAAATAGATATAGAAAATAAAAGATAGGTTTACCTTACATTTAGTGTTGACAAAATTGTCAGAGTAATACTATGTTGGCCTAACAACGTTTTCCACACATTCCTTGATAAAATTATCTTCTTTTCTCATAATACATAAGAAAACACCATTTATTTTCATATTGATAGTCTAGGTAAAATATTTATTGTAAAATATTTTCATTAATCCACCAATTTCCATTAAATCCTTATCATCAATGGATTTTTTTGTTCCATATTTGTTTCCACTAAAGATCTGTTTCACCCTCAATTATATTGAATGGTATAACAAAATTCTCTTTTTGTGAGAATAGTATGAAAAATTTAATATTATCAATGTTGTTAACAAAATACTCCATGATAAAGGGATCATAATATTTGCAAAATCGTGGATCCCATTTTGAAATAAAACACCCTACTATAACATTATCTTTCATTCAGGGAGTTCGGAGAACGGCGTTATTAAAACTAATTTCAATAACTATTGCTTGTTGAGTCAATACTATTATGATGTCCTCATCTGCCACTCCAATTATATTATGTATATAAATGAGTATATCATGAAATTTCTTATCATATTTCATTTTAGAACATTTTTTCCCGTTTCCCGTCATTAACTAATATGAAATAACAAGGTGAAAATACGTTTTCTAAAAAAAGTAAAAAAGAGAAACTCAGAATCATGTAATAAATAACATATAAATTATAAGCATATAATATCTTATTTCCAAATAGATTGGCCTATTCTTAACATACATTGATATTACATAATTTTTGTTAAATACATAATACATTACAAAAGTGGACACCCCTAGTCCATATTATCTTTGGGCTTTTAGAAACATGGAAACATAATCCTTGGTACATAAGTGATATACATTAACTATAACTAGGTTATTCATGATTATAACCATTCTTAGAAACATCATATATAATTTATATCTTCATAACCAGGGGAATAGAAACACAAAAAATTGTGATTTTAAATTCTTCGCAAGGGAAAACATTGGAAATGAGAATACATAAACATGAGAATATGTGTATGATAATCTGATCATGACATTAGATGATCATACAATGTATAACAAATATCATAAACATAAATCTCAGAATAATGATTAGTGGTTAATAAGACATGAATCACAAGGTATGAAATAGATTAATTCCTGAAATACTAACACAGAAATAGGACAAGGAATAATGCAAGGAACACAAAAATATAAAATGATTTTTATAGTAATCAATAAATCACTAATAAATACATATTAAAAGTATGGAATCACTCCCCTAACCATCATGGTATTCATTATTCACAACAATGACCATCATTTTAAACAATGTCTTTTACTGAATTGATTTCACACCCCATTGCAGCCATGTCTATCTCATGAGATATAAATAATTAACCAATTCAATGGAGGGAGAATTTAGTTCCATTCATATCATACTAAAATCATACATACATGTTACAAAAGATCATACAGAATCATATAATAACCCATGAAACTAAATGGGTATAAAAAACATGTGGTCATGTCATTAAATCTCGAAAGAATATAGGTTTCATAATCATTTCATTAAAATTATAACCCATAAGAAGAATAATGTTTCATTAGGATATAGCCCATTAAAGTGAATCATGTTTCTTAATCAAATAAGATATGGATGAGAAATAAGTTTTGTAAATATTTATCCCATGAAAGATTAATGGGTTTCAAAAACATCCTGACATAAATACATAAACAATTAAAATAATTAATATGAATGGAATCACTACTGGAAATATAATATTTCCCAACGGTTCACAAGCGTTGGGAAAGCCCCTCTAACCATTGGTATATGATATACCAATGGTTCTGATAGCCGTGGGGAAGTAAGCCTTTGGGAAAAGGTTTTCCCAACGGTTTACTGGAAACCGTTGGGATAGGCTCACAAAAGCCACCCTATCCCAACGGTTCTGCCAAACCGTTGGGATAGTTTTTCCCAACGGTTTGGGAGAACCGTTGGGAAATATCAGTTTTGGGATAGTTTTCCCAACGGTTCTCCCCAAACCATTGGGATATACCCATGGATGAACTCTTTCCCAACGGTTTAGAACCGTTGGGAAAAGAGATATTTACCAACGGTTCAATGAACCATTGGTAAAAACTTCTTTAGGATTATATGCCAATGGTTTTAAACCATTGGCATATCCTATGCTGCAAATTGCAGTAGCCTGCAATTTGCAGCAGCCTGAAATTTGCACAGCCCCTGTCCATCAGGCCCCTGTCCATCAGGCCTCATTTTGACCTCTTTTTCAATCCAATTATTTTACCTGCAATAAAATAAAACATACATATACAATTACGAACAAATTCATACACATTTAACATATAATGGATACTGAAACTATACACATCCATAATTAAATTTGAAATCATAACGTAATTATAAACGTACATAATTCATATAGAATTCAATTTAAAATGTAGATGACAATTATATGTGGAATCCGAAATTCAATTCATAATTTGATCGGTTTTTTCTATACCATATATTTTTACCTCAAATGATGTCCATTTTAAACAAAATACATACACATGAAGTGATATCGGCCACACCGCACCTCAGATTGAGGTGGGGTTGACTCGTACACATCACATTTAACACATGGATCGTTGTGCTAAAGTATCGACACAATCCGAATGCATTTGGTCGGTTTTCCGTATGCCAGTTGATGTTTTTCACTTAAAATGACGTCCTTTTGAAACAAAAGACGGACACTATGAGTGGTGCCGACCACACCGCGTCTCCAATTGAGGTGGGGTTGATTCTTACACGTCCCATATGACCCATGGATCATTCTCCTAAAGTTTAAATGGAAACCGAATGCGTTTGGTCGGTTTTTCGTATGTACCTAAAATTTTGTCCATTTTAAACAAAAGTGTGACACTTAGACTAATCCTGACCACACCGCGACTCAGATTTATCCCGGGTTGGCTTTCACATGTCACATATGACCCATGGATCTTTTTGATAAATTATCAAAAGATTCCGAATGCGTTTGGTCGGTTTTGCATATGCCAGTTGTTCTTTTCATTTATAATCATGTCCATTTTAAACAAAAGAGACAGAGTTAGAGCGGTGTCGGCCACACCGCGTCTCGGATTAAGATGGGGATGACTTGTACACGTCACATATGACTCATGGATCGTTGTGCTAAAGTATCGATAGAATCCGAATGCGTTTGGTCATTCTTCCGTATGTCAGTTGATGCCTTTCACTTAAAATGACGTCCTTTTGAAACAAAAGATGGACACTTTGAGTGGTGTCAGCTGCACCGCATGTCAGATTGAGTCAGGGATGCTTCGTACATGTCAAATATGACCCATGGATCGTTCTCCTAAAATTTCAATGGAAATCGAATCCGTTTGGTCATTTTTCTGTATGTACTTAAAATGGTGTCCATTTTAAACAAAAGAGAGCCACTTAGACTTTTCCTGACCACACCGCGACTCGGATTCATCCCGGGTTGGCTCGTACACGTCACAAATGACCCATGGATTGTTGGGATAAATTATCAACAGATTCTGAATGCGTTTGGTTGGTTTTCCGTATGTCAGTTGATGCTTTTCAATTAAAATGACGTCCTTTTGAAACAAAAGATGGACACTTTGAGTGATGTCGGCCACACCACGTCTCCGGATGAGCTGAAACCACCGTGAAACATTCTAATTATTATTCGTGACGTGTACACGCAGACGGCACGTCAATCAGACGTGCGGTTTGCGCGGTACGACTCAATATTCATGTTTTAAGTGATGTGCGCGCTTCGTAAACGCGCGTGAGGGGGGTCCAAATGGGGCGAACGAAGTCGGAATGGCTTGAAATCAGACGAAAAATACGGGAGAGTAATTTATGAAGTGGTCGAGTAGACGGTACGTCAATCGGATGTGCCGTGTGCCCACGGTGACCGACAACACAGTTCTGGTGTCATAAACGGCCAAAACGGGCGTCCAACAGTCAAATTCATAGAAGATGACCTCAGATTGAGCTGAAACCACCGTGAAACATTCTAATTATTATTTGTGACGTGTACGTGCAGACAGCATGTCAATCGGACGTGCGGTTTGCACGGTACAGCTCAATATTCGTATTTTAAGTGATGCGCGCGCTTCGTAAACGTCCGTGAGGGGGGTCCAAATGAGCCGAACAACGTCGGAATGGCCTGAAAACAGACGAAAAATACCGGTGAGTGATTTCTGAAGTGGTCGAGCAGACAGCACATCAATTGGACGTGCCATGTGCCCGCGGTGACCGACAACGCAGTTCTGGTGTCATAAACGGCCAAAACAGGCGTCAAACGGTCAAATTCATAGCGGACGACCTCGGATTGAGATGAAACCACAGTGAAACATTCTAATTATTATTCGTGACGTGTACGCGCAGACGGAACGTCAATCGGACGTGCGTTTTGTGCGGTACAGTTCAATATTCATGTTTTAAGTGATGCGCGCGCTTCGCAAACGCATGTGAGGGTGGTCCAAACGGGCCGAACGATTTCGGAAAGGCCTGAAATCAGACAAAAAATACGGGTGAGTGATTTATGAAGTGGTCAAGCAGACGGCACGTCAATCGGACGTGCCGTGTGCCCGCGGTGACCGACAACTCAGTTCTGGTGTCATAAACGGCCAAAACGGACGTCAAACGGTCAAATTCATAGCGGACGACCTCGGATTGACCTGAAAACACCGTGAAACATTCTAATTATTATTCGTGACATGTACGCATAGACGGAATGTCAATCGGACGTGCGGTTTGCGCGGTACGGCTCAATATTCGTGTTTTAAGTGATGCGCGCTCTTCGTAAACGCGCGTGAGGGGGGTCCAAATGGGCCAAACGAAGTCGGAATGGCCTGAAATCAGACAACAAATACGGGAGAGTGATTTCTGAAGTGGTTGAGCAGACGGCACGTCAATCGGACGTGCTGTGTGCCCGCGGTGACCGAAAACTCAGTTCTGGTGTCATAAACGGCCAAAACGGGCGTCCAACGGTCAAATTCCTAGCGGACAACCTCAAAATGAGCTGAAACCACCGTGCAACATTATAATTATTATTCGTGACATGTACGCGTAGACGTAACGTCAATCAGACGTGCGGTTTGCGTGTTACGGCTCAATATTCGTATTTTAAGTGATGCACGCGCTTCGTAAACGCGCGTGAGGGGGTCCAAACGGGCCGAACGAAGTCAGAATGGCCTGAAATCAGACGACAAATACAGGTGAGTGATTTCTGAAGTGGTCGAGCAGACGGCACGTCAATTGGACGTGCCATGTTCCTGCGGTGACCGACAACGCAGTTCTGGTGTCAAAAACGGCCAAAACGGGCTTCAAAAGGTCAAATTCATAGCGGACGACCTCGGATTGAGATGAAATCACCGTGAAACATTCTAATTATTATTCGTGACCTGTACGCACAGACGGCACGTCAATCGGACATGCGATTTGCGCGGTACGACTCAATATTCGTGTTTTAAGTGATGTGCGCGCTTCGTAAACGCGCGTGAGGGTGGTGCAAATGGGCCGAACGATTTCTGAATGGCCTGAAATCAGACGAAAAATACGGGTGGGTTATTTATGAAGTGGTCGACCAGACGGCAGGTCAATCGGACGTGCCGTGTGCCCGCGGTGACCGACAACGCAGTTCTGGTGTCATAAACGGCCAAAACAGGCATCAAACAGTCAAATTCATAGCGTCCGACCTCGGATTGACCTGAAACCACCGTGCAACATTCTAATTATTATTCGTGACGTGTACGCGCAGACGGAACGTCAATCGGACGTGTGGTTTGCGCGGTACGGCTCAATATTCGTGTTTTAAGTGATGCGCGCGCTTCGTAAACGCGCGTGAGGGGGGTCCAAACGGTCCGAACGAAGTCGTAATGGCCTGAAATCAGACGACAAATATGGGAGAGTGATTTCTAAAGTGGTCGAGTAGACGACACGTCAATCGGACGTGCCGTGTGCCCGCGGTGACCGACAATGCAGTTCTGGTGTCATAAACGGCCAAAACGGGCGTCCAATGGTCAAATTCATAGAGGACGACTTCATATTGAGCAGAAACCACCGTGAAACATTCTAATTATTATTTTTGACGTGTACGCGCAGACGACACGTCAATCGGACGTGCGGTTTGCGCGGTACGGCTCAATATTCGTATTTTAAGTGATGCGCGCGCTTCATAAACGTGCGTGAGGGGGGGGGGGGTCCAAATGGGCCGAACGAAGTCGGAATGGACTGAAATCAGACGACAAATACGGGTGAGTGATTTCTGAAGTGGTCGAGCAGACGTCATGTCAATTGGACGTGCCATGTGCCCGTGGTGACCGACAACGTAGTTCTGGTGTCACAAACGGCCAAAACGGGCGTCAAACGGTCAAATTAATAGCGGACGACCTCAGATTGAGCTGAAACCACCGTGAAACATTCTAATTATTATTCGTGATGTGTACGCGCAGACGGCACGTCAATCGGACATGCGGTTTGCGCGGTACGGCTCAATATTCATGTTTTAAGTGATGTGCGCGCTTCGTAAACGCGCGTGAGGGTGGTCCAAACGGGCCGAACGATTTCGGAATGGCCTGAAATCAGACGACAAATACGGGTGAGTGATTTATGAAGTGGTCGAGCAGACGACACGTCAATCGGACGTGCCGTTTTCCCGCGGTGACCGACAACGCAGTTCTGGTGTCATAAACGGCCAAAACGGGCGTCAAACGGTCAAATTCATAGCGGACGACCTCGTATTGACCTGAAACCACCGTGAACCATTCTAATTGTTATTCGTGACATGTACGCGCAGACGTCATGTCAATCGGACGTGCGGTTTGCGCGGTACGACTCAATATTCGTGTTTTAAGTGATGGGCGCGCTTCGTAAACGCGCGTGAGGGGGGTCCAAATGGGCCGAACGAAGTCGGAATGGCCTGAAATCAGACGAAACATACGGGAGAGTGATTTCTGAAGTGGTCGAGCAGACGGAACGTCAATCGGACGTGCCGTGTGCCCGCGGTGATCGACAACGCAGTTCTGGTGTCACAAACGGCCAAAACGGGCGTCCAACGGTCAAATTCATAGCGGACGACCTCATATTGAGCTGAAACCGCCGTGCAACATTCTAATTATTATTCGTGACGTGTACGCGTAGACGAAACGTCAATTGGACGTGCGGTTTGTGCGGTACGGCTCAATATTCGTATTTTAAGTGATGCACGCGCTTCGTAAACGCGCGTGAGGGGGGTCCAAATGGGACGAACGAAGTCGGAATGGCCTGAAATCAGACGACAAATACGGGTGAGTGATTTATGAAGTGGTCGAGCAGACGACACGTCAATCGGACGTGCCGTTTGCCCGCGGTGACCGACAACGCAGTTCTGCTGTCATAAACGGCCAAAACGGGCGTCAAATGGTCAAATTCATAGCGGACGACCTCGTATTGACTTGAAACCACCGTTCAACATTCTAATTGTTATTCATGACGTGTACGCGCAGACGGCATGTCAATCGGACGTGCGGTTTGCGCGGTACGACTCAATATTCGTGTTTTAAGTGATGGGCGCGCTTCGTAAACGCGCGTGAGGGGGGTCCAAACGGGCCGAACGATTTCGGAATGGCCTGAAATCAGAAGAAAAATACGGGTGAGTGATTTATGAAGTGGTCAAGCAGACGGCATGTCAATCGGACGTGCCGTGTGCCCGCGGTGACCGACAACGCAGTTCTGGTGTCATAAACGGCCAAAACGGGCGTCAAACGGTCACATTCATAGCTGATGACCTCGGATTGACCTGAGACCACCATGCAACATTCTAATTATTATTCGTTACGTGTACGCGCAGACAACACGTCAATCAGACATGCGGTTTGCGCGGTACGGCTCAATATTCGTGTTTTAAGTGATGCACGCGCTTCGTAAACGCGTGTGAGGGGGGTCCAAACGGGCCGAACGAAGGCGGAATGGCCTGAAATCAGATGACAAATACGGGAGAGTGATTTCGGAAGTGGTCGAGCAGACAGCACGTCAATCGGACGTGCCGTGTGCCCGCGATGACTGACAACACAGTTCTGGTGTCACAAACGGCCAAAACGGGCGTCCAACGGTCAAATTCATAGCGGACGACCTCAGATTGAGCTGAAACCACCATGCAACATTCTAATTATTATTCGTGACGTGTAAGCGTAGACGGAACGTCAATCGGACGTGCGGTTTTCACGGTACGGCTTAATATTCGTATTTTAAGAGATGCACGCGCTTCGTAAACGCGCTTGAGGGGGGTCCAAACGGGCCGAACGAAGTCGGAATGGCCTGAAATCAGACAAAAAATACGGGTGAGGGATTTCTGAAGTGGTCGAGCAGACGGCACGTCAATCGGACGTGCCGTGTGCCCGCGGTGACCGACAACGCAGTTCTGGTGTCATAAACGGCCAAAACGGGCGTCAAACGGTCAAATTCATAGCGGACGACCTTGGATTGAGCTGAAACCACCGTGAAACATTCTAATTATTATTCGTGACGTGTACGCGGAGACGGCACGTCAATCGGACGTGCGGTTTGCGCGGTACGGCTTAATATTCGTGTTTTAAGTGATGTGCGCGCTTCGTAAACATGCGTGAGTGTGGTCCAAACGGGCCGAACGATTTCGGAATGGCCTAAAATCAGACAAAAAATACGGTTGAGTGATTTATGAAGTGGTCGAGCAGACAACACGTCAATCGGACGTGCCGTGTGCCCGCGGTGACCGACAACGCAGTTCTGGTGTCATAAACAGCCAAAACGGGCGTCAAACGGTCAAATTCATAACGGACGACCTCAGATTGACCTGAAACCACCGTGAAACATTCTAATTATTATTCACGACGTGTACACGCAGACGGAACGTCAATCGGACGTGCGGTTTGCGCGGTACGGCTCAATATTCGTGTTTTAAGTGATGTCTGCGCTTCGTAAACGCGCGTGAGGGGGGTCCAAACGGGCCGAATGAAGTCGAAATGGCCTGAATTCAGACTACAAATACGGGAGAGTGATTTCTGAAGTGGTCGAGCAGAAGGCACGTCAATCGGACATGCCGTGTGCCCGCGGTGACCGACAACGCAGTTCTGGTGTCATAAACGGCCAAAACGGGCGTCCAACGGTCAAATTCATAGCGGATGACCTCAGATTGAGCTGAAACCACCGTGCAACATTCTAATTATTATTTGTGACGTGTACGCGCAGACGTCACGTCAATCGGACGTGCTGTTTGCGCGGTACGGCTCAATATTCGTTTTTAAGTGATGAGCGCGCTTCGTAAACGCGCGTGAGGGGGGTCCAAACAGGCCGAACAAAGTCGGAATGGCCTGAAATCAGATGACAAATACGGGAGAGTGGTTTATGAAGTGGTTGAGTAGACGGCAGGTCAATCGGACGTGCCGTGTGCCCGCGGTGACCGACAACGCAGTTCTGGTGTCATAAACGGCCAAAACGGGCGTCCAACGGTCAAATTCATAGCGGACGACCTCAAGTTGAGCTGAAACCACCGTGAAACATTCTAATTATTATTCGTGACGTGTACGCGTAGAAGGCACGTCAACCGGACGTGCGGTTTGCGTGGTACGGCTCAATATTCATATTTTAAGTGATGCACGTGCTTCGTAAACGCGCGTGAGGGGGGTCCAAACGGGCCGAACGAAGTTGGAATGACCTAAAATCAGACCACAAATACGGGTGAGTGATTTATGAAGTGGTCGAGCAGATGACACGTCAATTGGACGTGCCATGTGCCCGCGGTGACCGACAACGCAGTTCTGGTGTCATAAACAGCCAAAATACTATCCATTTTAAACCAAATAGAGACACTTTGAGTGGTGTCGGCCACACTGCTCCTTGAATTGAGGTGGCGTTGACTCGTACATGTCACATATGACCCATGGATCGTTCTCCTAAAGTTTCAACAGAAACCGAATGCGTTTGGTCGGTTTTCCGTATGTCATTTTTTGTTTTCACTAAAAATGAAGTCCATTTTAAACAAAATAGAGACACTTTGAGTGGTGTCGACCACACCGCGCCTCTGATTGAGGTGGCGTTGACTCGTACATGTCACATATGACCCATGGTTTGTTCTCCTAATGTTTCAACAGAAACCGAATGCGTTTGGTCGGTTTTCCGTATGTACTTAAAATACTGTCCATTTTAAACAAAAGAAAGTCACTTAGAGTGGTCCCGACCACACTGCATCTCGGATTTAGGAAGGGTTGACTCGTACACGTCTCAAATGAGCCATGGATCGTTGTCTTAAGTATTAACACAATATGAATGCGTTTGGCCGGTTTTCCGTATGCCAGTTGAAGTTTTTCACTTAAAATGATGTCCTTTTGAAACAAAAGACATACACTTTGAGTTGTTCTGACCACACCGCGCCTCGGATTGAGGCGGGGTTGATTCGTACATGTCACATATGACCCATGGATCGTTGGCCTAAATAATCAACACATTTCGAATGCGTTTGGTCAGTTTTTCGTATGTTAGTTTTTGTTTTCCCTTAAAATCTTATGGAAATTCATATAGAATATTTTTATATCATATTTAGTATGGATTAGATTTTAGTTGATCGTGCTATGAAACATTTCAGAGCTAATGAAATTAAGGAAGGTGGAGGGGCTGTCCGGGGGGCTGTCTGGGGGGGATGTACGGTGGGTGTCCGGGGGGCTGTCCGGGGACCAAGGAGGAGGGTGGGGGGGCTGTGCAGGGTCTGTCCGGGGGGTGTTTGGGGGTTGTCCGGGGGGTTGTCCGGGGTTGTTTAGGGGGCTGTCCGGGGGTTGTTCGGGGGGTTGTTCAGGGGTTGTTCAGGGGTTGTTCAGGGGTTGTTCAGGGGTTGTTCAGGGGGTTGTCCGGGGTTGTTCAGGGGGCTGTCCTGCCAGTGTTTGGGGGGTTGTCTGGGGTCCAAGGGGGAGGGTGGGGGGGGGGGGTTGTCCAGGGGGTTGTCCAGGGGGCTATCCGGGGTCCAGGGTGGAGGGTTGGGGGCTGTACGGGGGGCTGTCTAGGGGGATGTCCGTGGGGCTGTCCGGGGGGTGTTTGGGGGGTGTTCGGGGTCCATGGGGGAGGGGGGGTTGTCCAGGGTCCAAGAATGAGGGGGGTTGTCCAGGGAGTTCTCAAACACACAACCACTAAAAGACAACAACATCCATAAAAATAGACAATATATAAAAATAACTCAACTCCAATACTATACTACGAGTCTAGATAAAACCAACAACTAGAATAAATTAAACATCAAATCTCAGTAATATAAGTAAAAAATGTAACGGATCAATATGTCCCACATCAGCATCACCATCACCATCATCATCATCAGCATCACCCTCGTCATCGTCCTCCTCATCGTCCTCACCCTCACAGCGCCTTCCTCCTCGCCTTCGCCCTCCTCCTCGCCCTCCTCATCTCCCTCATCTTCCGCATCAGACTCCTCTCCATCATCATCTTCAAGCTGGACATCGGCCTGACCACCAATGGAACTGCCACCTGGTGCACCATATATAGAATTTATCGACGACATGTATTCATGAATCACTGGGCTGGCCTCTGCTGGAAGTGTTGGACGTAGAACTTCAATAAATTTAATAAATGCACTGTTTGCCCTAGCAGACTGTTCTGCCGTCTCTGTGGCC
This sequence comes from Viscum album, assembly GCA_963277665.1. Taxonomy (NCBI): domain Eukaryota; kingdom Viridiplantae; phylum Streptophyta; class Magnoliopsida; order Santalales; family Viscaceae; genus Viscum; species Viscum album. Next base: position 405,875,891 of record OY728144.1, on the reverse strand, counting down.
CTTTTCTCAGCCTGTTCTGCCTGTTCCCTAACTTGCTACAGCTCGGTGGCACTACAACTCATACCCGAGGTAGGCCAATACCTCGTCGGGGCTATCCTAGGTCGGCAGCGTACTCTGCCAGAATAATCCTCTCCCAACACCTGATGTAAGTGATCAGATGGACAAAAATTTTCTACTTCTTGGGCATCGAGGTCCTCTAAAGCATCATGTTACAAATATAAATATATTATTAAGTTACAAAATAGATATTAAAATATAAAATCAATAGATTAAAACTGACAATATTCTGTTGAGTCGCTTCGTTGACAACACTTCCATCCTTTTTTCGTCTACTCGAGAAAAACAGTTTTGCTCGAGGCACACGTCCTTCAATATTTTATACTTTCCTCTACAATGACATTGAAAAAAAAAAGTTATATAAAAACTTTAGAAAATGATTAAATAATTGAGGAAACAAAAGAAAATGTAAGTCGTAAAGAAAACTTATAAACAATTGTCATACCTGATGCCTCTCATGATCCGGCATCGTCGTGCGTCCTAGTGTATGGACGTATTTTTTTGCATCAATGTTTTTTTTATTTTTTCCAGATGATTCCTAAATAAAATTCTATAATGCGAAGGATAATATTAATGCAAAACTTGAAAGTTATTATTTAAATACCTCAAATATAATTCATACCTTAAACTGGGTACTCGTCCAATGAGTAATCATCTGACGATACTGCTCTATAGGATAATCATCCACGACTGGTACCGCCTCTAACTCAGTGCCAACTCTAGCATGCCAGCCAATATATAGCTCATTCTTGTAGTCTCTCCAAAGATCACCTAAATCCTTTAGACGTTCCAGTCGTGCACCCTCACCATTAGGAAAATTAAATCGAAGCTGAAATCAAAATATTAATTCATATAAATACAAAAATAATTCATGGCATTAAATAAAACAGATTTTTTTACCCATATCTCTGCCCAAGATCTATCTTTGACCTCATGTGGAAAATGTCTCCATGACAGCGGGATGACAGGAATGATGTCGGAGTATTTGGTAAGCGTCGCCAGAAAACTCCGACATTGCTACCCTGTTTTCTCAACCATCTGATTGTCTTCATTATATTCCACCATAACCTGTGTGCGACGGTTCCACACCGAACGCATGCGTGTACGGCCCTGCCCCCGCCTCCTGTCAGTAGATGTATCTGTCATGAATGAAAAACAAATATTTTATCAAAACATGTTATAATGAAAATAAATATTGCTATAAAAATTTGTTAGGGTTTTATAAATATACCTGTGCTAGTCTGATCAATGAGTGGTGCCGGATCCACAAAACCTGATGGAACACCCTCTGGTGGAACAGGAGTCGAAGACGATGGAATATAAAAGCTCGGAGAGACAGAAGTAGAAGGAAAAGAAGATGGAACCGCTGTATGACCTGATGTTGACTGGGGAGTGGGAATCATCATGGGATGTGAAAATGATGGGGCAGAAGATGCAGAAGGTAGAAAAAACATGGGAAGCCTAAATACCCCGTGTGTCCCTAACAACACACCGGGATCAGAATGTGGGAAGGATGAAATGTCAGTGGGAGGGGCAGGGTCTAGTCGGGCACGCGCAACTCTACGTCCACCTCTGGTATGAACCCTCCTCGTACCACCGGCCTGAGTACTAGGACCAGTACTAGGCTCCTCTTCGAATAACTGTCGACGTAACGGTGGATCCTACAAAAACGTTTACAAAAAAAATTAATCACATGACATTATATATTCTGTAAATATATATATATATATATATATATATATATATATATTTGAAATAAAGTACTCACTATAGGCACTAATGGTGGAATGCCCATCTCCTCCATCCGACGATTGTTCTCCGCCATTTTTTTCTTCATCTCTCTTCAATTGGCTGCATTTCCTGCATTTGAAAACAAATATGTAATTAATTAGAAAAAGAAAATTAATGTGTAAACCAAAAAACTAAATATATGAGGGAATGATGGGATTCATTGGTAATTTAGATATCAATTGTTTTAGAAGAGCTTGAATGAACTTAATAAAACATACATGTTGTAATGTTCACCAAGTTAGAAATATTGTTTGATTTGGTTTGAATACAGTTCAATTCCAAATTAGAAAATGCAATTCAAATAAAACAGCAACCAATAAACATTGAAAATTCACATAACAGTCAAGTAAGATAAAACATATTTGTGATCAATACTAAATAAATATGAATATTACCTACCTTAAAAACCCAACTCGAGGTAAACCAAAAGAATTGAGAACATGGATGAATGATTCTATATATTTCCAACTACAACTTCAGGTTCACAATCAACTCTGACAATTGATCTATTGGAGTCATCAAAAGAAATAAACGGATTGGTTCCAATGGCAATAGGGACAGTGTCAATTCCATCATCAGCATCATCAAAAATATGTCTTGGAATTACTTCAACTTTGACACCAAATTCAGGTTGAAGTTGATCTTTGACATAAAAAACTTCTTTAGCCATTGATGCCAACACATATGGTTCTTCGGTAGCAAGAGTGCGGGTCATATTAATTACTCGAAATCCACAATCATCAATAAATGTTCCATGTCTCGTCATCGAATCAAACCAATGACATTTCATCATTGTGACTCGTCCATGAGAGTAATAATCCAATATTATTTTTTCTTAATGACTCCATAATAACCCACATTTTCAAGTCGCGGTCTACTATCTGATGCACTGGCATAACAATCTGTTGTGGCAGTAACCATAATACCATCATGTTGTGTTCTCATGTTTTTGGCTCGTTCAGTGACAATAAATCTGTACCCATTGATAACAATTGATTTACAGTCACGAACCACGGTATTAGGACCAAAAGACAAAGTTCTTATTTCCTCAGAGACAGAGTCAACAGACAAACTCAATACCTGCAATATAAATGACAGTTAAACTTGAGTAAATATTGAAATAATTAATTTAAACAGTAATATTTTTACCTTCAATTTTAACCAAGAAGAAAACTCTTTTCTATGCAAAGTCTCTCTCCTTCTCAAAGATAAAGAACGATGCTTCATATTTATCATTGTTTTATGTTCCCTGTAGATAAAAAAATATGAATAGTTTAACAGATATATATGTAAGATATATATATTCAATTTTTTTACCTGATATAGTCATCGAACAAATCACAGTTGAACAAAACTGTGCGATGTGCCATCTCCCGCTCTTCATGGCTTAATGTCTTCAATGTATATGATCCAGGAATTCCTCCTGTTTGAGGAAGTGATGGAAAACTGGGTTCAATTTGCTCATATTGCTCTTCTTCATTTCTCATTGGTCTGTTCATTCTTGTAGTAAGATCAGACAAATACATCGAACAGAAATCCATACATTCTTGAGCTAAGTAACCGTTCACGATAGAACCTTCTGGATGATTCTTGTTTCGAACATAAGACTTTAATGTGAACATATTTCTTTCAGTTGGAAACATCCAACGAAAAGAAACAGGTCCTCCGAGAAGTATTTCAGTTGGAATATGGACAGTCAGATGCCGCATGCATGTGAAAAATGATGGGGGAAATATTTTCTCCAACTCACACAAAATTAATGGGGCATCTGTCAACATTTTTTGCAAGAAAGACTTGGACAACTTCATAGCACAAAGATCTCTAAACAAATGGCACAACCGAATAACACCCACCCTTACATTATTGGACAAAGGATGACGGATTGCTATTTGAAGCAACTCATGCAGTAGAACGTGATAATCATGAGTCTTCAAAGATTTTAGCTTCAACTCTTTTCTGTTTACCCGTTTAGATATGTTGCTTGAATAGCCATCCGGAACTCTAATAGTCTCTAATACTTCCAAAAATTGTTTTTTTTTTCAGTAGGTGTCATCACATAAGAAGCACATGGAATTTGCCATTTATTTTCACTGATACGCACAGGATGCAATTCTAGTCTGATGCCCCAATCCACCAAGTCACGTCGAGATCGTAAATCATCTTTTGTCTTCCCCTTGACATTTAGAAGAACTGAAAGCAACATTTCACATATATTCTCTTCAACATGAATTAATTCTAAGAAATGACGTAGCAAATTGGTTGACCAATAAGGCAAATCAAAAAAGATACTCATCTTCTTCCAATTGTAACAGGTTTCTGTGGAAACATTCTTTCTCTTTCCAGATTTCATTTGACCCTTCCCGAACGAAAAAATGAAATCTTTCAATTCATTAAGCACATCAGTTCCAGACATACGCTGAGGTGGATCATTGGTCTCTATAGTATTATCAAATCTTCAAAGATTCATTCTATATGGAAGATCCTTTGGAAAAAATCGTCGATGTCCCATAAAACTGAAACTACAACGATGTTTCAGTCTTCTGGATCGTGTATTCTTCATACAAACTGGACATGACAGTTTTCCCTTCGTGCTCCATCCAAACATCATTGCATAAGCCAGAAAATCATTGATCATCCATATAAGCGCAGCACACATCTGAAATATGTCTTTCGAACATGCATCGTATGTGTGCACACCCACATCCCAAAGAAGTTTCAACTCATTTATTAAAGGTTGCATGTATACATCAATATCAATGCCGGGATCAGAAGGACCAGATATGAGTATACTCATGAAAGTGAAAGATTTTTTCATACACAACCATGGGGGAAGATTATAAATGTGTATAAAAACTGGCCATGTGCTGTGCGAAGTAAGCATCTGCCCAAACGGATTAAAACCGTCGCATGAAAGACCCGGCCTCACATTATGCACGTTAGCTGCAAAATCAGGATGTCGAGCATCAAATCTCTGCCATGCAAATCCATCTGCAGGATGAACCAACTCATCATTAGTCTTCTTTTTCTCTCGGTATCATGTCATCTCATTTTTATTGATATGTCATCAGACATAAAAAGATTCTGGAGGCTGGGGATCAATGGAAAGTGCCACATTACTTTCTGTGGAACGCGGGATGGTGTTCCATCAGATTTTGACTTCCAGCGGGATGTACAACATTTTATACATTCATTTCATTCAGCGGTTTCTTCCCCGAATAAACTGCAATCTTTCGGGAAAGCATGAATTTTGTTTCTGGAAAATCCAAGTTCTTCAACTAACTTCCATGCCATATAGTGGTTTGAGGGAATATCTGCATCATCTGGAAGTAAATCTTTCAAGAGAGTAAGAATGTAATCGATTGCTGTATTAGAAATCCCATACATTGTTTTTCCATGAAACAATCGGATTAAAAATTCCAGCTTTTTCATTTTATCGCATTGTCGATATACTGGAGTCGTGGCAGCATCATTCAATTTTTTCTCCCTATCAATATCATCATTTTCACTAGATGCATCAGTTGTCCTCATATCGACGTCTTCTTGAGTCGAAATCCTTTTTTTTTCATGATGACGAATAAATGGAAACCGATCATCTAACAAATTCTCCATTCCAGTCCTTTCATTTCGATCAACACCAATTTGAGATTTCATTTTCTCCCCATTGTGATACCACACAAAGTAGTTTGCTTGAAAACCATTTTTGGTTATGTGGTAGCTGAGTTCTTCACGACTCAACTAAGGTCTACCAACACAATTGGAACATGGGAAGTGTATGCGACCACTATCTGAAGCATTGTGAAATGAAAAATCTATAAAGCTCTCCAAATTGTTTTGAAAATCGCTTGAGATACGATCGGTTTCATACATCCAACTTCTGTCCATTCTATAAAAAGAATTCATATATGTCATTTTGTCATAAACAATTCAATAGGATTGAACTTTAATAGAAAATACATTTAAGTAAATGATAAAGGAATAAAATAATCATGGTATCAACTACACATGTGAAAAAAAACATACTAATGTGTTATTGATAAAATGTAAAACCAACAAGAACTTAATGTGTTATCATGTCAGAGCATGCCTCATCCCATAACCATATTAGTAGGGTACCCTCGTGGATAGCCCCGCCCACCCCCGTGGAAAACCCACCCACCCCTGTGGACACCCCCTACCCCCTAGACAGCCCAACCACCCCCGTGGACAGCACACCCACCCCCCTCGACACCCCTTCTCCATATGGGCAGCCCCCACCCCCTTGGATAGCCCGCCCACCCCCCTGGACACCCCTACCCCTTGTGGCCAGCCCACCCACCCCCCTGGACAGCCCGCCCACCCCTCCTTGACAGCCCGACCACCCCCGTGGACAGCTCGTCCACCCTTGTGGACAGCCCACCCACCCCCGTACCCCCCTGGACACCACGTACCCCCCCGGGATAGCCCCGCCCACCCTCCAAAACAGCCCACACCCCCTTTCCTGTAACCCCACCACCACCACCTAGACATACCAACCCCCCTGGACACCCCACACACCCCTCCCCCACCAGGACACCCCACCCAGACCCCCAGGACAGCCCCGCCCACCCCCGTGGACAGCCTTTCCCACCCCCATGGACAGCCCCGCCCACCCCTGTGGACAACCCACCCACCCCCGTGGATTCCCCCTACCCCCTAGACAGCCCAACCACCCCCTTGGACAGCCCACCCACCCCCCTTGACACCCCTTCTCCCTATGGACAGCCCCCCCCCCCCTTGGATAGCCCGCCCACCCCCTGGACACCCCTACACCCTGTGGCCAGCCCACCCACCCCCCCTGGACAGCCCGCCCACCCCTCCTTGATAGCCCTTCCACCCCCGTGGACAGCCCGTCCACCCTTGTGGATAGCCCGCCCACCCCCGTACCCCCCTGGACACCCCGTACCCCCCTGGATAGCCCCGCCCACCCTCCCAAACAGCCCACACCCCCCTTCCCTACAACCCCACCACCACCACCTATACATACCACCCCACCTGGACACCCCACACACCCCTCCCCCACCAGGACGCCCCACCCAGACCCCCAGGACAGCCCACACCCCCTGGACAGCCCCGCCCACCCCCGTGGACACCCCCTACCCCCTAGATAGCCCAACCATCCCCGTGGACAGCCCTCCCACCCCCCTCGACACCCCTTATCCCTATGGACAACCCCCACCCCCTTGGATAGCCCGCCCACCCCCTGGACACCCCTACCCCCCGTGGCCAGCCCACCCCCCCTGGACAGCCCGCCCACCCCTCCTTGACAGCCCGACCACCCCCGTGGACAGCCCGACCACCCTTGTGGACAACCCGCCCACCCCTGTACCCCCCTGGACACCCCGTACCCCCTGGATAGCCCCGCCCACCCTCCCAAACAGCCCACACCCCCTCCCCTGCAACCCAACACCACCACCTAGACATACCACCCCCCTGGACACCCCACACACCCCTCCCCCACCAGGACACCCCACCCAGACCCCTAGGACAGCCCACACCCCCTAGACAGCCCCGCCCACCCCCGTGGACAGCCTTTCCCACCCCCATGGACACCCCCACCCACCCCCGTGGACAACCCACCCACCCCCATGGACACCCCCTACCCCCACAATCCATTATCCAAAACATATCAAATTGGTTTGAACACAATCCATAATTCCCACAATCCATTATCCAAAACATGTAAACGTTCACGATAGCCTCCCCCAACTCTGATTAACATGTTTTGAACACTCTCCTTCCAAACATAGAATACAAAAACATTAAATAAGTCTTCACAAACACAAAAAATATCCTATTTAGGTATTAATTTCAATAATCAATTAAACCACCAACACCTGGAAAAAATCTATTCATTAAAACAACTACAACAATATAGTTGAGATTAAATTTTACCTATTCGTATGGGTGTGTACCTGTTGGGATGGGGGGTGCTGGTGTTCTGATTCGTGAGAGCAGTGGAGGGATGGGGTTCACTAGAGCACCGGAGCGAATATATTAGGGCTCTGTCCGAATGGAGAGAGGAGATGGCGATCTGGAATTTGGGGGAAACCTTTGCCAACAGTTTCTAAAAACTGTTGTCAAAGGCACACATTTCCCAACGGTTCCAGTGAACCGTTGGGAAATGTGTGAGTTTAGCACCCCTTTCCCAATGGTTGCAGTGAACCGTTGGGAAAGGGTCACACATTTCCCAATGGTTCCAGTGAACTGTTGGGAAATGTGTGAGTTTAGCACCCTTTCCCAACGGTTCCAGTGAACCGTTGGGAAAGGGTGCACCGAAATTCCCTTTGCCAACAGTTTTGTTAAACCGTTGGCAAAGGCTCACTATACCAACGGTTTAAGTAAACCGATGGTATAATACCGTTGGGAAAAGACCAAATTCCAGTAGTGAGTTATGGGATTATTTACTAGAAATGTATGAGTAACACTATAATATGAAATCTTATATGAAAATTAATTTTGAAATATCCTTAAACTATATTATTAGGAAGATATCCTTTATTCATAACAAACTATTTTTTAGAATATAAAATCATTGGAAACCCTTTTTCTATGAAAATATATAATTAAATATTGAAAACATTTTGAAATTATTTTTATTTGAAAACATATAAATTATGATTTACAACATTAAGAAAAAAACTTTAGTTGAAAATTAAATTAAAGATATATAAAGTAATATATAAAATAATAAAAAAAATTAAGATACATTTTTCATGAAAATTATTTTAAAAAAATATAATTACAATAAATGAAAACATTTTTGAAAATATATTTCTCACAGAAAAGAGAAATCATGTCATATTTTATTTAAATACAATTTGTTAATTATCATAAGTACTAATGAGTGTAAAATTGGAACTTATACCTGAATAAATCAGGGATAAATATATAATAAAAAGTTTCAGGAGTTCCCTAGAGATATATATCATAATATTTCATTAATGGAATCACAATAAAAAAAATCCTAATAAAAATGAGATTGTTGCAATAAACTCATTCCATATGGTAATTTTTATTGTACTGACCATATATGAAAATGAAATTACATGGGGAATAAAATTAAATTAAATTATTAAACATTAGACCTAATATGTAAAATGGTTGTATAAATACCTTATAATTTAATATTTGTTCATAACAAAAGATATGCATCCTAGAAGGAATATTGAGACCAAACTAAATTACTGATTTGGTAAAATTGGTGACGTAAAAACCCATGAATGAGAGTTAATCAAATGTATATATAAATTACCATAAATATTAGAATAATGTTCATATAATATATTAATTTTTATTATATAACCATAAAAAAATAATTGAGTGCTGAATAAGATATAATTCTAATAGATTTAAATGTTAGACAATAAAACCCTTACCATATATCTTTACTCTGAACGTACATATAAGAAATTCATGTATATCAAATATAGTATTATTATAAATATAAATAATAATAGTATGATTTTATCTATAACCGTATATGAATTTATTAAGACATTATATTACCCATTTAAAATAAAATACATGTTAATGTTATTCATAGGGTATTATTAACTATATTTCTCTTACATGTTTTGACTTATTATTCCTAATCCTTATACAAAGATAATTATTAATATTTTTAAATAATTTAAAACATAATTTAAAAATAATTTCTACTCAGAATATAAATATTTACCATAATATATAAAATATATAAATAAAAATGGACTCCATAGTTCATGCCGTTTGTAGGTCGTACATAGACATGAAGAATGTTTCTATTTTCATAATATATTAAATGACTAAAAATAAATTATATATATACTATAATTAATGTAGAAATATTATATCATATATATAATATATGTTTACTAAAACCAACCATAATACATCCCATGAAAATTGTAAACATATCTCGTTGCATTGAGGAGGAAATAGTCCTCACATCCAAAAATGATGTTGTCGTATTTAAAAAAATAGTAAGAATGAATGTATAATTTATATAGTAATTAAATATGAATAAATAAATATTAAAAATATTATATATCCTAATAAATTTATTTTCTTCATAATTCCCAACATGATAGGCTATAAAGGAAAAAACATTGTCCCACGAGGCGGTAGTCCACCGTACACATGAATGGTATGTTTTTCACCCATTAAAAGCATGTTTTTGTAAGTGTAGGTAAACAAATATAATAAAAAATTCTGAATAAATTAATTGTAATGAATTTTTTATATTATCATGTAATAATAAATATTTATGGGTGTGTAATTACATTATATAAGGGATCTTGAGGAAGGATGTTACATCTTCTATGTGTAATTCCTCTTGATTTTCATTAAAGGGATAACTTGATTTTATTTTCCCCAAAAATATGATTCAATTATTATAGAATTTAATTTTAGAGGATATTTGGTTTGATGATTCAAATCCATTAGTCTATATGGGAGTGAATAAGTTGGAGTATTGAGTGTCCTTTTATAGTAGAGGTCGAGTGATGTTCTTGTAAATTTTTTAAATCGGAATTCAACCCATATTTCTACCATGTAATGTGGATCCAATAATTTTAATAATTTAATTGTATGGAATATCGGTTATATATATTAACGTAAAATTTATTTTGGACAAGTTTTTTGGTCTGTGTTGTCCTTCTGTGTCGGGTTTTTCCCTTGTTTGATCTAATCTACACATAAGCACTGTAATTCATTATAATAACTATAACTATTTTTCTGTCAAAAAACAAGTTAAGATTATTATATAGTATATATATTTATTATTCAAAATATTTTATCAATTTTTTCAAATTATAAACACATAATTATATGATATTAAATTAAAATTAATCTCATAGATGTTCCATGATAGAGGGTTTTTAGTGGTAACGTTTTCATGTTTGTAATGTATTTATATCAAAATTCAATGTGAAATTGGTTCCAATGACCAAAAATGTAATAATTGATATAAAATTGAAACTATTAAATGATATGAGAAAAATAAAATATATTTTAAATATATAATTTATTCAGATGAAAAATATGTTTCATAATAAAATTATGTATTTTCAAAATTTAAAAAATGATGTTTTTTCAATAAATTCCAAAAAATACATAGTATGTAAATGTTGAAATTATAATTAAAAAAAGAAGTTTAATTTTTGAACTTCAATTTATTTAAGTGATTAAAATTACTTTTATTTTTGTTCAAAGAGGTAAATAAGAATAAGTTCTTTTAAAAAAATTTATTTTCAAATATATGAAGAAATTTCCAAAAATTATCTTTGTAATTATAAATATGTTTTATTTATATGAATACATAGTTAATAATATTTGAATTTTAGTTATTTCTATTCACATTACAGTGTTTAAATTCCAGTTTTAACAATCTCATTTAAATAATTATATAAAATTAATAATGTTTTATAGAGACTCAATGTTGAGTGTAACACACGAAAAGACAGTGATGCAAGTAGTGAAATTTTATATTTGTCTATAATATTATTATATTAAATATTTATATCATGTGATGCTAGAAAACAACAAAAATTATTTTATTCAAACAAACAATGTTTATAAAAACCCAAGGAGTTGTATTTTACCTCACCTAAAATGAGTATCACTCTAGAAATTCCTCATTGTGATAAACAAAAATGAGGATACTTATACCTCATCGTATACTATTGTTCCAAATTAGCTTCCTCTAACAATTGGTTTCTCCAAAAAAAACATTATCCATGTTAGTGGTCTTGTTTAGTACAAATTTACCAGGATGATCCAGAATTTCAACTGCTTATTCCTCATAATAATTTATCCTCCTCTACGATATTACCTATGACTTTTATACCCATGAAAGGTCTGGAATGTACATCCTTAGGATAGATTCCAGGAAAAATATTTGAAATTAGATATATTTTGATTAATTTCCGCGCTATAGGCTACCATCATAGTATGAACCAGAATTTCAAAGGGATCGATATACATATGGATTAGTTTCCAATTCTCTATGAATCTCATAACCTTCTTCCAAGTAGACATTCATGAAAATACAATATCACTAAATTCAAATTCTAGAACATGTCAAATATTATCAACATAATTTTCCTTCTTACTTTGTGTAGCCTTGATATGATGCTAAAAATATCTTACTATATATTCTATTTCATCAGCAATCTCATGTCCCAAGATCATTCATTATACAACTTCATCCAATCGTGTTGGAGTTCTACATTTACTATCATAGTGGGAATCAGAATGGGACATCTGAATTCATGAGCCAATGTTATTTTATTCAAAAACAAAACTAGATAAAGGCACTGATCCAAACAAAATATTAAATCCATTGAAATATATCTCAACATATCATCTGCAGGTTGATTTTTTCATTAAAAAATGATCATCCATATATGAATTATAATAAATGATGAAACTAAATTTTGAATCAAATATATGCTAAATACATTACATGAACATGGAGGAAACCACATACCCCGATTAGACACATTAGAATGTGGTACTCTATGAAACCACACAATTTCCTAAATGTATATCCTGGAAATCTAGTGCAGAGAGTTATCTTCACTGATAGAAATGAAGTGTGTGAGATTTGTAAGGTTGTCCACAAAAAAACCATATATAATTAAATTATTTAGATGTCTAGTGGAATACAATGACAAAATCCATAGTGAAGTTCTATCATTTCTATTATGGTATGAGTAATGGATGAAAGATAACCATAAAATTTTTTATTCCGTCCATAAATTTATATAATACCATGAAATCATATTGAAACTCCACGATACCACTCTTTATTCTATCCCACAATAAGTATTCATTCAAATAATTACACATTTTCACAATTCAAAGATGAATATAGAATGTTGAACAATGAGATTCATCTAATAGATAATTATTAAAATATAATATTTAAGAAAAACATGCACTCTTACTGAACCATATCATTACATACCAATATAGGTAAAAGTATAGATCTTTTCTAACCATCTTTTACAGATCTACATCTTCCTTCAATGCCTCTTTAATATTAGCATAGAAAGCGGTTTGAATACTAAATTCAGCAAGAAAATACTGTTCCACATCCTATATATTTTCAGATCAATCCTTTTCAAATATTGAAATATTGGATATTTTTCTATCCTCATCATGGATAAGAAATCATGATCTTTTCAACTAAAATCAACAGCCACCTTCTTCTCATTCTTGGGGTGGTAATTTATTGATAAATAATAATCCTTTATCAACTCAAATCATCCTACCTAGTTCATGTTCAACTCCTTCTATAATAATTTATATTATAATATTTTATGATCAGTATATATAGAATAATTTTCTTTAATAATATAAGACCTCAATGTATTCAATGAAAACATTACGACTAATAACTATAAATCTTGTGATGAGTAATTTTTATCATGAATATTAAATTTTTGTGAGGCATAGGACATAACCATGTTATTATGCATAACAAAATATCACATAATCCTTATTGGATGTGTCAGTATATATTAAAAAACCTTCTCCACATATTTTTAATATATGAATTGGTGTACTACATATTATTCACATCAGTTCCTTAAAATTTCATCACATTTTTCGTCACAGAAGAAATTGGAACCATTCTAAGTTAACATGGTAAGATTATTATATAGTCAGGATAATTTCTCAAAAAAACACTTATAATTTCTATTTAAACCAAAAACTATATGTCTTAATCACCGTGGTTGGTACAGGAAAACATTCAATAGAATATATCCTTGATTAATCTAATGAAATACCATATCTTGATATTATATGACAAAAAAATGAATCCTTCATTTGAAAAAAAATTACAATTTGTAAAATTAAATTAATTTTTCTACTTTTATTGCCTTCAGTCAAATTCTCCAATATTCTCCATGCTTCAACTTTCTCCTTGAATCGAGAAGGATATCATCTATAAGGAATTACACGAAGTGATCAAGGTAATATCTAAAGACTATTAATTAAATCCATGAATATAGTAAGGGAATTTTAAATACATAAATGCATAAAGCTATATTCACACAGTTTATACATTATATGTAACATGGTATTGGGTATATTCTCCCTATGGACACTCAATTGTTGATCTCGTTGATGATGGTCAATATGTGAACTGTATTGAGCTACACATAGTTAATAAAAAACATCACCAATGTAAGAAAGTGGATACATTTTCTGGTTCATTTTCTTCCTAAACAATTAATAATCAATGTTTAGTAACATTGATACGACATTTTTTTTGATAAATAACAACTTAACCTCATGATGAAAATCATGGATGAATGAATCCAGTAATATGGGTTTTAGGGTGTTTATTCTTCAATTAGTAATAATAAATTGAGGCCATTATAAGTATTCATTGAAATTTTAGTACAACTATGTATAAACTCTATCAAGAACACAACATCATGTTTTTTATGGTTAATCAACTCTTCTTTAATGTCATCCAAAAAATCCAGAACAATAGGAATATATTTAATGTTAGTTTTCTCCCCAATAAAATATAAGATTATTATCTCTTATGAATTGGAATTGATAACCACATATTTGATGTCATATCCATAATATGTTCATCATTTTCTTCACATTTATTGATAGTCATAGGTTGGTGTGAAATATCAAAGGTATATTTACATCCTTGACATCTAATGTGGTCTTTATGAATAGAATGCCAATCCATTAATAACATGAAATAAAATTCAACCAAATTTTTTGTAACTTGATTTTAAGGAAGAAAAATCCCACCAACTTCAACTAGATAGTAATCATAGACATAAGATGAAATAGTTGTATATTAATGGGTTTTTGCTACTAATTCTACATTTAATCATTTTGGTGGAATCATAAAACTCTTATCAAATTATTTAGATTTTAATGTGTGGGTAGATACATAATACAATAAGACATTAGAATTTATAGAGTGGATGGTGTGTGTTCCATTAAACATACCATTACCGAACTGCTGGTAAGAAATAGTGATTGCATTTAATTTCCCATGGTCCCTTAGTTTTTGATGGGGCTGACTCTGAATATTATCACCAATTGGTGGGTTAGGTAATTGATTATAATAATTATCATACTTCATATACATTTAAAAATAATTCATGATAGTTAAATTCTATTCACTTTTTTGACCATTCACTGTATATATTACTTCTTCCCATCACATCAAAAGTCAATTTCCCAATGAACGTCTTTTCTACACAAATTTTTTTAGACCCCTTAAGATAATTTTTTCGATAATTATTTCAACACTTATATCAAATGGAATGATCGTAATATTTTCTTCATTGTTATTATATTTTCCATTTAAATTAATCATCCTTTATTTAATATTGATATTAAAACGTAAATCCATCCTCCATTTCAACCTTTATTGTGAAACATAAAATCTCTTTACTGCTACTAAACTATATTCTTGGAAACCCCACATTGATTCTTGGATTGGACTCACTGGAAAACATATCAAAATTAATTTCTGGTTTGATTATAATACATGTATATTACCACACATGTTATATGAAATTATCCTTGTAGGTAAAAGAGATCCATATTCCTTTATCATTAACACGATGAACTATTTATTAATATTTTTACAAATAATCCTCGGTTTGTAATTATTTAAAAATAATTTCTTGAACACATCTCAATCCATGGATTCATTTTTTTCCTTTCATTTTCTTATTCTTGATTGTATTTTTATATTGTTTTTCCTCTCCTAATAACTGTTTGACAACCAAAATAGATTTCTCATTCTATGAAAACCATAGAATGAAGAATATCTTTTCAGTAGTAGTGATCCATTATTCAGTAGAAAATAGGATCAGAACACCCCCTGAGTGAAGATTAATATTTCCTCATGGAATATATAATAATTTGTTTTTACTAATTTTTTCATTTATAATTCAATCATTATTCATTGTATTAGAAAGGTGAGTGACCATTGTACTGAGATTTTGAATTCCAGATCCTATAGCATTTGATTCTCATGTGAAAGTTAATTCCATTGAATTTTCATTGGATTCTATAAATTTACTAAAAAAATCCATACAAGAAAAATTATAATCATATATGGAAAACTGATAGTCATAAAAAACAACCTATATGATGTCTATATTAGGACATATTCTTTAATCAATGACAGCTTTGGTTTTAACAAGGTGATCCAAATAGAAATTATAATAAAACCCTTCATGATGGTTTGTGAATAGTTTTTAATTACCAAAACACACCCTATAGGAGTGTAAAACATGTTGTACAACAAGGCTCACTACCATGCACTGGTTCCCGACTGAGTGCAACTCAATTTGGTGTTTTCACTATTGTAACCCCATCTTACATTTGGGCTAGATCCAAAACCACTATTAGTATCTAGATATAAATGTATTGAATTGAAACCAATCACTCTATCATTTTATAAAATTATAATAAATATTTAAATACTTTTCCTTATCCTTATACTTATATTTAGACAATTCATTTCTATTCTCACAAACGTTTTTTCATCATTGATTCCCAAAATTAACTAATCTTTTTCAATATCACCTACTATATAAACCCATTCCTAACATAAATTATCATTACATTATTTTTGGAGAATACATAATACATTACACAAACTGACGCCCAAAGACCGTATTAGTCTATATCGATTTTAAAAATTGGAACCTAAACAGTGACACATATATATATATGTGTGTGTGTGTGTGTGAAACATTATCTAACCTTGGTATCTTCATGAATATCTCCCATATAATGCACATCATTCATAATACATAACATCATAAACTGGGGAAAGGAAACACCAAATGGGGTGATCTCAAATTCATAGTATGGGTAAACAAAAAATATATGTAGTAATAAAATAGTGAATAAGGGTATGAAAATGTGATCATCCCATTAGAATGTCATACCCTTCATAAAAAATATAACAAAAAATAATCATTGTGTAATTATTGGCATCTCATAATACATGAATCATAATAGAATAAGGATCATAATCCAAAAACGCATAATATTTGAATAAGACATCAAATTGTGGAAGAAACATAAGAATGTGAAATGATTTAAATGGTAGAAAATGAATTGTTTTCAAGGATATATTAGTAGTATATCTTAACTACCCATACAATATTTGTAGTTATGGTTCACTCCCATGACCATCTAAGAAGAAAATTTCTTTTCTGAACTGAGTTCACACCTTGCTTCATCAATGCCAATATAGTGCAAAATAATCAATACCCAATTCTTTGGATGATGATATAGGTCTTACCCATCCCATATTGAAATTATTAATATGATCAAAAAATTCATAAGTATTCATATAATTACCACAGAAATGAAATCGGTATCATAAACAAGTAATCATATAATTTCATAAAGATAAGAGAAGTATTTCATAATTATTTCATCACAACAGAGCTTATGAGAAAAAGTATGTTTCTTAAAAATGTATCCTGTATAAGAGAAACGTGATTCATAAACATATAAACCATAAAAGAGAATCATGTTTCATAAAAATCATTTCACCAATAACAAACCCATACATATAATGAATATAAATGGATCTTTTAGGTCATTTCACAAAAAGGAATGAGTAGCACTAATGGATTTCAACATTAATAAAAATTATTAAGAAATATAGTTTAAATTTTATTTGATTAAATTATAAATTCATCCTAAAAAATTATTTTTAACCCATAATCCACTAAAGAAATATTTTTATTTGAAAACATATATTGGAATATTGAAATCATTTTGACATTTCTTTCATTACAAATATATAATGGAATATCGATTAAAATTTGAAAACCTTTTTCTATGAAAATATATTTGAAGCAATATGATGGAATCATTTAAAAAAAATTAATCATTTTAAAAAATAATTCCTTGAAAATGACCTTAAAATAAAATTTTAAAAAACATTTTTGAATTTTTTTGAGAATTCATTTCTGGCCAAAAATAGAAATGAGGTCATATTTTAATAAAAAAATTATATTGTTTTAAGTGCCAAAGATTTAAAAACAATATAATAAAAAATGAATATATAATTGATTACTATAGGAGAATAAATGTTATGAATTGTCATTGTAGATGGATTAATATATTTAATCAATATTGGCATAATCATTAACAAATCCTTTAAATGAAGATACTATTTCAATAAACCCTTACCACATCATATCATTGAACCATACTACCCATGTATGAAAAAGAAAATACATGATTCATAAAACTATCATTAAATAAATGATATCAATTATATAAAATTTCAAATTTATTTATATACACCACAGAACTATATAAAGGCGCATAACATATCAAGTTCCTCATGGAACAAAATTTTTGAAAAAACTACATTACTAATTTATATCTTTTTGGAATGTAAAACCTCATGAAAGAGAGATATTAAAATTGAAAAGATAATACCCATAAATGTATATAAAATATTCAAAAAACTTACTATTGTAAAGTACATACCCTACCCAAAATAAATAAGTTGTAAATAAGGGAGTAAATCACGCATAAATAAAAGTGAGATGAGAAAACCCTTACATTATGTATGAAATTCCAGCATTCTCGTTCAAAAATCATGTATAATAAAAATATGGTTATTATAAATATATCAATGTTCCATATTATCCCATGAAATTTCATGTATAATTTTATAATGTCATTATATTAGTCATTTATTAACAATTCCATTTGATTGTTATGCATCAGGTAATATCTCATTTGTCTTTCATTCACATTTTGAAATATTATTATTGACTATCATAAATAGAACATTATTTAATTATTTAGAAAATTTAAAACCTGATATATATATATATAATATTTATTATATAAATATTTTGAATAATGTATAAAATATATAAATATAAATGAAATACACCATTCATGGAGACGGTAGGTCACACACATTGATGAACACTATATCAATTTTATTATCATATTTAATGAAAGAAATTAAATTATATATATATAATAACATAATTAAAGAATTATTATTTCATACATGTCATATACGTTAATTAATCTCATCCTTAAAACTTCCCCTGTAATGGGTGAACGAATCACATCACATTGATGAGGTCTTATTCCACACAACCACAAACGATATTATTTTATTTACATAAATTGGAGATCATTAATTGTTATTTCACATTAAATTTCAAGAAGAATGAATACATCATAAATATAATATATGTATATATATAATATTAAAATACTATTTCCATCATAATTCTCATAGTGAGATGAGGTAATGAAAAATTGAAAAATAGTATATTGTGTTGTAGTAGTCCATTGCACAGATTAAGATTATGTTTATCAACTATTAGAAAGAAGTGGGTTTAATTTTTGGTAGAAACCTTAAATTAAAAAAAGTAAAATATATTCCGGATAATGTGATTGTTATATAATAATTTCATAGGAATATTTCAGGCGGTTGACAATGAAAACAATACAACGGATCTTGAAGAAGGATGTTGCATATTTTTTTAACTACACTTGGTATTAAACAAATAGCTTCCATGATTGGATATATTCACATTGGAATGATTCTAGGATAACGGTAGGTAATTTGGGGGGAGATTTAGGGGAACATTCTCTATTAAAAAGGGCTTGAGTTTTGTAAATATGTTGGAGGGATGAGTTTCCTTTTATAGTGGAGGAGGAGTGGCATTCTTTTAAATAATGGGAAAGCTAATTCCACCCATTTTTTACCTTTTCATGTGGACCCATTAATTCTTGAAATACAAAATACGGGAGGATAGGATTGAAATATTTACATAAATTGGACTATGATGAAGTTTCTATGTCATTTTGTGCCTTGACATCATGGTATAGTCCTTCATTATGATAATTATTCTCTTAATCACAATAATTAATTTAAATCATTTTCACTAATAATTTTTTTCCAAAATAGTTAATCTTTTTTAGGAATTTTATATTATGGAGATTAAAAATATAGAATCATTCTTCACAAATTATGAATACATTAGTACTATAAAATAATTAAACATTAATTCAATAGATATGTAGTAACAGTAATATTTTAATCGCAAGTGCTTAAATGATTCAAATGAGCTTATCAAAAATAAATTTGAAATTTGTTGAAATGTCGTATATTTGATTAATTGGTGTACATCTGGCCTATATTCACCTTAAAAAAATAAAATAGAATTTTACTATATGAATTAATTAAATGGAAAAGTATTTTGATTTGAAATTTTGTATGTTTTACAAGTCATCCAAAAATTAGGGCTTTCAAAAAAATCACAAAAACTGATCCTAAGATAAATTAAACAATATTATTTGTAAAAGGAAATTTATTTTATCATAATAAATTTATAAAATTTTTTGAAATTAATTTTTTGATATTCGACATAAGGACATAAAAAAGTGGTTAATGTGATAAAATAGTATTTTCAACCAAATATATACTATACAAACAAATTATATGTTTTATTTTAAATATTAATATTTATATTAGATCATTATAAAAAAATTATAAACATTAGTTATTTATATACATATTACTACTTTTAATTGATATGTTATAA
The DNA here is from genome assembly GCA_963277665.1 of Viscum album. NCBI lineage: Eukaryota > Viridiplantae > Streptophyta > Magnoliopsida > Santalales > Viscaceae > Viscum > Viscum album. The sequence continues at coordinate 405,855,438 of OY728144.1, read as the reverse complement.
CTATCTTGTTAAAACATTATACTAAAAATGATGTTTCAATGAAACTCAATATTTCATATAACATGTACCAAGTCAGTGGAACATCTAGTAGAAATTTATATTGTTTTAATAATTAATGTTTATCTTGGTGTTCCATATGATACAATACATCAATGAAAATTTATTTATTCAATAAAATTATTCATAAAATCTTAGTGTGTTACACCATATGTTTCTCTCTAGGTTAACCAAAATAATACTTCAAGTGAAGTTTTAAAACATTACCATTCCATCAAGTCCATTATATTTTTTAATAAGGAGTTTTATGATATTCTAATGCTTATCCCTTTGTATTTTCAAACCATGTGTGCAGGAAGGTCCATATTGATGTATTACATGAATATCGATTACCTATTACTGTGTCCTTTTTATATTTATTTCCTCTTGGTAAAAAAAATTCTAGAGACACATCCAATTGTCTTCTTGGCACAATAATGTAATTTCGTGGAACCTACACACTTTAAAATTCACCAAATTTCAAGTATTTATTTTCATAGCATACAATTATACTTATACCTATCACTACAGTTATCAAAAAACTATTCTAGTCATAATACCAAAAATAACTATGTCATTATATGATACCATCTATAGGCACAAAGTCTATTTACACATATAATTATAGAAGTTGGAATTTAAACATCGATTAATTACATCACAATTATTGTGTATCCTACTATATTTTTAAGCCTTGGTATATGAATCATTGCAAAAAAAATTGTGAAATTATAATTTTATTCTACATAATGGGATCCAAAATCCTTTTGAGCTCCCAAAACTGCATTGGATAACCTGGGGAATATATTGGAAAGAGGAGAATGATAAAAATACATGTAAGAAAATAAAAGTATAAGGATTTATAACATTTGAGTCAGATGTATTTAATGATATAAATAAAAAAAAGTATTATAACTAGCCACATATAAGTATAACATAACTAATTTGATATCATAAGATCATGGAATTATAGGAAATGTAGATGAAAAAAATTACTTGACTTAAAAATAAGTTGAGGATAACATCGTAGATAGTATCACTCTGTGGAAAAGGTGTGATAATTGATTATATTGACTCCTAAATCCCATATATGATGTCTCATGAGACTAAAACATTTCACAATAATTTATAGAACTACCTAGGTAAAAACATCAAAACACGTTCATCACTTATGTGGTCTATAAAAAATACATCAATCACACGGAATTATAATAATATTTACCTTTGGAAATAAAATGTGTTTCATAATATTTCCCCACATCATAATCAAAGGAAAAAAAATAAAGGAATTTGATAAATCATTATAAGGAATTTATTATCCTATAAAACGAATGTATAATAATTTAGTTATATATTCTAAATACATATTGTTGGCCTTTAAATTCGTTCTGGAAATTAGTTTTTGATGGAAAAACCTATTTGGGGTAAACACCAATCCTCTTGAGTAAAAAATCTCTCAATGGGCCTGTTCAATGAATCCCGTTCACCAAGCCACTTACCACAACCATCCACATGAAGCCCAGTTGACAGAAGCCTCTATTAGTCTGAGTAGAAAATGTGAAATGGCATGAAGCTCAGTTAATGGAAGCATCTTTGAGTCTAATGAGCTCTGCGACCATCGCCCTGCCACTTGACGGAACGCTTCTTGAGTTCCTCAAATCCACCTCCATTCAAGAAGATGAGTCTCCATTTTAATACACCTATGAGCCTCACAATACTTTGTTCCTATAAATAAGAATCTGACCCACACCTAACAACATCGTTACCATGAAATTTTACCTTATGAGATGAAATTTCATTAAACAAATTTTTCTCTATGAAATAATTATAAAATGCATCACCCAATGTATTTCATCATAATGAAAATGATTTCCCATTATTCCTAATTTTCTCTAAAACCGGCGGGGATTCCCTTCGTAACATTCCATGACCATCCTGAAGGTAAGATACCCTCTTTGTAATATGGTAGTTCTAAAAACATTCATCCTTCATGCACAACCCAAGTAATACATGATGAACACATACTTAAGTTGGGTCTGCATGCTTCACTATGCTCCTCCCTTAATAGAGACCATTTTCCATGATTCTTGAAGCACCTTCTTTTGTGAAGAACCCTTGTTGAATGAAGCACCATAACTTTCCAAATATACTCTAACTTAGGCATCATTATTCATGATCCCCATGCCCTTGTGGTCTTCTGGGCTTGTTTATTGTGATTTCAGGATTCCTCAAACAATGACCCGTATTGCATTTCCCTACCTATTGTTTTTCATATGTATTATAATGTATCTTCCTTTTTTAATATCCACTGTAATATAGAACCCAAAATTTAAAATTTCTATACACTAAATTTTTTGGGCTGTTTAGATTCCTTACCTTCCCCATGTGGAGGTATGTATCAGTCAAGTTAGACCATTGGATAAGGAGTGGATTTTCTCCATTTGAGCTGCAAGTTGTAAAACATCCAAAAACTATCAACCTTAGAAAAATTATTAAAATATAGTCTTCACACATGTGATGCATATGGGGTGTTACACCTCTATCATTGTTCATGCCCTCTAGTTTTAAAGTGTGTGATATAATCCTCACCATACAAAAATGGAATAATGTCCTCCAATCGTAGAACTAAATACTACCCTTGCATCTCTCATAGATTAAATCTTAATATCCATATCCCTAGGTTTCTATCCTAGCATAGTCCCTCCACCATCCCTCATGGACACACCATTCATGAAATGACCACCAGTTCTAATAATACCTCTTATTTATCACACTGAGCATGACTCACATTTAAAAATATATTAATAGTGACTATGACATCATATCCCGACCGCTAACAATTCATGTTCCCTGACATGTCTTTTAGCGACTGGCCATGCATATGCCCCAAAACATCTTTTGGCTACTATCCATTGGTATGACCCAGCATGTATTTAGGTCTTTGTCCATGTGTACGCTCAGATTCTATTCACCCACCAACCAAACTATAGAGACATTTTCATTCAAAATAGGCTATGTAGGAAGCCCCTCTATGTTTTAATCCCGCCACTCCCCACTATCCTTTTAATCAATATATTTATGTTGGTTCACATGTCCTGAATGAAATTAAACTTAATGTTCTGAACTATGCAGTTCTAAATCACCAATGTCTATATTGGAAGTCTCTTTAAAGTTTAATTCAATCTAATTGAATACTCTAGTGCTCCCCAATGTGTAATTACCCTCCTAAGGTGATATCATCTGATTTTGGGCCACATCTCCCAAATCCTCCCCTTGAAGAGTTCTAATCCATAAACTCGTGCCGCAAACCATTCATAAGCCTTAAAAATATCATATACATTATAACTAGAGTTTTCCTCCTATGAAGAGACTGTAACCATGTGTAACCCCTTGAATCATTTAGGGTTCATTATCTATGTGTATTCCATTAAATACCTAAATATTGGCCAACATGGACTTTGATCTCTATCGTATAAATAGGGTATGTAGGAGAACTTTATGATGTCAAATAAAATAATCCATTCACATCCTGACCTCCCCCCTTGATCTCCATGTCTTTGGAGTGTCTTGACCAAACCAGAATGTTCCTTTTCCATTAGGTCCCTATCAAAGAATTGACACTCATAAGCTTCCACCATCGGTGACTCATCTTCCCTCTTCTGAAACTATGTGGAAATTTATTCCCCACTAATATGATATTAACGATGACACCATGATCTTCATCACCATATATTTACACACTCCATCCATTTCATCATCACTTCATCAGAACAAATCTAGATTTTTTACTTAGGACACCACATCCCAGTGATATCCATTCTTCCACTTCATCAATTCTTCTAGGGGATCTATTGATGAAAACAATGTATCATACCCATAGATTTCATATTCCTCAAACCAAGCATGATACTCTCGAGAAGGGCCTATAGAAATGTGTTTCCCCTAAAACACCCATTCGAAACATGTTGGTTTTGATATGTGACCTATAAAAAAGTTATGTTAGATGACTCACTAAGGTTCAATCCCAGTGAATGGTAATCCATAGTGTTCCCCTAAATTGTGTTCACCACACTAATCCTCCCCACTGAGTGTTCATATCAGCCTTTATGGCCTGATATATTTTTTATTATGGGACATGATCCTCCTAGGTCAATCCTCATACAGTTTTTGGATCCACTCAAATGATAAATATTCTAGGTACTCCTTCCAAAGGATGTACCAATCTAGTCCACTATCAATTTTTTTCATACGTCTAAAATGTATATGCAAGATGTTAAACTTGTAGAATACCCCATTTTAAAAATGGGAATCCAATGAAAACCTCAGAGACATGTCTCTGGATATCATACCCCATTATAAAAATGTTAATCCTTGGGATTTTGGGCCCTTGAGAAGCCCTAGAATGAGTAAGAATTCAGGTGTTCTAGTATTTCAACCTATAAATGTGACACTTATGAAAAGTGAGACTACTCTTTGTACTAATGGTTTCTACCTTGACAGGATCCCTTGGAATATCGCGATAGAATATGCATAATCAACCCATATCCCTGAAGAGATGGAATCAGGAATTAGATTAATTAATAATATATTAGATTATGATGGAGACTCAGACTATGTGGCGAATTTCAAGGAGGAACCTATAAAAGGAGGAAACCACATCCCATAATCCCATTTAGATCATGGATAAGACACTACATAAGAAGTGACGAATGTATCCTACTATTGGAAATAAGGAATGTGGGGAACGTCCCGCTCGTCAATGGGCATCGATTACGATGACCCAGGTGGGTGTTTCCCAGTGGAAAGCATAGGAAACATAAATGGGGAACCCGATAATAATATTTTATCCTTAAACAATTGTTGTTATCCATGAAGGAAATTAAATTGAATATTTTTCCCAGACACCATGTTGGGACACCAATAGAAATAGTGAACCCAACATGAATCTTTTATCTCTAAAACATAGCGATTGTAAATGTATGTCAATATATTTAAGATTTTCCTCAAACTCCATGCCAAGAAACCAATGGAAATTGTGAACATAAATAGAAACTTTTCCTCTTGAACAATAAGAATGAGATATGTAGGTAATCAATTCAATTATTGTAATCAGACACAATGATGGTCCACCAATAGAAATGGTGAACTTGATGTAAATTATTTCCCCTATAGCAATGAGGATTATTAGTTCTCAATACATTGACAGATGATCACAATACATGATTTAGCTATCCATCACTAGGGACCCCAATGAATATAGTGGGCATGGAATTATACTCACTAAAATTCTGGGTAGTTAGTCATTGAGAATCCTATTATGTATAATTATCATTGTCGATATCTCTCTCCAACCATGGAAGACTAAATATGGTAGGTCATTGGGAATTTCTTCCCTAAATATCCATACTAAAATATGAATAATCCTTCATTGCATCACCCAATATATAGAAAACTTTACATTAATTAGTTTCAAATACGGGGGTACGAGGGTTGGTAATCAAGTAGTCCTACATGGCTGCACCTCCAACATGAAGTTATCCACTACCATAGGTACCAGAAGGCCACACAGAACCTCCCCATCCAAAATTGATCAAAGGATGGTGATAGACACCCTTGTACATAGATATGAATAAGAGGGGGTCATTATTTCACATGTGATGTATATTTATGACCAATAGGTTTTAGAGCCTCTCAATCATTATGGCCCCCTAAAGACACATAAGGATACACTACTCCCCACTCCAAAAATGAATTGTTTAAAATGTGACTCCCTAAAACATTACGGTTACTCAGTCCCATAAACCAAAAATGTAATGGATGTCTGAGTCATTCCAGGGGGTGGGGAATACCATATGAGATCTACCATGTTGTTCTCCCACTAGGCCATGTCAATGAAATCAATTTATGTTCCCTTGTTCTGAAGAAAAGGTTACCAAACCAATTTCTGAGTTGGCTCCAACTGGGATAACCTGAAGTATACATCGTGCATAAACTCATGAAGATACTCACCAAGGGGAGTCATCTCCTACAACTTTAGTGGCTCATTCAACAACCTACACATACTACCATCTCCAAACTATTTCAGAGCACATGAACATCAATTCCCAATTAGTATTGAGATCTCATCCACCACAAAAGACATGCTGGATTGACTCTCTCAATCTCCAGCTTCGTCAGCATCCATCACTGGCCGACTAGTGACAATAAGGTATAGAATGGAGGTCCTCCCTATACCATCACAAGTTATATTTGAGGTCCTCTACTATCTAACAACAAACATGGTTGTCCTCCCCATGTCACTGACATATTTTCAGGTAGATATCCTCCCTACCATTTTAAAATTCAACATGGAGCACCCCCATTCCTTTGATTCCATATATGAGGCCATTCACGTATCTTGATTCATTAGTGTGAGAGCCCTCATGTGAAATTCCCAAATTCATCCGAGGTCCTCCTCAAATTTTCATTGGCAAGAGATAGAGTCTTCCACACTTCATCACCTGCCTGCATAGTGGTTTTCCGTAGGGTCTGAGCATCTCTTGTAGAGGTCCTACCAGAAACAACAATGACTAGAGCAAAGGTCATCATCTATCCATCACCAATCAGTATGGAAGTCCCACTAAAAGAAAAATATATTATTTTTTATGTTTTAGACGAGGTTAGTCATAGCCCCATCTAATCAACACATTTTGAGGGAGTTCACGGCCCCGTTTAAATGCTTTAGCAATATTTTTTTTAATATTTAGTAGGATATTAAAGGTGGTTATGTTGAAATCACCAGTTATTTAATAATTACTATAGCTATATGTTCGATTCGATTTTAGTTGATATATATATAAATATATTCATTTGGATATTAGAAGGGATTTTGTACCAATTCTAATATATGTAATTAGAGGGGGTTGTGAAAGCCCTCCATTATTTGAAATTAACAGGGTTCAATAACCGCCGCTAATCTGTTAGACTAGAGGGGGTTGTGAAACCCATATAATTGAATAAATTAGAGGGGCTTTCGACCCTCCTCAAATTTATTGAATTAGAGGGGTTGTGAACCACTTCTAATTTATGAAATTAGAGGGGTTGTAGAAACCCTCTAATTTATGACATTAGAGGTGGGTTTTGAACCCCCTTTAACTAATGAAATTTAAGGGGGTTATGAACCACATCTCAATGATGACATTTGATGGGGTTTTGAACCCCTTTTAATTTAAGAAATTATAGGTTGTTTTATCCACCCTAAATTGATGAAATTAAAGGAGATTCATGATCCACTATTATTCCATTTGATTAGATGGGGGGTTTTAACCCCACGTATTTTTTATTATTTTTTGAATAATTCTTATAGAAATTAAAATTTTATAATATATATATGTGTGTACTCATGTATGTTTATATATAGATATATTACATAATCAAATTATATAAATGTATTTGAATGCATAATAAACAAAAATATATGTATATATAACAACAAAATCATATTAATACTATAAATAAATTCATACACATATAACCAAAAAATGTTTACATATGTAAATATTTTAATACAAACAATAAATTCAATTATAAACATATTTATTCTAATATATAAAAGTTATATATGGTTTTATTAATACTATACATTTATATTATAATGTTTATTATACATATATTATATTATGAACAATTTAATTGAATATTTATGTATAAAGATCATTATATTATATTATGTATATAAATATATATAATATATGAAACATTAAATTAAAAATATATGTATTAATATAAATATATATATATTACATTTACTTTATAAAAATTATATTATAAATATTTGACTATATATTTTTTATAGATATTATAAAATTATAATATATATGTATATATATGTTTTTATACCAGATTAATATTTAATTAGTTTATTATATATATATAATATTAAATTATATTATATATTTCCAAATATATGAATTTATTTAATTAAATGTGTATATATATAAATATATATATTAAATAATAAAAATTTATACGGCTAAAGACATAAATATATAATATATGTTTACTTAATGTAATATATGTATAATATAAATCATAAAATTTACAATTTTATAGAATTTAAAAAACCAACATATAATTATTATTGTTTTAAAAATATATGATATAATAATAATAAATATTATTTTTATTATTACAGAAAAACACACATATATATGTATATAAAAATAATTAGATAAATATATGTATTGTAACTGTATTATATCTATAAATATTATAGAAATACATAAACACACACACACACACACATTTATATACATATATATAATATAAATATATTATACACAAATATTTATTATGTAAATATATTATTCAAATATGTGTTATATATACCAAGTTATAATATATTATTTATATTTTAATTGACAAAATAGTATATATACATAAATATAAATATATTATTTTTTATGATATTACATATTACATATGATATGTAAATTAATACACTATATTTTATTTATTATATAAAAATGCAGTTGATTATAACGGTTAAGGTCTGTCGGTTCAATATTGTAGGTGCTCACATTGAGTTTCATATACCACAGTTTTTTTGGCTTCATCCATGTCATGGTGTATAATCTTGTTGGTGGGCATGCATGAGTGGGATGTCTTAGGGCTTTTCCATAAGCGTGGTTAATTGTAAATTGAGGCAATCAGGGGTGTCTTCCACAACATGGTTGGTTCTCTTGGATGGGTCCCTGGGATTTTCTAGGTGTTCGAATAGTGATGTCAACAGTCTTCTCCTGGTGAAACAATGGGATGTTAAGGATTTGTCCATGGGTAACATGGGGGTGTTTCAGGGGGGCTGCAAAGGGTCTGTTCGGGGTTACCAGGTAGGGTGTTAAGGGTTTGTATAGTGGGTTCCGTGTTAGTGTGTTATGAGATATTAATGGTCTATCTAGGGGTACCTGGGGTGTTTTAGGGTGGTGTCAAGGGTGTGAAATTAGGGCTAGATAAACAATTTAAAAATTAGGAATATTAGGGGAGTTTATATAAAACCCAATAAATTCAATCTTTTAGATAATTAATGGGTGATTCGAAGTTCCCCGGAATGAATGATTGGATTGGGGGTGGTCAAAACCGCCCCTAACTGACTAGTTTATGCTTTATTTTGGAAAAAATGTGAGGGGTTTAAACCCCCCTCTAATCATACCACTACAATGAAGTGGTCCATTTTATAAGTGTTTATAGAAAACCACTGCTAATCACACTCTTCATGAACTTTATCAGATGTTCTGAGAAATCGCAGCTAATGTTTTTATAAGGGGTTATATCCCCATATAATCGCCAATTTTTTTTGTACTTTCCTCCACATGTTATCCAATGCTATAGTGGAGGTCCTCATTTCTTCATCACCTATAAACATGGTGGTCCGTCCCATGTTTTCACTAATTTCAGCACATGCCCTCCCCACAATACCATTGAATAGAGAAAATATCCTCCTCGCTTCATCACCCTTTATTGTGGAGGTCCCGCCCAATGTTCACACCATCTTAAGTGGAGGCCCTCCACATAAACCATTTACCAGACCGAAGGCCATCCTCTCTACATCTTACATCGGCATGGTGGTCCTTACCATGTCTTCTCCTTCTTGAGAATAGTTAATCCCCTTTTTATGTCTCCCCTCCACTGAGGTCATCATTTCACGTAAAAAAAATCAACACATTGGTCCTCCCCAATTGACTTTTGACATATGACTGGATTCTTCTCATGACTCATCTCACCAAAGAAGAGGTCATACATGATCCAGTACAATCCCACATGTAATTACACCTTGTTTCAATGATATATCCTTCCCCAATGAACTATCATATGTATGATGGTCGAACCATGGATGCCAGATGAAGCATTCTGAAAAGCATGGGATAACAATAAATCCAGTCTTCTTTTCAAATTCTGAAGCGGAATGCGACATGATGATAGAGAATTCAACCCAATCCTCTATATCTGAGTCATGGTCAGGAACATACTATGTGCATTTTGACCTTATTAAATGATATATATTCTAGTTCCTCAAAACCCTATGTATTTAAATGTAGGAGGAGTCACTTTATTCTCCCTTCCAAGGTCTTGTTGTTGTGTCCTCTCTACAATCATCAATCTCACTCTCTACATAAATATAAGATCACATAGAGTTTTTCATGGGATTAGTAGATGGATAAAGCTAGCCTTATCCTCCACGAAATGCCACAATCTTCATGCAAGAAGCAGTTGTCAAAACCTCTTCCTATAGGGACATGGGGATGTAGTCAATATTGTCTCCAATTAAAAATCATGCTTGAAGTGAACGGTAACCTCTCAAATCATTCTATCCAAAAATAACTCCACCACTGAAATGGTCCATATTAGTGAATTTATCGGTTCCTCATCACCCACAAATAAATTAATAGGGAAACCAAAAGGAGAAACCTGATTATGAGAAAAATAAATCAATGGGACATTCTTACAGAGAACATGTTATATGAGATGATCTGGCCAATACTGACTCCACAAAACAACATTCCAGAATATCTCACCCAGGATGAAGTCATTTTCTCCCTCTAGACCATATGGGCTACATATTAACATCTATAGTACCATCAGTTGGTGTACCTAAAGAGTCGAGGGTGGTTTGACGACATCAGCATGCATAGTTGCATAGTTGAACTATTAGTGCTTCCAACAGATTAGCACCCTGTATCACTTGGTTTTTTCTAATCACTTCACCAGATATGCTTCAAGAGATTCCATGTTCTCTCTAGAATTATCAATGACAACTTTCCACACGAGTAGATCTTAGGATGGGGTATGTATGATTCTCTCTACATCATCACAATATTGAGACATATGGTTGTATTTCATGACATCGATGATATACATCCAGGAGTATTCTTGTTGAATATAGAAGATCTCAGCCATGCTAAATAGTGAGACACCAAAGCGGGATCAAAAGAGGATGGAGCACCCCTAGGGTAGCATAACATATGCTGGATCACTGTGGAATTTTCCCTCACCATAAAAGGTATATCCTTGTCCTTATGAATCCATCTGAATCATGTATCATAGGTCAAGAGTCCAACAAGGGTAATGGACTATTTGAGAATTCATTCCCATTTGACCCATCTAGTTCATTATAGAAGACAGAAGTCGATCCCTCCATGAACACTATGTATTATTAGCTTTCCAAATAGATAAGGATCATTTATGAGATTTAATTCATGATAATTATAGGAGGGAATCCATATTACAGATATCCTCATTATGATCCCATCACTCATCCACTCTTGTAAAGGGGTTTCGACATGCCCCTGCAAAACTGATCCTTCGGGGCCCATGCTGTTAATACCCCAAGACGAGATCCCAAGGGCCAGAGCTATTTACATTCACCAATGGAATTATAGCAAAAGTGATAGTCATTTCCTTGAGTACCTATACAGATGGACACAGACACAATGGTATCCCAAATAGTAGGAAATGAAAATTTTCATTCCATTAAACATATATTGAGTAATGGTGTAATATTTGGTTCAAATTTGAAAAACTTCAATCCTAACAAAAGAAAAACTAAAAAATGGAAAGTAAAAAAGATAAATGTAAGATTTCATCAAAAGAACCAACATTAAGGGTAGGTTAGGAGTGGTTTTAAGATGTGGTGGAAGTACATCCTTCATGTCGTGTCTCAATAGGCACAGCCTAGTCTCGGGATGCCGAAGTCTCTATCGAGGTGCTTGTCATCTGCATCAGACACAACATGTGTGGGAGAAGCTTGCACAAGGGTGAGTAAAACAATAATCATTAGGGGAACCTAAAACCACAATGATAAATCACAAGATATAACCACTATGAAATGTATAGTCATCTCTACACAGTTATATTATCACACATATACCATGAACATAATGATATAATTGTCTCATCCACTATGAAACATGATGTCCCGACCTAATAGCAAGCATCACAATTCTCCCTAAAGCCCCAAGTTGTAAAACCTAAAGTATTATATCACAATCTAAATGCTCAACCATCTCTGGAGGCACATGTCTAAGAGATAGACTCCATCGGGGAAATTCTATTTTGTCCAACTATAGTGCCGGATGTTGGAGGCCTATTAATCACAATCTTATTCCCAAGGAAAGACTAAGGAAACCCAAATAAAGAGTCTAACTTCTCACTACAACATAATTTTGGGGGAACACTACTCATGAATATCCTGAAATACCAAATCACTATTGTAAGGAGTGGGTCACACCTCAGAATCTCTGAGGAAAACAAGCTCCTACATAGGTATTGATCTCTTCATGTGGAGGTGCTTGATCCTCGTAATTGTATCCTATAGTCAAGGGAGCTCCAACATTTATAAAGGACATACTCCACATCACTACATGGAGACTAGGGAGTACTAATTTTTATCTGAGAAATCGAGCCTTGGATATAACTGGGGAGTACTAAACATGAAAGAACCACAGCTTATTGCAACAGGGGATAATAATTCATAAATTGAGACCAACACCCTACCAATTAGTGGAGTAATACTATGTGAATAGAGGACCCCCACCTTAGTACAAGGAGAGTACTGACTCTATCCTTTTACTAACTATGGAGGACCCTGAATGTATTATGTTAGGGGACTACAGGTATGATTTGTTGTCCTAGAACCAACTGTTTGTACTTTTATTGCCTGTAAATTTATTGTATTTGACAATTAAACCTCTTATTAGAAATTGTTCATTGTTCTGCATGACAATGATGTGATAATGTTGTAGGTTATTTGTTGCATTGATGAGGTCATGGAAGTTCCCCGCTATGATATGATCCTTGAAATGCTATAACATTATAGCTAAATATAGATCTACAGTTGGATGACATACTATTATGGGACACATCTAATGTAGACCATCTGATAAGAGTACACAAATATTTATGAGACTTCCTCTCATGACGTTTGTAGTTGGTCACTTCCAATACATGAGATTATGAGAACATACCCACCAGTAGAAATTCTGCTTGTTTTGGTGTAATCAGATATTTTTATCTATGAGTGTGTTTAATGATCCAAAGACTTTAAGATTATAATTTATATGTATTACGACTCACACACTTTGATTTACATACAAAAATTTTCATGGAGATAGTTGACAAGATGTAGGATACATTTAGGGCATCATGAGTGGAACGTTATGAATGGATAAGTCGAGGAAGGATTTGCCCCTTCCATTTATGGAAGTTCATATCATGGACCTTTAACTTAAATACAAATTTCACGAAAAATTACATGTTCATTGTGTAATGATGTGTTTAATTCAGGTAGTCAAAGAACGATTTATCTACCATTAAAGTTGATGACACTATTATGAAACTTGATTGATGATATATTGTGACAAAGGGATTATATTACACATTGTGTTTTCATATGTGGATTTCATTTTTGTGACATTAATTTCATTCTCTTGGGTTCCATGACCCGTTACGAGACATTACTCAAGGACATTAGGCAATCTTGCCTTATTCCAATGAGAAAAAATCCTATAGGGTCACACAAAATATGTTTTTGGTGGTATTTGTAAAAATATATTTGAAATTAATTAATAAATATTATTCTCAAGACAATAGAATAATTTTATTCAAGTTAAAATGGTTGAATAAATTTAATAAATATTTATTCACATGATTGTGGGTAAAATATATTTATTTATATTAATTAACATCTAATAAAAATATATGTATGGATAATTAAATAAAATTTTTATTAAAGAAAATAAATTATTTGTTTATTGAGGTGTTTTATAAATGGATGTGTAGTTCGAAAGGACCAAGGCCGATCTAGTAGTAAAATATTTATTTTCAAGAAGATAAATAATTAATGAACTAGTTCAAAAAAATTAAAATATCAATGCTGTTATTTTGTGACATGAAATTTTATTTATATTTTTTTCCACAATTTGGCACACCCTAAATAATGAAACGGTATTATTACTAATATCATGGGTTTTCTCTATGTTTATGAATTTATTTAATTTTTGTAACACAATTAAGTACTTTAACCAAATCCCCATATCAATAAATATACACATACGTCTATTGTTCCATGTACTGAACTACACACCCAGTGAATTGCGAAAGATTGAGATAGACAATCTCTCTCTAGAGACCTCTTCCGAAACCTCTCAGAAATGAGAAACGTTCTTAATGTATAAAGAATAAGCGATCCAGAATGACTAACACAAGACAATTAGTTCATAGTGATTGCACCCGGAGAATAGGTAGTGTCGATAAGAGGCCATCAGAGCATGTGTGGATCACCACTATAGTGATACTATTTTGGATCCTTGCATGCACCACATGATTTTTTGTATGGGTGGTCCCTGATGATCAACATCATCAACAAAGGAAATACAGAACATAAAAGTATTAGTTTCCTTATGAAATTAATTAAATTAATTATAAATATAACATGCAATATCCTTTGTAAATGTTTCAAGCCTCATATTTATTTATCTACATAATTGAATCTATTCCATGAAGACTGGCATTCATCATCGTATTGATAGTATAATAAACACTGATCATTGTAAAAATCAATGATGGGTTCTGTCCCAACCACACATCTGCTCCACCAGGATCCTAAAAATGGTATAAGAACAGTTACATCATCATTTATAATTATTAAAATATTTTTTTTAAGATTTATGAATTTAATAAATTAGTTTTTTTATTTAAAGTTAATCATTCTTCTAATTTGAATCTCGATATCTTTTCCTCCTCTATCATTTCTCATTCACCTTTTAGAAATGATACTTTAATTTAATTTTTTTTAAAAAGGATATTAAATGGAGGATCCAAAGGTTCCTGGACATACAACGCATGAACTCATGACATGTATATGGAAGTACACATCATGTAGCCAGGGTTCAAATCACCGATTCTGATCAGCCAAACCAAGTCGTGTCATTAGAGTTAGTCAAAGTCTTAATGACTCTGTGCGTTGACGAGGAACATGTGAGACAAAAATTTTATATTACACACTGTGTGGCCCACTAGACACTACATGTCATCCCTTCGGGTTATGTTTGGAACATGTTCCATGTACATGGCTTTCCCAACTGGAGACCATGTAAAGAGGAACTACATGGTGTGTGGTCTCCTAGACATGTCGTGTACTCCGAAGATTTCTGAAGTACACTCACACAATGTTTCCCTAGGCATGCACTTTGGATGGAAAATGAAAAAAAGTATACTCCATGTAGTTTGAACTAAATGCCATGTACTCATCCAGATTATGCAGATTTATTTAAATTTAAATTTATATTATACAAACCGTTGAGACGTGTACCATCGTGCCGACAAAAAGAAAAGGCAGAACACATTATAGGTGTTATATATATATATGTGTTTAATTTAACATCTGTTTAATTTTACTTTCTTCTCATTGGGTAGTTATGAATAGGACTTCATTGGGTTTCCTCCAAGGTACAAGTTACACACACAAATAATTTAAAATGAATTTATTTGTTTAAAATTATGATGCATGGAAATATCAATGAAATTCATAAAATGGTATAAGAGAAGATGATTGATTAATTAATGATGAAAATTATTTTATTTGTGTGTGATTTATCATAAACAATAATGATTAAATAATTTAATTTTAGTTTTATTTATGTGGAAAAATCATTTCATGTATGGATGATCATTAGTTAGACTAAGTATTTTGTATGTGGATGTTTTATTTTAAATTTTTTATCGAATTAAATCTATTGGCCTGTGAGCCATCTCATCATTAATAAGTAGGGCATGTGTGACCAAGGATTTCTGATGCAAAACACTTTTTTACACCGCACCTACATGTATGTTAAAAAATGCATCTTT
Source organism: Viscum album (assembly GCA_963277665.1). Classification (NCBI taxonomy): domain Eukaryota; kingdom Viridiplantae; phylum Streptophyta; class Magnoliopsida; order Santalales; family Viscaceae; genus Viscum; species Viscum album. The sequence goes on along the minus strand of OY728144.1, from coordinate 405,839,523 downwards.
AATGGATGGAACTCCAACGATAGTGGAGGGGGTTCAAGATGGAGCCAAGACGAAGGAAATCCTAGTAGATACATAGGTGGACATGTGGAATGATTTAAAAACATACCCATATGTTTAAAGATGCTTCTCCCATAGGTCAGGGTCAGATTATTAACCTCTTGATAAACTAACCATTAGAAAATATCATGATCATTCTCTATATTTTATTCATTTTAGTTCCATGGTTTATCATTATGGATATCTTTTCATGAGCATATAATTAAATAATAAACAATCTATATTGATAGAACTAAAATAAACCAAACTTATGCATAAATATTATCAAGACATTGGTAATCACTGACATAATTTCCACTTAATATGAACAAACATTTGATGATGATAATAAGTAATTCATGAATAAGATAGAAAAATCCCTAAAATGAATTATTAATTCATACTAAGCCTTACGTTACATGATTAAGGAAAAAACTCAATAAGACTATGTGTTTGTCCAACCCTTGTTGGGACACTTACATTTGTATAGGAATCCCTTAAGAATGTTTTCGAGTTGGAAAATCCATATTACATAAAGAATAGTAGACCTTGCTAGACATGGTGTAATATTATAAGCACTAGTTAAGGAAATCCAAAGTCATGATTTAAAGATTGGGGAGCCCACTCAAATGATCATGGAGTTACAATCCTATAGTTTGCAAAGAATTGCCTTTTTAAATACCTTCTAATATGTTTTCCAACCCTTTTTGGGGATATGCAATGTGGAATATGGATCATTTTAACTATAATGTCATGGAAAATGTAAATTCCTAGTTAAATGGTGAGGGCCATTAGGACATGATAATATAGTGGGAAACTTAATAATAATTTACAATTTCTGATAATATGTTATCAATAAATGAAAAATGATCTTCTCTTTTAATTGATGAATAAACATGACTAGATAATCAAAAACACTATCCCAACGATTAATTCTAGATAATGGAAACATCCTCATCGGTAGTAACTTCCATGAATGGTTTAGATGACATTGGGTTATCCTATGACATGAACGGAAGTTTTACATTCTAGAGTCGAATTTACCTAATCCTCCATCCAAAGAGGCGAGTGATGAAGATTTTCAAGTCTATGAGAAACAAATGAATGATGTGGTCGATGTTCATTGTTTGATGCTATCATCAGTTTCTAGTGAGCTCGTGATGTATCATGAATAAATGGATTATTATAGCATGTTCACGAACCTCTATGGACTTTACAAGGATAGATAAAGATATGAAATGGTTGAGATATCTAATGAACTCCTTTTGAGTATACTTGGACAATGTTCCCCATCTGGCCATAATGTAGTCAAGCTTATTAACTACATTGAGCGCTAGAAGGTTCTTGGGTCTATTCTCCATGAAAACTGGGTACCAATCTCATTATCACATCACTACCTCAGAGCATTTATAACATTTCTATCAATTTGAATATGAAAAACATTGAGAAGTCACTATTTGATCTTCATATATACATTCTCTAAGTGGATAATGATATGAAGTGCGAAAACCCGTCTGTCCTTATAGTGACTAAGAAGAAAGGTAAGGTGATGAGATTTAAGACCAAAGCATCTTCATGACAATCCATGAAAATGAAGAACAAAGGGGAGGCAAGGGAATATTAAGCTACTAGTTTTTCATGTGGTAAGAAGGGATACATGAAGAAGAACTGCACCTGGCCTAAGAAGCAAGTAGAAGCTTCATGTGCGTTTGTTATTGAATTAAATCTATATGTCTCTAAAAATTGGGTATTATATATAGATTTTGGTTATCCCATATGTATCCAAATATATGAACTAGGTAGATTCAAGAACATGGACCAAGGGGAGGTAGATCTATTAGAATCCAAGCGATCCAGACTCGTAGTAGTAGGAGTTAGGGACTACAACCTTACGTTGCCAACTGGGGTGATCTTGGTGTTAAATGGTTTTTAATATTTTTCTTCTGTTACTCAAAAATTATTTTGTAAACATATTAGCTAAATATGGATTTTCTTTAACGGTCCTAATGAGTTTTTCATTTTTTACAGAGATAGAATTTATTTAGTTAGGGAAAATTTACACAATAGTAATTACATGATGGATTACATAATCTAGGTAATTTAAGTAGATAACAAAGATACATCACATGACTCATACCACATCCAACGTTACCATCACCAGCTTGGTCATTTAAATGAGAAATCCAAGACAATTTTACATCACGATGGATATTTAGATTCATTCGAATTGAAACCACTTGGTGTATGTCCAGAAAGTTTGAAGGGAAAAAAACAAAAGACCTATTTCGTAGGAAAGGTGAAGGGGGTAAATTACTTCTTGAATTGGTTATTAATGAAGTGTGTGGAACATTTAAATTTGAAACAAGGGGTGGGTACTCGTACTTCATATGTATTACTGATGATTTTAGTAGATATGGATATATCTACATAATGAGGTATAAGTATTATCATTTAGATTTGTTAAAAGAATACACGAATGAAGTTGAGAATGGGATTGGTAAGAAGATTAAGAAACTCCACACAGACAATGGTGGAGAATATCTTAACCATGACTTCATTGATTACAAATATGAGTTTGGGATCCTATCCTAACTAACTCCTCTGTACACACCCCAATGGAATGGTGTGAGTGAAATGAGGAACTGCACCCTATTGCACTTGGGGCGATCAATGACGAGTCATTTGAGTCATATATTATCTTGTTGTGGATATGCGTTACAAACAATGACACAAATACGAAACCAAGTACAAACTATATCGATAAATGGTATTCCATAATAATTTTTCAGTGGAATGGCAATAATATTTTTAAATTTACATGAATGAGGAAGTGATGTGTTTGTTAAGAACACTTCTTTTAATAAACATACACCCTTAGGCACAAAGTGTACCTTTATAGGATTCACTAAGGAATCTAAGGGATATAACACATGCAACCCCACATTCAAAAAGGTTATAGTGGGAAGACATGCCATATTTTTTTAGAGGTAGAACATCTCCAAAAGTGATAGTGGGAGTGAGATAGAATTTTCTGAAGTTGAAGCTCAAGGTACACAAGAGTTGGTACTAGAACAAATTCCACATAGCCCTGTGGAAGAATGTATTGTTCGAGAGACACAAGTGTTATGTAGGAGTACGATAGTGGATAGATAACTAGAACGATATGGTTTTCTAGTTACTGAGGATGGAGAGTCATTATTTTTTGATAATAATGATCCTCTAACCTATAAGGTAATGGTAAGTGTCATAGATTATACCATGTGGAAAGAATCCATGAATTCTGAAATGGATTCCATGTACCAAAACCAAGACAAGATTTCGGTAGATCACCTAGTTGATGTAATATATTTTGGATTCAAATGGGTATTCAAGAAGATAACAGACATGTAATGACACATAAAAACCTTTAAGGAAAGACATGTTTCAAAATAATTCTAATAGAATCATGGTATTGACTTTAAAGAATCCTTTTCACACGTTGAAATTCTGAAATTCATCAAAATTCTATTGAACATTGTCTCTTACCATCACTATGTGATCTGGGAAATGGATTTAAAAACATTATTACTTAATGGGAACCTTCAAGAATATGTCTACATGACACAACCTAGAGGGTATATGACTCCAAAATATTCTAATATGTTATGAATGTTTCACAAATCTATTTATGGATTAAGGAATTAATCCAGGTCATGTAACATTTTTTTTCATGAAGCCATAATGAAATTTGGTTTTATCAAGAATAAATGTGAGAAATGTGTCTAAAAATAGTTTTGTGTTAGTACATTCATTTTAATAATAGTATATAATGATGATATATTACATATTGGAAATGAGATACCAGTATTAGAGTTTGTTAATGCAGGGATGAATCAATGCCTCTCCATGAAGGACATGGGTTAGTTAAGATATAATATTGGGATCAAGAACAATCAAGATAGTTCTACGATATTTTTCAGCCTATGTCAAAGTAAAACATAGATATGATACTAAAGAGATTCAGTATGGAACAATCCAATAGGTGATTGTTTCCAGTATATTGGGACTAAGTCAATGTATATACGACGATACGATACATCATAGATTCAATAAGGATCAATCCAAGCAGGGATTGTTTCCAGTATCACATGACATTCATCTTTACCTGAAAATGTGTCCTCAGACCCGGGAGGAAATATATTTGGTCATGTATGCCATTATATGTACTAGGATGGATATCTCCTACACATTGAGTGTGGTAGTTAGATATTAATCTCACCATGGTGATCGCCATTGGATGGTAGTCAAGACTATCCTAAAGTATCTGAGGTGTACTAAAGACATGTTCTGGGTTTATGGAGGAAATTAGAAACTAGTAATCAGAGGATACCCAGATTCTAGATTCCTGACTGATCAAAATGTCATGAAGTTTCCAACATGATACATCTTCACATTGAATGGAAGTGCAGTGAGATGGAAGAGCACGGAGAAGGGTGTGGTTGCAGATGGAAAGAATAGTCCAAGTATATACCATCTTCTTAGGCAAATAGAGAAGATTATTGGATGTGACACTTTGTCCTAGAGCTGGATTGATACATGGAAGTAGTAATACCATGACACTATACTATGATAATATTGCAGCAGTGGCTCTCACAAAAGAGGTAAGGTCATATCAGGGAACGAAGCACAAACATCAGATGTATCCTCTCTTGAGGTATTTTTAACAAAGAGGTGAGGTTTCAGGGAGTAATATTTCAATGGAAAACAAATTGGTGGACCCCTTGAATAAAACCTCGACTCAATAGAAACATGATCACCATGTGAGGTCTAGCAGATTGAAAGTCATAGGTAGTTGGATCTAGTCTATGTAAGAGTTTATATAATTTGGTGTCCTATAACCAATTTTTTGTACATTTATTACATGGAAATTTAATGTATTTAAATATTAAATATCTTATTACATATTGTTCATATTTCTTCGTGAATATAATTTAATAATGTCTAAGAGTATTTATCACATTGATAATGTTAAGTAAGTTTCTCCTCTAGGATGAGGACCTTGAAATTCTATAAAAATATTCTTAAATATAGTACTATAGTTGGTTGAAATAATATGATGGAAAACATTGCATGTAGACCGTCTATTGTGAGTACATGTTAGCTGATGAGACTTTCTCTCATGAAGTTTGCACTTGGTAATCTATAACACAATAGATTATGAGGACAGACCCACGAGCAAGGATTCCTTATGTTTCTGTGTCGTTATATATTTCTATCAGTGAGTGTTGGAAATGATCCTTAGAATTCAAGATTATCATTAATACATGTCCCAAATCGCACACTTGGATTTACTTATTAAAAACATTACAAAAAAATTTTGTGGTAGGAAGGGTATGTTGGGTTCATCATGAGTGGCATGTTATTAATGTATAAGTCGAATAAGGATTAGTCCCTTCCATTTATGGAAGCAGATATATCAGCCCTTTGATTGAAATAGAACCATCATGTGAAATTAAATGGTCTTGGTGTAATGATGAGTTTACTTCAGGTAGTCAAATAAAAATGTATCAAGTATTAAATTTGATGCCACAATCATGAAACCTACTTGACGAGATATTGGGAAAACATGATAATATTAAAAAGTTATCATTCATATGTGGATGTCGTTGTTGCGACATTATGTTCTTTCTCTTGGGTTCCTTGACCCATTGATATACAGTACACTTTGACTCTAGGCCAGCCTGCCTAATGCCAACGAGAATGAATCATAAAGGGTAACACACTAAGTATTTCTTGTGGTCAGGGTAGAAATTCTATTTGAATTTAATTAATAAATATTTCTCTCAAGAAAATGAAATCATTTTAATCAATTTAAAATTATTTCATAAATTAAATAAATATTTATTCAACAGATTGTGGTTAAAATATATTTATTTATATTATTAAACATTTAATAAATTATTATTTAATTTTTTAGTAAAATATTTATTTAAGAAAATAAATTATGTATTTATGAATTCTGGTTTTCAATAAATGGAATTACATTTCGAGAGGACCAAGGCTAGTATAGAAGAAAAATAATTATTTGAAAGACGATAACTAATTATTTAACTAGTTTCCAAAGATTAAAATAATGATGTTTTTATTTTGTGTCATGATTTTTTATTTATAATTCAATTTTACACAAGTTAGCGCACAATAAATAATAATGTGGTATTTTTGTTAATAGAATGGGGTCTCAATAAGGTTATGAATGTATTTAATTTCTGTTACACAATTATTTATTGTAATTGAGGACCCGTGTTAATAAATATACACATAAATCTATTGTTCCATGTACCAAACCATACACCCGGTGAATTGATAATTGTAGTGCAGAAAATTTCCTCTCTCAAATCCCATTAATTCACATCTCAATAATAATACACATTCATCAATGCTGATGAAAAATTGACAAAAAATGACCAGGAATAGACACTATCTTTACCGCACTAGCACCCAGAGAAGGAGCCGTGTCGATTGGATGCTATCAGAGCATGTGTGGATCACCACTAAAGGGATTATAGTTTGGATCCATACATGAAAAATAAGATAATCTGAAAGGTTCATTCTAGATGATCAACATCTTCAATGAAGAAAATACCAAAAGTCGTGGTATTCTTTTCTTTAGGATAATAATTATATTAATTATCAACATGATGTGCAAGATCCTCTCTAAAGGATTTAGGTCTCTTCCTTATTTTTCAAATTCATTGATTCTATTCCATGAATACTGGCATTCATCTTCATATTGATCATGGAATAATCAATGATCACGGAGAAAATGAATTTTGGGTTCCACCCCAACCATGATTCCACATTGCCCACAACCTTCATTACATACCCTATGCTAGGGGATCGACTCCCTATCCTAATAAGGGAGGACCATCCCTTTTAGAGCAATGTTTAAGGAGGAACTGTACTCTGGAACGGTAGGGGAGTAATGAACCCAATGATAGCGGACCCACGCCTCGGTGCCATAGAGGAGTACCTAGTATTCCTTCACAAACATTCTTGAGAACCCACGCCATATTCCATCTAGGGAGTAACATCCTCAGAGGAAACTAGTTAATGGAAATTTACCCACACCTATGGTGTGGGGTGTCTGGTATCAACCTATGAAAAGGTTTAGGGAGTACCCACTCCCTGAGTCATCATGGGAGTAACTGTCAAAGCATCTCTTCCAGAAAAATACCCCAACTCTGCTGAATGATTTTTACTATAAGGATGGCGTACCCGTAAAAAGAATAGGTTGTCCTCAAACATCCTTGAATAATCACTTATAATATTTCAAAAGTACCTTGTCATTATTAGGGTCCTAAAGCTGCGGGTTTCTTATCAAATGGATGCTCCATTTGAATATTACAAGAGTTTTAGGAAAATAGGGGACAGTTGGGTCCGGGCCCTACCCAGACTGGATGGGCCGCACCCTACTTTCATGGAAAGGCATGGCCCAACAACACCCACCTGGTCCGATAAGGTGTGAAAACTTCTCCAACCCATTAGAGAATCATCCGTGTGTGCATCACACCACAGGACACCAAATCTACTACAACATATTTCAACCAGTCTACTCAGATGGACCAAGTCTTTTAATGCAACCCACAACATGAAATGGGTACCGGTCACGCCCTGGCTCCTCCACTTGGGTAGCCATGTTTTACATCTTCCACCACCTCCACCACAATGGAGTGCCACAACTTATTATAGCATGTGGTCGCCGCCACAACCCCCTCTGTCACAATGTACCAGAAGCGCTATGGTGCTCCTTTCTTCGATCCATAGGATGTTTTGGGGTCATTGGGACACATTCTTCATCTAACGGGGTTTGAATCTCAATTTTTATCTCGTACATCAGATAGTGTTCAATCAGTGGTATCTCATGCACCACCTTGATCCATCTGTTTCCAACATCATCACACCTCCATCGTGCAGTATCCATTCTGGATCCATGATGTCAGATCGTTTGGCCACCAACAGTTTTGTAATGATTGACCGCTTTTCATCCCCTGAATAACATGATTAATACCAGGTAAAATAGGAGAACAAGTCCACATTAACCCCAGTGACAAAAAACCATACCATTCAATTGTCAAAACATTTATCCCCTCCAATTATAATTATTTTATCAGTGAAAATAAAATAAAATTTTTATCATAAATGTTTTAATTTGACATAGATAACCCTATTAGAAATCACTCCAACATTAATGAATGATCCGTGGGTAAACATATTTATGATTTGATCAGAATTCATCATTTTAAATCACGAATGAGGAAGGAACAACATTAAAAAACAACCCCTACTTGGTAAAGGTCCCTTCGTGGGAAGGACATGTTGCCAAAGGTGACCCGTCTGCAATGTTCCCCAATCCATTATTGTTGATGAAATCTCATTAAAAGGATTCGAAATGCTCAATATCTTTGGAAATCAGAATTATTCATTCATTATTCATCAACATCGATCCTAAAGAGGTTTAGAGGGTTTCTCCAAATATTGCAACATTACCCCCCAGATCGAATCATTAATGGTGTAAACAAATTTCTTGTTGCTGTTTTGTTATAGTGTCATTACACTATTTCATTAATGAATCATAGTTATCATTTTTTTGTTACAAAACTATTTCACAGCAGAAATATGACAACTGAAAATAAAATAAATCATCAAGGACATTTAATATATATTTTTTTAAAGGCTGAAAATTATCGTTTTTGGTCAACCAGTATTTCTAAAAATTAAGTCCATTATTAGGTATTTTAATCATTCCAAAAAAAACGATGGCCTTTTATTTTCAGTCTTACCATCTGATTAGAGGTTTCCAAAATTGAGTGTGTGTGTCATTTTGAGCCTCTTAAAAATCATCAAATACCATAATTCACCCTTGACTCGTGCTAGTTGGTGTTAAGATCTAACTAAGGGAAACGAGCACTCAAAATCTAAATGTTACTCTCGTATTGGAATTATGAGTGAAATTTTATGTGTTAAAAGGATTTTACAATAAAACAAGTGTTAATTATTTTATTTACATACAAAAAATAACTCTCATTGATGGCCCACACTGGCCAATGCTATGCCCGTTCTAAGAAAATACTGATGCATTGAGTCAACAATTACCTTAAAATGTTTGATTCAGACTACGGATAAAAAAATAGAAAAATATACCTGTATGATTATTTAATTAACCTCGAAAAAAGTTCAAATATACGTTCCAGACACTTTGGACCTCATAATTACATTCCATATCATTTCCTAGTCTCGTAGTAATTCTATTAAAGTAAAACAAAATTTATGGAATTCTGGGGTATAAATTTAAACCCCTATTTTAGGTATATACATCATAGTATGCCTAATCATGGAACAATCAAATATAAAGGTATACTGAGCATGAATCTAAACCTCCAACTCCCACGTGATCTCCAAGATATTCTTGTGCTGCCAATGAATGAGCACCATAGGAATCGACAACCCACGAAGGCCCCCACCTATCCACCCTCTATCTCCACAGGGAACTCTGAAAACATCGCCCCATCGGCAATGTACATCTCTCCCTAGTCGATGATGTGTGATGGATAAACCACATACCTCCTCTCATGTGACACGTGGAAAACATCATGCACCCAGTGCTTCATTTGTGGAAGAGTAGGGAGGTATGCCCCCTCACAAGTTCTCCTCGGAATCTGGAATGAGATGACCAACTTCAGAGGTAACATTCCAAAATAGTAACAATACCACATTCACTAGTGGCTTCCAAGATGTTTATGAATAATTAGAAACTATTCCATATTTTGGAATCATTATGGTTATAACTCTTCCACTATGGAATGATCCAAAGCATGACGCATTGTGAGATTCAACATTGTGCTACATGTGTTTTCCTCTCTCGATTAAGGAAAAACCATCTTCACCACCACAGACACACAAAATACATTTCCTAATAAATCCAATATGGGTATGAATAATAGAATTTCATCCTAAGAATGATGTCATAAGGCCTCAATTCCAGAACTAAGAGATCTTGACCACAATACTCGACTCAAATGGTTTGGTCACATAATCAGTGCTAGTGTGCGATCAATGGGTTTTCTCTAGTATAATTCTCTAAGTGTGTGGGTCAAGACCATAGTCCAACTTGATCCTCGAAGTCTCAAATAGAACCCGCGGGAAAATTCCAACAACTAGCACCTCTTTCTATTAAAATGGATGACAAAAAAAAAAGAAACAGATCATACCTTGACTCTATCCTAGAGCTTCTTGGTCATGATCCATGACCACATGAACCTATATTTGCTCATATCATCTAGCTCCATATGCATTCTATGGACTACCTAGGGGCAATGGTGGAAAAGTTTCAAACAACCTACTAACATATATTACTAATACATATCCTCTATGTCACCAACCATTTTGCTGAACTCCTTTCTCAATGTGTTTTCACTAACAAAGTGTTTCGTAAACCTTCTCCCTCTCAGAATCTTTATGGGATGAACAATCTCTAGATCCCCCTGGCCATTTCAAGTGTAACATTGCCACTCCTGCAGTTGACCAATCCTTGGTACTGCTCCTACACCACAGATCCATGTTTCTGTGATCTGTCATGGGTATGCCTCCTATGTTGTGATCCTGTTTCATGGAGTATTGTAGTACCAGAAACACCTCTATCATATGACCTCTATCGTAGGTCAAATCCATATTATCCTCCGTCATGAAACTTTCAACCACTAGGGCTCACTCCCACACCAAATCATATATAGGAATGTTATGAGATATCATCAATGAACTAATCTCACGGTGTAGTCAATGCTCAAATGTACAGGTCCTAAATTAAGAGTCCCTCACCATATCCATAGTGTAGTAAGATAGATATGTGAATCTCTTCATGTACTCATATCCATTTATGATGCCCTGTTGTAGGCGTAGTAGCTCATTAATACACCTAGAATGTAATATCAATGGAAATAACTCCCCCTATAGAGGTGTTCAATGTCTAACTAGGTGAGGGTCGCCTTGTCAGTTATCTAGATTTTAAATATACACCATATCTCTACCGATCGTGGATGAGGTCACGTGGCCAAGACCACAATCTGGTCGATAGGTGTACTCGCTAGGGGTATGACCTACGTAACTTCGTCAACAAAATCCTTGGACACTTGGGTTCAGTATCACCCCTTAACATATAAGTTCTCTAACTCTGCATCTCGTGTAGCACACTCATATTGGTGACATCCTCTACTAGTAGGAAATGTTGAAACTACTGATTGACATGTGGTTGAATCACTGGTGCACCACATGGTTTCCATATCTCTGGTACTGGTCCATGTACCGATGCCTCATCACTCGACAAACCATCCTCGTGGTCTCACTGTGTAATCATGACTAGAAATCTATGATGTGCCATCCTAAAATGGGTTGAAACAAACAACAATTAAAATATTATATCTAGAGATATGACTCAAGGAGGAAATGGAAATCAAAAACCATTATTATACGATGCATATACCATTCATTTCTCGGTGAACATTTTCCTAATATTCTGAGTCAAAAATAATGTAATCAATGTACAAGTGAATAGATTTTTTGGCCACTACCCCAACACTAGAACCTCTAGAATGAGAGTCGAACTGGAAACATTGTAACCATATATCTATTAAACTCAAACAAAACATACGACTCTTAGTCCAAAGGTGAATCCAATCAACATTTTATTCCAATTTTTCATGACCCGTCCCCCAGTGCCTATTCCGTGACTACCCAAAGCCTTCCCCCCAATGGTCAGAGGTAGGGGACTATATCTGAAAGAATTATCCTAGGAGTGGGTGGCATTTTCATAAGTACATGTTTGTATGAACACAAACATATCCATGTCCAAAGAAGCTGGATAAAAAAACATACATTCCACTAAACAACCACTGAGTAATCGTTGAAGCAGTATATCAAATGGGCTGGATTAAAAACGCAAAAAAACACAAACTAAAAATATGAGAGTAAAAAAGATCTCTATAAGATGTCTGGTGAAGGCCCCACCAAAAGAGTAGTCATTGATTGGATTATAGAAGATATATAAGTATATCCTTCTAGTCATGTCTCTCTGGGAATCTCCTAGTCCAAGGTAACTGAGGTATCTGTCGAAGCACCTGTCATCGTCATATGATGCAACACGTGGTGGAAGTCACATGCATGGGAATATTAAACAATATTTAGTAGGGGACCCAAACCGAGAAAAATAAATCACAAGGTAAATACCACAAAGATATGTAAAATCATCTTTACTCATGTATATTCCCATGAATATACCATGAGCATCCAGATATAATTTTCATAGCCACTATGAAACATGATGTCCCAATACTCATGGATAGTATCAGGACACTCATGGAATGCTCATGTCGTAACACACAAAATAGGATATTAAAAACCATGAGATCATTCATTTTTATGGCACTTTTCCGAGAGATACACTACACCGGGGAACTTTTACTATGTCCAAATATAGTTCCCAAGAAGAGTGGTCTAGTCATCACAGTATTACACATAACATAAGACTATGGAATCCCATGTTAAGCGGTCCATCCCTCATCACTACACAGAGATTATGGATCACTTCTCTAGACAAATCCTAGATACCCCAGTTTCTCCAGTAATGAGTTCCCATCATCTCAATCTCGTCAAGGGATAACATTCTCTTATATATGATTTGAACTATTCAGGTGGAGGGGGAGACTCCTTGTACTTGTGTCCTATTTTCGAGGGAGATCAAACTCATATAATGAAGCCTCTCCGAATAGCTTCTTGGAGATGGAGGAGTACTACTCTGTATGTGAGGACTGGCGCCCTAGTTCTAAAAGGGGAGTAATACACATGAAGGACCAAAACCCTATTGAAAAAATGACGTAATAATTTATTTATCGCGGTCCCTCACCCTACCCTACAAGGGAATAATACTTAATGACTAGAGTACCCAAACCCTGGTTTTGGGGTAGTATTGACGCCTTCTTTTATTAGATACGGGGGACCCGCACCTGAGTACATTAGGGGATTACTACCCCTAGGCTTGGGGACCCACTACCTATCATGGAAAATGAGTGATGAATCTTCCTAAACAATGCGTAAGGAGGACCCACACCCTCGAATGATTGGAGAGAGATGACACTTATTTTAGGGAACCTACTCTCTTGTCACACATTGGACTACATACTCTTCCTTCATTGAAATAACCATGAACATGTCCCTTAGTCCTTAATAAGAGTAACACCACTGGAAGAAACTTCATGAAGGAAACAAACCCACACACATGATGTGGGGAGTCCATCCTCTACCTATGCATAGGTATATGGAGTACCGACACCATGAGTCATTAATGGAGTAACCGTCCTAACATCTCTTGAAGACAATTTCCCGAACTCTGCTCAATGTCTGTTTATATTGGGAGGACCTGCTCTTCAAATCAATAAGAAATCTTCAAAATTACTCCAAAACTCACTTAGAGTATCACTAAATGAATGTCTCGTATTTGGGTTACCAACTCCACATATGGCACATCAAAAAGATGTTATGTTTTAATTATAAGGACATTTTAGTGAAACTAGGGCCAGTTGGGTCAAGGTTAGGTCTGACCTGGCCAATTGGGCCTGACCCAGACCGACTAGTTTAATGACCTATGCTTTTAATAATGAATATTACACTCGATCTAATTAAATATATTATTATGTAAAATGGTTATATAAGACATATTCACATCCTTGGTTTTATATTTTACGATTTAAAAATACAATTAATAATTTTTACCATTGCAAAAAATAGTCATTCAATAGTGAAAACATTATTAGTAAAACTTTTCAGCTTTAACTTATCCAATTTACTCAGACAATGGATGTGATGGCCTCATCTAGAAGAAATGATCCATATGAAGCCCATTTTTTGGATCTGAAAATAGAGGTATCATCACTGGGTATTGCTCTTGAGAAAACCCAAGCTGATCTTCATCATGTTAATCTTGAACGGAATAACCTACGAGAGAATTGAAAGTTAATATATATTACCACCAGAGAGATGTTATTTAAGCCTCCCCAAGAGACTAAAAACATCTCACACCTTAAATTTAGGTCTTATGCCGGTGTTATAAGGGGTTATGTAACAAGTCCCAATCAATAAGATTATTTTCATTATTTTTTTGTAAATAATATTCATTCATTTTATTATTGTTACTCTCTAATAGATTTTAAAATCACAAATAGTATTATTATTTAAGATTAAATTTCTATTCGGAAATATATTTTGATGAATTAAGCAATTAATTAATTAAATATTTTTTATACAATAGTATGACAATATTACATTGTATTAAATATAAATGATCGTATAATTTTTATGAATAGAATTGATTTTTTTATTAAGGTTTGAAAATAGTTTTTGTCAAAACCCATTAATTTTTAGTAAATGACAGTTTATATTAAAAAATTAATAATTAAAATAATTAGATATTTATTATAGAAAATTAATATTATTTTTGGATTTAAGATTTCAAAATTATATAATAGTGAATTTTTCATAATTTTCTGACACAGTGGGATATTTCGGTAAAAATTAAATTCTATTTAAAAATATATTGTGATTTATGACAAACTAATGACCCCATAGTGGAATAATAAAATACTATAAAATTTATTATTTTCCAATATATATTTTACCATTAAAATAATATGATTTCATATTTGTTTGATTCATTCTATGATGACTTAGTGGACCCTCCAAAACATAATTTTTTTAACTTTTTACAATGATTTTCTTGAGAGTGTCACTCACATATAATTAAGAAAGCCTAATATTTAAATAATTTTATCTATTATCCTTATAAAATAATTTTTCCACCCCACTATTCCATAACCATGGGATGTTTTTTTGTTTTGATTAGTTTAACGCGTAGGGTCCAAAACAAATGTAAAAATGAATTCCCTCTCCTTTCCTATATAAACACACTAAATATCCCATTCCACTTCTCACTAAACATTTGGAGCTCAACCAACCTCTTTCGTCCTCTCAATATAATCTTACCAAGGTTCTCTATGATACTTCTATGCATCTCATAAGCTTCTCCTAAGCCTTTTTAATCACATTTACAAAGATAATCACTTTCATTCCTTCTTTATTCATGTCCATGATTCCTTATATTGTTATTCCATTTTATTTTAAATTACAAATGATGGGGTATGATTTCTGACCTCCGCTATACCACACTCCTTTTTTATTGAATACAGACCCCTTTATCTCCCATTAATGTATCCCATGTACATTTGTTACCATGCCAAAATTTAGTAATGGATATCGCTCACCTAATTTACATTCCAGAAATTTTTCTATATTATGTTTCTAAATTATATTACATATGTTGGGATATTGTGTTCCAGGACCCCCATGTATCCCGTTTCATGAATAAATGATGAGAGACCACTTTCTCTCTCATCAAACCGTTTTAAATTTTCTATCTGACGTTGTTATGCTGATGATGTTTCACAAACAATTCACATTCCAAAATCATCATGTAAGTGAATACCATATCCTTTTCTATATCAAGGTTATTAACCATTATACACATGTACGAGTTTTTTGAGGAAGTAAATGTTTTTTTTCAACATCTATTATTCATGAAATAAATTATGATGTTTCATGAATCCATGTTGTATGATCTATGTGGCACACTTATGCATGAAATAAAATGATAAACAAGAGTGTTCCCTGATATCACATCAATACATTAGGTAAAGATTAATACCATGATATGTCATGTGAAATTGGGATTTAATCAAGTTAATTAAAGATAAATTAGTTTTTAATCATACTTATCCAAATATAATGGTGGATTACTCATGCTCCAAGTGCAATGAGCTTTTGATGATTCTAATATCATGTCAAATGTTGTTTCCAAATTTACATGATATGATAGTCATGCTATATCATGACTTTATGATCTTGTATCAATATTGCTCCATTAACATGACAATTTCATGAAATGTACTTTATTATTCATGTTATTCATCATTTACTCCCTTACATGGCTTTATAGCTCCCCCTTTTCTTATTCATGTCTATAGATTATCCCATACAATTCTATGTACGATGGAATGTTGTGGTCATGTAAAATAGGTTTTCAATAAATATGTTGTGTTTTATTTTCTAATTTGTTATATAATGCTCCTAAATTCCCATTACACTAGAAAAATCAATCATCAAGGTTTTCTTAAGTGAAATTTTATGAAATAAATCATGAATAATATTGTAATAAAGAGCATGGTTTTTATAGTTGGTGTCATAGCATAGGATTAGTTATTTTTGGATTATGATTATAAACCCCTAGTAAAAGCCATAGGTATAAGACTTATTATAATAAAAACATCCCTAAATTTCGGGAAGTACAGATTAAGTGTTTTAACTAAAAATACATCCTTGTATGGATAAAAACAAGTAGAGGTGGCTCTGGAACAAATGTTTCAAGGAGAAAACCAGAATACACAACTTTGAGCAAGAGTTGAATGGGAACTAGTTCACAACAACAAGCCTTTCTGAACACTTGGTTACGACACTCTCTGGGGATATTTTTTGACTAATTCCTAATATTAGTAAGAACCATTGTTTGGGGAATAAAAAATGCTGCTAATAACATAAGTTAAGAGAAAGATCATGGACTACATAGATTGAAGCCTTAAAATTCATAAGTTAAGGAAATAAATGTAATATATAATTTATCCATTTTTTACATTGGACCCCCCTTTATCTATAAGCCCTAACATTTCTTTTATTCTATCCAATGGCCGGTAATAGGAGGACTCGAGATATCCACCAATGAGAAATCAATGTGATGACTGTTATAATGAAATGACCAATCTGATGGGAGAAAGAATCACAAAAATTTTCATGATAGTCTCCCAGTTAAATCATGTTTTGAACAGAGTCATGAGTCAAGATGAACATCCAACCCCCCCCCCCCCATGAAAGAACAATCTGCAATCGAGTGCTTCCTAAGAAAAATGAAACCTACATTTATAGTATCATATTATCGCTCAATAACCAAAGTATGGATAAACTGCATTGAAAATTTTTACTTCATCCTTCAATTTTATGTAAAATAAATGGGTTTTATGGCTACTTATCATATAGAGGGTGAAGCTGATCAATGGTAGAAACTGACCAAAAATACAAATCTTGAGAAAGATATCATGGTGTTGGATTGGAAGGCCTTCCATAAAGAAAATAAGATAAATATTTTCCTCAAACCCATAGACATAAGATGGAACGGGATTTCCTTTCCCTCTAGAAAAAAGACAATGAATCCATCAGAGCGTAGAAGGCAAAATTCACATGGAATGCACGATATGTATATGAACCCTCCATGATAGCTGCAATTAAGGGGGGACCAAGGCCAACATCGGTGGAACATATCCATAGCTTCATAGGGGTAGTTGGTTATTATCACCGATTTTCGAGAAGTGATTCATTATAATCAAAACCACTTACCATGATAACATGGAAGGGAGTCTAGTTTTTCCTGGAGAGATAAATTTCAAGATATCTTCAAGGAGTTGAAATGTAGGCTTATCACTGCGCTCGTGCTCACAGTACCCACAAGTGGAGAACTTTTTGTGGTATTCAGTGATTTATAGATTAATAGAATGGTCTGTGGGATGATTTGAAATGAAAAATACATTTTTTATTCTTTAAGGAAATTGAATTTTCATGTGAAGAACTATCCAACAAAAGATACATATATGGAAGTAGTAATTTTCTCTTTGAAAATTTGGTAACATTAACTATTTGTGGAGATGTGTGAAATATATAAGGATCACCAAATCCTAAAATACATATTCACATAGAAAGTTTGGACCATGTGTCAATGAAGATGGTTGGAGCTGATCAAAGTCTATGACTGCACAATCCATTACTACCCTGGGAAAGAGAACAAGGTGGAAGTTTCTCTAAGTAGAAAGGATCCAGTGATTCAATCATTTATTAGAATATAAAAGGATCCAATTTTATTTGATATGATGAATATGGATATGAGAATCATAAATAATGGAATATCATCAATACTCAACCAAATTATTGCTCCACAACATCTTTTAGAATGGTTAAAGGATGCTAAAAATAATGATGTGGGAATTTAGATGACAGTAGAAACAATAAAAAAAGGGAAATCCTCAGAGTTCTTTGTTATGGAAGCAATAATTATGAGATTTGGTTCAAGACTATGTGTTCCATAAAATCCATAGCAAAAGAAGGAACATTTTGTTGATGCATATAATTCAAATTTCCCCATAACCCATGAAACACAAAGATGTATAGAGATCTCCGAGAGCATTATTGGATGGATAACATGAATAAGGATATCACTGAGTATACATCATAGTGACTAGTATGTAAGAATGTAAATTCCAAGAGGCATAAGTATTAGGGGATGAAGAAACCATTACCCATACACACATGGAAGTAGGAGAACATAGCCATGGAATTTGTCTCCAGACTTCTGAATACATCTAAAGGAATGAATGATATTTGGGATATTATGGATGATATTACAAATACTACACACAACACACTTAAATTATTTTTGAGTTTATTTTTTAATTAGATCAACTATCACAGATATACATCATAGAAATGGTAAATCAACATGGAGAACCACTATCGTCTGTATCTCATCGAGATACATGATTCACTTCTTTGTTCAAGAAAGGTCACCAACACACTCTAGATACTTATCTAAACATTAGCATGGAGGATCAACCTCAAAATGATTTCCAATCTAAGAATACATTCCAAAAACATGAGGAAATTTTGAGAGATTCCTCATTGGACTTCAAAGGAGTATATGATCAATATCTTCTCCTAGTTCAGTTCTCTTAGAATAATAGTTTCAACTCAGGCATCCAAATGAATCCTTATGAAGACCTTTATTGGAAGAGGTTTACAACACCCACATGTTGGAATGATGTTGTGGAGCTAAGACTCCTAGATCCCAAAATTTTCAATGAAATGGTGGAAATGATTAAGACCATGCAGTAACACATAAAATATGCTCAGAGTTGAAAAATGAGAAATGTTGATAGTCATCGATGTGACCTAGAGTTTTGTGTTAGGGACATGGTATTCCACTATATATAACTGTGGAAAATAGTTTTGAGATATTGGAATAATGGAAAGCTTATTTCAAGGAACATCAACCCTTTTGAGATCCTTGATCGCATTGGAGCAGTGGCCTATCAACTAGCAGTCCCACTGAACCTACCACAAGTACATGATTTATTCCATGTATCACTCTTAAGGAGGTACTTACCTGACCCATCACATGAATTCAATCCAGAGTTGGTAAAACTTGAGAATATCCTCTTCTATAAAGAGAATTAAGTGAATATCATAGATCATATATAAAAAGTGCTATGAAATAAAAAAATTACCCTCGTCAAGGTATTGTGGAGATACCAAATGATTGAAAATGAAATATGGGAATCGAAAGAAGTTATTAAGCAGAGTTACTTACATCTATTTTAGTGTGGTAAAAGGAAAATTCAATTGTAAAATTACTTAAGGGGGGAAGACTGTAATGACCCAACTTTTAATAATGAAAATTTTCTTGGTGTAATTAAATGTCTTGTTATGTATAATAGTTACATAAAACATATAAACTTATTTGGTTGTATGTTTTTGAGATTTTACAATACCATTGATTTTTTTACCATTGCTAATATAGCTATTTCACAGTTATCACATGATTAGTATAAATATAGGGAATTATATATCTAATTTAATAAGAAAAATGAAGCGATGAAATCATCTAGAAGAATTTATCTATAAGGTTAAAATTTTTCAATGCTTAGAAAGGTGGTAGATTCGAAAGGATTTTCTCTTGACCATGTCTAATTAAAGATTACTCATGTTCAGCTTCAATGGAATCACCTTTGAGGGAAGTGAATGATAATATTTATTACCACCCAAGCGATGTCATCTGAGCCACCCTAAGGGTCGGGAACCCTCTCAAACCATACCCTTAGGTCTAATGCATGAGTTATAAGGGGTTGTGTAACAAAACCCTATCACTATGATTATGTGGATTATTATTGTATGATGAATATAAATTCATTTTATTATTGATAATTGTTTTATTATTTTTTATCGCACAAATTTTATTTTTAGGTAATATACAAATTCAATTTTGAAATTGTTTCATACTTCATGGAAATGTGCGTTCTAGTTTTAGGGATCACTATTCCCATGCGGTTTCCAGTGGATTTATTTATGGTACTAAAAACATCCAACTGTTTTTTCTCCAAAGGGGACCTGCTTTCCAAACATAGGAATTTTTTATGTTTGAACTCTATGATTCATAAAAACGTGCATTGGTCGAGAGGATGGTAGGTCGGACTCATCACACCATTTTAGGGAGAAATGTTGCCTACTACTAGACTCTCATTATAAATATAAGATATTTTCATGAATCCTTATTAATTCACCAAGTATATCATAAGTATCCCTTTGAATATTCAATGACTAATTAACAAGTATAAAATTTAGAATCATGAGTAGGAATTCATGTTTCATCCTTAATTGAAATATCCTCATAAATTTGAGGTTTTCCATCAATGTTATCCTCTGATATACTGCATAGAGATTTTGTTAAGCACAGTTTTAATGATACTAGTTTTCAAGATACTTAGTGGGGCACTCTCGAAGTTATTGTCATCCAGGGAGAAAAATATTTGATTTGATTTTAGGATTGTTCCCATAAAATAGGCTACCTGTGTATCCTTGTGAAAGGAATCCGAACCCTTATAGTTTGGAGTCGCTTAATAGGACTCATCATACCTTTTATAGTCATGTGATAAGGACCTATAAGTGAAAGGTACATGGTCAAAAACATAGAGTAGGACTTATGATGAAGTATCCCAATGAACATTGAAATTATTATGGGTTTCCATGTAGGATTAAACCTTGTTTGGAATACGGACCAAGGAGAACATGTTTGATTTGAAGTGTTGGGCTTGATCTTTAAGGAGGATTCTTACAAATCCCATATGGATGGAAATAAAAGCCCCACTAGTATGATAAGTCTCATAAGATAGTACAGTTCTTTTAGAGATATGAGTTTGTGATTAATTATAAAAAAGAATTCGTTGATGATTTGTGGTTTAATTTGGGGCTTATTCCGATGGAGGATTTCCCCAGAAAACGAATTAGGATTGGATTCATTAAGAGGATGTCCAGTGAGCTCCGGCACTGAAAATGCTTCCTAATTATCATATTTTGAACAAGATTCTGAGTTCTCATAGTTCATTTGATTGATCAAATGTTTTAACCAATACATGTCTCTAAGCCCATGTGAGTCACACATAGTGTGATACACAAGAGGATGTCAAATATTCAACAATTGAATTCAAAATTTAAAATTTTTCCTCCTCATTTGGTGGAAGATAGTGCACCTATGGTATCCAAGGTGAATGAGGTTGAGGTGACCATGGATGAGGGTGAGGAAAAGGGCCTCCCCTATATTCAATTTACATTCGAAAAGGATCTAATTTATGGAGGAAGGGATGAAGGTTAGGGTCTTACGGCAGGACAGCTGCCCATGGAGACAAAGCACAATAAGAGAGGGATAGGGTTACAAGAATCTGTGTGACCAT
The DNA here is from genome assembly GCA_963277665.1 of Viscum album. Classification (NCBI taxonomy): domain Eukaryota; kingdom Viridiplantae; phylum Streptophyta; class Magnoliopsida; order Santalales; family Viscaceae; genus Viscum; species Viscum album. The sequence goes on along the minus strand of OY728144.1, from coordinate 405,817,807 downwards.
TACCCTTTAGTATTTTCCGTCGAGGAATAGAGGAGGAGAAATTATGCCACCTCCTACTATAAAAGCTTGGGGTTTACATCATGAAGGTTTCCCTAAAATTGATCCGGGTAGGGGAATAGAGACTTTTCCGTTATTTTTTAGATGGTAAAGTAGGTATGAACTGTACCATCCCTACCAAAGAGATGAGGTTTTGGGTCATCTCTTCGAGAAGGGAGAGGCTAGGACCCAACCCTCTTACAAACCGGTACCTTCCCAACACTGTTTCTGGGAGAAAGGTCCATGTGATTTTGGATAAACAAACCAACAGACAATCCATGTATCCTAACCCTATTGTGAAACAAATTTGGGATTCCTCTCACTATGGAAATAAAAACCTAAATTTGACACATGATGATGTGACTTCCCCAAAGGATTGATATGTCATGAGGTTTTCGTGGAGGTCTCAATAGAATCCATTTCTGACAATGGAATCAGTGAAGAAGAAGCCTTTCCATGAAAGGATTTGATGAAGGCATGATGGATTGTAGACTGAAGAGAGTTATGAAAGTATGTAAATCAATGAGGGTCCCCCTATTAGAAAAGGTTGTGCAAGTATGGGCATGCATGTAAGGGTGCACAAGTAGCCTTGGGAGACCTATTTTACACTAATGATATGAACAACTGGTATTGTAATACTTGAGAGAGACCTTGATCAAACCTTCAAGATTATTCATATGTGATCAAGGAAGTGGGCCGCTCATGTTCCTGTGAGAGGAATGGGAGACACCTAAGTATTTCTGACATTGGGAGGTGGGCGGCGTTAGGGGCACCAGTGTTATGGTTTTCAAACACTGAAAGGACTTATGTCCAATTATTCTCCCTTAAATCCTTCACTCAAGGTTTCAAAGAACTACCTTGAATGTTTTGGAAGATTGGGGTGAATTATTAGGGTGTCCAGAGTTGCAATTGGTCTTCATAGAAATTCATCTATACAAATGGGGGCCCAAGGGGCTAATTATATTAAAATAAATGAACTTGGACGAAATAAGTTGGGCACGCCAGTGACTTACACACCAAATTTGGCCATTCAAGTACCTTCCATACCCAATGAGTTTTGTCTAAACATAGGCGGCCAAAATATTATGCCTTTGAAAATATCTTACATTTCTTTATGTATTCTATCCTTTCATTCTAATGGATTCCCTTCTTCATTATTTTTGGGATCCTTGATGGAATGGTGTGTCAAAAAATACCCCCCCTTCAGAATTGGATCCGAAAATGAAATGTGGATCTTATAATGAGGTAAATAAATTATGGAGAGAGAGGGTGGAGACAGAAAAGAGCACTGGGGTGCCCAGGTATTGTCACTCAAGGGGACATGGGAATTCAGCTTTGCAACGTGAATGATTTTTGGTGCATAGGGAGAGATGAATAACATATATATAGAAACTTTACTTCTGTGAAAATTCTAACAACATCCAAATTTTCATCTCTTGGTGTGTAAGTCTTCTTTTATTCAGGCACTTCTGTTTCACTGTGCTTTGTCTGTATGTTTTTTTTGCGGCGTGCTATATGTGGGGATTCATACTTGCACTCCGACTTATACTTGCGCCCCATGTTTTAAGATTTCATGTCTTAATGAAATTTCCATTTTTTTGTAAAACCCCATAAATAATCTTACTTTTAAGAGTTAATACCTATCTTTTTGCAGGTTCAATGTCTCCCAAGAGAATTGAATCGAATGGTGTGCTCGCCTGCAAGGACATTGATGACAAGATGAATGTCATTGGTCATTATTATATTGACATTTGTGAAACCCTCTTCTATAATTAGAAAAATATTTGAATAAGTATCATTTCATATTTCCTAGAAGCACCTATCTTCCATTGTATAACTATGTTGATTTTCCGGATGCTAACATCCTAGATCCAATGATCTATGTCCCCCATTCTTGGTTTCAGAATTATAACAATTTCACTCCAGCAAATGTTTCTATTGGGGGATCATTTTTAATATTGGGATAATAGAGAAATCTCATAATACTCTTCATAGACCCTATGCTACAGATTTGAAGGCACACACTCCTGAGTTGAAACCAAACCTAAGCTACGTGTTTTAAGAATCAGTGTTCCACGTCGGTTTCCATTGGATTTATTTATGGAACTGGAAACTTCTTACAATTGTTTATCCAAAGGGGACCTACTTTCAAAAGGCTAGAGTTCGTTATGTTTGAACATTACGATACTTAATAATGTGAAATAGTTGGAAGGATGGGAGGTTATAATCATAACACCTTTTTGGGTGGATTATTTTCTACTTCGGGACTACCTTTGTAAATTTGAGATATTTTCTTGAATACTTATTAATTCACCACGTGTATCATAAGTACTCCTTGGAATTTACAATCACTTATTAACATGTGTAATATTTAGAATCATTAGTATGCATTCAATGTTCTTAATTAATGGAAATATCCATATGTATTTATGGTTTTCCATCAATTGTAGCCTCTAATATATTTCGTAGAGATTATTTTAATCATTTTTTGTGATGATATTGGTATTAAAGCCACTTAGTGTGGCATTCTGGAATATATTGTCATCCAGAGAGATGAAAGGATTATTTAAATATGGTATTGTTCCCATAAAATAGACTACCTATGTATCATTGAGAAATGAATCAAAACCCTCATAGTTTGGTGTTGCTTTATAAGACACATCATACATTTTAGGGACATGGAATAAATACTACTATACAAAATATGCTTGGTAAAAACATTTGTCTGAGTAATGAGGATGCATCCCAATGATGTTTATAAAGAATATGGGTTTCCATGTCGAATTAATCCCAATATATAATACGAACTAAGTAGAATGGGGATGATTTGAAGCGTTGGTTTTGATCCTCAAGGAGGATTCCTACATTACCCATATGGATGGGAATCAAAGCCCACGTATTTGGATAATTCTCATAGGAGAGTAATGATCTTTGAGAGAGATGAGTTTGGGATTAATTTCTGAAAAGGATTCATTGATGATTTGTGGTATAATTAAGGTATTATTCCTAAGGAGGATGCCCAGATAAAAAGAATTAATATTGAATTCCTAATGAGGATATCTAGTGAGCTCGGGCCTTGAAAAGGCTACATAAAAGTCCTTGTGTGAATAGTAATTAGAGTACCCGTAGTTCATTCAATTTTGCAAACAGTGTGACCATGAAAATTATATAAGCCCTTGTAAGGCATGCTTGGTGTGAGAAATAATAGGATGTCACAGATTCAAAAAAGGCATTCACACATTAAAATGTTTCCTCCACTACTGGTGGAAGACGGCACGCCTCTGGTTTCCACGGTGAATGTTGTTGAGGTGACCATGGAAGACGGGGGAGCAACGAGCCTTACCTATGTTCTATTTACACTGGACAAGGGTCCAACGTAAGGAGGAAGGGATGAATGTTATGCTCTTTCACAAGGATGGTTGCCCATGGTGACAATGCACAATGGGAGATGGAAAGGGTAACAAGTATCCTTGTGCCCATCCACATTTGGTATTTGGAACTAAAGAAGAGAGGAGGAGTAATGATTCCACCTCCACCATGAAAAGATAAGTGCTTACACCATGATGGTTACTCTAAAATTGATCCAGGTAGGGGAAGAGACACTTCATCATTATTTTTTAATATGATAATTAGGTATGAAATATACCATCCCAACTAGTGACTTGATGTTCTGGGTCATCTCTTAGAGATGGGAGATGCCAAGATCCAACCATCCTCCAAACCAAGAACTTACAAACACTGTTTCTAGGAGAATGTTCCATGTGACTGTTGATATACAAACCCTCAAACAATCCATTAATCCTAACCAAATTCTAATACAAAAGATGGAAACCAATGACTGTTGAAATACAAACCCATATAGGAGACACGCTGATGTGCCGCTCACAAAGGTTTGATAAGTCTAGTGGTTTTGGTGGAAGTCATAGTAGAATCCCTTTCAGACAAGGGAGCCAATGAAGAGGAAGCATTTCCATGAATGGCTTTGTTGAAGGCCTAATACCTTGTAAACTGAAGAGAGTTAAAAAACAAATTTAATCATGGCGGGGCACCCTAGTAGTGACGAGCGCACCAGTAGGTAAGGGCATGCATGTTAGGGTGTACGAGTAGGCTTGGTCGACCCGATGTTTTCTAAGGCGAAGAACAACCAGTATGGTAATACTTGGGTGAGACCTTGCTCAGTCCATCATGAGTATTCACAAGTGGTCCATGAAGTGGGGTGCTCATGTTCATGTTAGAGGAATGGGTGACACACAAATATTATTTACTTGGGTATGTTGGGAACTTTAGGCCCGCAAGTGTTATGGTTTTCAAAAACTTAAAGGACCTATGTCCAAGTATCCTCCTGTAAATCCTCTTCTCAAGGTGTTGAAGAACATCCTTGAAAGTTTAAGAAGACTCAGAATATGTTCTAGGTCGACCAGAGATGCAAATGTTCTTCATGGAAATACGTTCGTACAAATGAGGGCCCCAATGTTTTATTTATCAAAAAATAAATGATCTTGCGAAAAAATAAGATGGGCGTACAAGTGACATGCGCAGCCAATTGGGTCGTGAAGGTACCTTGCATGATGATAGTGTTTTTGATAGACTAGGATGACACCTTTAGGACCTATCCTAAATTACACATTAATTTATATCCATCATGGTGGCACATAAGTGGGCTGCAGAACATATAGGGGCACGCAAGAAGGTTTCGTTCCCAATCCGTTTTTTCTAAACTAAGGTGTCCAAGAACTTATGCCATTGAAAATGATTGTATTTTATTTATGAATTCCCTATTTTATTTCTAATGGATTCCCTTCGTCAGGATATTTAGACTCCTTGATAGAATGGAGTTTCATCAAAATCCCCCCTTAGAATTAGATCCGAAAATTAAAAGAGGATCCTATACTAAGGTAATGAAATAATGTAGAGGGGGAGAGGAGAAAGAATATAGCATAGGGGTGCCCAAGTGTCGGTGCTCAAGAGGAATTTGGCATGCAATTTTTTTCAATGCATAAGATTTCTAGCATGTAGGGGGAAATGATTCACTTATATATACATGTTCTACTTTGGTGAAAATTCTCACAACTATTGAATTTTCCGCTCTCAGTAAGGAAGCCTTATTTTATTTAGGCTCTTATATTTCACCATGCTTTTTATGTACATTTTTTAGATACATTTTATAAGTGGGGAACCACACTTGTGTGCTGACATATACTTGCATGTCACATTTTAAACATGTGTGCCTTAATTTCTTTCCCATTTTTTTTATAAAACCCCAAAAAATGAAATTAATTTTAAAAGATGATCTCTATCTTTTTGAAGGTTAAATGGCTCCCAAGACAATTGGAACTGCTGATGAGCTCCCCAACAAGAGGATTGATGACATGATGAATGTCATTGGTCATGATTATATTGAAATTTTTGAATCTACCCTTCCATAAATAGAAGAATATTTAATGAAGTATCATTTCAACACTTCTCTAAACACCTTTCTGCCTTGGAATAGGTATGGCCATTTTCCGGATGCTAACATTCTAGATGCCAAGAACTACATTCAGAATTCATAGTTTCAGGATTACACCAACTTCTGGTTGGCCAATGTATCTATTGGGAGCTATTTTTATAATGTTGTGATAGTAGAGAAATCTCATATTATGAAACATATCCCCTGTGCTCATCATTTCAAGGCACACACACCTGAGCTTCAACCACACAGCTATTCATCCATCTTTTGAGATTCTCAAACAGATCAGTCCAATGGCTAGAATAATAGTAGTGTATTCCACCTAGGAGGAGATGTAAAACCCACATGCCTGTGGGAATATTTGGTGAGAAAGACATGTGTAGAATTTATAGATGATCTGAGATTGGTTGAGATTTATGAGGCTGCCTAGGTTGGGAAAACCATAGATGATTGAAATATAATGTTCCATATAAAGAATATACTAGAGAAATGGAACTTGATGTAATTGTTGATACTAAAGTAAACCCCACCATTGCGGGGTCATTTTCTCTTGTGGAACCTGAGAAACAAGTTTTCATGAGATTCATTACAAAAATCATGAGCATACTAAAGATAGAACCCTTCATCCAGAGTCATCAAACACAATTGCTGAAACTGTGAACATTGGGGACGATTCTTTTCAAGCATCTGAACTACAGTTTTGTAAGTGATACATATATTATGATTACATTCACTTTTATTATCTCTTAAATATATCCATAATTCTGGATTTACCAGATAGGGATATCATCTTCAATAGTAAGGTCTGGAGATAAATCCTATGCATCATCCCAAACAACATTGGATGGCAGAGCAACCATTGTCCAAGTATGAATAGAGAAAGGCACTTCTTTAACTACCTTATTTCTATAATATATCCTTCTTTAGGACAGGGATTCTGAATTATATCCAAAACTACAGAAGGATCTTCATTTTACTCGTCGAAAAGCATGGAATAATATCTGGAAGATAATATCTAAGATTCCCCTTGAGGAACTGCCTTCAAAATTTACATGACATTCATCTATGTTTAACACAATAGGATGTGGTGGTTTTGAATACCGTGAAATTTCTACTATGGTGAATGAAATTTTCCAGCGGAGGGAGCAAAAAAAATGCATCAACATAAATTGATAAAATCCAAACAATCAATCAATATTGAAGAGTTCAAAGCAACACTATCCCATGTTGAGGAAATTGATAATGAAAAGTTTAAGGGATAAAATAGAAAATTATTGAAAATACTCTTCAACAAATACTCTTTCAGCATGAGTTAGATATTATTTCATGGGAGGTTGACCAACTTCATAGCTCATTAGGAGAAGTCCAGAAGGATGGTGAAAAATCTATTGCAGTTGCTAGAGATTCACATCATCATGTTGAAGAGAGCAAGGATGGTTAAATAGAAAAAATAAAAAATCAATCAATTGGGCTAGTGATGTTTCAAACAAATGAGGAATTACATATAAAACCGTTTTTAATTTCTGAAAGTGAGACTCCAATTTTTGGATTATCGTTTGTTAAAAGTTTTTAGAAATGAGATGTATTTTGTCTTTAAAAATTTATTTTTTCACTTTCGTTAATTTATTTTGATTTACCTAGTCCATTAGGCCTAGTAAGCATAGTATGATTTGTTCCTAGAGTTATAGGGACATACTCATATACTTTATATCTCAAGACTTATTTTTTCTCAATGTTACCTAAAGCATACAAAATGAATGTTTAGTGAGCTGGGACTCGAATTTTTTTAGAGTTCCATTTGGGTATTCTCCATCTAATGAGTACCATGTCTTTTTTTCGGTAGTTTTCAGTCATGAATGTTGGACTATAATGGGTTAGTATTTAGGTTTGAATATCAGTAACCATAAACATTGAATTAGATCGCAAACAAAACATTATGGCTACGAATTTGTTTAATATTATTTAAATATTTCCTTGGTGAATCTTGATCCTTGATTTTTATGGTCACTGAATTTAAAATCTAAATCAACATAAGTGGTGTCTTTTATAGGAATTAAGACAACATTATTTGACAAACCCATTATGGGGGATATGTTATGTAGGGCAAGTAGGGGCGTATGTTGCAGAACCTAATAGTTGCATCTTTTGAATGACATGACTGTTCTGTAGGAAACTCATGCAAGGCCACCTAAGGGGACGTGATGCAGATTCCAGCAAATGAGTTCATTTAATTATAAAATTTTGATATTGATAGACATGGGAAAATATGATTTGGGTGACTCAAGACCAAAATGGGTGGTTTTCCCAAGGGATGAAATTTTATGAATGAATTGTCTATTTTATACTGATATATGTCATGAACAGGAAAACCATATTTAAACATTTTTGGTGTTTGAGTAATGTTTATAATTTATCAAAAAGGGGAATTTCTAATATCATGTTGTGTAGTTTTAAGTCTTTCAGTGAGGACATTGGTACTATGTATTTTTAAGTCATGCAGTGAGGACATTGGTGTCGGACCCCAGGACACCCTAAGAGGGGAGGGTGAATCAGGGTGTCAACTTTTTCTTTTAAACTGAAGGATCTTCTTCCCATGTTGGTAGGAACTAGTTTAACATGTATTATGGATATGAGAAGCAATCATTCATTCACATGCAAAGAAAAACTCAACACTTTTAACATGGTTCACCACTATGGGCTACGTCCAAGAAGCATACGCCGATAGGTTTTCGGGCGTACCAAATTACATTATTCTTCACTAGTTCTAGATTCCAAAGGATAAGGAATAGTCACTATATCCTAGGATCACCGCCTTCAAATCTAGTTAGATATAGCCTACTGGGTCACTCGGGTAACTCCTGTTGACTCCCCCTGGCTCACTCCCTTTGATGAAGTCCAAAACAGTTTATAGACGTGAAGGTCTCTTCAATAGATTGTCATTGAAGTCTTTTCCTATGCTAAGAATGAGAATCTGCTTGAATAAAAGTTCAAATATGATGCACTTTTACTCAATGGACCATTGAACATAATAACCAGAACGTGCAAACAAGTTTTACTGAAAATTGCCCACAACACCAACCCTTTTCATGCAAGACCTTGCTATTGCGTGCAATACTTCCTTTTCGCACAGAAGAATAATTCGTGAAACAACACAAATTTTCGTGCAATTAAAATTTTTACATGCTGCCTCAATTTTTACGCACATGTCATCTATTTTCATGCAGCCTGTTATTTTTCATGCAACTTTTATTTTTTATGCGAACCGGAATATTTTGCACAGCTCGGAATTTTTCGCGCAAGCCCTTTTACACGAACATTTTACGTGCATTAGACCTCAGCTATTCTCTAAGTCTTAAAACATACAAAATAAGGGGGTTCACCTATTATTTATAGGTGTCTCAGAACCCCATGCCCATAACCCCCTGTGTCATGAAAAATCTCTCATTTGGCGCATAATACTTTGCTCAGGTACCGTTTTTTGGGCACATCTCCAGATTTTTTGCGCGTCCCATCCCATTTCCATTTTTCAACATTTTGATTCCAAAAAACATATTTAACAAAAAACCTAGATCTACTATTTCTTGTAAAAGACAATTTTTCATGGCCAACTCAAATACTGTTGACCGCATGAACTGTATGATAACATTGCTGGAACACATTCTGAATTTCCACTAAGGATTGACAACAAACACAAACCATACTCCAATTAATTTATAGAATAAACAAGGACCAAAAATTGGTACTTTTTAGTTTTAATTAATACAATGTGTACATTGGGAGAATTTAAATTAAGGTCTTTAGATTTTCCCAATAGTATGGGAAAACACTCCCATTTTATTGATAATTTGTTTGGAAACATACTATCATATTTAGGATTGGAAGGGATATTTGTAAACTGTGATTTGAGAGTTTCTGGAATCAAGGAATGATATAGGAAAAAGCATAAAAACATTAGAGGAAGTATTTTCCTAGAACAATGATACCATTACATGAAAAACCCTTTATGGGGGGTTTTATTATGTCGGGGAAACTGGGGAAAATGCAACATATCCAAATATTGGAATCTTTTCACTAACGTAACCATTCTGTAGGAAACTTATGCATGTCCATGTAAGGGAACATGATGCATAATCAGACAAAACAACACTCATATTTCAATGTTCTATTGTTAAAATTTGAACAATGTTTATGAACATTCGAATTTTACAAAGCACACAGTTTGAATGATGTAGAAAAAGTACATGAATATGGAAAGGGTATTTCCACCCAATATGTCTAATGAATCGGAGGAATAAGTCTTTTACGATGGTCTGACCCAATGTTAGATGTATGTTCTCTGTAGTTTTAGGTCATACAACTAGGACAAGAAATGTTAAAAATATATAATATGTGGCCATTTGATTTCACAATTATTTTATATTTTATTGAAAAAATGGTGAGGGAAATGTGTAAACCATGGTCTAGAGGAATTTTAAATTGTGAGAAAGAAAATAGAACAAGTATACTTGAATGACTGTATTAAAATATAGATTCATTTATATTGTAATCAATGATTAAAGGGGAAAAATATACTATAACCAAAAAAATAGTTACCATTATTTGAAAAACCCGTTATGGGGGATGTATTATGTAGTTCCAACTGGTTCATATGTGGTATAGCCAAATAATTTAATCCTTTGACTGACAGGCCCATTTTGTAGGCAAATTATGCAAGGCCACATAAGGGAACATCATGTATAGTCAGACAAAATATCAATATGGTATTAAAAACATTGTCATCAGAAACCATAAGAAATATTATGAGGATATAAAAATATTTAAGATTAAGAATTTGGAATATGGAAGGGAATCTTTTAATAATACACATGAGAAATTATTGAAACAATACTGAACATAAAATTGATGTCATATACATGGGTTTGACTCATATGTACAATGGAGACTTTATTTGTTTTCTATGAATGAATATGGTGATGTGCAGTTTCAAGTCATGCATTGAAAACATATTCACCCCCATAAGGAATTTAAATACCTTACTAATAGATAGAACCCTTTTACAAAATTCTTAAGATCACTTGATCTATGCATGGTGCGAGAAACATGGAGTAGTATGGGTATCTTCTATAATGAAAAGGTGACACAATTAAAGAATAAGGATGCTATATTTCTATGCAGTTTAATGTCATGCGATAAGGATGAAGATGAAGTGATGTGAAAGGAATTAAATATTGTAACTAGTATATGGGATAAAAACCAAGTGTCAATATATGTCACTTTGGGGAAATAATCAAGTCATACATAGTTCTTAAAACATTTAATATGATGATTTGATTCAAATAAATGAAATATAGGGTTTTTTGTAGGTGGGTAAAGGATTGGAGATTTAGGCATCTATATGTATCTCATTGAACAATGAGAATCAAGCCATACATATTTTTAAAAACAATAATTTCTCATGCCAATTGAGTTTGACATGAATAATGGGAACTTTTGATACATTCGGAGAGAGTAGTAAATAATAAGGCATAAAATTGTATAATGACCAACTCATATATCTTTAGGAAACACTCTATATTGATCTGATTCATAAACATGTGAATAAAAGAAAATAAAAATATTTTGTGATTGTGGATGGGAAAAAAATTTAGAGATTTAGGTGTCTCTACGTATCTCATTGGAAAATGAGAATCAAGCGATACATAGATCCTGAAATAAGGTCTCTATGCAGATCTGACTAAGACATAGGTATGAGAGGGACTCATATAATACTAAGGAGTAGTGATGATGTAAATGATGTTTTCTTATGGAAGATTCTAACATCAAAAAAGGTGAAAACGATAGTTGTACAAATGATGTCATGCAGTTTAACATCATGCGATAAGGAAAAAGATGCTATGTATTTTACCGTCACACTATATGGGAGATTATGTTTTTTATGTAGTTTGTTGTCTTGCAGAATGGAAATGGTAATTTCAAGTTTAAAGTCATGCGTTGAGGACATTTTCTATGCAGTGTAAATACTTGCAGGGAGGACGTTGTACTGGACTGTTAAAAGTCTACCAGTGGGCACATTGTACTGTGCAGTTTAAAGTTTGGCAGTGAGGACTTTGTACTGTGTAGTTTAATGTCTCGCAGTGAGGAAAAATGTTTTTAAGTACACAATGTATATCTTCATGAATCTCGCATTGGTTCGAGTTGTAATAAACTCTCCATCTATTGATATTTTGGAACAAACTATTTTTTAATAGACCATAAGTATGGAATTAGGTTATTCCTACTTTGGATCATGTTTTAGTGGTTTCCATCTTGGTATCATTGGATAAATAAGGACCAATACCAATTCTCCATGTTGAAATGAATGGGGGTGATCATTCTTGGTAAAAGCAGTAGATATTCTATTCTGATAGACTTCTAGATGAGGAAACATATGGACTCTTTTCTCATCTAATTTTTCCAAATAACTGAACCATTTCCATGATCTCTCATATATAGATAGCTGATCACAGATTACAATTTTGAGTAAAGGAAATTTTATTTCAATTGTAAAAACTACTTCATTTCCATATACCATTGAATAATGAGTTTCTTGGGTAGCAATACTGGTAGTTGTCCAATAATCCCAAAAAGCATTCAAAATATTATCAGGCCATGATATCTTATAATTGCCCCCCATTTTCTAGACTATATTTGTTGTGGTCTTGTTGAAGGCTTCTATATATCAATAATCCACTGCATGGTTGTGAGATGAAAGGTTGGATTTGATATTATATTCCTAAAATAACATTTTTACCTTAGTCGAACAAAAATTGGGGGAAATGTTTATCAAAATAGTATGAGGGACACCAAATCTGGTGATGATATTATTATTGATAAAACAAAGAATTATTTTGGCTCAGACTACCTTGAGAGGTATTGCCTCAGCCCATTTAGAGAAGAAGTAATTAACAGTGAGAATATACTTGAACTGCTTAGCCAGGGATGGAGGATAAGGACCACTACATCAATTCCCCAGGTGGAAAATGGCCATGATTATTTAGTTTTATATAGAAAATCTGGCTGTTGATGAATGAAGTTGGCTTGAATTTTGTAGGGATGACATTTTTTAATGAAATCTATACAATTCTTCCTCATTGAAGGCCAAAAGAATCCAAGCATTCGGTTTTGATCGGAGAGTCTCTACCCAAACTAGGGGGCACCACAAACTCATGAATGTACTTCTTTCATGATAGCTGCAGTCTCTATTCCATCAATACATTTGAAGAGAATTCCATCCAAGACTCACATGTAAAATATTGTTTGGTGGCATGGACTATCATAAAGAGTGAAATTAGATTCTAATTTTCAGATCTATTATTTCTCATCCCTATATAGTAGATGTACCCCATTTTAATGATATTCCATGATGGATGTTCTCTATCCCATGGTATGACCATTTAATTTAGAAATATGGAAAATTTTATTAATTTCCTCCATTATGGTATGAAGAAAAGCTGAAACCACATGGTGATAGGCAATTCTAGTGACTGTATCATCTCGATTTGGATTTGGCTAGGCTGTAGTTGCATTATCTAGTGCATCTTCTTGGGCATTTTATTATCACGGGACATAATACAATGTCGTCTCTAAGTGAAATCCAGCCATTAACCATCTTATGTAAATACACAATGGTATTAACTATTATTTTATGAAATAATATTCCCCATTAATTTATTTTATTAATAGTTATAAATCACTTTTCTTCTTTAAATGATCCATATGCACTTGAAGAGAAAATTCAAATCATGCGATGATTATTTCATATTCACTTTCATTGTTGGTACCACCTTATGATAATAAGATGGAATATGTAAATACTTCAATTTCTTGGGAAATACCGACAATTCCTAACCTATCATTATCGAGTTTATGGTTTTCCAATATTTTCCATTTTGGACTTCTGGAAGCACCATCAAAAACGTTTCCCATGATTGTGAATTATCTTGAATATAGAACACCTCATAATCATGAAGATAATTATTAAACGAAGTATCTTCCACAGATGGATTCTCATCATGGAAGTCAGCCAGATCGTGGACTTTTATTTCCTTTTGAGGATCAAATTGGATATCTAACTATTTCAAATTTACTTCCCACCATGATAGATCCCCTCTATGCATAGGACAACTGAGGATAAATTTGAGCGGGTTGTTGGGAGATACCAATTGGACCTCATGATTTTGTAGGTACTGCCAAAATTTCTAAACTACAAATAATAAAACCAGGGATCACTTTTCAATATTTGAATGTCAAATTTCTATGTGAATCATATTTCAGCTGAGATAGTAAAGGATGGTTTCATTCCCATCATCATTCAATTGGGAGAGGAAGTCACCTAGTTATAGCTCTAAGGATATCTCGTAGAGAATAATTGGTTTTCCTACAATAGGTGTAATTAATACTAGTGGAGTCATGAGATATTTCTTGAGGTTATAAAATGCTTCTTATTATTATTCATTCCATTGGTAGGTGAATCGATTCTTCAATAATCTGGTTAAGGGAAATCAAATTCCTACCAAATAGGCAATAAAGTGCCGAATATAGGCCAAGTGTTCTTGGAGTCCTCTTAATTCTTTAAAATTTCGAGGAGGTGACATACCATATATTGATTTTTTTCTTTCTAATTATAATCTTCGATACCATGATGTATTATAATGAATCCATGGAATTTTCCCAAGGTTACCCCAAAAGCACATTTTAAGGGGTTCATCTTCAAACTGTGTAGTCGATGATTATGGAATACAATTTTCTAAATTAGAAAAGTGAATGGAACGCTGGCCGAATATTACAACCAAATCATCTACATAACATTCAAAAAATTTCCCTACGAACAATTTGAAGATATTGTGCTTTCCACATTGGTATGATGCACCTTCATTCTTTAAGCCAAAGGTTATTACCTGAAATCAATTAAATCTCTAATTTTCCTTATTTTTCCACCAAATAATCCACATAAAATTCTGAAAATTTCCCTAATAAGGGTTTGAAGATATAGCCAGTGATTGCATCAACATAGAACTATGTAATTAGAACTTAAAAATCATTTTTAGTACAATGCCAGAAAAGATCTCTAAAATCAATGAAATATATAATTTTAACATTCTACTTTTTCACTAGTAAAATATTTGCTAGCCATTTGGGATACTGAAATTCTATAACAGTGTTATCCATTATAAGATTATAAACATCATCATGAATTATAGATGCATGATTTGGGTTTTTTCTTCTTATTGCCTGCATGAATCCATGATGTTCTCCTAGAAAACCCAAATGATGGGTGGATACATCAGGATAAAGACAATGCATTTCTAAATTAATCCAAGAAAATATATCTCTTTTTTTAGAAATGATGTATACACCACATTCTCTCCAAAGGTTATGGCCACACTAATTAGAGAGGGGTGTGGATCTTCTTCTGTAAACAGTTTTATTTCATTGAAATTAACCACAGTGGTAGAGACACATTCGTCAAATGTTATAAGATCATCCTTGAGATATTTCCCTTCTTATTCATTATGGGTTACCTCTTCAGTTTCCTTTTACATAGTAGATGATGAGGAAAAACACCTATAGTTAGAGGTGAAATCTGTATTTGAATATCCTGATGAAGAGGCCACCAAATCTGACCCTACTGATGATGAAGGGTCTTCTTGTGGTAATAAAGATTGATTGATCAATTTAGTATCAATAACTTTGTGTTTATCTAGAATTTATAAAATTTATTATACTCTGGTTAATGATGTAGAGGAATTTTATAGTTCAATGGATAAACTCAATATATCTCAATTTAGGATTTCATCATTGATTGGTGGATCAACGGTTTCATCTATGTTTTCTTGCTCAATTTTCTAAGTCGATATTATCGAAGTTGCTGGACGAGTAACCAGATTTTGGTTTACCATTTCAATTTGATTGATGGGTAACACATAATCTTCACTAAAATGCATAAATGGATTTTTGGGATATCTAATAGTCCATTTGGAGCATTAAATCTAGTCATTTCCTTTGTCATGGTCTTCGTTCCATTTGTGTGATAAAACTCTTCCTCTATTCATTGAGATTCACATGTTTTGAACGGAACCCTGTCTCCATACAATGTTTAGATTTTTCCATTGAAACTGTTCATAATACATTGGAGGTATTATGAAGGTAAGGTTACATATTGATGCAGCTAAGGCCTTCCAAGAAGAATATTGAAGGTTGTGTCATAACCAACAACCATGAAATATGAATTAAAAACAAGATCTAAAAATTGGGTTCTTAGTCTTCTCACCCAGAGGTTCTTGTTAATTATTATCATAAGATTTAAACATTAAAGTAGAAGGAGATAACTAAGATTCTGTTAGGGCTCATCGTCGAATTGTATTAATGAGAATGAGGTTGACTCCAGATCCATTATAAATGAAGGCTCGTCATATGTCTACATTGTTGACCATGCCAGACAAATAAAATGGACTGACATGCCCATGCACCACATCATTCTCATCTTCAGAAATAAATGATATGATTTTGGGAAATTCTTTAGAAACATTCTCTATAAAGTAAACCATAGCATCAGCTACATCGGTTTCAAACTCTAGAAAACTTGAAAAATCCTTAATGAGTGATTCTAGATGATCATTTGATAGATTTCAAGCATCCAGGATTTATAACATGGCTTATTCATGGGCCACTTTTTTCATGATGTAATAATTTTGGTCCAATGGAAGACATTTAACACATGGATAGGTGGTTTTGCTGGTACTTTGGATGTAGATGCTTATGATGTATACATACACTGTGTCGAAGCAGAAGTTGGAAATTCTCGTGGATTTGGTAAATTTGACTGACTAGGTCAATTCATTTGCTGAGAAAAATATGGTGTGAATTCTAATTGGTCTTCCAAAATAATTATGTCAGAAACAAACCTACCATTCATGGAAGAAACTCATCTTTCTGGTTGAACCCACATAAGGTCTCTTCCAGAAGTTTCTTCTGTATATATGGTTCTATTTGTGGTAGAGTTTAAATGGTGGTTTCAAGAATTCCCACCCCTTCCCTGGTAACCTCGACCTTGGCCTCTTCCTCTTGTTCCCCAATTAGTTATAGGGATTTTTGTCTCATTATATTAAAAATTAACATTATTATTAGGAACCATTAAATGGATAACATTAATATAACCAAATATCAAATCTTTATCTGATGAAGATTATTTTTTAATGGTTAGTTCATATTTCACAGTTTGGCGGGGCGGTTCTTGTGCTTTTGAAAATGATGGAATAAACTCTTTCAGGTTTAAGGACACATTTTTCCTTTACATTTGCTCATATTCTTCTAAATTATAATTTTTCATTATAATCACTTCTCATTATTGAGGAATTTCCTTTTGATGAAGGTGTTTTTTTGTGGAAGGAGTAGTAGAAGACACAATCAGTTGTTTTAACTGATTACGTCAAATGGAATGAGTCTGGGAGATCGTTCTCCTAATCATACCATCATATTTTTGAAAATTTATAATTTTGACCTCTTTCTATTATCCGTCTTCCTCTTGACCAGTTACAATAAAACATGCTACTTGAGCTGATGATCTTTCTAGTTTCACTTGTTTAGAGTCAACAATATTTTGCAGAAGGACTTTGAAAACATAAACATTCATGATGGGATTTCCGAATTTGTTGTTAAAGGGTCAATAATTTAGATGATCTTTATATTTATATTTATTTTTCTTCTTTGGCCTTAACAAATGAACAATTTTTTTTTCTAAGGCTGAGAGGAAATAACTAGGAATGTGTTCCTTACTGAATGAATAAACATTATTCTTTAATTACTCAAACTGTTCTCCCCTTGATATCTTTGATCATCTTTACTAGGAGGTCATAGCTACTGATGCACAAAAGGTGGAGCCCTTCAGTATGATGAATGCGTTGAAGTAGAAGCAGGTATAGGTGCTTGTTTGAGTGTCATTGTAGCATCTTCTACCTTTCCAATCATCCTCCCCGAAGCTGAAGTAATTACACGAGTTTTATCCATAGTTTCTATAATAGTGTATCTTATTTATAGAGAGAATAAAGTAAGGAGTCAAAAGCCTCTTTTCTATTTCATAGGGATCAATGGTGTGCATCATTCATCACAAAAATTTCCAAAACAAATTGGCAAAAACACTTCATTAGGGAGTACTAGACTTAAGGATTTTGTTTACCTTTTCCATTGGGCAATGAAATCTGAAACTCATTCATTCCCTCTTTTTTTAAAATTTGTATGATTAAAAACAGTCATCTTTGGTAGTGTTGTGCTAAATTGACGGAAAAAAAATAAAATGGAGTTCTTCGCATCCTGTAATTGATTGATATTGTAAAATTGTATACCAGACAAAAGTTGGTCCTTGTAATGACTACAAAAAACACCTAATATTAATGCCTTCTTGTTATTGAGAATTTCCCATCATGGGATGACAATGAGAAACGAAATGTACTAATTGTTGTTCTGTATCCCCTGAATCATTAATGATTGGGAATATAGTATTCATAATATTTTATGGTGAAGGAACTGCATGCACCCATTCAGGGTATGCTCTCTTTTCCAGCTGAACTGGTGCACATCATTCTTCCATAGCTTCTAATGGATTCATTAATGCCTCAATTGTGTTCACAATCATTTTGGGAACATCCGGATGAGCTGGATCTTATGCATTTATAACAGCTGGAGCTGGAGCTGGTGCAACGACTGACAATACCACTAATGGTGGAGCTAATATCTACCTTGGATAACCCATGAGAACATTCCTATTTGAATGTATATGGTCCTTCCCTGATTAGGTACCTAGAAGATGGAATCATTATCCAAATATATAGTTACTACAAATCCTCATTGGTTAAGATCTCTTACATGATATGCAATTTGAGGACCTATATGGGGAGTTTATCTAACAAAAATTTTGTTTCGATGTAACTCTATTTTGAGTCATTTCAACTCTTTAATTTTCTCTACTTTATGAAAATATATCTCTTCATGTGAATGAGATTTGACTTCTCTTATAGAAAAGTGAGATGCAATCTTCCTTTTTTTCCATTCCTCTTGTTAAATGCCTTTCAGATAGGGGGAGTTGGTTATTTGAAGGCATAGCTAGATTCTGGGTAATTCTATGATTTTGATTTCACACACCTTCTTCATTTTCCTCAACGTGTAATGTATAATGTATTATAATGTCATCTTCTGATTCCCCTAAACTGGACTTATTTTTTGTAGGATCTTCTACAATGGTCTTAATGACATTTACCGACAAATAATGCATCGATGGAATTCTATCATTATTTTTGTGAGATTTTCTTACTTTGTGTCCTTTATGATACTTCATTCTCTTATATGATGAATTTCCTAGGACTTTTTGGTCGATAGTAAACAAAAGGGAATCCTAGGATAATTCAGTTTTATGCTTTCCTAGTGGCTTCTTATATAATTAGAATAAAACTGACTTCCACTGAGGATGGAATTGTAGATGTGGAAAATACCCCAACCCTTCAGGCTGGGGCTATTCTAGTTCTTATTTTTCAAATTGTTGAACATTGTTAAATGAACATGAAGGTTGATTTAAATGAGACCCTACCCTTGCATGATAAGGGGATTCTTGAACTGTTATGGCACAAATTTGTTCAAATGCTCTTCTGATTTTTTGAATTTATGTATAGAAATTTGCTGGGTGCATCATCATTCAACCACTTAAATCACCTGTTTTTCAAAGATCATTATTCTATTTTAGATATTTTCATTGTCTGATGCCAGAAATCTTCTACGTGGGATGCATGGTAAAGATCATCATGTGCTTGATGTAAAAGTAACTCGACAACATTTTTTTATTGCACTTGATTCTGATGAGAACTGGTTGAGGCATGTTCTTGATCATATATTAGATTACACACCAAAAATATTGATTGTGGACAACCATGGTAAATACCATTGCGTGAGACCACTTTTGGAAGACATTACTGATTTTGGAGTGTAGTGAAATTCAACGCTTCATATTCACTCCATCCTTCGATACGACCAGTAAATTGGGAATCATAAATTAACTGGTGTATTCCATTTTGAGCATTGAGACATGCACGTTGAAGAGTTCTCTGCTATTTTTCAACTATTGGATTTTGGTAAACCTAGAGAGAGGCAATGTCTATTTGGCCTTTCAACCATTCTATTAATGTTACATGATTTTGATATTAATCATATGGTAATACATTGATTTTCAAATGACATAGAGTTTTCCATTTGTTTTGGGGGATGTCATGAAATGAATCATCTATCATAAATTCTGAAATGTTAAATAGATAATTTTCCAAATTCTAGAACATGACTGGTATTTCTCCTTTAACTAATTGTTCCATCATATTTAACACATCTTAATCGTCATTCACTGGAGGATTATCCACTTGGTTTGACCAAAGTGGATGCATTGTATTAGAAGAAAAATGACCCAAGGGAGGTTCATAGAATGATATTTCCCTTAAGATGTATTTTGGTTGTGAATGTCTTTCACCAGTAAATGACTAGGCATCATACATGACTGGCCATGTGTTTTCATGTGCATTAAGAAAAGAGGGCATTCTCATCGCCTCATTTTCAATTACAAAATTTTCCTGAAAATGTAAAATACTAATGTGGAGAGGACTTTCGGAGTGAAATCCATAATGTATAGGATTACCCTGATGGATTACATCAAAGGATAAATCTTCTTACTCATTGGTCTTCTGGCTACACAGAGGGATGTTGTGGATCTCATTCGAAGATAGGCACTCTGTATTGACCGAAATTTCATGAAGCATGCCTTTATGATGATGTGTCGGTTGAGGAACATCAAAATTACAACCCCCACTCCCATTATTATATAATGAGATGGTAGGATCTTGAGCTGCAACCGATAAATATCTAAGTGCTTCAAGAACTCCTGCATTAAGAGGATCCAAATTGCACCTTGACTCTTGATTTTCGAATAGTTCATGGAGAGATTTCTTTTGGGATGTTCACTTATACATAGTTGGGGTTACGTGCTGGGAAAACAGGTTATCAAGGGAAAATGTATGTGCTTTCCTTAGAGTGGTTACCAGAACAAACCGATTTCCTCCAATTGGAAAATATGTATGTTCTTGATCTTGTTTTCCATAGGATTTTGGGGAGTATGCCCCCTAACCCTCTTGGAAGAGAAAAAAAGGTATGTATCTACTCCAGGATGGCATGTCGATGCACCATCCAATGTGTGAGGTCATATTTATGTGTTTGATCCCTTGATACTACTGATGTAGTTGTAAAAATGTCATGTCATGCTTCCAGAATAGCGGTAGGGATATGTGTCTTCCCTTTCACCATTGATAAGATGGGTTTTGGGAATTCATCAGCCAGAACATGAATATACATCTTTTCCATATATAGAATAGGTTTATGTGCCTGCTATAGTTCTCTTTGTCTGGTCAATAAATATTGATAGTACTCATTCATGGGGGCATAGTGTTGGGTATGCCACACATTTTTCATCGGAGCATTTTGAATTAATTCTACGGGTGCTACCAAACAAAACTATTTGAAAGATTTATGAACATTGGCATGTATGTGTGAATGTTGGCAGTTTTCTATCAAGTATGGTTGACAGACATCCTTCAATACTAGAAGACGATATTACTCATAGAATTGGTGATTTTAAACAGGTGTATATTCATGTTTAACAGTTTCCACCACATTAGATTGGCATGCTTCTTTAAATGTTGTCAGACGAGCCTGATGATTGGCTGATGATTTTTAAGAAGGTGTATGTTCAAATTCACGGTATTCCACCAGGTTTATCCAGTGTGATTGGGGGGTTGCTGTCAGATGAGTTTTCTGAGTAACAAAATTTGGAAGGAAGGGTGTATGTTCCCACTTTTTGATTTCCATCATGATAATTTGATGGACTTCTCCGAATGAGGAAGATGTAGGAACCTACTCCCTATTGACCGGATGTTGTCCCTGACGGTTCGTCTTGCATGCTCGGGTCTAAGATATCTATGAAAAACATCCAGAGGCAACACCCTCGTCATGATGGGGCTACACTACCACTCTATTCTTGTGGGGAATGCTGGTGGGTGTCTTCTTGAAGGACTCCTATATTCTTGTATTGAAGCTTTGAGTGACCTCTAGATCCCCCTTCATGTAGTTTAGGAGGTATTTATTGTTATGTTTTGGGTATAAGGACCTGAAACCATTGGATATGATTGTTGGAACCACATCCATCTAGATCATAAGTCGTTGTTAGCTAGATCCTTGAGGATTATTATTCAACTGGATGGCCTGTCAGGGTGCCTCCAATGTTGGGATTGTATAGTGCTTGCGATATTCCATTACCATCACATTAGAGACACTGTGTTGAAGATACTGGGTTGGTGATGATGTCCTTCCTGTGGATGGTGATCCCGCTTGAGCAGTGGTTGGGAGATTCACTTATGTTATCATGGAGAAATCCATTTTGGCGTGAAGTGAATCCTGAGAAGAAAAGCATGAAAATAACAACAAACCCCATTAAAGAAACATATTTTTAGATGGATATATGATTGATTGATTCCTTGATATGTCCTTTATTTATCCATATATAGGGACCTAATAGATGGGTAACATTATTAAAATGGATAAAGATTAAAGTCACGTTCCTCATTTTTGTTTCAGAGTTCCTTGAAATGTGTGTTCTAGTTTTAAGAATCGCTATTCTCAAGCAGTTTCCATTGGATTTATTTATTCAATAGGGAACTCCCAATAGTTCATTATCATAAGATGACCTGCTTTCCAAAGGTTTGAATTCGTTATGTTTGAAAATTATGATACTTAATAATGTTCTTTGGTCGAGAGGGTGGGAGGTTAGACTCATCACAGCATTTTGATGAGAGTTATTATCTACATTGGGACTCCCTGTATATATTTATGATATTTTCAAGAATCCTTTTTAATTAACGATGTATATCATATGTGTCCCTTGGAATATATAATCACTTATTAACATGATTAAAATTTAGAATCATCAGTATGCATTCAAGGGTCTTCATTAATGGAAATATCCATATGTATGCAAGGTTTTCCGTCATTGTTATCCTATAATATACTGATTAATGATTCTTTTAATCATCTTTGTGATGATACCGCTTGACAAGAAACTTAGTGGGGGAACATTGGTATTTACTATCATTCATGGAGACAAAGTTTTGATTTCATTTTGGGATCATGACCATAAAATGAGCTACCTACGTATCCTTGATAATGGTATTAAAACCTTCATATTTCAGTATCTCTTAATAATACACATAATACCTTATAAGGTCATGTGTTAAGGACCTCAAAGAGAAAGGTTCTTGGTCAAAACACAGTGTGGGACTTATGCTGATGCAACCCAATGAACATTAGAAAGAATATTGGTTTCTATGAAGGAATAGACCCTGTAGGGAATATTTCCATTCGAGAACATGGTCAAATAGAAGTGTTGGGTTTGAATGTCAAGTAGGCTTCCTACATATCCAATATGGATGGGAATCAAATCCCACGTTGTTTGATAATTCTCATAGGATAGTATGGTTCTTTGAGAGAGATGAGTTTGGGATTACTTCATGGAGATTATGACTTGATCATTTGAGGGTTAATTTGGGTATTATTGCAAAAGAGGGTTCCCTGATTAGTGGAATTAATTTTGGATTTTTAAAATGGATGCTAGGTGAGCTCGAGCCCTGAAAAGGCTTCTAACGTATCCAAATTTGGACCAGAATAAGAGTTCTCATAGTTCGTTCGATTTTGCAAATGATGAGACCATGAAAAATTTCTAATCTCACGCTATCATGTTTAGTGTGAGAAACAATATAATTTCAAATATTGAGAAAATTAATTCAATCATTAAATTTTTCCACATCTACTGGTTGAAGACGGTGCACCTATGGTGTCAAAGGTGAATGTGGTTGAGGTGATCATGAAAGAGGTAGAGGCGACGAGCCTTCCCTATATTATATTTACACTGGAGAAGTGTACAATGTAAGAAGGAACAGATGAATTTTAGGGTCTTACACCAAGAGTTATTCAAGTGGAGAAAAATCGCAATGGGAGTGGTAAAGGTTAACAAGAATCTCTATGCCCATCACCCTTTGTTCATCATCACCTATGAATAGAGGAGGAACAATGATGCCAACTCCAGCAAGAAAATCTAGGGGCTTACACCTAGCTGGATACCCTAAAATTGATCTTAGTAAGGGAAGGTAGACTTCTCCAATTTTTATTGGAAAATTAATTATGAACTGTACCTTCCCTACTAGATACATGAGGTTTCGGGTGATCTCTTCGGTAAGAGAGAGGCCAAAACCCACCCCTCCTCCAAACCGAGAATATCCCAACACATTTTCTGGGAGAAAGGTCAATATGATTGTGGTTATACAAACCCAAAGACACTCCATTAATCCTAACCCCATTGAGAAAAAAATGTGGGAAACCTATGTATGTGGAAATATAAACCCAAATAGGTTACAAACTGAGGTGCCTTTCCCAAAGGTTTGATAAGTCATGATGTTTTGGTGCAGGTCTCAACAGAATCACTTTTAGACAAGGGATCCAATGAGGAAGAAGTTTTTCCATGAATGGATTTTATTATGTCTTGGTAGATTTTACACAAAAGAGAGTGAATAATGTAAGTGAATCAAGGACGAGAACCCAAGTATAGAAGGGTGCGCAATTATGGGTGCACAAGTAGGTAAGGTTGCACATGTAAGGGCGCAGAAGTAGTCTTGGGTGACCTGATGTTTACAACGACAATGAAAAACCAGAATGGTAATACATGTGAGGGGCATTGATCAAGCCTTCAAGATTTTTCAATGGCGATCAAAGAAGTGGGGCACTCATGTTCCTAAGAGAGGAATTGGTGGAGCACAGTTATTTCTGACATGGGGAGGCCGGGTGTTATTGGCATGCATGTGTTATGGTTTTCAAACACTAAAAGGACATAATTCCAATGATCCTCCCTTAAACCCTCCACTCAAGGTGTTGAATAACTACTTTGAACGTTTAAGAAGACTGGGAAAAAGTACTTGGGCGATGAGAGCAACAATTGGGATTCACAAGAATTTTGGCCATATAAATGTGGTCCCCAAGGGTCTATTTATAAGAAAATAAAGGTCCTTGGGAAAACGAAGTTGGGCTCACAAGTAAGTTGTGCGCCTATAGTGTTTTTTCTAGAGTAGGATGACAACATTTATACTTAGCCAAAATTATACATTCATTTGTCACCATTATGGTGGTGCATATGTGTGTTTCACAGCATATATGGGCATGCAAGTAGGTTGTGTGCCCAATGATTTTTGGTTAACGTAAGGTATCCAAAAACATATGCCTTTGAAAATCATTGACATTTAATTATGTATTCCCTCTTTTATTTAAAATGGATTCCCTTCGTCATTATTTTTCGACACTTTTGATGGAATGGAGTGGTAACAATGATAATACAATGAATCTAAATACCATTGTTAAAATTTTCATCATAGGACATTCTTTGGAATCCTTTATATTTTATCGATCAACTAATATTTCATCCTTTAAACAAAATGAGATCGATAAAAAACATTTTAAGGATTGAATTCATAGTTTTTAAGTATCCCGTAAAACTCATTATCTATAAGAGTCTCATGAATGATCTGTACAAGACTTGTATATTACATTACATTAATAATTTAACCATATATAAATAAAATATACCAAAATTAAATTAAAAATGTTTTTCCATAAAAATAATATTCATTGTATCCTTGAAACATACATAACATTAGTCATTTCAAATGGAATTAAAAAAACCATAATTTATATAACTCAAACCCAATTGCGTCTATGGAATATCTTCCATCCTTATAATCAATTAGTCATACACAGGAAAATAATAAAAATTTAGAAAAATATTTAGATCCTTGAAGCTATTAAAATAAGTCACTAGAATATGGTATAATATACTCATTCCTCATAGAAATGACAGATTCATCCTAGTAATCAATACATAACCTCATAGTCACATCGTTATTTTTGAAAAATATAATTGGTGGTCCCCATTTTGAAACACATTTTAATTGGAGTCCCTTGTCACACAATTCCTCTAGTGTTTTCATTTAATCTACATTCTCTTTTATGGACTTTCTATATTTCATCATTTATATAGTTTTAACATCATGTATTGGTTCAATAGAATAACCATCCTCATACAACAGAGGATTTCATGATAGATCACCATAACAACATCAGTGCATTCATTACAATATGATCATCTTCTATCACAGTGTTAAATTTTCCAACAATTGTTTTTAAATTCAATTCATCTATATGATTTTAATTAGGGGAGATACAGGTGGTAGACTATGGAATTATGCAGTTGTTAAAATATATTATCTATGGAAATATAACTCCACATCCTGATGAAGAAATATAGATTTCATTATCATAACTATATATTAATCTATTATTCCATTATTTACATTATATACCAAGGATTAAATAAATTTCCACCATATATAGAATTAATTTTCATTGAATAGGATATTTATATGAAACATAATGTTGATTGAATTATATATCATTGTTGTAATTCAATTTAATCTAGATATCATGATGTGTAATTTGATTTATATAATAATATAGAATTGATGAATTTTTGTGTAAAGCATGTAATATATAAAATATTTTGTGTACCCAAAATTGAATAATGAATAATGAATTATTGAATTTTTAATAAAGGTACCTTCCCTTGGATCATATGGAACTCCAGAATCTGTTATAGTAATCATATATATCTAGCCATCCAGCACTGTTCTATTCTTTAGTATGTTCCCATGATTTTTCAGAAAATAGTTGACGTAGTCAACATCTTCAAATAAATCATTTCAAACCCTATAATGTTGGATTCATGAATAGAAATATTTTCCTATTCTATTTGTCTTTTATTCATGGATTTTCATTATATATCCTTATTATTATAAATAAATAAAATAATATTAAGTTAATTATACGATAATTTCCTTATATTATTTAATCATTATCTCCTCAATATCATTACTATTTTATGTTTATAATCACCATTGATTCCTACACAAGTTAGATGGTAAACTATGATAATAACCTTATCCATTATTAACTCACCCGGAAGTTATAAATTAAATTTATCTAGAATATATCATTTAATAGATATTATTTTATTTTTTAGTTCCATTTAATGATGGAGGATATTGATACATAAAATGGGGTATATTAACTAAACCATGATAAAGATCAATATTATTGTGCTTAAAAATATTTTTTTGTTATAATATCATATAACTACTCAAATATATTTATACATTATTTCTCTACATCTACCTCTCAAAATTTAATGCATTCACTAAGAGGAAAAGTTCTACGTATTTTAGGATAATTTATATGGTTTCCATTTATTCCAATAAGATAAATTTATAGATAATTAAAAACAATGAATTATGATATATCATTATAATTATGACTAATTAAATCCGAGACTATTTATTTTCTATTCAAAAAATTAAAAAATTTATTTATAACTTCAGAATAATAATATTATTGTAATTGGAAATATCTTAATATTATAACATTATTTTGAAATATGTATTAATTTTTTATAAGTAAGAAGTGAATCAAAAAATCATATCTAATAGGAGGGTCTTTCTAGTTGGAAATTCTTAATTCTTGTCATCATGTTCTAGTGATAATCGAGTTATGTTCCAATCAATCTAATTAATAATTTTTACCCATATCTAAGTAGTTTGGACAACTACATCTATTTTTCTAGAATATATGTTTAGAAATATTTTCTATGAAAAAAATATATACAATACCTTAATTTTATGATATTGTCCTATTCATAATCATATCCAAAGTGTCTCTTATAAGATAATTTTCTTTGATATTTAATTTACTAAATATAGTTTCCAAGTATTATATAAATAATTATTTGATACTAACTATAACAAAACCGAACCTATTTACCAATATCTGATTGTAACTTCACTGATGTATCAATAGATTCAATGGATCACATCACAAGGAATTGGATAGTTTTGTTTTCTTTACAAACAATATATATGATTGAATTAAAAATTTAATTTGAAAATAGAATATTCAACATTTTTTGCATTGTGAAAAATATTATTCTCTCTAGCATATCCTTTCCTGTCCTTTTTTACAAATCCTTAGGTCATGAAAATAGTTAAAAAAAGTGTGATCTTATATGTTCATTCAGAAAATTTTTATAAATGGAGAAAACTTATAGTATATATTGTATAAATATTAAAGAAGGAATAAAGTATGATGAAATAATTATATATTCATAATCACATAATCTAAAAAAAGAACATGAATTACAAAATAATTGAAAGAATAACATGTTAATAACTAGTGATTTCATAATGATGGTATAAAAAATGAATGTGAACATAATCAATCTTCAAGGACATCATTCTAAAACATAGTAACTAAATGGGAAAATCCATTTAAAAATACCCAACATGTTTTGAATCATGTGATCGACCAATAAGTAATGGAGATATCTATTTATAGGACCCACCCATAATATTATACATGAATGTCATTCGTCATATGAATATACAATATTAAATATTCATCATGACTTAATAATCAAAAAATTCATTAATTTTATGAATTATTATATGAGTTTTTTATACCATCCCTAGAAAAAATGATCATAATATATCCAATTAAATTTATTTGATTGTATATTTAGATTTTAACATTAGTAAATTATAATACTAATCAATGGATGATTACATAGATGCATATATTTCTTAAAACAATGATATCATTTCATAATGAAAAATTAAATTTTCATTTTAAAATCTTTTATATATTATATTAAAATTATAAAAATACTAAGAACCAAATTTAAATTTGATGGAGATATTTAAATTTATACATTGAAATTCAAATAAATTATAAATTATGATGACAAAAAATATTTCTATTTCTGAATGTTAAAATAATAATATTTTTTATTGCATTACCAAAAAGTTCCATATTAAAAAAAAAGATAAGTTGGTTAATTGTTAAAAATTATAAATAATTATAAAAATTGATAAAACTAAATAAATACTTTAATTTTTCATATTAAAAAAAATATTTAATGAAATTTAGTAAAAATGGGTACATGGATGTAAAATAGTCTTGACTAAATATAAATACACTGTTTTCTATTAAAACACACGATTTAACTATTAGGTACATAAAGGGAGGAAAATTAAATGAAATATTTAAACATTATTTAAATTACTATAGATGAGGAAAATATAGGGGATTTATTGTAGAAATATTTTATAATTTGACCAATATAAATATAAAGAATTATAATCTTGAATAAATAAATGAATCTGAAATAAACCAATACTTCATGTCTGACATGTTTGCAATTGATTTTAAAATCCCATATTATAAAATTAAAAATATTAATTATAAAAAAACAATAAAAATTCTTCTTATATAATAAATTATCCACTTATAAAATTTCTTCAAAAATTTGTTATTATTTATTGATTGATTATTTCATTATGTGTGTCAATTTTTACAATTTTCGTTTATATTTCGGGAAGGTATTATTTGTAATTTTGAATTTATCATTACAACATAATATTAAAAAATTTATCATGATATAATTTTATGATATATCAAATATATATATACATATATTGAACATCTAATGTCAGAATTTAAAAATGAATAACATCACATTATAATGACTGTAATCCAAATAATTTCATGAGTGAATTTATAATTTTTTAATATGAGGAATAGAGTCAAGGTAATTGATTTAATATATTTAAAAATTTATTATAATATAATAAATATCATATATATAAATAATTTACATATTTACATTTATCCATGTATTTTGTAAATTTAAATTTAACTACAACACTATTCCGAGATGGTAGGTCTTACATATACACATGCCAAGATTTTATTAGCCATAGAATGGAAATGAGATGGATATTGGTAAATACACAACAATATAAATTTTGCCCTATTTATTATAAATATGATATTATATTAAAATGGTAAAAGAGTACATTAAGGATTTAGATTCATAAATAAATTGAAAACAAATTATAAAATATTATTGTTCTGAATTGAAAAACCAATGTTAGATTACACCATAATACATCATGGATGTTAATTTTGTGGTACTATATAATCTGGGACATAGTGAGGAAGGATGGGTTGGAATATTGGTATGGTTTGGTTGAGAGAATTGTCTCAATTTGTGTGAATTATATATGCAGAAATGTATTCTATTTTCAACGATGTAAATAACAGAAATGGAATTATATATAAAATTTCAATAATATAATGATATTTTATTATTAATGGTCTCTTAGTTTTCATTGAATGGAATATAATATGTATCATGTTGAGAAAATAATAAAATTGGGAATATTTAGGGGTTTTGTGTAATCATAATTCATTTTTAAATTTTTTAAGCACATTTAACCCAGTTTACCCTTAACCCATGTGATTAACACATACCATGATTACTATTCATTATAACATAATATTTATTTGTACATATTACATAATAACAATTATGATAATTAAAAATAATTAATATTTATAACATTAAAAAAATACTTTAATTTTATTAAACTATAAAAAATATATGTTTGAAAAATTCGATAAAAATAATTTTTAGATAGATATTTGTTATCTGAAAAAAAATTATTTTATAGTGAAATATAGAATAATGTAAATCACAATGGAATTAAATAATTTATGTTTAATTAAATGATTCATATATTTAATATAACCCAAAAAAATTTAATGGGAACATGTAAATACTTGATTTAGAAAAAAACATAAAAATTTATATTTAGATACACACATTAAACATATTTTTAAATTTATAGGAATATATTAATATGTTAAAAAATTATATAAATAATATATATAAATAATTATATGTTTTTGGTATATAATGTTTTTTTATATATTCAATTAATAAATATAGATATAAATTGTGAAAATATTGATTTTTTAATATCAACATTTATTTTTATTAATTCAAAAACAAAATCTTTATAAATGGATAGAATGAACATGGAGTGTGGATATTGTGAGTACCAGAAAATTTCCCGTTCAAATTTTAAATGGTTAATATTCATATTTATAGGCTGACTATTATATGATGGATTTTTTTGATGATTGTGAGAGAGATTATTAAGAAAAGAAAATCGAGAAACTTTTGAAATTGGACCTCTAGTGGTGGATACATTGAATTATTATGGGTCCAAAAAAATTAGGGTAAATTGTTTTTAATATACAGAGGTTCTATAAAAATTATATCTATGGAAATAAGAATTTGATCCCACTTAAAAAACAATGAAATCATAGCATGGAATGATTTATGTCATGGATGATTCAAGGGCTCCACAAAAAATGTTAGATATAAGAAATATCTGATTTCTAGGAGAGTATCCAATATAGATGGTGTTAAATGAAGGTAATTAATAGATATAAAGAAAAGACTCTCATTCTACTAGAACACTATTAAATTGAGATTTATCAAAATTGGTGGATTCTTTTTTCAGGAAATCATTGTGTGGAAATATTACTTTTAAAATGAAATGAATTTTGATAGAATTATATTGATTCAAAAATTCCTTCTTGTAAATTAATGTGATATGAGTTTCAATCCATTAACTGTGGAAAATCATGGATCATGTTTATGTTAGATATCTGGGGGCCGCCATGGGTGTTCTAGAATTCTATGATCCTTAATTAATTGGTTTCATACATTGAACCTCCTTAGAAAATGGATCCTCACAGACTTAATAGAGATATATGTATATATGTGATAATTCTAATTGATGTGGACCTAGACTCACAAACATAAGTGATGATCAATCTAATTTTTAATGAATAGACATTTTTGGTTCATATTGAACCTATTTATGATACACCATTATAAAAAATTTGTAAAATTGTGTGGCATGGATCTTCTTAGTGCATAGTAAAAAAATTATGTATATCTGATCAGGAGCCAAGGGAATGAGCAGATGGGAACACGAACATGAAATTAAATGATCGAATTCTTGAAAAAAGAAATCGAAATAAAAATAGGAAACATAAAAATATGGAGTAAGGTTATAATATCATAATGGAAACCTAAGAGTTACTTGGAAAAAATGATGGAACATGAATAGAAGTAAAATCATCATTCTAGTAATATCACTGATTCACATGACAATAGGTAGAAAAGAGGACCATCTGTGTATGTTAGTTATATGGTCCTAAAGTTGAATCTATCAAAAGAAATACGCAATATGTTATCATATTGTCCTACATAGGAGATCCATTGTGTATATTCACAACCAAAAATGATATGATGATGGATATTATTAGCATCATCATTGACATCATCACCCTCAATGGTATTTTAGCTAAGACGGTATAATCTTCAAAATCAATTCAAAAGGATCAGAATGATACTAATATCATATTTAAAGAAGGTCAAAAATACATTACTACATAATTCATCATTCATAAACCTATTAATGATATATTTACTATATAAAAACTAGATTACATTCAAGGCATCCAAGGTTAGAACAGATATACTTCTATTGACATAAATATAGTGGGAACACAGAAATTAGAATTACTGAAACAAATTTAGGAGAAAAAAGGGGGTTTTCACCCCAAACTTATATTTGAATGAATTAAATTTCCATCTACACTTACAGTCATCCCATCCATGAGAATATATGTTAAATAAAGTTTTTTTTCAAATTCTGAAATTGTACTTGTTAGGATTATCTGAAACCAAGAGTGCTTCCACCCACAATATTTCTTCACTGTAAAAGATTGTGTATCATTTATTGGTTACGATTAAATCATTCATGAATGTAAAACGATTATAGTTACTGAAATATGAGAGGCTTTAATAACCTAAAAATCCTAAATATAGTGAGTATATGATCACATGTACTTATACATAGGCATCCATAATGCACTAATTCTCATTTAAACATCCCTTTAAAAACTATTAGGATAGGATATCACTATAGATGGGAATCTTCTGAATCTCCAAAATCCTTGATTCTCCATGTTTCAAATTTTGTTATTTCAGCACTATTATAATCCTCTATGAAAAAAATGGAATCAATCATAAATTTATTTCCTAATGTGATTTTCGATAATGTATTGAAGATAAGAACCTTTTTGAGGTGAATCTAGAAGCATCAAAATACACCATGTACAAGAATGTCTTTCACAGAATGATGGCTAGTAAAATTGATAAATCATTGGATCAATGAAGCATACTTATGATTTTGTATGTCCATATAATGTGTTTCTATAGCTATGATATAATCTTACCATAATCCATTTCATTTGAAATTCAATGACGGTGTTGTGAATCTTACATTAGAATTTAGATTTAATAACACATGGTGTATTCATCATGATAGAAAGAAGCCCATTCAAGATGTTTTGGACTGATTGGAATCTTAGGGAAATGTTATTTTATTCATTATCATGATGAATTTTTTTTAAAAAAAATAATGGATGAGATCTAGTTTTTTTGATTTAGAAATTTAAATTTCCTCCCTCGAATCAATGTTGCATATAAAACGAGAAGGATTCACTACTAAGTGTTTTTCTAGAAACAAGAAAAGTGATATAGAAGCCTCAATGATCCTTAAAAATGTCTAAAGTTGAATTTAATAATTCCTAAATTATAACATAAAGGGAAATAACTGAATTATGTAGATAGGAACACAACATTATTTAATTCCCATCAAAGAGCGAAGAAGGTCAATGGAAAATTATATCATCCCAAAAATGGTGAACACATTCTTGATTATTGGAAGGAAATAATTGGTAATGTTATATCATTAATCACAAATATTTTTAATTCCCTTACAGTGTGTAGTAACATAATGGAATTCATTTTTTCTAGGATATTTAATTGTAGTGAAAAAACTTGCATAGAACTATTATCTTATACATTGAGACCATAAATGATTCTTTTTTTTATTAATGTAGAGATAACTATTATACCAAACGGATTCATTAATTTAATCTTCTATTTATTTTTGGATATCTTATAAACATTTTTTATGGTTGATCATTTCATCAGAGATTGATCTCTTAAATGTTTTTTTAATGCCCATTTCATTTTAATAATTCAAGAAATATAGAAATCATTTGTTAGTAGTTATTTTATCATAGTTTCTATTATCAACACCATTTATAAAATCATAGAAATAATCCTTAGTAACATACTTTTTTAGATCTATAACAAAATTATATCTTTGTAATGGTTTCTTTAAAAGAGTGAGAATAATTGATTTTCTCATCACAACCTCTGAGTGTGTGAACCTTCTAAAAAAAATCATTTGTGGAAGCATTTTCCCTAAAGCACAATTTTAGTAATAATCTTGTCACGATGGAGTGAATAGATGATGACACCAATATATTTCTTAATTTGGTAGTAATATTTCAACTGCAGTAAATTTGAGCATGAATAATGAAATGGTCATTCGAGAAGGTACATTTAATTTCAACTGTCTTGGTGTTTTTTTTTGTTAGGGAATTCCAAGAGTATCAGATTCCAATTATTTTCTATAATGATAAATATACATCTAACATGATAGAAAGGAAAATCATT
This sequence comes from Viscum album, assembly GCA_963277665.1. Classification (NCBI taxonomy): domain Eukaryota; kingdom Viridiplantae; phylum Streptophyta; class Magnoliopsida; order Santalales; family Viscaceae; genus Viscum; species Viscum album. The sequence continues at coordinate 405,783,605 of OY728144.1, read as the reverse complement.
ATCAAGGGCTGGAAAATTATTCTATTTTAAAAATATCATTATGTATATACATGTATAATCTATCATGGTATATGAATATAACACCTCCCTAATTATAATTATTTGCAGTAGTTTTATAACATTTCTATAGTGTGGATCAAATATGTAATGGATAATCATTATAGTATCATAGAAACAATCATTCATACCTCCATACATTTTCGGTCATGGAATAAATAATCTGAGAAAATTATAAAAATCTCTTCATGAAAATTTCAGTAAAAAAATTCTAAAAGAAAACTATTCAACACATGTCTTCCTTATAGATATATTTTTAAAATTGTTGAAAACCAAAAAAATAATTATATGAGTTCCTCAATCTGTGTATCCTTCAAAAAATTTCATTAAAATATCTTTTGATGGACAATGATTGGTAATCATAGACCCATATGTATTATTCATAATAGATAACAAGATTGGTGTGCCCCTTATAATCAGGTATTCTTCTATTGACTATACATTTTATTTTACCATTGATATTATAGAGTAGGATCACAATCTGGATAACCTCTAGGAGGTTACTAGAAATGTGTTCGTGAAATAAAATTTCATAAATTAGAATGGAATGTAATTATTTGTACATTCTACTAACGTCATATATACATCCATGATTATTTAGAAAAAATAAATTCATTATAATACACTCAAATGGATAAAGAAATTTAACAACAAGTATATTCATCCTTCTAGATACATGTTATGGTTGAGATTTGTTCACTAAAATGTCCCTACTATATCCTATATACTATCGGTTATTTTATCATTATTCTCATATTTCATCATTTTCCATCTACATAAGGAGGACATTAATCACCTTTTTATAAGATTCCATTGAACTAAGAACCTTTTGAAGGTAGTCTTTGATGGGATTGCGGTAAATTTCCCACCTAAACACTCCAATATTGATTTACATAATGCATGTAGTGGCCTCTCTAATTCAGATAATTGATTAATATTATTGTGGTTGTATTTAAGGAGAAATTATATATCATATAACATAGTAGAAATTATTGTGTGCATAATCAATCAATGTTTAATCTAAAATAAACAATTGTTAAAATATTTGTAGTAGTGAAAGGTGAAAATGAGATGAAAATGTGTAATATAACAACCCCATTCCAGAATTTTCTTTTTTTAAAATATTTGAAATTTCCTGTAATTTTTTTCCTCCTATAAGAATTATATATTGATTTTGTAATGTAAAGATTTATAATTTTTAACATCTTTGTATTTGAGAGTAATTCCATCACCATTTTGAAATCTGTATTGCAAGGGGAGCCACACCATTTAGGTTACATGACATCTCAATGGAAAATAATTCATGACAATTTACTAAACATGATTCATCTAATCACAAGAACCATCCACATAGAAAATAATCTCAAAAATGTTCTTGCATAAAAATGTAATGATTTTGATGAAATCATATATCCTAATACAATACCTACTGATTTGATTACTATATCTCAAATATATTGTTTTAAAATTATCTCTTTCAAATAAAAATTAATTAGTTGTTTAATAGTTTTAATTGAATGTCCATTTAAAATAAAATTATCCTGAATGAAATTATTTCCTAAATAACAACATGAAGTTCAAAATAAACATTATTACATATAATTATATTTATAAAAATTTAGATGATATTTTTAAATCATGTTCATAATACCGGATATGTGAATTATGTTATTTTCCCTCTAAAATGAAGATGTATATATAACTAAATATTGTGTAATAATATTAATGTTTATATAATATAATCATTTATTAAACTTCTGATATTCTGTAATGGTTCATTATTTTTTTTAATATTCTATACAAATAAAAATTATTAGTTTTCATATGATATATTCTTATTCAGTGATATAGAATTAATGATCGTTTTCTAATTAGGTGTGGTGTTCTAGAGTATTAATAATGCTTTATAACTTTACTTTTATTTTTTTCTCACTATTGTTCATTTATTGATATCTCCAATGATTAAAATTATTATGAATCAATGTCTGCCATTTCTTATCGTTCCATATTATAGTTTATAATGAATTATTTTAAGTAGGGAATATCGATTAAGTGTACTGTGTAAGAATACAATGATTGGAGATGTTGGAGAAATTTTGACCCCATTATCCATTAAATTAAATTGATAATTTTTATAATATTTCCTCTAGTGTTTTTATATTCATTATACTATTCCCATAATTTTGAGGGTGATAATATGAGATAATTTTCAACTATATATTTGTAGAATGTTGGATACTCTTCTAGAACCAGGTGGAACATCATTTGTGACTATTGTATTCAATTTTTAGAATTGTTAAATGTAGCCTCATCAATTATATAATGAATATCCTTTCATTTTGATTGAGTGAGTATTCCTCTCAAACTTTTAAGAAGTTTTAAGACATTTTAAGATGATCAACCACATCCCATATAACATTATTTCCTCTAGATGTCGTTGTCTGACTACTGGAAGAGACTATGGTTATGTTTTTTCATCTCCATGTATATATTCTTAATGGTTGAATAATCACCATGGATTTTTTCCTTTTAACCTCCCATTTATGACATAAAATACTCAAATATGTGTATTTTTATCTATTTATTCATATTTTCGATGCCATATTTCTGTTAGAGATACTGATACAACTTTGTACACTCTAATAGGATGTTAATAAATGATCTATATGAATCGTCAAAAAAATCATTCATATAATCAGTATTTGGTGGTCCATATATTCATCAACCTAATCTAAAAGATAATTGTTGATTAATTTTGAACACTTTAAATTTCCTTATTCTTATAGCCTTAACCTTTATATGAATGTCCATATCTTTGCTTTGAGAATAATTATCCTTCTACAGGGGAATGGTAGAGAAAGTATTTGTGTATAAATTGAGTATGTTTTTTAGATTATTATTCCCATTAAAATCATTTGAAATACTTGGATGATCATATCCTTCTAAATTATCAGATATGATCAAATTATATTATCATTTCAACACGGAGTGTGTTCCACATTATTTTAATTCCCTATAAGGCATTGGATTGTCTCACAACCCGTCCTAGTGGGTTCTGCTCCGTGAATCCCCATGCATGCCTCCAATTGGCATGGTGTTAGAAACTAGTGCTAGTATGGAATATCACATACATGGGTGGACTTATTCTATGTACCAATACACATGAACACATACTAAAGACCTAAAAGTTTATAAAATTTTAATAAACTAACAACTATACATACAAACATCTAAATATTGTACCCATCATACAACGAAATGTAATGTAATGTAATTAGGTCCAAATAAATTCCAACTAAAACGAGTATGAAACACATGTATAACCTTAAATAAATAGTACTAAAACTACTGACTGAATGTATCAATCAATCACATTAATATTTCTTGTCTCACTAAGCACCGTCTAGCCCCAATAAACCTAGTACTCCATCAAAAGGTCAATCATTATCATAAGAACCAAGATATTTTGGATTATCCCTTGTTATGGTGGGTATAAAAATTCTCAGTAGGAGACCCCAAAACCCCAAATCATATGATGATGAAAATAAAGTCAGCTCCACACAGGTATCTGTCTGTATCACATGTATCACGAAAATCAAAATATACTAAATAAAGAAACCCAATTTAGTGGTAAGTTACAATCATTGTATAATAGACCCAGTATTATAGATCACATATTCCATGAAGCACTAACCTCTTATAACAAATATTTGATTCAAAATACCAATTATGATTTTCATACGGGAGGTAAAACTCATCAGGTGTCACTAGGAGGAAGAACACACTGATTGTCTGAAGAGAATTCAACATAAATATTAGGATAACCATCAGGGCATTGGGATGATTCCAACAACTAAATATTGATTATACATCTATTTAGAGGATCAACACCCAGATACTGTTGGTTATAATTTTATGAAGAACTTCACTACGGGTGTGATGATGAATTTATGATCAAACTCCATGCCTCTCGAATTTATTGCAATGAATCTATCCAAATAATCATACTAAAGTGTTCTTAGTCCAAAGAGTGTAAAATGATACCATACCTAAACAAAAGAACATTATAGGTTGAATGAACCCAAAAATTATTTCCAAGACATCAAGCTTATGAGATCTAAGCCATGGATAAATGATTACATGGTGCATCGTGGGGGTGACTTTCTATGTCCCGTGACCCCAATTTCTAGTCGTGTAAATGGTCCATGCCATCAATCTGTGATCCTGTAGTATATATTTGTACAAAACATGTAGTGGGGTATCATGACATTTACCTATATATGGATACCCTCAATGTACTCCAGTCATGTGCCAGTAAGCTATACTAGCTCACATATTTTTTCCCATGTACCATTACACATGGCAGCTCTCATATAAGGTCTAGGTTGTGTCATCTAGGGGATTATATATCATATATGTAGCCCTTTTACTTCATCATGTGTTCATGTATTTCCAATGTACATTTCAATTTATCCACTTGGACTTCATGCCGCATAGTGAAGGACTAAATTCCATGTGTGTTTTATTTTTTCTAGAAACCCTTCTATTTCATTTTTCTCAGTCCTATGATATGATCACCTCGAAATCCTACATCAATCATTCCGTTTTCAATTATATTCTTTCCCATGGCTCTTATATTCTCTAAAAATAGATTCTGTAATGAAATCTATTTGAAAATTGACATATGGGTTGTTTTGTGTTTCAAGCTAAAGAACGACATGGAATACGATATCATGAATCATAAAACATCTCATTAATCACCAGTTACATTTTCATGCCAGATTCATGTCATTATGATCGAGGATTAAAGTTCCAAATTGTTGTTCTAAGAAATAGGTTTTCCACTATAGATTAATCATGATTTTTCGATCCACATTCCAAGAGTATATCACCAACGATGAATGAATAATGAAGGGAGAAAAGAACAAGATAATTTTTTCTGAAAAAAATTTATTGATGCTATAAGTGATCTTGATCTATCTCCATTATAATGGTAAATGAATAAGTTTAATAAATAAGATAAAACAATCATGAAACCCGTAGAAGGTAATCCCTTCCTACAACCTACTCGAATTGTGGACCGGTCTTTTCAATGAATGATTCATGGTCATCATTGACTTCAAGAATGAGGAATAAAAAAATTAAAAAAATACCCTAAATCGATTTATATCGATTGCTAATGACAAACAATGTGACATCATTATCATTTGAAAGATCTATTGAATCTTAGGTGTTTTGACTGTTGATCCAATATCCATCACCATTTGACTATGGGGGAATCCATCAATATTTATACAATGGATCCTCAACATTAAGATGGTTATACAGATAACTATGTAAACTCACCAAAATCATTTTTTAAACATGCAATTATATTTTATTAAAAAAATTCACATAAATATTTTATTATTTTTTACGTATGAAATGTAATTTCTACCAATGACTAGCTAAGACTACTATTAGGTCACGTCTAGAGTAAATCCCACATTCTAAACCCAACTATGCACTCAGATGTTGGATGTGTGAACCTGTTTGGATGTTATTAACCTTATTTCTGATAAATTTGTGCACATGGTATTTAATATTTGAAATATATTATAATCATTTATTTGAGGAACATTGGGCCATGAATGTGCACATAATCAGAGGACCTTAACTCAAAAAGGATATATATTGTCAAACCATTATACACAAAAAAATCTGAGTAATTAATGTATCCCACCTTGGGGATTTATTTCCCTGAAAAGAAAAATAAGGGAAACTCAAAAATATTAGTGTACTAATCCTAAATACAATCCTGGTACTCCCAAGTGCTCTCTTGGAGATTCCCATAATTCATATAGACATGCACCGAATGACTCAATATCCCTTGAATGATTCACTACAACTGATCCTTTATCTCTACAAGGTACTCGTCAATGGTTTTTCTATCATCTAAATCAAATTCTCCCCAGTCATCTAAGAGAGATAGTTTAGGGGCATACCACCACAACTAAAAAACATTGAATACATCATGTAACATGGCTTACTATTATGGTATAGCTAAATGGTAATCCATCTCACCATCTCTATTCAGTATTTAGATAGATGTGAGGAAACATGATGATAGATTTTCACCCAATCAAATTTCCATATTCAATGTAAATTTTAAACCAATAAGAAATTGTAGTATTTTTCCTTGAACTCCAAAGACCATTGTCACCAATAAATATAAGACTTATGACTACACATTTTACTCTTCAGCCAAAATTGTATGATCTGAATCTTATCTTTTGTAACTCTCATGAACTATAGTATCATGAGTACTGAATCTCTATAGTCATTCCATCATAGTTGTGACTTGCTGGGTCACCAATACAAATCCAAAAATGTTTCCATACCAAAGGTGCAATGTTTGTAGTTTTCTACACAAAATCCACCTATGGAAGTTGATCATCCCTAATATAGAAAAATCATGAATGTATAAATATATCATATCCTAAAGAACCTTAATGGTTTGCATTTTATGGTCGTCTACTTGGGGGGTGGAACTGTGCTCATGATTAATTGGGTGTAAAATTACTATTATAATACAATACACATTTGGAATGTAATGTGGGTTTCATGATAAAAAAATCATTGATTGAACTCCATGATATTAGAATATCACATGAATATAGAGGTCTCTAATGATTTCTACTGAAATATACTATCATATAAATAGGATGTATATGGGCATGTAGAGTTTGTCTATGATCACTAATTTGGAATCATGACTCTTTGAAATACATTATTACCCCATCAAAAAGTAACTTTATATCCTACTACAATTACATTATGGAACCTGAAGGGGATATGCTAAACCCAGTTGAACATAGTTTTCATGCTTATGTTGAAGACATGCGAGGCATCGAGTGAAAAACTATTAAACTATTTTATTCAGACCTAGACACCAAAACTGACATTGGAGGTCCCAATATATATTTTTTTACACTGAATATATGACCAATGTAGATGTATGAAAAAATTTCAGAACCACCTATGTCAGTTCTGCTGGTACAATCATGCTTTTTATAAAAATAAAAACAAACTCCCCAACATTTGAAATCCTATTATGAGAATATAATATGGATGTCTATAAACATTGGGTCTTGTATATTGTATCTCATAGTTGTTCCCCCATACAACATAGTTAGAGTTGATGGGAAACAACCATCAATTGGAGGTATGCTACTACATATCCATCAACAACATATAGCTATAATGAGTCCAACAAATCATATGACTCATTTATAAAATACAAACACGATTTCCTATTGAGATAATATACTACCATGATACCCATTACATGATAATATACAATATCAATGTCATAATCTAGGAGGAACTTTAGACATCACCTCTACTAACTCAAGAACATGGATCTGGTAGTTATTCTCATGTAGTATCAACTATCATTAACTGTTGGTATTCACTTCATTACTCTATATAAAATAACTACCATGTATGGTCCCTGATGCATTGTGGAATATTATGTACTCGACAACCTCCTATACAAATACCAAGATTGGAGAACTTGTCAAAATCTACTGAATCTACTGAAAACAAATTTGGGTCTTCTTTTTCCACCCAAAAGGCTTCCTATATTGAGTCAATGCTATCATGAGTGATGCTTTTTCTAGAGAAATAATGTAGGAATCTCTAATAATATTCTGAACCACCATGTACGATCCACACATTCATCACACTCTTAGGTGGATCACAAGATTAAACTACCTTGACCATGGTTATGATCACCACCACTCCATCTGTAGAGATAATGGTTCCATAAAATTGTACAACATGATTCTCTAAATGTAGCTTATTTAGATTTTGGTAATGTTTGTACCCCTATAGAATGTCTAGAACTATTGTCAAGTGTCTCATGTGGTCCCACTAAGAAAATGAGTAGATAAGTATATCATTGATTAAGGCTAGCATAAGCTGTTATAAAAAATGATTAATGATCTATTTCATGTGTCCCATTAACACTTTAGGAGCGCACTTCATTCCAATGGGACCAAAATAAACTCATACTGTCTATAGAAAAATCTAAATTCAATATTCTGTATATCCTCATACCGTACATGGATCATGTTACATAATGGCTTGAGGTTGATATTTGAGAAAAAAATTTCCATATCAACTTGTTAATGATTTCATCGATCCTCGATAGCTGATACATGTTCTTCATGGTCACATGGTTCAAGCACTAATCATCCAAAAAAATCTCAAACCCCAATCTTCCTTCCTATGAAACAAAAATAGGGATGTCTAGGGTAAACCACTATGTCTCATTATGTCCTTCCTCTACAAGCCATGTAACTACCCCCACAACTCATGAATCTCTATAGAAGATATTTCTTCTTCGTGAAAATATATCTGTGTTTACTCGGGGTGTAGATCAATGCAAAATTATATCACTCACCAAGTATTTAAACAAGAATAACCTTTATGAAGGACACCCTTGGCCCCACCACCACAATAAGAAACTGGAATCTCATGGAATCAACACAACCAAGGTCCAGATAATCTAACTGATGCATATTCATCCTCACCCTCGTATGCACGAGTCAATCCAACATTTCATGTGTTTCCGTTTCAACCATAATGGTATACCATGTTTGGTAAATGTATACATAACATACCCTTTTCCAAAAATAATCATTATGGACATGTATGGTAGAAAACCAATCAACACTAAGAATGACTGCCGAAGACCTCGACACTGCTACCATGATATTCAAATAGAAAGTCTCACCTCCAGGGGCCGGGTCACACTGTCATCCCAAGGGTCTGATCACTGTTTCTTCTCACATATGAGTCTCCAAGAATATGGGTTGAGTCAAAGATTCAACCATAATCATTATGTCTTCTAAATGGTATGCAGAGAGAATGTAATGAATAGAACAAGTGTCTATCAGTGCTAAAAATATGGTTAAAAAGAACTAGATTGTACATAAAATCATTCTTTGAGTCTCTAGGTCATAATATTCTTCCACCTATAGATACCGCGACCCTATCCTCCATCTTCATTATCCTAGAGTGGAAAAAATGGTGGTGGAGGTGGTAACATGTCAAAGATTTGACCACCTCCTGATTCTATCCAAACTCCTCTTCCATTTTTCCCAACAATTAAACCATCTCTCTCCTATCGTTTCCTAGGCCTCAGTGACCCATACAAAATATCCCTATCATCAGTACGATAGGACAAACAATCTATGGGATGATTTTCCTCTAATGAAAATAGAAGCATCGCCTTTATCTGGTACAACCGGACCCACCATATGAGCTATGAACTATGAATCTTATATCCTAACACCTGGTCCTGAATCATCTCAGATGTACATTTCACTAATACTAACTTTATCTCCATGCTATCGAGGTATCTTATCCCACATTACCACTACTAACATCCACAGGTTGAATATTATCACCCATTAAACTCTCAACTAGAAAATCTCAATCAATCACCCTAGAAAATATTGGAATGTAAATATGGTAAATCATTATTGGTTGTATTTATGAATAGCTCCCCTAAAGGTGGGGTCCCTGAAGAACTGATCTCGAAGCATATCTATCGTGTACTTGTGTTGGTTAGAAAACCTCAATGAATACATTGCTACTATCAATCTTCCCTGTTATATCTATAGAAGCTCCTTGATTTGCTTAAAGCTCATAATTTCTTGTGAAAACACTTCTATGATGAGGTTCTAAACTCTATCCATGAATGATATGCTGCATCATAAGACTGGTAAACTAAACCCCAACATCCCCCTGATGATCCCTGATGATCCCATTGAATGGTCTTATAAAATATGTGTAATTATATTAATATATTCTCTTTAATTGGATCATTTTATTACAATTTATAAACTGCCAAAAAAATAGTTCCATCCACAAAAATTATAATTATTTATAAGTATCCATACATCCTATACAAGTTACCTATATCCCATAATAGTAATCATCAGTTGTAATAACCATTATTTTTATTTTTATCTAATCAAGGATTAAATTCTAAAAAATATATAAATTTAAAAATTATACCATTCACATATGATGAAGATTTATATAGATGAATTTGGATCGAGTTGTATTTATTTTATATCATTATTGTGGTACAATATTATCATTATTCCATGTGTCTATGTTAGATAAACCCAAATCGTTTAAATATGGGAAATTCATTGAACAAATATTGTTTCTCACATGTACAATCAATCATGTTAGTTAGAATCCTAGTATGATAACCCATTTTTATATAACATGGAGCCTCATGTCTAAGGATGAGGGAAGACAGTTGACCAATTTGCATAACCATAAACTACTTAGGAATGATCTAGTCATAGGGACCCAATTCACTTAATTGTTAGTTACATTTATATATGTGGAAAAAAACATTTCTATTTATTCATTATCTTATGTGATTAAGTAAATGAACTATACATCTTTTTTATGACCTTAAACTACAAAAAATAAGGTCCTCCTCAAGTGACACTAAACTACAGAACACACAAGTCATCATCGCATGATAATAAACCTCATGAACAATGGGTCGATGTTTCATTAAATTTCATGTAATTTCACATCATTCATTATCAATTTTTATAAATGGACTATAATAGCTTGACAATAGTAAAAAAATCATTTTCATTCTTCCATTATCCTTAGTAAACATCTCATTCCATGAATCACACATTGATTCTTTAGTTCCCCAGAACTATGAAAACATAGCACAACCCATGGAATGGACTGCTCCAACATTATGTGACTAAATTTCATGATTATGAAAAAATTTCCTTATCATGAATAGATGATAAACCATAACATTAATCAAATAAAAAATATAATGTGTTAAAATATCTTCTAGTAAATGTTTTCCTAGAAAACAAGAAAAAAATGTGTTTCGCCCCTACTGTAGTTCATACTCATCCATAATATATCAACTCCATAACATTAATCGTGATCCAAGAACCATGATCCATGATTTATAAAATCATAATCCCCATTAAAAATAGTTTTTTAGTACTAATGAAATTTTGAATACTACATGGGATATTGTGTCTGACATCCCCATTTTCCTATAGTCCATACAACAAAATAATGAACAGTGTACACACTAGTCAATTATTTATGATCATAAAATCTATATTTTGATCGTATAAATAGTATTACCTTAGACAAGTAGATAATTATATATAAAACATGTTGGTAGAAAAATAATAATTGGTGTCTAGGATAAATTCACACCTTTACTCACTAAGATTTATTTATTAATAAATTATATAGAAGTTATAAAATATCTTAAAGATGTACAATACTTATACAATCAATCTCGTGACCCTCAAAATGGTTTCTCTATATGATATTTTCCATTATCGTCTATTATAACTTAATTTAAATGATTTAACATATCCATTTTCCTTTATAAAAGGTTATGTAAATGAAGAAAAAAATTGTTTATAATAACCATACATGGATATCCATATTCCACAACTTTTAAAACATCAAAGTTGTGTGAATAACCAAAATCCCTTAATTTCACATATAATAGAATATTAAAGGATTAAATGGAATCTCTTCTGGAAAATTCATGCATTCCCATAGATCCTATATACAATCCCTCGAACAAGAATCTAGAAGAATCTTTACATTTAAAAATGGGTCCTCTAATCAGGATTTGACATGGAATCATTGTATAAGAACACATCACCCTAGTATGAATAAAATTAATCCACATATTTTCAAACAAATCATATAATACTCAGTTTAAACACATTATAGAATGATTTATACAACCCATGATTCAATACTTAATTTGTATTTTACATAGTCAATGTCACATCGTAACATAGAGTATGTGTTCTTAATAAAAGGTTGTGTATCCAATATCATGAACATTTTTATAGACCTCATTATTTTAGTTTAAACTCTATTGTAAAAGATTTTAGATTTAGGAGTATAATATTAATTCCTCACTTTCTATGTTATACAACATTGATAATAAACCTTCCAATCATTAAGGACTTCATTGATCCTATTCCATATAATCATTATCATTGTTTCATGAACCCTCATTTGATTGCCTTTTCACCATTACCACCATTATTTTAGAAGTGTTTAAATATCCAAAAAATTTTCATGGCCCATATAAATAATCATACCCTGATCCAAATATATTTATTAATAACTATTCATGAAAACCTATTTTATACCCTTGTTATGATCGTTTTTACAATCAACAAGATTCATTTTCACCTTCTAATAATTTTCCTCCAATCTCTGTATTCCCCACAAAAATTATAATGAAACACATCACCAATTATGATTCATGAACTGCTACAACATTTTTGTTTATCAAATAATCTGTGGTTCAAAATCATTGAATTGGGATTTACACACCCCAAAATATCTGTATTCAGTTTGGTCAACATCCGTAATGATCAGTGTGAGATTTAATACTATAAAATGAATGTATTCATTTTCTTATTATATAATTTTAATATTCAATTTATTATTTGTTTCACTAAGACATTATATTATAAACAATGATCACATTTTTAAAACACTTCTTTGATTTTCATTTCTGTGACTCACATCTTACTTTTAGTAGTTGAATCCCCCAAAAATATTATATTTCCATTGATAAGGATAAAAAATGAGGCCATGATGATCCTATTTTGTGTATTCATTCAAGATCCCTTCTCTTATATATGTTCCCTCTATTCATCCCATCATCTGTATACATTTTCACCACATAAAAAAGATCATCTAATCTAGGTTTCAAATGAAAATCTCACATATAAATCATCTACCCACTATATTGTTTGACCATCCTCGACATGTAATTTTCCAATCATCTCCCAGATAAATTCTATTTGATAAATGTTTTAACAATTCTATGAGTCAATCATTAAATATGTAGTTCTTTTTTCATGAATACATGGTCCAAGTTATATGACCAAATATTGTAGTAACATAGGAAATAATATTTTCTACTTTATTTTATAGAAACATAGGGTCTAATATATATATCTATAAAATAAAAATTAAATCTTCTATTTATTTGACTATAATACAAAATTTGGTTTGGGTATAATCTTATAAACATTGAAAATAATTTGAAAGAGATTTAACACACCCAATGATAAAAAATGATTGGTTTTGTAAAATTCCATGTCTTAACATTCACGACATGAACCTCAAATAATCATGTAAAAATTGAGTGTAAATAAATGGGGGGGGGGGGTAAAAATAAATCATAAAAATTTTTGTTATAACACACCTAAAAAATGTCTATGAAAAAAACCAATTCCATTTCCATTATTCATTTCCCATGTAAATATTAGCAATATTATGGTGAAACAATTAATTTGGGAGATATTTAATAAGGCCCTCCATACTATCCCAAAAATAGTAAGGCTATACTCATGAAGCCTTAGGTGTAGGAAAAAGTATGTTCACACCCTATACATGATTTAATCAACCATATAGCTCCATTAAACATTATATTTATAATTATTGTGAATGATATGAATCATAAATTTCGATATAGTGTTTATAGAAATATTTATCTATGAGACATATCATGGAGGAATCTATTATTCCACAAGTGAATGAGTTCAAATATTATTTGAAAACCCATTTTATGATTAGAAAATATAATTAAAATCTAATTTAATTGGTATCCATGATACTAGATAAATGAAAAATTAATAAATCATATCTATGACACATGAAATTGTTAAGATTATATTCAATGATAATTCCAATGTCAGTTAGAATCAATAAATATTTTACTCTATACATTGATTGAAAAAATAAATTTTATGGGATAAAATTATAAAATTTAAATTTTATCTTCTCAGAAGACCCATTGAGATCTTTAAAATTTTCTAATAGATTGACAATTGATCAAAAAAACTCATATTCCTTGGAAGTCTTTCCCTTGGGTTCCTTTTATAGTACCTCTAACCTAGAATCAGTATATATTTGTTTCCATTATACACTACGTATATGAGTATATAAATTTATATTAATATTATTTCTATACGTCTACACATGTATCATTGGTTTGAAAAATACTTATGATTCATTTCAATTTCTAATTTTCCTGGATTTATTGAATATTGGATAGTCTCTATTTATGTTGCATTCTCATAGGAATTATTCATGGCCTCACATTGATGTTGTGTAGCTGAATCTATGACCATAATCACTAATAATCTAGATTAAATAGCCTATTAATTCTCAATAATTGAAAATACCACTATCACCCTAAAGTGTAATGCTATATAGTTTAATTGAAAATATTATATAATTGAAAATTAGTAATGGAGGTGGCTCAATTGGTCGTTGAACACTTCCTATGTGGAAACTATAATTGGGGTATAAATATTACTTGAAAAGTATCACCTGATTTATTGTCGAAATTCCTAGTATTGAAATGCTTTAACAATACCATAACAAAAAAAATATTATTTTCAATAACCAATTCACTATTAATAGGACTCGCAATCATATACCACTAATAGAAAGATACATGGAATGATTTTCCCTTGGTTATTTCCACATGGTGATATGAAGTAGAAAATGTGTCTGAGATATATAATCACTGAGGATGAGATGTTGTAATTAAGAAGATATCTTTTATTAGTAGATAAACATATAATTTGTTTTTCAGAAGATCAAAAACTATGGTAATCATTTAGAATATACCATTACTATCTATAATAATAACCACCGTTTTCCTATCGACCTTCATTTGAGTAGTAATACAATTTTCTTCCTATGATTAATGTATCAATGGAACATATGATAGAAGTTACATGGATTCAGTATGATCAAGAATCATGCAACAAAAATCATAAATATGAAGTACTTTAACCTTTGATTATTTTTAGGACAATATGATGTCACGTTGATGTAATAATACAATAATAAATAAATGCATACCCTCACCAACTGATGCCTCCATACAATTATTATTAATATGTAAATAGTCATCTATGATTGGATAAATGATGAGTGAAATCAAGTTGTCCTAACATATGGATGATTTTCAAATCATAGTCAACCATATAATTCAGTTTACTTATTAGTGAGTAATAATATCTTGTAAATAAATTTTTTAATGCTTCTGTAGAAATTTAAAATAAATATAGATAAATATCATAATTTTAGATAATGTGGGGATTCTTCATCAATGACCATGTTTATCTCCTCTTGTTTTTATTATCAATGAACGGATCATTATATATAACCTTCACATGAATATACATAGGTGTTGCTGACTATACATCTAGTGACAATATTTTTTCAATAGAAACTACAAACTTAATGATTGAATCTGAACAAATATAGCCAATATCATCAGCCACTTAGTTTTAATATGATCTAAGATCCACCACCATTTCCCCAAAAGTTATTATCAGTGATATGATGTTGTAAAAAAATTATGAATCCTACAAAAATATATAAGATAAATATAATAAATATTATACTAAATAAATGGTACGTTAGATATAATTAAATGTATCCCACCTCTCCGCTAGAGCATTGTTGGTCTCCCGACCATCTCTTGCTACTTGAGTAAAATGAATTATCATTTGTGGTTCCTTGGCTGTGTAATTTAACTTCCCCATTTAATATTGAGTCATTGTAGAATGGTTATAAAAAAATATCTTTACCTCAATATAATGTTTGTCAATGGAAAATAATGTTTTAAATAACGAAACTTTTAATAACCAATTACTCTATAGCTTCTTAAAAAAACCACCAAGACACAATGATCTATATTTTTGTTATTCTGTCAACCCATAGAGGGAACATAATTGAAAATTATTTTTTGACTAATGTACAATTACAAATTAATGGACCCACATTTGCGGAAAAACTATATGTCGTTACTAACTGTTTCACCCCCACTCCAAGAGATCTGTAACACTACATTCCTAGTTTTCATCTGGGGAATATCTATAATGGTTTATATTTGAAATTATCATATTATAAAGACATGGAAATATTGATTACTTCAGAGCCCCCATTACCCCACACGTAACAATAATTTGTTGATATTTGGATATCATCACTAATTTTTCCAAATGACCATTCAAATATGATACGATCCCGATGTCAGTATAGGCTTAGAAGAAACTGACTACAACCCCACCTAGAGTTCCATTGTTTTGGATTTGGGTTTGTTCTGTAAAAATATCACCCAAAAAATTAGAGGTGGCATTAAGTGCCTATCTAATTGGATGTGAGGTTGATATTGTATTTTTTATACAACAAAATGGTACATCCTCTCTAATATTCAGGGAACATACCATCCAATAATATCTTTAATGTCATATGATTTATAAAGTATTCTTAAAATATAAAAATCATTTTTAATAAATTAATAATTATAAACATATTCATTCTCCATATTAGTTTATGATAGAAATATATTTTGAATAAAATCTAACGAATCAAACCAGTTCATCCAACCTATTATTTCACAGGACTTTTGTTTGTATGGCATGACCACACTATAGCTATTATGAAATTACATGGAATAGAAATAAGGAATGGACTAAGAGTTTAGAAAATCATAGGCATACATGTGATCTCATATCCCCATATATAAAAAATGACTTTTTAGGGATATTAAAACATTTTAGATGAATATTTATTAAATTACACACAAAAAAAATTAATTACAGTAATAGTTTAAGTCATTTTGAAGCTCAAAACAAAATATTTTTAATTCATGAATGATCTTCAATGTCTCCCATAATGATATATTTCATTAATAATGATATTGAAAAATATTATTTATAATTTGGGAAAATAATATAATAGAACGGGTGAGGTCATCTGCTCATTAAGAGTAACAAATAAAGATATGTAAGAATAACATGAGCATAAGGCTTTGAGAACTTGATAATAAAAATTTATTTACACTACCCAAAAAAATCAAAGAATAAAATAATGCATCATTGAATAAATATTGGATGTTTATAACACCTTATACAAAAGGAAATAAAATAAAATGAACCCTGAGAGAATAGTATTGGAATAAGGCCTAGAATTTAGTCATACACATAAAAATTGAAAATATAATTTGAAATCTATCAACTATTAAATTCATGTCATATTATTGTTTAGATGATCACATGTGTACCTACACTGAAAATAGTATTATCTTCCTTAGTCATTATTGTTTCGAGATTTGGATTACCTTTTGTGTACCCACCTCATTTAATTTATAGGTAACCACTCATTTACCTAATAGATTCAGGCTTCAGATAAATTCCCACATAGCCTCTTTATTCTATATTGAGATAACATCTCATGTACTTTATTATTTATTTTTTTAGAAGCACTTATATAATGGTGAAAATAGTTTTTCAATGGAAATCAGTATTTTTTCAAATTTATAAATTTACAAAATATATTGCATTGACAATATTAAATAAAATTTTTAAGGGAATCATGAAATCATTGAGTTGTTATAAAGGTGAGAAATATTATAGATATTATTCATGTTAAAATCAATGCATTTGTTTTCATTTTGGTTGAATCCAAATGGACATTAATTTAAATATGAAATAAAAAGTAAATTCAAAATATTTTTCTAAAAGAAAATAATGCGTAAAAATGTCATTAATAAAACATTTTTATAATGATAAATATGTTTGAGAGAATATGTTTTTAGAAAACATTGTTTTTAATGTATAATGATTTTCCAATGAAATGATGAATCTATTTTTTTTATGTCTTGAGAAACAAATTATGGAAAAATAAAGATGTTATTAATAATTTTCAAAAAAACAATTGGACAGAAAAATAAATTTTGTTCTCGAGTGTTGGATCATAATGTTACATCATAAAAAGCTTAAAAATAATCAATCCTGATCAATTATAAATTTATAACATAAAATCATTACCATATTAGAAAAAATGAATTATATACCCCATGAAATAATTACATTATATTAAATTTAATATATCATGAGGATAAATAAATTAATGATATTAAAAGTAAATTGGTATTTATATACACCTATTAAAATAATATTGGAGCATAACATAATCATATGTCTAAAAGAAATAAAATTTAGGCCAAAATCAATTATAGATTTTGTATCTTTTGAAATATAAACACCCTGAAAGACATATCATCAAATGGATTTGTAAATAATCATAATACTTTTTATAAGTATTATAAAATTAATTTATGGTCATTATGTAATCCCTCCAAAAGAGATATAAGGGGAATATGGATTTTTTCTCACCGAACAATAAAAGGTATTTTTTAATCCCTTACCAATGGTAATGAATTCATTATTACATGTTCAACACTAGTATATAATATATATATATATATATATATTTAATTTTTATCAAATTAAAAAGTAGTTATATATATCGTTCCATATGTGATTTACTGGAGACATTTTATTACCTTGTTATTAACAATTCCTTTCTAAAATAACATTTCACATAATGACATATTTGTTTCTCATATATGTTTTGATTTTTTATTTTTATTCCAATTTATTTGATCATGGTTCCATAACATAAAAATTAATAATCAATAAATATTTACCAAAATTATAAGTAAATATTTATTTTAATAGCAATAATTAAGGATAGTTTTTCTATATAATGTTTGTTACTATCACAGACATAATATTTCATACATATACATGAGTAATATTTCTATTTTACAACTATAATTACTAGAAAGAGATAACTTATATTTTACAATTCATTTATTACAAAATATAATATTTAAAAAAACATTCATAATAAATATCTAAATATATATCATCGATGTGCTACAGGGAAGAATAGAGAGAGTCACATCACTTTGTGAAGGTAGTAGTTGCACATACACAAACAAGGTTATCATATTTATGTTAGTTAAAAGGTATGAAATAAAATGATATATTTTATTTTAATAATTAATAAAATCTCATTAATATTATTATTATTTAATTAATTTCACATATATTTATATTTATTATCATCCATGTAATGTGTTACTAATATTGAGTCACAACAGTTCCCGAGGCAATACTGCACCAAAAACACGAGTGACATTATCATGTCTGCTATGGAATGGAAAGTAAAAAAGGTTATATATGATATAATGAATAGATAAGTATAATTATTTTCTAAATATCACATATATATATTTATATTATATCCATCATCATATTGAATCATGATATGTGGTGATGAATATATGAATGAAATATTTTCTCAAGGTGCTAGACTTCCGTACACTCGAACGATTAAATTGTAACCCATTTTATTGAAGTTGATATGGATTTTAGTCATACCAAAAACAAAAAATATATTAAAATTGTATTGAAGAGTCTTATTTTAATATATCATAATTGTTTAATACTGATTTATTGTGGTGATTGATGAAATTAAATAAACACATTGGTTGATGATGGTTACCCATTATATATGTAACCTCCATTGGATTGAACCAAAATCTAACCTATTTTTAATTAATAACTAGTATAAGGCATCAATGATTATAGGAGGGAATTTGTTATGTTATGTTTTCATGTATATTCTAAACCAATTGAGATCTAATGTTTGAGTAACGTAGGAGAGTGAGTGAACTTTTATATGTGAGGTGAACGACATTATTATAATATTTTAAATGAAAAAGGTCTAACCATATTTCGCACACAATGAATGGGTCTAAAATAGATTAATATAACTAAATAGACATTATATGGTTGAAATAATAACATAAAACAATATTTTTAAAATTATTTGAGTAATTTTAACAATTATATTTTTAGTTTAATACCAGGTAAATCCGTTTAACCAATAACACTGGTAATTAAATTTTTTATTGTTATCAATATTCAAATTTTTAAAAGATAATATTGAATATATCTGAAAATATAATTTATTATGATTAAGAATATAAAATATTCTTTTCTATATTCAATTAAATAAATGAAAAAACATATTTTTATAATTATCCCATATACATGACCACAAAGATAGTTTTCAAAAAAATGTACAAACGTCTAAAGGAATTTTATTAAAATTCATAATATGAATTTGATTCTGAAGACATAAATTTTATTAATAGATACATAATTGTGTATTTTTTTAATTTAATACATATTTTATATATAATTAAATTTATACATAATTTAAACAATAAGGAATTTGTCAAAAAATATTCTATGTTTTTCACCATGAATCAAAATAATTAAACACTTCATAAAACCATATAAAATGTAATTTAATTTAATTTTGATTTCCTAATTAAAAAAATTAAAATTTTCTGTGCAAATAAATTTTCTAAAAGGCATAAGAATTATTAATAATGTATGTCTGTAAATGTTAACAAATCATGTTTTTAAGAAAAATAATGTTTTAAATCATAACATTGGATTTATTCTTATATCTGGTATATAAAACACTAAAAATGAATTTATTAAAATTTATTTAATTTATAATATATAAATTAAAATAAAATCATTGACCAAAGGTGATAGATTTAGTTATTTAAGGTAAACAGATTTTTGTGGATAATTTTTTTAAGAAAATGACTTCTTTTATTTCAACATTGTTCTTATTTCCATTTATATTAACTTGTCACCTAAAAATTAATTATATATAAATGGGTATTAAAAATGTTTAATTATTTTTTAAATAATATCCATACCCTCTATTCTAATTTCTAGGTCATAACTGAGATATTAAATAATAATATTTTAATAGTATGTTATGTCTCATTTAAACTCCATATAGATTTAATTATTTTTATGATATTGTTTATTGTAATGCAAAATAAAATCATTATTTCAGGTAACTCCTAATGAAATAAACATTTATAATAATGAAAAATATTGAATATATAAAATTTATTTTCAAATAATCCCAAAATATCACGGTGATACATTCTAACCGTGCATAATATCTACACAATCCACGTCGTCAAATAAAGAGACATCCTCTTGCAAAGGGAAGCTATCAATGTGGAATCCCTAGATCTCTTTTTAGAACTACATAGGATTTCATACCCATATTCTATTTATGATATGTATTAATCATCCACAAGGTTTACAACTAACAGTTGATAATAATTGTCCTTCCCCTCCATGGGGTCCACTTCTCCAATATACCCTCAGTGGTGTTCAAATCATACTTAATGGTGTGAAAATAACCTTTCAGGGGTCACATCACACTGGTAATTGGTTATAGAAATTCCCACCCATCAAGAGTTAACCCATTATGCATTATTCATAGGGATGTGCCCATAACCGTGTGAAACTGGTCATTTACAGGATGTACTATACGTGGTTTTCTCTCGTTGTGCATTTTCATCCACCCACCTCATTAACATCTATTGTGGTCCTTACTAGGTATGAACCTCACTAATATGCCTTAACTGGGTATCATGGTAAAGCTTCATCCTTTTATTTTACATATTAATCTCATGGCCAAACAAGTGTTAAACATGGGATTCCTGAGGGAATCCTCAGAATACATGTATCAATCATAGGATACCCCATGATCAACATGACATACTTTGGGTTTCTATTCTCATGGGAATCCCTATTTGGAGGTAGAATACATGTTCTCTAATTATCCAATACCCATTTATGTCACATATGCACAATGTGACTATATTAATTACTCATGGTTTATGCCCTACCAAAAACCCATGGAATGTCCAGAAAGAATCATCATAATTAACTAACATTCATGAAGATGTGACATTATGAATGAGTTTCATGAAACACATATTAAACAATGAGGGAATCATGAACTAGTTGATGAATTATGTGGAGGAATCCATGTAAGGAGGAACCTATATTCCATCTTACCATTTGAATCATAGAGTACACATCTATAATGATTAGATGAATGCAGCCCACCTTAGAAAAGGTAGAAATTAGTGGTACAAAGTAGTAAGCCAGCAAACAAGAATGACGCATGATCATCAGACATGACCAAGAAAAAAGAATCTTAAAATTCAGATTATAGATATTTATTTCGATATAAATTTTATATTTCTGTTGTTGAGATGTGTTTATGAAGATGGTGCAGTCTATCCATGATTGATATTAGATCCATACTAATATTCGGCATCCTCTAGAATATGAGGAGGAACCCCTGAGGTCATGTGTTTATTATCCTATGAAATTGGATAATATTAATTTATTTTATCTGAATATTAATGTTTTTAAATCTTTATTAATAGTTGTTTTATTGATTTATATTAATTTAGTGTTATTTCTCTTCAAAAGTTCAATTCACATTTGAAAAGAAATTTTGGGACCAATCATTAATATTATTTAAGAGAAAATTAGATTAATTTTTTAATTATTTAATTTGTGATATGATTGCTCACATTGTTTAGAAAATATTTTCTTTTAGGATCGATGGGTGAAACCCTAGGAAAGATGGAAATTTGGGGCAATGAATGCAAAAATTCCTGGATATTGTACAATGGACCTTTTTCCCAAAAAACAATTGTAGGTCACACTATACAATACCAATGAAGCTGAAATATTATCTATAGAAATTAAAAAAATAGTGATCATTTGAATTATTTTATTTTATATATAATTTAGATTATATAAATTAGATCCTGGGAGATGAATTTGACATTTAAATATATTTCTAGATCTGTAGGACCATAAAATCATCCCACCACATGGAGAGTAACATCTGAAAGGATGATCCAATTGTCCTAAAAATTAGAAATATTATATAGAACAACATGAGGAAGATATTTTTGTTCTAACACAATTATATTTTCCAATAATCATATATGAATTCACATGTCAAAAATGTGGATGAATATATATTATTTTTAGGGTCAACATCGAAACACCCCACTTCCTTTTATTATTAATCCTTTTATTCACACTCATAAAACATCAGAGAAGGAATAAAATTATGGGGTAAAGAACATATAATCTTAATATTAATATTTAATGAGATGGTGGTAATGTTAATTGGTATTAACATTTTTAATTAAATTGTAATTTCATGATTTCAATTTATAATCCAATCTTAAATTAATATTGTATATGATTTTTGTTCACATTCATTTCATAATTAATGTTATTATTGTTATTATATTATATTATTTGTTTCAATATCAAATTGAAACCATTAAATAAATGTGTAAACATATTCACACCAACACCTATGAGTTTTACCAAACAATGGTGGAGTGATCATTATTTCAGTTTTTTCCTTCCACTCCAATTCAACACTTAGAAAACTACCACCGACTTCAATTGATATAATTTCATCAATGGATAGATAAAACCATAGTGGATTTATTCAAGGGTGTATAAAGGGGATGTATGGGATATTAGTTATAAATTCTATAATTAATTATCCATTCTTTTGTAGAGTTTTAAATCAATGATGTTCCTTCTTCTTTGATGATACAAATTTTAATGCTACACATCCAGATTGCTAAAAATATAATCTTACTTAGAGTGAACATGAATGTTATCCTCCATTTTTATATGTGATTAGCATAATCATACTGAAGACTAAATATTATGTGATACTTTTATGATATTTCTATTAATTTAATGAAAATGCTGGAATTAAAGTCTTTGATATAATTTAAAAAGAAATTCACCAAATCTACCCAAAGAGATAACCAAGGATCAACTCATTTTTTATATATAATTCACAAATGTATATCAAAATCATTTATAATAAAATCAATTCAAATCCATGATGGAATCATCATATCTAAAACACAATAATCAATTCAAATTATTAGAATATATTTTTCTTTAGGTTTCTTCTTCGGTCTCTGAGGATTAGATAAGCCAAGCCATACTACAAGAGATTAGTTACACCATTTATCTTTGGAAATTTTGTGAAACCCCAATTATTGTGTCGTTTCTAGGGAACCATGTAAGTAACCTTATAACACCAATCAATTGTC
Source organism: Viscum album (assembly GCA_963277665.1). Lineage (NCBI taxonomy): Eukaryota > Viridiplantae > Streptophyta > Magnoliopsida > Santalales > Viscaceae > Viscum > Viscum album. The sequence continues at coordinate 405,759,571 of OY728144.1, read as the reverse complement.
ACCAAGTTTTCTTTTCTCATCTCATTTATCATATCTTTTCTCTTTCATTTATTCCACTTTTTGGTGCATGTACAACTGTACATTTGATCATTCCCATAATTTAGAAAGGGTCAATAGTCCAGGGGTTTGAGATTAAATTAAATATATGGGTCTACTTTAATTAGACCATAATATTATAAAACTCTTGATTCTAGATTTGAACCCAATCCAATAACTGATATTCAAATAAACCAACCCATTAACCCAGAAGGTAACAAAAATTGAAATCCAAATGTGGTAGCCCCAAACATAGATAATGTTTTTAATGAGACAATGAATGACTATCTTTCCCCATCATGGACCAATTACCAATTTGTCCTTTTTGATGAAACCATATGATATCATTCATAGGTTTAAAAAACTGATGTCTTGAACCACCTTCCATCCTTCCATGGTGTGGAGTTTGAGATGTCATACCTTCATGTTATGTAATTTGAAGACTTTTTCGAAACTATGTGCCCTCCAAATCAAACTAAATCTTCTAAAATGAGACACTTTACTTTTTAACATTTTTATTGTTAAAATAATTGGTTAAATAATTTGAGACAATAATCAATTCACTCATGGTACCTACATCAATGATAAATGTAGAAAAAATAATCCCTTTCCTGAAAACAATTCCACATAAAATGTACATTGATATTTTTATGAGTAATAGGGAGAAATATTTTATGTAACATTGAAAATGTTCAAGGAAACATTAGATATGGTATTTCACCATTGTATCTTAATTTTGGTACATGTGATAATTTAAATGATTGTTTTGCACTAGGAAACGAATAGTTTATTGGCATAAAAATTAATAGAACATTCCAAAAAATCCCAAAATAATTCTTATGAGTATTAGGAAAATCATGCTAAACAAAACCAAATTTGGGTAATATAACCTTACTATGAGAATCCATTAAAATAATGATGAATACATAATATTAGTGCATCACAAATCCATAGAAAGAACTTTCTACGCTCACATTCATGGTTGAGGATATCAACCATAGTGTGTTCCATGAAATCTAAACTAGTGATCTTGTTTGCACAATTTCTGAAAAACATGACAACAAGACATATAATTTATCAACCATTACATCTATCTGGAATTTTATATTAGGAGTTCAAATCAAAAAAGTTAATTCATTGATATTTTATATTCCACATTACGAAACCACATCTAGCCAAGGTATATGGATTATTCAGGCTTCTTTTGGAAGGAATATAAAGAACCATCACTCAAAAATGTCCCAAACCATTCCCTAAATAGAATTTTCAGACCCATAACCAGTTCCAACCATAGTAATCCCAAAACCAACATCGTCATGTCCAATATAAATAGCCTATCCAACAACCCATTCAACTGCCAATGTAGAAAATAATGTATCCACATGGGATGCACCAACTAGCACAACGCACTACCCAATCTATCCCTCTCCCAATCTGTGAACAATTGTGTAAACAAATAGGGAAACTTAACTTATATATATAATTAAATAAAAAGGAATTAGAAATAATTTGAAATGTAATGCCACTTACATTTACTTAGGTTGTTCAATCACTTACTTTTAGGGGATAAAAAGTTACACAGATCCCTATCAGGAATAAAAAAACAAGGGTCCGTCTAAATGAGTGGGATATCCATTTATAAACATGAATAAAACATTTAGGAAACATTAAAAACATAATTATCAAAATTAAATTTTGTGAAACAACCCTTGGATTCAGAGAAATAAAATCATTATGTGAAATATCCACATCCTCACCAAATAGTAAAACAATCTGCTCCCATTCATCAATGCATGAGAGAAAAATCTAAAACTAAACTTATTGAAACCTTAAGGGAAATATTATATCATTTTTAAATGAACATACCCTTATACATAAAATCAAAATCATTATTTCCTACTCAATGTGCATTAAGTATTTGTGAACATTTTAATTTTAATTTTCACATTGATACCATGTTCTTTTGCCTGCAAATATTTGTACCACCATTCAATGGATAATTCATCATAAGTGAAATGGACTAATATTATCATACTTCAATATAGAGTTGGGAGAGTAAAATAGTTATAAAATAACAATATGATCTAGAATCTAGTGTAAATCAAATTATATATACCATGAAATTTAAATTAGGTCTTCATGATCTCCAACCAACATCTGTCAAACTCTAACATCCAGATCATTGTGTTCGTGTTCCTATGGGGATCCTAAATGATATTATTGTAAATGTTGAAAATTTCATTTACCTTGAGAACTTAATTTTCATAGAAAATATCCCAAGCTTAGGTATTATGGATAAAACAATCATGATCAATGAATTTCCATTCTTTTCAACAATGAAAATAGTCATCCAAGTTAAAAATGGGAACATGAAAATAACCATTGGAAAGAGGATCCTCAACATAAACATATACAATTCAAACTCTCAAACGAGACATGATGATGAGATCCATTTAATCAATTGTATAAGAATTGTTGACAATGAATCATTGGAACATTAATGAATAATTAAGGGATTTTTATGTAAAGAAGTGAATTATTTCATTTGTTTACATGGGTGAAATTTTTATACATAGATTTAATCCCTTCAAAATTACACAAATAATGAATATTTAGGGTCACAAATAAATGAAAAAAAAGTATAAATATAAAAAATATAGTCTATAACCATTCATAATAGGGATATGGACATTGTTGTTGCTGAATCATATGTCCAAATATATCCAATAATGTCATGACATTTGAAAAAATAAACTGGGTCAGGTGTTACATCCCGTCCCTATTTTGAAATTTCTATGCAACATGATCTAGAATTAGAGTTCAGTTCATCATCTCTCATGTGTATAATATTTGGGGACACTCAATCTTTAAATAATTTCATTTCATCATCTCTTAAAAATAATAATGAGAGGATACTATTGGATTTCCTGGAGAAGAAAAAAAGTCATACAGACCTCATCTAATAATCTGGTGATTTTCCCACTCATTTGAAATCATAGGATTGTTTAGTAATATGAGTCCATACCATGTCATCAACCCCATAGAAGACTCAATCATTATCATATGGATATGGGAAGGAATGAGCTTTTCATGTGTTTAAAATTGGGAATCATCTACCCATTACTGAGAGTAAGTGGGTAAACCCAACAAAAGATATTCAAAATACGTCTGAAATTACATTGATTACAAATGAGGATGGTAATATTATCTCAATAATGGTCAGTAGTTGATGGAGAGTGTATATTCACTATAGTATGTTAAACACTTGTACAAAAAATTACCATTTTTCCTTCTTTTACCAATTTTTAGAGAGTGGAAGGTCGTTAATTCTACTGATTCCTAGATGGATTCCCAAGGTATAATAAAATTTTGGATTCATTATAAGATCATGAAATAAAAATATTCACCTATTCTTTGAAATCATTTTCTTTCAAATGAATGACCATTGGGTTTTTAATGAATGTGGTACCTTTCAGTGGTGCATTTCAGGAATTTCCTCACCCATGGTTGTGGATTATTTATCAGTCATTATGGATGTCATCTCCATAATCAGTGATACTCTTATGGAAATTTTAATAAAATTTTAAAGTGTTATATCCATATTTTAGGATAATAATCTCATCATAAACATTGAAACATGATATTTCATTGTTAAATAAGGCCATGTTATGGGATATGTATTCTCTAATAAATGGATTTATATTTATAAATTATATTTTGATATCAATCTTCACCTTATATTTTAAAACACTATCATTGAAGTGAGGGCCTTCTTCAGTCATTCTAGTTTCAATATATTGTTTATTTGAAATATAATCTCAATTTCATGACCAATTTTTAATCTTCTAGCAAAATATTCTCTACTTTTATGGAAATATATTTTTTAGGAATCAGTTTCAACACTGAAATCATCTCTTTTCCGTCCACCTCTAAATAAATATCTCAACTATAAACATCCAATCAAACTCATGTGTTATTTGAGTGACTTTGTTTGTGGATATTTTTTAAAATATTTTTGTGATAAAACTCAATGGGTCATTGATAATGCATTTAAATATTTAAATAATTCCCCTATAAACTACACAACCACCAAGAAATAGTTTCTTATTGTTTGATTTACATTATATAAATTTTGGTCATAAATATTAGAAAACATCATTATTTTCTTCATTGATCATTCATTAATGAAATACAATTTCCAAAAACTAGATATCAAATTAATATTAATTAGGTATGTCTTCATTTTTAATGAGTTTTATATCACTATTTTGGATAAAAATAATGATAAACTTTTTGTTTCACATCCAATATCAATAAATGAATTCAACAGAAATCATATCACCTTTCAATGTCTGACTCCTTTCTTGAAGATCACCTCTATTCTGTTAATGATATCTCTAGGTATATTGGCATAGAAAACCAATTTTTTAGGTATCATTCTAAAATGATATGGTATCAATGATTAGATGGAATTATGTTATGATATCAAACACTATGTGTTTAATGATCCATAAAGTTTCATGATTTTTCCAGATCATATCATTATGAGATGTGTTCCCATGTCAATGAAATAAATTTTTTTTAAATTTTTTCATGAAGAGGAATGTGGATGCCATTCTAAATGTATATGATATAATATAAATACCCCAATATAGAATATTTAGTTGTTAAAATTATAGATATTATATAAATAATAGAAATGATCAATTGAAATATATACATTGAATGTTTTTATTTATAAATATTGATAAATAATTTGATTTTATTTTATAATTAGCACCTTACAACATTATATGTATACTAATTCATGTGGAAATGGAATCCTAAGGGATTATTATTCCAATTTTGAGTATACAATTATTCTAATAGGTTATTTAATTTCTACGGTGGAAAATAAATACGCATTTCAAATTCCAGAATCAGGTGAAAATATAATAATTTAACAAGTTATAGAATGAAAAAATTACTCATAAATATATTAATTTAATTTATGTGATATTATATTTCAATGCATCTTACATCCCTTAATTAGTGTAGAAATGGAACAATGTTATTTTTTATTATTCCATATATAATGAAAAGTCTTAAAAATTTACATTTACATGTGATATGTGGGACAATAATTTAAATATTCACCATAATAATTGCCTACTTAAAATAATATATAAACCATGGAAATCATTTTATAAAATATTTATCAACATATATTGCTCAAAAAGATAATATAAAATTTTGGCTAAACAATCAAACATAACTATTTTGTAAAAATTGTGATCCAAAAATATTTTAGTACTCATCCTTATATATCTAACTAGGATACCTAAGGTGTATCATGAAATTTAAGGGCTGGTTAACAATAAAATATATCAAGTCTCAATATACTAAAATTAATTATTGAAATAGCTCAACAAACGTAAACCCACATGATCCTTTGACCACCTGTTAATTGATGACCCCCTTTACAAAAATATAATAAATCTAATAATACGATTGAACCATGATAAATCATTATTAAGATAACATAAAAAATACCACTTTTGAATCAAAATGATATTTCTAGACCAAATAATTCCCCTTCCAGAAAACAATTTCACTTAAAATGTAAATCGATATTTTATTGAAAAACAGGGAGAAACATTTTATGAAATAATGAAAATGTTCAAGGAAACATTATTCATAGTATCTCAGCATGGTCTATTTATTCCGGAATATGTGGTAATTTTCAATGAAGGTTTAGCACCAGTAAACAAATATTTTATAGGCCTAATGATTAATAGAACAATCAAATAAAGCACAAAATGATGATTTTGAGTTTTTGTAAAACTTTTCTAAATAGAACCAAATATGAGGAATATCACCTTACTATGAGATGCCACCCAATTAATGAGGAATACATAATATTAGAGAATCATAAAATCATAGAAAAACATTCTATACTAACTTGAAAGGTTGAGGATATCAATTGTAGGATGGTCCATGAAATCCAAACTAGTGAGCATGTTTTCCCAATTGTTTACAAACACGACAGAACGACACATGATTTCTCAGACATTCCCTTTATCAAGGATGTTATATTTGGAGGAAAAATCGATGAAGTTGTTTCATAGATATTTTAAAAGCCAGAATACCAAACCACATCTATCCATGGTATAAGGTGTATCCAGCCATCTGCTGGATGGAAAATAAACAACCATCGAACAAAAATATCCCAAACCATACCCTAAATAGAATTTTCAGACCCATAATCATTTCCAACCACAATAATCCCAATACCAACATCCTCATGTCCTATATCAACAGCCTATCGAACAACCGAGTCGACACCCATCCCAATAACCAATGTATCCGCATGGGATGAACTAACTAGCACATCTCACTACCCAATATGTCCATCTACCAATCTATGAACAATTGTATAAAAAAATATATATACATAACTCAAAAGTATCATAACATAAACATCAGTTACAGCTAATTAGAAAGGGAAATCCACACATTCCTACATAGGTGGTCCAATCCCCAACCTTTAGGGGATAATCAAGATACACACATCCCTCTCAGGAATAAAAAAACAAGGGTAGTTCTAATGGAGTTCGAGATCCATTGAAAAAAATGAATAAACTATTTAAGAACCATTAAAAACATCAATATCAAATTTATATTTTGGTAAAATACAATTGGATTCTAAAAAATCTAATCATAATGTCAAATATCCACATCCTCACAAAATCAGTAAAACTATCTGCTCCCATCCATCCACGCATGAGGGAAAAATCTAAACATAATCTTATTGAAACATTAAGGGTAATATTATATCTCTTTTAATTGAAAATCCCAATAGAAATAAAATCCAAACCATTAAGGCCTACTCAAAGTAACTTATGTAATTTTGATCTTTTTAATTCAAAATTTCACATCAAAACCAGATTCTTTTGGATACTAATATATGTAACACAATTAAGTGGATAATTCATCTTAAGTGAAATGACCCAAGACTATCATACGTCAGTGTCCAGTTATGAGAGTAAAAAATTTATAAAATACCTCTATGATCTATAAACTAGGGTGAATCACATTCTATGTTCCATGTATCTTGAATTAGGGCTTGGGGATCTCCAACCGAAATCTGTCAAACTCTAACTTGCATATCATTGTGTACATGTTCCTATGGGGAACTTAAAATATTATTCGGTGAAAGTTATAAATTTCATTTAAGTTTATGTAATAATTTTGATAGAAAATCTCTCAAGCTTAGGTATTATGGAGAAAAAAATCTTAATCATTGAATTTCCATTCTTATCTACAATAAAATCAGTAACCCAATTTAGGAATGGGAACATTTATATAACCTTTGGACACATGATCCTCCTTCTAAACATCTACAATAAAATATCTAAAATTAGGCATGATGAAGTGAACCATGACGTCAATTGGATAAGTAGTGTCAATAAGGAAACATAGGAACATTAATGAAAAATTACTGGATTTTTATGTGAAGAATAGAATGATTTTATTTGTTTATATGAGTGAAATTTTTATCCATAGCTTTAATCCCTTCTAGATGACATCCTTATGAAATATTAAGAGTCAAAAATAAATGAAAAAATTGTAGAAATATAAAAAATAATGTGTATACACATTCATAGCAGTGATCTAGCCAATGATGTCGTTGAAACATCTATTCAAATAGTACCAAAAATGACCTGAAATTTGGAAAAATAAACTGAGTCTAGTGTAACATCACATACCTATTTTGAAATTTTTATAGAACCTGATCTATAATTACTGTTCATTCCAAAATAACAGATGTGTTCATTATTAGGGGAAAATCAATCATTCAATACTATCAGTTCATTATTTCCTAAAAGTAATCAAGAGAGAATACATTTTGACATCCTATTGAAGAAAAACAATTATACCAGCCTCATCTAAAAATCATGGGACTTTACCAATCATTTGAACTCATAGGATTGTTCTATAATATGACTCTATACCATTTCATCAACCCCAGAGGAGTCTCAATAAAAAAATTATGGATGTGGGAATAAATGAACAATTAATGTTTTTAAAAGAAGGATTTATCTACCCCATGGCTGAGAGTAAGTGCGTAAACCCAATATATGTTATTCCAAATGAGGCAGAAATCATATTGACTACCAATGAGGATAGTAATTTTCTCTCAAGAATAGTAAGTAGTTGATGGAGTGTGTATATTGACTATAGTAAGTTAGAAACATGTACCAAAAATGACCATTTTCTTTTTCTTTTATTTGACCAATTCATAGAGGGATTAGAAGGTCATTAATTATACTGCATCCTAGGTGGATTATTCGGTATAATAAAATCAGTGTTTTATTATAAGATCATGAAATAATAAGCTTCACCTATTCATTCTCAAAATTTCCATTCAAGATCACGACCTTCAGGTTTTATAATGAAAATGGAACCTTTTAGAAGTGCATTTCAAGAATCTTCCCACACATGGTTGTGGATTATTTATCATCCCTTATGGATGACATATCCATAATCAGTGATACTTTTAAGGGATTTTTAATAAATTTTTAAATGGTTGTATGAATATTTGAATATAATAATCTCCTCATAAACATTGTAAATAAATATTTTATTAAAAATAAGGGCCTCTTATGGGCTATGTATTATCTTATAAATGAATTTATACTTTATACATTTAATTTTGATATCATTTTTCACCATACATATCCAAACACTATCATAGATGTGAGGCCCTTCTTAGATCATTCTACTTAAAATAGAAGGTTCATTTGGAATTTAATTTCTTTTACCTGACCACTCTGAACTCTTCTAGTAAAAGTCTCTCTAATTTAATGGAAATTATTTTTTTAGGAATTAGTTTCAACCCTAAATTCATCTCTTATCTGTAAACCTCTAAGGAAATCTCTCAACTATAAACATCCATTGAAACTCATTTTTTATGTGAGTGACATTGTTGTTGGATATTTTGTAAGATAATGTTGTGATAAAACTCCATGGTTCATTGATGATGCATATAAATAATTAAATTTTTCTCAATTGAAAATCCCCACCACCGAGAAAATTTTTATTTCTGTTGGAATTACAATATAAAAATTATGGTAATTTATATTAGTATACATCATATTTTTCTACACTGATCAATCATCAGTGAAATACCTTTTCCAAAAACATGATTCCAAATCAAAATTGATTAGTTGGGTCCTCCATTTTATATCTTTTATATAAAAATTAAGGATAAAATGTATGATAAATTTTTTTGTTTCTCATATCATATCTATGAAGGAATTTAGTAGCACTCACATCACCTTTCAATGTCTAACTCATTTACTAATGATCCCCGTTATTCTGTGAATGATCTCCCAAGGTATATTGGCATAGAAAGCCACATTTTTAAAGGAGTAATTCCAAAATTCCTCATTCCCATGAAAATATGGAATTATGTTATGTTATCTAACACTATGTGTTTGATAGTTCATAATGTTTCATAATTTTTTCTTGATCATATCATTATGAGTTGTGTTCCCCAGTCTATGAAATTGCCCATTTTAAAATTTTTTCTTGAAGAGGAATGTGGAGACCATTTTTAATGTATGTGATATAATATAAATAACCCAATATTAAATATTTAGTTTTTCAAATACATTGATATTATATAAATAATAGAAATGTTCCTTGGAAGTATATACATTGAATGTTTTTATGCTCAAATATTGATTAAATATTTGATTTTATTTTATAATGAGTACATAAAAACATTATATATAAACTAATTCACGTGTAAATAACATTATGGGGGATTATTAGTCTAAATTTGTGTACATATTTATTCTTATTGATTATGTCATTTATATATTAGAAAATAAATATATATTTCACATTCAATATTCAGGTCCAAAATTAATAATATAACATGTTATAGAATGAAAAAATGAATCATAAATATATTAATTTAATTTATTTGATGTTATATTGTAATTAATCTTATATCCCTTAATTATTGTAGATATTCAACTATGTAATATGTTATTGTTCCTTGTATAATGTTAAGTGATAAAAATTTACATTTACATGTGATATGTTAGAAAATTATTAAAATATTCACCATAATAATTGTCTACATAAAATAATGAATGAACCATGCAGACCCTTTTTATAAAATATTTGTTGACATATATTGCTGAATATGATAATTGAAAAATTGGGCTAAACAGTCAAATAGAACAAGTTAGTGAAAATTGTGATCCAACAATAGTGCAATACTCATCCCTATATATCTCACCGGGATACCTCAGGTGTCTCATGACATATATGTTTATGTTAAAAATAAAATATAAAAAATCTCAAAACAATAAAATTAATTATTGAAATAGATCAACAAACATAAAACAACATTATCCTTCGACCACCTGTTAATTGAAGACCCCCCTTATAGCAACATAATAAATCTAATAATATAAATGACCCACGATCAATCATTATTACAATAAATTACAAAATATCAGTTTTGAATAAAAATGAGAATTCTATAAAAAATAATTCCCCTACTAGAAAAAAATATAACTGAAAATTTTCATCGATAATTTTTTTTCAAAAACAGGGAGAAACATTTTATGAAACATTGAAAATTATCAAAAAACAATAGACACAGTATCACACCAAGGTCTCTTAATCCTGGAACATGTAATAATTTTCAATGAATGTTTAGCACCAGGAAACAAATAGTTTATTGGAATAATGATTAATAGAACATTAAAAATTGCCCAAAATAATGCTTATGAGTATTTGGAAAATCTTGCTACACTGATCCAAATATATATATTATCACCTTAAAATGGGACACCACCCAAATCACGAGGAATAAATAATGTTAAAGAATCATAAGACCAGAGAAATAACATGCTTCGCTCACCTGTAAGGTTGAGGATATCGATCATAGGATGGTTTATGAAATCCAAACTAGTGAGCTTGTTTTCACTATTTCAGAAAAACACAACAACAAGACATATAAATTCTCAACTATTACCCCACTCTTGGACGTTGTATTAGGAGAAAAAATAAAATAAGTTAATTCATTCGTATTTTAAAATCCACAATACCATTACACATATATCCAAGTTATAATGACTATCTGGGATTCTATTGGAAGGACAACAAACAACCATTACTCAAAAATGTCCCAAACCATACCCTAAACAGAATATTTGGACCCATAATCAGTCCCAAACACAATAATCTCAATACCAACATCCTCATTTCAAATATAAACAATTAATCCAACAACCTATTCATCATCAAATCCACTAACCAATGTATCCTCATGGGATTAACCAACTAGAACAACCCACTACCCAATATGTCTCTCTCTTGATCTATTTACAATTGTGAAAAATAGAGAAAAGTAACTTAGAAGTATCATAACATAAATTTAAATTACAAAACAATAGAATTGGAATGCCACCCGTGACTACATAAGATTTACAATCCACAACTTTTAGGGGATAATCAAGTTACACACATCCATCTATAGAATAAAAAAAACAAGAGTCTGTCTAAAAAAGTAGGAGATCCATTGATAAACATGAATAACTCATTTTAGAACAATTAAAAATATCAATATAAAATTTATATTTTGGGAAACCACCATTGGATTCTCAAAAATCTAAATATAATGTTAAATATCTATATCCTCACCAAACAGTAAAACAATCTTCTCCCATCCATCAATGCATGAGTGAAAAATCTAATCCTATGCATATTGAACCATTAAAGGAAATATTATATCTTTTTTAAATGAACATCCCCATTTCAATAAAATCAAATCCATTACTGCCTACTCAATGTAACTTAAGTAATTGTGACCTTTTTAATTCAAACATTCACATCAAAACCATGTTATTTTGGCTGCTAATGTCTGTACCACTATTCAACGGATAATTCATCCTAAGTGAAATGACCCAAGATTATCATAAATCAATATATATTTAGGAGAGTAAAATGTAATAAAATACTTCTATGATTCAGAATCTATAGTGAATCACATTCTATATGCCATGTATTGTAAATAAGGGATTGATGATCTCTAACCAACATATTTCAATATCAAACGTACAGATCATAGTGTTTCTATTCCTAAGGGGATCCTAAAAGATATTTTGGTGAATGTTGTAAATTACATTTACCCTGCTGACATAATTTTCACTGAAAATCTCCCAAACATAGGTATTATAGAGGAAAAACCATAATCATTAAATTTCAATTCTTAACAAGAAGAAAATCAGTCATCCATGTTAGTAATGGGAACATGACAATAACCATTGGAAACATGATCCTCAATCTAAACATCTACATTTCAAAATCTCAATTTAGGCATGATGAAGAGATCTATGAGGTCAATTGGATAATTAGTGTTGATAAAGAAACATCAGAACCTTAATGAAAAATTAATGTATTTTTATGTAAATAAGGGAATGATTGCATTTGTTTACATTAGTAAACATTATATCCATAGCTTTAATCCCTTCTAGATGACTCCATTAATGAATATTTAGGCTCACTATTGAATGAAAAAATATAATAAATCTAATAAATATAGTCTATACCTGTTCATAATAGTGGTATGGGAAATTTTGTGTATGAAACATCAATTCAAAGGGAACTAATAATGTCATGAAATTTGGAAAAACAAACTGGGTCTTGTGTTAAATCCCTTTCACATTTTCAAATTTTAATTCACCCTGACCTAGAATTATAGTTCATTCCATCATCAATCATGTGTTCATTATTAGGGAACAATCAATAATTCAGTACCATTATTTCATAGTCTCTTGAAAATAATCAAGAATGGATTCTTATGGATATGCTAGTGAAGAAACAAAATCCTACAGAACTCGTATAATAATATTGGGATGAGACAACTAATTGAAAATCATAGTATTATTCTATAATATGACTCCATATCATGTCATCAACCCTAGATTAGACTCAATAAGAATCTTATGGATGTGGTAAGGAATTAACTATTAAGGTTTTAAAAAGTGGGCATTATCTACCCCATTTCTGAGAGTAAGTGGGTAAACCCAATTGAAGTTATTCCCAATTAGGCTAAAATCACATTCACTAGCAACGAGGATGGCCATTTTCTCTCAATAATGTTAAGTAGTTGATGGAGAGTGTATATTGACTATAGTAAGTTAGACACATGTATGAAAACTGACCATTTTCATTTTCCATTCATTGAACAATTCCTGGAGATAGTGGAAGGTCATCAATTCTACTACTTCCTAGATGGATTCTCAAGGTATAATAAAATTGGGGTTTCCTTATAAGATCAATAAATATCAACATTATCCTATTCATTCATAAAATTTTCATTCATAAGCATTCCCTTCTGGTATTTTAATGAAAATTGTACCTTTCAGCATTGTATTTCTAGAATCTTCTCACACAGGGTTGTGGATTATTTATCAGTCTTTATGGACGACATCTCTTGAATAATAGATACATTTATGGTATTCTTAATAAATGTTTAAGTGGCTATATCATGATTTGAGGATCATAATCTCATCATAATCATTTAAAATTACCATTTTATGGAAATATAAGGGCTTTTATGGGGTATGTATTCCAATATAAATGGATTTATTTTAATAACGTTAATTTTGATATAATTTTTCACCTTACATATCCATTTACTATCCTGGATGTGAGGTCCTTCTTAGGTCATTCTAGTTTCAATAGAATGTTCATTTTGAATTTAACATCAATTTCCTTACCACATTGAACTCTTCATCTGAATGATTCTCTAATTTTAGGGACATAATTTTTTTGTTAATCAGTTTCATCACTGAAGTCATCTCATAGCTACCCACCTCTAATGAAATATCTCAACTATAAACATCCATTCAAACACATGTTTTTTCTGAATGACTTTGTTTTTTGACCATTTTAAGATAATGTTGTGATAAAACTCCTTGGGTCAATGATAATGCATCTAATCATTTAAATAATTCCCAAATAAACTACACAACCACCGAGAAAGAGTTTCTTGCTGTTTGATTTAAATTATAAAAATTATGGTCATATATATTAGTATACATCATTATTATATTCATTGATCATTCGTCACTGAAATACACTTCCCAAAAACATGATTCTAAATCAATTTTGATTAGGAGGGTCATCCTTTTTAAAGAGTTTTATATAACTAGTAGGTATAAAAAGACAGATAAATTTTTTTCCTCATCATTAATCTAGGAAGTAATTAAACAGATCTCACATCACCTTTCAATGGCTAACTCATTTCCTGATGTTCACCTCTCTTTATTGAATGATTTCCCTAGGTATATTGGCATAGAAAACCACCTTTTGACTACTGACATTCCCAAATTCCTTATGACCCATGATAAGAGGGAATTCTGTGAAACCCCGAGTTTTATGAACTGGTCCAAGTAAACAGTGTTATGCTTTTAATGATGTCTCTTGTTTTATTTTGTGCTTTGTGTTCTAATATAGAATTTGAAATGAAATAAAACATGAAGAATATGGTAAACTGGTATATATTTAAAAGTTACATTTTAACACGACCGAACTAATTGAAAATAAAATGCACAAGACCTAACACAGCCACAACAAGACTACTAAGAATCACAACTCGAGAAATCGGATAGTCGTCATCTTCAGAGTCCATTAGTGTGAAAGAATATAATAGCCAGAACCACCGCACATGTACTCTGCACCAATGGTATGAGGAAAGAGATCCTTCTCGGTTCAAGTGTTTTGATTTTGTGAAATACCCCTTCTTTTTATAATGGTCCTTTAAGTTATGACCGTTAAATTTATATAGCCGTTGGGTTTTCAAAACAACCTTTTGGTGTCGTTGATAAAGTTATATTTATATGAAAACTTGTTTTATTGCTCTTATAATTTTATAATATTTCAAATATGATAATATGATTCACAAAAGAATCATAGTATTCTCGGAAATAAATCTTTTTGTTTTTCCCGATGGGTACTTATTTGATTGAAAACATGGTATTCTTTTTATAAAAGATATGTTTAAAGGGTATCTATAATAATTGTATCTTTTGACCGCTAAAATTATGAATTGGGGGAAAACTATTGATCTTTTAAATTTTATGAAAACAAATAGGTGTTTATTTTAAAGATCCAAATATTTATACTGGTTTTGTATGAAAAATATGAGAGGTATATTTTTTAAAAAATAATTTATAGAAAAGGGATTTATATTTTAAATTAAAACTATTTGATTTTATTGTATATTAACTCCTTTTTGTACAAATATGTGTGTAACACACTATTTATATTTACTAAGTATACTTATACTGGTTATATCATAAATTTAAATAATTTTTTTAAATAAAAATATAGGTTGGGGCCCGGCCAAGCCGAAGAAATCCTTTATGGGACAAGCCCTCCAGGCTGGGCCATGCCCCAAGGGACCTGAGGTGCTGACCATCGGGGGTCCCAAGAGTGTTTAGTGGGTGTCCAACCGCATCCCGAGCCGTGCATAGGCGTTCTAGGTCGCACGCAGGCCCGTGTGTAAGGCCTGCGGCACGCGCTGCGTGGGGTTGGGCCGAAGCCCGCATGGGGCCCGTGTATAAGGCCCCCGTGTGTGTGTGTGTTCGTGTTATTGCACCAGAGGCGGCAAGCTTTGATTTATAAACCACACTTCGACCGCATTCTGTTTCCATGTGGGATGCGCTCCGCGCGATGAGGACCGTTCGATCGACTTCAGTGTCAATCTCATCCATCCAAACCTTTTGACCGCACGATCTTCCCCAAGATCTAATCTCGGCCCTTGATCTCATTAAATTGATCTCTTCAAATTTCCCCGAACTCTCTCCAGTCACGCGATCTCCCCATTTTTGATCCCGGCCATCCATTTCTTTTCTGTGTCGACCTGTCGTCTTCTTCAACGCAACAGGACCCGACCAGTAGGCCTGCTCAAGACGTCGCCTCCTCCATTGTTTCATTTGACCTTGAACACCCCACCTTCATAGGATGCCGTAGGCTTGGCCTAACTTCTGGAACAAATCCTTTTAGGTGCACCAAAACCCTCTATATAAACCCTCTCCCCACGATCTCCCTCGGACTCCCGATCTTCTCACGGTCTCTCTAGCTAAACCAGCAGGCTCCTCTGATCCGAGTGTCCTCCATAGAAAGGTAAGGGTTTCCTAGTTACGTGTTTTTTTAAAACCCACCCATGCTCCTCAGTTCTTTTTTATATATATACATGAGTATATATATGACTTATAGTTAAAGATATATATATATATTCCTTGCTAACCATACTTTTAAAACAGAGGACTCCAAGGGAGCTTTCCTTCGAGGGGTACTCCTATTTTTTTATATATAATAGAAAACCAAGTATAAACCCTCCATGTGTAGTCGGTTACATGAAATGTATATATATACATAAAAATTTTTTATATTATAAGAATTGATTCACTCATTGTTTTAAAAATGGGGTGTGTGGTTTGGAAGTGTGTTTCTCTAAAATGATTTAAAGATTTTGTTTCTTTTGAGTCTTTCTTTTGTAATCGTTGTGATACAATAGGTGTAGTGATATAATTTTATATATGTATATACGACAAACAAAACTTCGGTTTTAAATAATTTTCAATGGTGTTTCCATCATGATATAAAAAGGGTTATACTTTTTAAGTTAGTTTTAACGATCATATTTCACAATCCTGAAACTCAGGTTTATGTCTATAGTGTATATACAATTTTGAATATATATATATATACATATATATATATATAACTAAAACCCAATTATATTTAGGGTATCGAAGATTATTCAGTATCTTTATACTAAGAATTATACTTTTTAAAGGGTATTTCTAAATTCAATTCGTAACATGTATAATGTTATGTAAGCTGTATATATATATAACTATATATTTATACATGGTTATGTATTGGAATGGAAATCAGATTTGATTTTTAAGAAATGAATGCCTATATTTGAAGAATATTTTTGATGCGATCTTGGTCTTTGGTTTAATTACTATTATGTTATAGTTAAAAAATGAAGTTTTTATATATTTATGTATTTATAGTTTCATGAACATTTAAACCCCCATAAGGTTTTGATTTTTAAACTGAATAAATGATAAGTAGTTAAAGGTTTTTAGATTTTAAGTGAAACGTGTTTAATTTATGAGAAAACCTATATATATACTTTGTTTATATATCCCTATGTATGTATGTGTTTTTAGGATTAATATCTGAAACCCTAGATTCAATAAATGGTTATTAATATTTTTATGCATGTAGGATTTTAGTTCTTTCCTATGATATTTTATATTTTTGGGTCTAAGAGTACACTAATGAACTTGACTAATTAATATCAACCACGAAATGATTTATGTTTTTAAAGGAAATGCTTATACCTGTTTTAAACATATACTAAAGGGATAGGGATTTAAGGGTTATGTTAATATGTAGAAATCCTCTATTATTTTTATACCAAACTCACTTTAGTGATTATTAGTGATCAGAGCTTAACTGTAAATTCTATGACCTGTGAAGAACAATAATTAATGCCAAGTATTTTATTTAAAGTAGTTTATTTCCATGTATTGCAATTTTAAAGATTGTGAATGTTTATTATTTTTATACCAAGCTTGCCGCAATGATTATAAGTGGTTGGAGTTTTGTTGCATGTACAATGACCTGTGAAGAACAATAATTAATGACAAGTATTTTCGTTAAGTAGTTCATTTCCATGTACAAGAATTTTATAGACTCATCATTTAATACCCCTTGTGGAAAATCTCATACATTCATCATTTTATGTGCTTAAATAACTGTTCTATGAACCTAGTATGCTTACAGAACCATGCCTTCTTTTATTCCATATTTTCAATTTTTAACTTTTGTATCTTGTATTTGTAAAATCATTATATTATAGTTACCTTATTCGTAATATTATTCATGCATATGACTCAACATGATAATTAACTGAGAACTAAATTACCCAAAGTTGTATGGGACACCTTGGGTAATGATAAATGAAAATAGTATTACCCAAAGTGGTATGTGACACCTTGGGTAATATGAACTAAAATTAAATATACAAAGTGGTATGGGACACCTTGAATATATGAACTTATCAACATGTGAGAAATGTATGGGGCAACCTGGATGGGGTTTGGAAAAAAAGAAAACCTTCCAAGTTGGGGACTGGTTAAAGTAAGCCCTCCAGGTTGGGGACTGGTTAAAGTAAGCCCTCCGGGTTGGAGACCAGTAAAAGTAAGCTCCTCGATGCATCGATAGTTCTCGAGATATTCAGTTTGGGTTATTACCCATAGGTCATGGCACTAAGCCTTGACACAGAGACCATCAGTCCTTCAGCATATATTTCTTAGTATATGACCAACCAAGTGATTGCTCTAACTAGAGGAATATCGTTGGTTATAGAACATTTACCTATGAGTATCAGATTTTTTTTTAAAAAAACACAAGACATATGACGTGGTAATGTTAATGCGTGCCCAGTTTTCTTTCCAAGAATTTTATTTCAAATGTTTCATTTCATTTATCATGTCATTATGTGCATTTTTTGTGTATATAATGCGCATGTGCGCGACTCTGATGATGTTTACACCTTGATGTTCATACACACCTTTCTTGTTTATGGCCACTTTACTTTGTATAACTCATTCATTTTTATTAGCAAGATTATCTTTTCTATTAAGTGGTTTTTAGCTATTTTATCTAGTGAATATGTATGAAGTGGTTTAACTATATTATATCAACCTTTGTTTTGTCTAGAAGTTTTTCCTTTAAAAAAAGTTTAAGTATGGAAGAGTATTTTCAACGTAGTTTTCAAAATCTGTATTTTTGTATTTTCAAAAACCCCTTACTAAGTATTTCAATGCTCTCCCTAAATTTTTTTAAAACTTTTACAGGTTGATAGAGCCTTTCCAAGTCTTGGATTTTTGTTCTTAGCTCAAGAATAAAGGAGCAAAGTTGTTGTCTCTGATTCTCCAGGATCAAAACCAGAAAGTTCCTCCTCCTGTGTTATGATGTGTAACTTATTTGTTTCATTTGTATGAAAAACATTACACACCATAACCATAGCACCGACTCCAGGCTACTGGGGTCGGGGCATTATAGTTGGTATCAGAGGAATGGTTTTGGCAACCCGGGAAAATTAAGATCTCCCAAAAACATTAATAATGTTTTACAAAGTAGAATTTGTTCTTAAACTTCTCAGATGAAAAGACAGCAAACCACACTTAGACTTTTGACTCTCCCTACAGAGATCATAGAGACTATTGTAGAAAAATTAGGCTCAACAAGTTACCAACCTTTTGTTAACTTAAGACTCACGTGCAAAACCCTCTATGAAATATCAAAAAGCTCGAATGTCCTTCGAATCTTATGAGGGTCAGAAGCTGTGTATAACCAAATGGCCAATGCACTCTTCTAGAATTATAAAAAGAAAGGTAAGTACTATGAGGGACTCTTCTTGTGTTTCACCATGAATAATAAATGGTTGGCCTTCATGGCCTTCGGAGAATATGAAAAGGAGTTGGACTTCCACACAGTATTTATGTACCAAATCATGTGTTTTAGCATGCTTGGGGAGCTCTGTGATTATGGGTCTTTCATTGAATTCTTCAGATATGAAGTGGTTTGAGAGATCTTTTGGAACCAAATCCAAGCGGATGTCGTGAAGCTTGATGTCACTCGTTCCCATCTCTGGAAAACCACCTGTATCAAACAGGAGCTTGGTTTTAACCACGATCCACTTTTCCAAGAATGTATTTGGGAAGAGGAGACCCACAAGCTTTGATCTACCCTAGGGATAGAGTCGAATAGTAACTTCTTCAATGGGTGGTGGAGGTAGAGGGACATCACCA
The DNA here is from genome assembly GCA_963277665.1 of Viscum album. NCBI lineage: Eukaryota > Viridiplantae > Streptophyta > Magnoliopsida > Santalales > Viscaceae > Viscum > Viscum album. The sequence continues at coordinate 405,739,625 of OY728144.1, read as the reverse complement.
AGGGTGTCTGGGAAGCCATGTGAATAAGTCAGTGTATGTATGCCGATCGAATTGCGGGGACACAATTCTTTTAAGAGGGTGATAATGTGACACCCTAGGTTTTATGAACTGGTCCAAGTAAACAGTGTTATGGTTTTAATGATGTCTCTTGTTTTATTTTGTGCATTGAGTTCTAATAAAGAATTTGAAATGAAATAAAACATGATGAATATGGTAAACTGGTATATATTTAAAAGTTACATTTCAACACGACCCAGCTAATTGAAAATACCATGCACAAGACCTAACATAGTCACAACAAGACTACTAAGAATCACAACTCAAGAAATTTGATGGTCGTCATCTTCAGGGTCCATCAGTGTGAAGAATAAAAAAGCCAGAAACATCATGCACGTACTCAGAACCAATGGTATGAGGATAGCCATCCTTCCTGGTTAATGTGTTTTGATTTTGTGAAATGCCCCTTCTTTTTATAATGGTCCTTTAAGTTATGACCATTAAATTTATATAGATGTTGAGTTTTCAAAACAACCTTTGGATTCCATTGATAAATTTATGTTTATATGAAAACTTGATTTAATGAACTTATAATTTTATAATATTTCAAATATTATAATATGTTTCACAAAATAATCATAGTATTCTCAGAAATAAATCGTTTTGTTTTTCCCGATGGGTACTTATTTGATTGAAAACATAGTATTCTTTTTATAGAAGATATGTTTAAATGGTATCTATAATAATTGTATCTTTTGACCGCTAAAATTATGAATTGGGTGAAAACTATTGATATTTTAAATTGTATGAAAACAGGTAGGTGTGTATTTTAAAGATCCAAATAGTTATACTGGTTTTGTATAAAAAATATGAGAGGTATATTTTTTTTAAAAAGATTTATAGAAAAAATATTTAGATTTTAAATTAAAAATATTTGTTTTTATTGTATATTAACTCCTTTTTGTACAAATATGTGTGTTACACAATATTTTTATTTACTAAGTATACTTATACAGGTTATTTTATAAACTTAAATAATTTTTTATTAAATTAAAAATAGGTTGGGGCCCGGCCAAGCCATGGACATCCCTTACGGGACAAGCCCTCCAAGCCGATGCCAAGCCCCAAGGGACCCGAGGTGCTAACCATAATGGGTCCCAAGAGAGTGTAGTGGGGGTCCAACCATGTCCCGAGCCGTTCATAGGTGTTCTTGGTCGCGCGCAGGCCCGTGTGTAAGGCCCACGGCGCGCGCTACCTGGGGTTGGGCCGAAGCCTGCATGGGGCCCATGTATAAGGCCACGGTGTGTGTGTGTTCGTGTCATTTCACCGGAGGTGGCAAGCTTTGATTTATAAACCACGACTCGACCGCATTCCATTTCGATGTGGGACGCGCTCCGCGCGATGAGGACCGTCCGATCGACTTCCGTGTCGATCTCGTCCGTCCAAACCTTTTGACCGCACGATCTTCCCCGAGATCTAATCCTGGCCCTTGATCTCATTAAATCGATCTCTTTAAATTTCCCCACGCCCTCTCCAGCGGCGCGATCTCCCCATTTGTAATCTTGGCCAACCATTTCTTTACTGTGTCGACCCGTCGTCTTCTTTCTCGAAACAGGACCCGACCAGTAGGCCTACTCAAGATGCCTCCTCCTCCACTGTTACATTTGACCTTGCGCACCCCACCTTCCTAGGATGCCACAGGCTCGGACTAACTCCTAGAACGAAACCTTTTAGGTGAACCGAAACCCTCTACACAAACCCTCTCCCAACGATCTCCCTTAGACTCCCGATCTACACATGGTCTCTCCAGCTAAACCAGCAGGCTCCTCTGATCCGAGTGTCCTCCACATAATGGTATGGGTGTCCTAGTTACATGTTTTTTAAAACCCACCCATGCCCCTCGGTTATTTTTTTATATATACATTAGTATATATATGACTTATAGTTAAAGGTATATATATATATATATTCCATGCTAACCATCCTTTTTTAAATAGAGGACTCCAAGGGTGCTTTCCTTTGAGGGGTACTCCCGTTTTTTATATATAATATAAAACCTTGTATAAACCCTCCATGTGTAGTCGGTTACATGCAATGTATATATATACATATAAATTTTGTAAATTATAAGAATTGTTTCACTCCTTGTTTCAAAAACAACATGTGTGGTTTGGAAGGGTGTTTCTCTAAAATGATTTAATGATTTTGTTTCTTTTGAGTCTTTATTTTGTAACTGTTGTGATACAATAGGTGTAGTCATATTATTTTATATATTTATATACAACACAAAACATTTGGTTTTGAAGAATTTTCAAGGGTGTTTCCATCGTGATATAAAATGGGTTATCCTTTTTATTTTAGTTTTAATGATCCTATTTTACAATCCTGAGACTCAGGTTTATGTGTATAGTGTATATACGGTTTTGAATATATATATATATATACAAAATATATATATATATATATAACTCAAACCCAATTATTTTTAGGGTATCGAATATTATTCAGTATCTTTATACTTAGAATTATACTTTTGAAAGGGTTTTTCTAAAATAAATTCCTAACATGTATGATGTAATGTAAGCTGTATATATATATATAACTATATATTTATATAATATTATGTATGGGAATGGAAAATGGTTTTGATTTTTAATAAATGAATGCCTATCTTTGAAGAATATTTTTGATGTGAACTTGGTCTTTGGTTTAAGTACAATTATGTTATAGTTAAAAATGATGTCTTTATATATTTATATATTTATAGTTTCATGAACATTTAAACCCCCATAAGGTTTTGATTCTTAAACTGAATAAATGATAAGTAGTTAGAGGATTTTAGATTTTAGGTGAACCATGTTTAATTTATGAGAAAACCTATATATATACTTTGTGTATATATCCCTATGTATGTATGTGTTTTTAAGATTAATATCTGAAACCCTAGTTTCAAGAAATGGTTATTAATATTTTTATGCATGATGGATTTTAGTGCTTGCCTATGTTGTTTTATATTTTTGTGTCTAAGTTTACACTAATGAACTTGACTAATTATTCTCGCCCTCGAAATGATTTATGTTTTTTATAAAGGATATTCTTATGCCTGTTTTAAACTTGTACTAAAAGGATAGGGATTTAAGGGTTATGTTAATATGTAGAAATCCTCTATTATTTTTATACCAAACTCGCTGCAGTGATTATTAGTGATCAGAGCTTAACTGCAAATTCTATAACCTGTGAAGAACAATAATTAATGCCAAGTATTTTATTTAAAGTAGTTTATTTCCAAGTATTGGAATTTTAAATATTGTGAATGTTTTTTTATACCAAGAATTCCACAGTGATTATTAGTGGTTGGAGTTTTATTGCACGTACAATGACCTATGAAGAACAATAATTAATGTCAAGTATTTTCTTTAAGTAATTCGTTTCCATGTACTGGAATTTTATAGACTCATCATTTAATACCACTTGTGGAAGATCTCATACATTCATTATCTTTTGTTCTTAAATAACTGTTCTATGCACATACTATTCATAATGAACCATGCCTGATTTTATTCCATATTTTCAGTTTTTAACTGTCGTATCATGTATTTGTAAACCCATTATATAATAGTTACCTTATTCATAATATTATTCATGCATATGACTCAACATGATAATGAACTAAGAACTAAATTACCCAAAGTGGTATGGGACACCTTGGGTATTGAGAAATGAAAATAGTATTTCCCAAAGTGGTATGGGACACCTTGGGTAATATGAACTAAAATTAAATATTCAATGTGGTATGGGACACCTTGAATATCTGACCTTATCACCATGTGAGAAATGTATGGGGCTACATGGATGGGATACGAAAAAAAAGAAAACCCTCTAGGTTGGGGACTGGTTAATGTATGCCCTCCAGGTTGGGGAATCGTTAAAGTAAGCCCTCCAGGATGGGGGATGGTTAATGTAAGCCCTCCGGGTTGGAGGCCGGTAAAAGTAATCTCCTCGGTGCATCGATAGTTATCGAGATAGTTAGTTTTGGTTATTACCCCAAGGTCATGGCACATGGCCTTGACACAGAGACCATGAGTCCTTCAGCATACATTTCTCAGTATATGACCAACCAAGTGATTGCCCCGATTAGAGGAATAACCTTGGTTATAGAACTTTTACCTATAAGTATTAGATTTTTTTTAAAAAAACACAAGACATATGACGTGGAAATGTTTATGCATGCCCAATTTTCTTTCCTAGAATTTTATTTCAAATGTTTCATTTCATTTATCATGTCATGATGTGCATTTTTTTGTTTGGATAATGCGCTTGTGCACGACTCTGATGATGTTTACACCTCGATGTTCATACACACCTTTCTTATTTATGGCCACTATACTTAGTATAACTCATTCTTTTTTATTAGCATGCTTATCTTTTCTATTAAGTGTGTTTCAGCTAAGTGTTCTAGTGCATAAGTATGAAGTGCTTTAACTGTATTATATCAACCTTTTTTTGCTGAGAAGATTTTCCTTTAAGAAAAAATTTTAAGTATGGAAACGTATTTTCAAAGTAGTTTTCAAAAGCTGTATTTATGTATTTTCAAAAACCCCTTATTGAGTATTTCAATGCTCACCCTACGTTTTTGTTATAAAATTTTACAGGTTGATAGAGCCTTTACAAGTCTTGGATTTTTGTTCATAGCTCAACAATAAAGAAACAAAGATGTTGCCTCTGATTCTCCAGGATCTAAACCAGAAAGTTCCTCCTACTGTGTTATGATGTGTAACTTTTTTTTTCGTTTGTATGAAATAAATTACAGACCATAATCATAGCACCAGCTCCGGGATACCGGGGTCGGGGCGTTATAAATTATATTATGATATAAAATACTATGGGTTTGTTGATCTATAAATTGTCATGATTTTTCTTGATCATTTCATTATGAGATGTGTTCCCCAGTCTATGAAATTTTTCATTTTAATATTTTCTCATGATGATGCATGGGGAGGCCATTTTTTACGCGAAAGAAACTATGAAGGTCTTCCAAGTGGTTTGTTTTGGAGTAATCTCATTGTTTATTAATTCATAGTCCTCCAAAGGGATCCTAGACATCAAAAATTTGAATCCATAAAAAATGAAATAAAATTATTATTACACCTGTTTTGGGTGTGGAAATATTTGAATATTTTGAAATTTATTTAATTGGACCCTTACTAATATTTACGGGATATATATATATATCCTCTATGCTGTTCATTATGTCTCTAAATAGGTTGATTCCAATACCACCATGTCAAATGGCCATCAAGTTGTGATCTGAATACTGAACGAACACACCTTTTCAAGATTTTTGATTCCAAGGGCTATCATTAGTGAACATGAAACCCATTTATACAACCATCAATTATTATCACTGATGTCTGCGTATTGGATTTCCCATAAATTTCACACAACCTTCAATTCTCAATCCAATGGCCAACATGAGTTAAAAAATTAGAAATTATGAACATTTGGGAAAAAAATTCAATCTATTACTAAATGATTGTTCTGAGATACATCGAGGATCCCTATTGGAATATTGTGTGGTGTTAAAAACAATACTAGGATTCCACCACATTTCCCTTTCAAATGGAAAATAATTCATGTTACCTATTGAAATTTATCATAATGCTTTTGTGATATCAAAAAAGAAATTATACATTTATTTGGCTGATACAAAGTGGAAATTAGACAATATAGTTCTTATAGAATCTATAATAGAGGCTTATAAAAATTATATGATAAAAAAATCTAGATTTTATGCCTACACATCTAGGAATATGAATGTAATATAGTTTGACCCCATAAATGTTTTTCTTATTTAATTACAATGATCATTTACTCTAATGAATGATAAGGTCAAGAAGGTCAAGTCCATACATTTTTCATTATACATACCCATATTGACCATTTGCGATTCAAGACCCCAATAGTTCATAGACATTCAATTTCATTGTTCATAGGTTAAAATAATTCAATGAAACATTCAATAAACAAGAAATAGGGGAAGAGCTAACTGAGCCATCCTATGCAAGAGAAAATAATTTTTAGTTGTTGGTGCTATGCCGAGAAAATGGAATAAAAAAAGTTCATTCTAGGATGATTCCCATATTTTTCCTATCAATTTACTAAGATATAGTTAATTTTAAAATAACCCTATATTTTTTTCTTTTACATTTTTTGGGACCCCCATGAGGTTTCGAGTGTGATCTAATTTTTCTAATGTGTGAAAATTTTCATTTAAACCATTTTTTTTATTTCCAAGGGAAACAGATGAATTCTAGAATTGGAAACTAAATAAAACCATCCCTAAGGTGTCCTCCTGTGACATTAATCCAGCATGATCAACTCCTATTTTATGGGTCAGAAACAATAAACATTGTTATTTTATTCAATGAATTCATTTCAAATATCATTATCCTCGTCTTTATTCAGAATTTGAACAATCTCTTTTCTTCTCTTTCAACAATGAGGTTAATGTCATTATATGTTTGAGGGAGTGCAATGTTTATGTTTTATATAGAATAATATCGATTCATTATGCTTGGATATGTTAATTTTCTTTTTGAATCCCAAAAACTGAATATAAAATTATTTTTAATGTCCTGATTTTTATTTTAATGAATATTTATGTTCATTAGCATATATTTTGGAAATTTGTGTTGTCCAATGAGATTTTTCATTGTTAAAATATTGATCTTCCTTTTAATGTAAATTACGCATTGCACGTATTTTGTATTTTGGGATTATCATTGATTCTTGGGACCCGTTAATCAAATGATGGGTTTTCTTGTTTATTTTATTTTAATTTTTTTATCCACAAATTAAAATAAAATAATTAAAAAAAAATAATTAAAGAAAAGTTTTCATTGAATTTTTTGTTTTGGTAACAAGTGTATTGTTACCCTATAGTCTTATTTCCTAGGGATTGGACCAACTACTCTCTTATAGATTATGAAATTGAAAACATGTGTGGCATCTGACACATGGGGATCTTGAATCCATTTTTATCTTTCTCTGATTTATTACATTAAGATATATTTTGGATAAAAAAATAAAAAAATTGGGTAATAATTTAAATGTTTAATGTCATTATTACCAAGCACTTCCATTTATTTCTCCATGACCACAAAAATGATCACCATGTATTTTGAGATTCACAACTCATCACCTTGTTTATTTAAATTGGTTGAAATATGGAAATTAATTTGAAAAAATTAACAGTTTTGGGGTTGGGATATTCATGAAACCCTAGCTTGTGTGAAATAATTTGGAATTGTTTAATTAATTTAGATCAATATGTCCTTGGTGAGAATTGTATGGTAAACTGATTTTGTACAAGGAGATTCAATTTCATATTTTTAAGAAATAATTTTATCAGGACTAGAAAAACTTATTTTGTGGGGAGTGATTATCCATTAAAAGGGTATAATATTCATTTATATCATCTTAATATTATTTTTTTTCTACTTCCATTCACATTATTTTTCGTGTGTTATATAAATTGAACATAATTTCCCACCACATGTGACATTCATGTAAAAAATAAAAAACATTTCCCACAAAATAATCTATTTTTAGGAAACATTATATTAATTTTTATTATTTTATATTTGGGGATATTATTGGAATCTATTTTTTAATATTTTCACTTTTTTTTATAAAATTATGAATCCCCGGTAATGATGGAGATTTTTGGAAATAAATGGAAAAATTCATTGACAATTAATAACAGGCCTCAGGTCCATCAAACATATTTGGGGCCCACAATCCAGGGCCAGTAATGTTAAAATTTTAATAATAGTAATATAAAATAATGGGAATAAATTAATTATATTGTGGCCATAGATAATTCAGAATTTTTAAAGGAGATCTAGGGAGATGAATTGGACAGTTAAATTACGGGAAAGATCTCAAGCCCAATAAAATCAACCCACCATTTCGAGCATAATTTTTGAAAGGTTATCGAATTTTCTTAAAATTTTGATATATTTTATAAGAGACTTGAGATAATATATTTTTATTATAATTTATGAACACATTTTTTATATTCTGTGTCTTGGTGAGACATAAAATAAAATAATGAATCTAGATGGTTTTCCCTTTCAACATTTAAAAGCCTAAGTTTTGTTGATTTAACACCCTCATTTTGAATCAATAATATTAGGGGGATGGAATATTTTGATGGGGATCAACCTAAGATAATAATATGACAATATAAATATTTTGTTGCGATGGAGATTAACATCCATTTTTTTATTAAATATTAATTTCAATATTTCATTTGGTAATCCCATCATCAAATTTTCCCTTGTAAATTTTTTATTCAAATTAATTTTCTAAAAAATGTTATTTTAATTATTTTCTTATTTCATTACTTTAAAAATCACATTGATACCATCTAATAATGGTGTGAACTAATTCACACCAATAGTTTTGAATTTTATCACACAATAGTGGAGTTATCATTATTTTAATTGTTTTCATCATCTTCAATTCCCCCTCATGAGTCAACTACTCTAATACATTGATAGAATAGAATCAATGGATGGATAAACCAGTACTATGTTGACCCAAGGGAGTATCATGGGGATGTATTAGATGTTATTTAAAAAAATTACAATTTTTAATATATTTTTTCCTTGTTATTTTCAATCAGTGATGTTCATTCCGTATTGATTTTACTAATTTTAAGGCAATTCATTTGGAATGATAAAAATTCACTCTACTTTGGAGTGATCATGAATTTTATCCACTACGTGTTTAGGTGATTATCCTTAGGATTTTGAATACTAAAAAGTATGTGATTTATTTGGGATTTTCATATTTATTTGATTGAAAAACTCATATTTATGACATAGAATAAATTTAAAATGAAATTCATACAATCCACCATAAGTGATAACAAAGTATGAACTCATTGTTTTTACATTGAACTCATAGAATGATCTCATACAGACATATAACAAAATAACGAAACCTATGTATGCCACTTCAAATCCAAATCAACATCACTAAATCACCTTCTTAGAATTAATGTTTATTAATGATTCATTGCATGTCAGTAAAGATTAAATAACATATGGTGCACTACAAGTGGTCACATAAAGCACTTATATTAGAGAAATTTGTAAATAACCATGTAACCAACTATATTGGGGAAGCATTATTTGGAACTGAGGATAGAAATTTTTTATATGGTTTCAAATGATGTTTTCCTTTTATTCTTTTTTTTTCGTAATATTTTCTAATGGTAAAATGATTTTGGGGATGAGTCATACCTTATTAAAGACATCGTTCTTGGGAAATGATAACCCACATATAGGTGTAAAATCCAATTACAAGGGTGGTAGTGTTATTATTGTTGTGTGTTTGTAAAATAGTATGTTATTTCACGGTGACAGATGCTCTTGTATTGTGTTATAATTATTTTTTTTGTGATCATCTATGATTTGATAGATGGACATATCTAGAATGAGAGTTTTGTATTCCTGAATCATCTTAGGAACATGTGATTTATTCTAAAATAATGAATTTTGGTAATGTAAGGAGAAGACGATTTTGGGATGAGTTGATAATATTAATGATCATTTCATGATCTAGTAATGTTGAAATGGTAATATTGCCTAATTGGAAATTGATAATTGTAACATAATGAAAAAAAATTTGTCAAATTAAAAATGATAAATGTTTTTCGGATGAGAACATGTGTAAATGTTTGATTTTACTAGTTCATAATTAGTATCTAGAGGAGGGATGGATAAGTGTAGTTATAGAACCATTGTTTTGACCATGTGTTGGGGTATAGTTGATGAATTGTTATGTCTTTATCTGAACACCTTTTAATGAGATAATATTATTTTATAATGTGTCTAACATGTGTATTATTCATTGTTTATATATTCATCCATGAACAAGCTTGATGAGGTAAAAAAATGATTTTAGGGATGGATATAGTCCACTGGTAGGGGAATATATGCCACCAATATTTATAGGAGTGGAAGATGGAGAGTTGTTTCATGAGAAAATATCTCATTTTTTGTATTTTATTGAAGGACTCCAAAGGTGGGTTGTGAATGGTATGTATGGAATGAAATGGTATTTTCATATGCATATCCCTCCGATATTCACCTAAGAGTTTGGAATTGAGAAATTTGGGTCCTATATTGATTCTATCCAGACAATTCATTACAACATAGAGACTCCTTCCAGGAAAATTGTTATACGAACAAATTATATGATACAAGGATCAGAAAAAATATGGTTTGACTTCCAAACATGATATGTACAACTAGAAAACACAGTATTAGAGGATTTGTAATATAAGTTCATATATAACTATTATCTTGAGACTCTAAGACATGAGAGGTAACTATGTTTATAAGTTCTTCCCAGAAGTTTATATCTGTAATTTTCAATGCTGGTCACTTTATAAACTTATAATGATTTTCTCTAGCACTATTAGGTGGTGATAGAACATTAGAAGACATTTTAAGATGGTCTTAAATCTTTGATTATGTCTTATTTTAAAATATTTCAAATTATTGAGATTGTATATCCCTATATCATATTTGATGGGAACCTAAATGATTCTTCTAGTAGAGGATTAGTGGTTTCAGTAGGATGGAGTGGAGTTAAATCTTTTGATAGTATGAATAATCATTATTACAATGTTGAAAATTTTTGCAGAAGGAAGAGTGGAATGTGGGAAGGAAGAGTTACTCATCATCTCACCTGAGTTATCTAATAGTTGTTCAAAAAAAAGAGTCAAAGTCATAGGTATTGTCCTGGAGCACTAGTAGAGTGTCAGTATTAGAGAATGATGTGACTTATACAATGGTTTTTTTGGAACAAATGATAGAGGGATAGTGATGGACGGACAAGAATGAATCAAAAAAACTATAAGGGGATCTTCTACCACATATAAATATTTTAGTTGGATATCCAATGGAAATGGTGGTTGAGGAAGTGGATGAGATAATTATCAGAATGGGGGCCCGTATTAGTAGGGTGGTTCATGTCAGGGAATTCATACTACATAACAAGGAATAGGGGATATAATGTTCCATGCCTTTCAACAGACAATTTTCGATAGAGAGGCTAACAATCGACAGATAAAGGTATTATTCTTATATACTATTCATTTCAAAGTTATTTATTTGATATTAATGCCCCTATTTCCATTATATATGCACAACATGTGAATCTATTGAGTATGGATATCAATTTTTTGAGTGGTGTGATGATAGTCAATACACCATTCGGGATCTTATTGAGAGATATATGTTTGTGAAAGGGGAATTTCTTATAGGTTGGGATGTATACTTATTTTGGGGATGTTTACATTATTAAAATGTCATTATTTTTATTAATTTTTGGAATAGATTGGTTAGTAACACACCTATCACAGATAGATTTTTACTATTGGATTTTTCCTTTAACGTCTCATGAGGGAGACAATTATGTTTATCATTTAGTGTAAGATATTTAGGTATGTTGTATAGCAGTATTTTAGTAAAAGGGAGATATCACCATCCCTATTACTAGTATTTTATTATATGATGTGTGAGTGAAGTAGAATGAATTTCCACCTATTGTGCATCGATATGAATTTGAACCAACATCACTTCAATAGATCAAGACCCAACTGATATAGTTGATGATAAAGGAATTCAACCATCCATTGATGTTTCTGTGGGATTATCTTGCATTTTCTATGATTCATGCCTATCATAGGGTATGTATAACCAATAATTTCTTATGATAAAATGTAGTAAGTTGGTTGACCTAGGATGTCTATCGGAGAGGTGTTCACCCAAAATTGTTTGTCACTTTAAAACAAGGGTCAAAATGTTGTGTTTTTTAATAGAAATTTGAAATTCAAATGATTGAAAAGCTATGATATTAAAAAGGTTTATTTGGTTAGGCTTACTTTCCAAATTTCTAAGCTATCCCTATTCAATTTAATTCAAATCACTACTTCATAGTTAATTTAAGTGAGATTCCATAATCGTTTCCTATCATTTCCTCTATGAAATTATGATGGTGAGAGAAAACACTACCAGGATCATAGTTTGGTAAAATCTCTTTCCATGTGCAAAATAGTTGTATTTAATATCCTTAATTGACATGGTAAATACCCTATTGGGAAATGTTTATCCCTAATAATCATGAACATTCACTGCTCCTTTTACATGTGCGGATGATCATTGTGTACTTCACAACTAATCCATGGTCTATTCCATCGTATATAAACAATAAATTTTTAGAGGGAGATTATGATTATTTTACCAAATCAAAAATCAATAACAAAATTTAAATCCATAAATGACTGTATTTAGAAAAAACACTATATGAAATTTAAAACAACATTAGGAAGAATGAAATTTCATTCAACTAAGTCCAAGAACTCATGCATTACCAAACAGAAAACCAACCATTCCCCAATCACTCCAAATGTTTACCCATAATGGTAAGGGTAATATAGAGGAATTGAGAAGTATAAGGCATTAAAAACTATGGAATAGAAATGAATTAAAAGAGAAAGCCAAAAATATTTCATCCTTGGTACCCCAGAAGGAATGAAATGGAATGAGTGGTGCTTTGAGATGGAGGAGCTCTCCTACTTTTTTAGCCAGAATTTGTCCCCCGAATGTTGTCACATTGTATCCCCATTAAATGACATATTAACGCATTTAACCATTCTTGAATTTAGTTTATAATTATCATGGGAGTTTCCCCTCAAATTCACAGTTGATTCAGGAAAGTATTACAAGAGTTATACCCATTTCACTCTGACCATTTATTCTGTCCAGTCAGACTCTCTAAATCGCAAACCTCTAGATTAGGATGCTTTAACGACCCCGTAAATGACCACTTCACACATCCTTTCCTTTATTAAATATGTTTCAAAACTCCTTGCACATCACCCATTGATGTTCAAAACCATCGGTACCACCAATAGTGAGTTATAGACCCCCATGACAACTATATAGATCAATAAACAGTTTTCATTCTCCCATTTGTGATCTACTTTTAGGCTTCCATGTTGACGATTCAGATTTTGGTCATGTGGGATGAAATGAGACACCCGATGTATAAAAATATGAAATGACCCATTTTTACTATGGAGCTGAAAATAACACAGATATTATAAAAATGAAAACATTCATCTTAGAGTAACACTTTTGGGGTTTTAAAACCGTGAAATTCAATTTAAATTTAATTTAAAATATTTTCTCTATCAATTCCCCCACACATAGCACTAGGAAATCAGGACATTAAACATCAAAATCAAATCAAATGAAATCCAAAACACATAGCAATGAGATCTACCAAATCCATAATATGAAACAAAATGATAACAAAACTCATAAAAAACAATTATTTCATTTTCTCAATGTTAGATTATATAATATATTTCTACATAGGTTCTTCTCCTAAGCAGAAAAAACGCCTACCTCATATGAAATTTCTCTCATCTCACAAATGTAAATGTTAAACGTGACTTTTCTCAACCAAAATCACACAAAAGTCCCCATATGCTTGATAAATTCCTATTTCTCAGCCCGATGTGTGTCAAGGACAATTGTTTCTCATTAATACTTTTTAGGGTTATTCTGTGGCTTTCGGTTGGTAGGTTATAGATGTTAAAAATTTGGAGGCCAAAAAAGGTTGGCTTGGCTCTTTATGAATTGAAATTGAAAGATTCTAATTTTCACTCAAGTATGGCCTCATTGCCTTACACATTGTAGTATATTGTCTCTATAATCATGATAACTAAAATAAATTTCATTCCATTTCGCATATCACCAGAAAAATGTTCTTCTCAAACATATTTTTTTTTATCAATGCTCAAGATAGGTACCAATTTCATGTAACTTGGGAAGCCCTTGAAAGGCACAAGTTCTTTTATCATTAAATCTCCAGAAATGGCACAACATTTAATAAATGAAATATTTAGTTGAAACATCACCTTTTCCACATTTTATATTCTACGAAAACTATCATGAAATGAGTTAGTACACCACAAGACATCTTCCCCCACACTTAAGTTCAACTAGATCAGACAATTTTACATCATGAGCAGGTTGGATAAGGTAAATTGGATTGTAATGTGGCTAACCAAACAATTTGTTCATGGATTCTAGGGGATACAATGATTAATATAAAAGGTATGCCATAATTAAATGGATTTTCATGAAAAGTGGGCTTAGAAAACAATAAATGTCTCAATCATTTAAAACACAAGCACCTCAAACCCTGATGTTTTAATAGGAATAATTCTCATTCTTGTAAAAGTAAGAATGGTCCGGTTATCTCAAGAAATGAGGTGAATTTAAAGAATATGAAGAAATTGTAATTAAGCCTTATAGGAAAGTGATTTCAAAAATAAATACAATGAGATGTAGCATGTGATTTAAAAATTAGAGTACATTTCATGAAATTTCAAATGATTTGAACTTGAAACAAAATCATTTTAGCATTAATTTTAGCATAGTTTCATGGAATAGATTGGTTCACTAATTGACATGGGTTTCAAAAATAGAAATTATAATCATTTTAGTTTTAAATATTTTATAACACACATAATATTAAAAATAAACCCACAAGATATCAAAAAACCGATTTTTTTTATGAAAACAGAAAACCAATCATCAAATAAAAATCATGAACATTAATGGTTCCCTCCACCACACATAACTGACGGAGTTTCCTCAATGAATTACCATTTATTTAAGATGTAAGGATATTTTTAAATGAATCACAATAATAAAGAAAATATAAAAGAGAGGTAAGACTTGACATATTGGAAATGTAATGCTGAGTTAAGCTCTTAAGTTTCTCTCTTTGAAAACTTAAAAAAGGTAAAAAGATAACAGAAGATATTTATTAAATAAAATGAAAATATAATGTAAATGACAAAAGAAAGATAAATCATGGTTTAATCCCCCAAGTGGGACCTAGGTTTTGACTGCCTCTAGAGGGGCATTTCTAATCGGTTATCCCCAATCAGATGGTGGGTGAGGTTTCATTATCATGAACCTACAAAAATTCTTCTTTCTATCATGAACTTGTTCCATTTTTTTGAGGACTCTATTGATATATCATACCTAGTCCACCCCACTATAATGAGATACAATATTAATTTTGGGGTTAGGGTAATGAATGAGTCCCCTTTCATGGTTTCTACTTTCACACCAACTTATTTATTCTCTAGTGGTTGCTAAAGATATGATATATCAGTGGAAAAATAAAAGGGAAGGTCAGAGTATTATTCTATTTGAAAAAAATTAAATCATAAGGCATCAATATAAAATTATTCCCTTTCAATGTCTACAACATTTTTCTCCTTATCCTTAGTAAAATCCACTTTGGCCTCTCCTTGAACAGATTCTAATAAATTTTCAACAGTTTCAGAGATATCCATATGTTCCTCTTTAGATGAATCATATTTTTCATAGTCTTTCTCCAAGGAAATACATGTATTGGATGAATAAGAAATTTTAAAACAAGGGCGGTGGGTTAATACTCAATTCAATTTCAACTAAATCAAAAGATAATGTGTTCATGAAAATAATACCTACCTATGTTATTTGATATCCAATATCTTCTTCACCGAGAAACCCCACTTGGAGTTGAGTAGTAGCATGTAGATGAAGGTAGTCAATGTCCACTATATCTTGGATCTCCATAGAAAAATCATTTATGATTATTTTGAGTTGTTCATGGACCATGGAAACATCATAATATTCTGAAAGGTACTATGTGAAATCAGTTAGCTTTTGGGCCATCACTTTAAGAACCAATCTGTTCATTTCCTCCCATAGTCGATCTAAGAATTCATTGAATGTTTTCCCATCATTATTGGTTTTCCAAAATTACATATTTATTCTAATAGTAGAGAAACACCATCATCCACGGAAAAGTATAAGTCAATAATTGGATCATTTATTGTTGGGTAATTCTTCCATGAATTAACGAAATAGTAATATTAAAACAACATGGCTAGTATTTCTATTAATTTGAAAAGTGACAAATATTTGTAAATAGGATGTCGCATTGCCTCCCCAAAAAACGATTCCATGTTTGACGCATGCCTATCATAGAGAGTTGCAAGACAGTTCATTCTTAAGTTAAAATGCTGTAGTGTGTTTGACAAAGGATGTATCCTAAAGATGAGTGCACAAAAAATTATTTTTCACATTAAAATGAGGTTAAACATTTTGTGTTTTTTAATGAAAATTTGATATTCAAATGACTGAAAACAATGATATTAAAAAGGGTGATTAGGTTAGGGTCAGTTTCCCAATTTTAATGATATCCTTAATCAATTTAATTTATAACTCTTATTCTTAGATGATTATAGTGAGTTTACACAATCGTTTCATCTCTCTTCCTTGGTGAAATTTTGAAGGTGAGAGAAAATCTTACCATATATTTGTTTGGCCCTCTCTTATTCAATGTGAAAAATAGTTTTTTTGAATATCATAAATTGATATGGGCAATAACCGATCGGTTCATGTTAATACCAAACAATCAAGAACATTCAATACCCCTTTTACACATTCTGACCATCATCAACTACTTCACCAATAATCCCTAGTCTATTCTATCATATATAATATAGAAATTAGTGGAGTAAGATAATGATTATTTTACCAAGGAAAAAATCAATAACAAAATTTAAATTCTAGAACAATCGTATTTGATTATAAAATACGCTATACGAAATTGAAAACAACTTTGAAGAAGAATGAAATTTTATTCAACTACATCTATGAACTGAAGCATTACAAAATAGAGAACCAAAACATCCCCAATCACTCAAATTTTTTACCGCATCATGGTAATGGTAATTGACATGAATGGTAAAAAGAAGGCGTTAAAAAACTATGTGAATGAAAAGAAATAAAATCAAAAGAAGAAAAGTTCTTATCCTTGGTGTCCCCGAAAGAATGAGATGGAATGAGAGGTTCTTTGAAGGGGAGAAGCACTCCTCTTTTTATAGCCATAATCCATCCCCTGAATGATGATTCATTGTTGCCCCATTAAATGACATCTTCACGTGTTTCACTCTTATTGAGTTTTATTCATAATTATATTGGGAGTTTCCCCTCAAATGCAAAACAGCTTTAGACATGTATTCCAGGTGTTCTTATTGTTTTACTCTGACCATTAATTCTGTCCTATCAGACTCTCCTCATCGCAAACCTCCAGATTAGGATGCTTTAATGACCCCTTAAATGTCCAATTAACACTTTCATGAATTTCAGAAAAATGTCACTAGACGCCTTTTGCATCCACCCACTGAATTTAACAATAATTGGGCCCAACAATAATGATTTATGGACCCCACATAACAACTAGTCAGATCATTGAACAGTTTTCATTCTCCCATTTGTGATCTTCTTTTGAGCTTTCATAAAGACGACTCTGCTTTTGGTCCAGAATGATGAAATGAACCCCGTGATATGTAGAATCTTAAAAACAAATGATTTTTCAATTTGGATTTGTGTAGAAAATGTTATATATAAAAGAAACAAATAATTTAAAATCTAAAATAGACAATTTTTACTGTTCAACACAAAATAACACCAATGTAATAAACAATTCAGCAATTCATTTAATGTAAAACATTTTTGGGTTTAAAAAATGAAAATCAATGTAAATTTAATTGAATTTATTTGATCTAATAGTCAACGAAGAATACTGACATGATGTTTTAATTATGTTTTTTAGACCACAAGTTGAAAATGATTAAAGTGAATAATTGGTATCCTCTTCTTCATATTGATGATCTCTTTAACTAGCTGAAAGTGGATTGTGTATTTTCCAAAAAACTATTGAGATCAGGGTTACATCAATTGAGATTTCTACCATCCGATATTCATCGGACAAATTACAGAACCATATAGGACATTTATGAGTTAATTGGGATTTTTTAGGGATGGCGATTGTAAAAAATTGTTTGTTTCCTCGATGAACTGAATCATAAAAATGTACATAGATCAGTTTTTCGTAGGATTTTTTCTTTATAGTTTGGTATAATCAGTGGTTCATGAATATAATTCCAAAAACCATTAATAAATCAGGATCATATTGATTGTGAATTATATTTAATATAAACTATTTGTGTGTCAATTTTGGATTGATCAGGTATTGTTATTGGCCCACATGATCTGGAATAATGGTGTGTAAGTCGACCTATGGAATTTTTAAGCAGTGATTTATTGGGAGATTTCTAAGACTATTATTGATATCTGTAGATTTATAAGCTTAATAAGATATTTTTGGAGGTTCATCCTAGGAAATGCTCATTGGAATAGCTGTTTTTGGACCAAAATAATAATGGGATAAAGTTCATGTGGTCAAGTGTATGTAATAATGCCTTTTAGGAGCTCGAGAAGAATTTGAGTACTACACTGATCTTTATCCAACGCCTTGTATGGAATTTAGTATTCATTCGTTTATGATTCCACTTGAATAGGTACCAGAGTACTATGGATGCTTGGATAATAATTATTGATTTATTAGTCATAGTAGTTGAGGCAACATGATTTAATTACCCTATGAATGACATTGAGATTTCTATATCTATTTATTCCATTAATAGTTTAGAGAGTTATTTGTTGTTAAAAATGTTTACTATGCTTGCATATCAAAATAGCTTAAAGTAAATATTTTTATTGAGATATTTAAATCATTGGAATCATATGAGGCTTACTTATAAGTACCCTATTTATTTTCAGAAAGAAGGGTAACAATGTTGTGGACACATTGAGTAAGAAGCCTCATGCTTATTCATTTCACTATTCTAGTTCTGAGGGGATGATGATAAATTGGATAGATGAAATGTATGTTGTTGTTCTAGAGGGTTAATTATAGAAGACTCTAATATTTGTACCAATGGATTCAACAAGTCTGTAATTGATTAGGGAGATACAGTAACGAGATCCTGATTGTTTGGCTTTGGTAGAAATCCCTATAGGTGGCGAGACACCTTTAGATTAGACTATATATGATGATGAGAATGTCACTGTCAAGACTAAGGTTATTGTGCCTACCAGTATGCGAAAGAAATTATTAATGAACATCATGCCTCTAAGTGTATGATGAATCCTATTTGATCCAAATGTATTGTGTATTTTGCGAATAGTGTTTTTGAGTAAGAAAGAAAAATCGTATTGAATGGTTTATAACAAGATGGTATACCTGTAAACAAGTGATGGTTGTTCGTCAATAACATGGTGGGTTTTTACCCTAATTCCATATTCTCTGATATAAGTGGTATGAAATTTTTATGGATATTTTTGTGGGTATCCCAAGGATTCATTTGGAACAATGATTCTTTTTGGTTGGTTGTGGATAAACTAACAAATTTATTTCATTTTATACATATATAAGAGACCTTCAATGTGAATTAGTTAAACAAAATACATTTTGGAGATATTATACATTCAAAATTTTCAATATAACATACTTTGAGACCATGAATCCCATTTTAATTCATTATTGTATCATTTTGTTCATAAGGTTCATGTACCCAGGTTTTAATATGTATTGCATCCCACCCATATAATTATTGGAGTTTGATGAATAATATATATGTTTTGGAGGATATTATAGGATAATGTGTTCTTGTTATTTTTGGTTCCTAGGAGAATAAATTAGTTCTTTTATTATTTATATATAACAACAAGTATTATGATATTATTCAGATGGTATTAAATGTGAACATTATGTTAGGTCATTCAGATCACATCTTTGTTAGAAGAGGGTAGGTGAGTCAGAGTGGTTCAGACAGAGTTTCATGCAAAACATTTCAGAGTATGTTTATCTTATTCTAAATCATATATATTGGAATCATAATATATATTGGTTTTATTCTAATAAAAAATATGACCCATTGAGATTATAATAGGTGATTTTTTTTTCTTTCATGTGTTGAAATGATTGGGTCCCCATAGGATTTGGATAAAGGGAAAGTTAGTGTACATGTTTGTTGCACCATTTTAGGTTGTGTAGCTAATCAGTCTGGTAGCATATTGACAAGATCTTCCTCATATGTATAGTGTCATCCATGACATTTTTCACCTATCAAGATTTTAGTTGTAACCCCCAATCCTTCTCATGTGATTGATGTAGATGATATCCAAATTAATACTAATATATCCTTTGAGGATCATCTAAAACATGATTTTGATTGTAGTGATATTTCATTGTGGGGAAGGACGGTGGTGATATTTTTAGTACTGTGGAAACATGGGAGAGAGAAATTTATATGATGGATCAATGGATTTCCCTTTTCATTGTTAAATAATATTGATTATTGGATGTAAATAATGCGGATGATCTATTATAAAATGGGGATATTGTTAGATTATGAACATTGTGTGTATATATCTCAAGCTCATTTTGAGGTACACTACTCCAATTTTTATATCTAGTTTGAGTTTTACCTTGTTGGTCAGTTGGGTCGATTTAAAGATTTTAAAAGGGGTTTTGGAAATGCATTATTTTGGGAGGGTTTTAAGAAACTGCGAGCCTTTACTCAGTAAAACAAGAAAAGCAAAATATAATAGGGGATTTGATTGTATTTTCATAGTGGAAAAAATGTGCCACAAATTATTAGTAAATTTGTTACCTCTTTGTTAGCTTCATGGTTAGGGCATAAATTT
Source organism: Viscum album (assembly GCA_963277665.1). Lineage (NCBI taxonomy): Eukaryota > Viridiplantae > Streptophyta > Magnoliopsida > Santalales > Viscaceae > Viscum > Viscum album. The sequence continues at coordinate 405,718,917 of OY728144.1, read as the reverse complement.
AAGAAAAACTATGTACTCCAGATCTAAGAACTATCCAAGTGAAAATTTGTCACCCAAATATTATTTAAAATAAAAAAACCTTCAATTTTTAACCCCAATTTATCCCCAAAGGACAGTAATTTTTCCCTTGAAATATATACCTACAAATAGATTCCAATTCATTCTGATTTCTTTTCATTATGAATCAATGGCCATTTTAAAAAAACTATCCTCTCTATGTAAGTAATTTAATCTATTTTTTATTACATTTTCACATGCCACTATTTTCTAATGAAGGGGACATTGATTTCATTTTTTTTATGGTTTTACTATCCCTTTTCTTGGATGTTGATCTATTTGATCTTGGAAGTGCGTTTTGCTTCTAAATCCCTTCATTCTTTGTCAAATTAATAGTTTTGGATCAAATTGGGGAATTTCAATTGAGAATTCTCATCAAGATCTTGATGAAGTTAATGTAAATTGAAAATCACATATTATTTATTTAATTTCATGAATGTAATTCTTAAATATCAACTTTCATAAATAATAAATTTCTTCATAGATTGTATTGATTAAATAGAATATCCATGTGATAATGAATTTTGTTAAACATGGCGAGATAAAAATTGGATGAATTATGATCATGAAATTTATGGGTTTATGGGATTATGTAACTATTCAATTAATGGAATATTTAATTGATTGATAATGTTAAATGAGGGATGATTGTAATTACCCTGATCATTAAACATGATATGATTAAATGTTTATTCATAGTTTATTATGGAAGGGTTCAATTTATTCCATGTGATTAATAGAACAAAATATGATTTATTTGATAGTTTAAGTGGAATACAATGATGTGAATTGTTTACAGGGGAGATAATGATGATTAAAATTATTTTATTTGATATATGTGATAAACATAAGTTATTTAGAAATGGGGTGTGAGGATTGGATTACTATGCCAAATACCCATAGGGTTTTATAAATTACATTATAGGCTCTAATGTATGCATTTAATTTTATTTTTGGGGACAAGGAGTGATTCTCCAAATACCCATGGGGTGTGGGACATGGACTGATGTTTCAAATACCCACGGGTTTCTAAACATGATAGACTATTCCCATGAGATTAAAATTTCACTATGTTATGGTTCAATGATGGTATTGATGGTTCGGGTGTCCTCAAGAAATATCAAGAGTTTGTGTCATTTAATAAATAATAAATGGATACATAAAATGATTTTTTATCACTTCAATTTTATTTTTTCTATATCTATATACACTATTATTGATTTCATATTATATTTTATTCCCTTGATTATAGCCAACTGAGTGGAGCATACATAGTATATGGGCTTCCATGTTTGTACCTGAATAGATTTCATTTCTATAGCATAAGATATAGATGTTATCTCTATGTCAACATTCTGAGATAGGATGTATCATGGGTGACTGTACCATACATGGTGTCATGTCCTTCATTGGAGTGTCAGTGTGCTAATATTGATTCTTTTCAAATGACACTTGACACATATCTGACCCAATATATCCAAAAAATCAGTTTTTGGATACTATATACATATTTTCTCATCATTTGATAATATTATTATTTTAATTATAGTTATTAAAGTTGTTATTATTTACTGATTTCTATAGTTTGTTATTTTAAATATTGATTGTATAGTCTCTATATATTCTTTATTATAAACATACTGTTAGTCAGTATCCTTTAGAGAATGGTGAGGCAATCCATATTTCATGTGGCCAACAATCATATTGAACTGATTTGTGGAACTCAGGTCGAGATGTAAATATAACCTTCAAAGCATTTAATGGAATTTTGAAGTCATTTATTGGACAAGGCAGTGACAAATACTGTTCAAGCCATTCATGTTAAAATCAAATAATATTTTTAAAATTTGGGTAACTGCTAAATGAGAATTGAATGGAAAACATCATTAATTTTACAATGATTTTTTAAAGGAATTCATTTATGTGATAAAATGACATTTTAAAATGATTTGAATAAATAAAAAAATTATTAAAACTTTTTTCCAAAACATATTTTTTGATGAGAAATTCATTTCGACCGCAAGGATGATTTTTATTAAAAACATTATTTTTCTAGTAATCAGTACATAATGATAATAAAAAGAAGGGGAAACATTTTTTATCATAAAATAATTATATTAGAATAAAATTAATTTGTTGCTTCATATATTTATTATTTGATATTATCCTTTGAACAATAAATAGAAAACATCCTAATAAAAATTGGATTGTAACATTAAAACATTTCAACCTAGGAACATTGAATTAAAATCCACGTGAATAATTTCATTAAATAAAACATAGATTAACATAAGGATAAATAATATCATGATATTCCCTATCACAAGTTAAATATATACTCGTCAAACAAGAAGATATGTGCATAACATAATTATATGACCCAAATAATCAAATTTTAAAGATAACATCAGTAATTTGTAAACATTTGAAATGTAAACCCCTTATAATAAGATATTATAAAATGGATATGTAAATAAAATTAATTTTATGAATATTTATTTTAGAGTAAATTAATTATATGTATATACACAAAATATCTGAAATATGTTGTGAACATAGATTGTGTCTCACTGAATAATAAAATTGAGACAAAAATCATGTATATTAGGTCGCGACATCATTCATAAATGTTCAAAAATACTTCATAATAAATATAGGTATATCATAAAAATATTATATATCCATTATTATATAAATATTACATTTTATAACTTACAAGAACCTATTTATTACTAGTTTATTTACAATTTCTTCTTAAAATTATGTTTTGCATAATAACTGCATGGTTTTCTATATATGATTTGATTTTTTATTTTCCATCATCATAGTTTCAATGTGGTTCCAAAATATATTTAATAAAAATCCGAAAATAATTATCACTTTTATTCAGGAATTATTGTTTATAATTATTCTTTAATGATCATTTTAGGATATAATATATGTTACAACCATTGAGACAATATGATTTAGTTCACCTGAATAATTTTTATAGTTTTCTAGGATCATTATGGAAAGAAGGTGAGTAATATTTTTTAAATATATAATAATACTATATTCATAAAAAATAAAATTTTTCATATACATATAAATATCAACAGTGATTGGTGATAATGAAAATCTAGAGTCACATTGCTTCATAGAGGCAGTAGTCCACACATTACCAAACTATGTTTTCATCATTCATTAAATGAATGGGTAAGACATAAAATGATATATTATCATTTAAAAATTAATAATAAGTCATTAATATTGGATTTATATCATTTATATCACATCTCTCTATCCTTGTTACCTTATATATACATCATTAGTGAAAACGGATCACGTCACATTGTGAGGCAATAATCCACCGTACAAACAATCAATGATTTCACAACACATTAGATGAAAGTATAGATAGTTTATAATAATGAATTTATAATTCAATAATATCAATACATGTAGGATTGTTAATTTATTATACAATTTTTTTGTAATAAAAATTTATTTTTGTGAAGGAATATATAAAATAAAACATGTGTTCATTAAGATGACTTCTTCTTTGGTTAAACACCCTAGGTTATCAAAAAAAGACTCCATCGGATAAATAAATCCCAAAACAAATTTTTCTTGGATTAGATAACGTATTTTTTTTAACTAATTTGATAGTTTTTTGGACGAACCAATGTTTTATAAAGTTGTGACGAAGAGAAAAGTGGGGGAGGCTTTTCATAAGGGAGGTGAGTGGAAGACAAATAATTTTTTAAAATAAAATGTTTTATCAACATTTTAAACAATATGGTATGACTAAATAAGGATAATTCTTTAGAATTATACATGATAGTATGAGAATATTTCAATAAAATATTTAATCGGAATGATTTTGGTCATTTTAACACTTACTATTTGAGATGGATTACCCAATAAACACATTTTTACCTCAACCATGTCAATTAATTATTTATTATTTTCACAATTAATTTTCATAAAACAATTAAGTTCAACATATTAGATAATAAAAATTATTATTATTCTAAAAATACAATAAACATTTTGAAGTAAATTTAACATAAATTTTAAAATTTTTATTTAAAAATAATCCCAAAAATGTGATGAGAAGGTAGTGTTACCATATAAAAATTTTCAAATTCTAATAATAATTTTTATAAAATTTCATTGTTAATGTGATTCTAATGAAATAAATTGTATCAGTGGATAATTTATTTATATAATTTTACATTAAAAAAAATTAAAATTATAATTTAATTGTATATATAATTTAAAGAAAAATACATTATTTGTTTAAAATTCATTAATTTTTACTGATCATAAAAAAATTCATGATTTTAGTTAATTTTCAAAAATTCATAATAATATTATAATTATATTATTAATTAAAATTAAAAAAATTGGATACTTTTTTTTAAAAAAAAAAATAAAAAATTATTATCATTGTAGGTGCAAATTTTTTTTAGCGAACTATATTTAAGAACAACATAATTTGTAAGGTGACATTTTTATGAATTCTTATCTATTATTATGAAAACACATATTGTAACTCCCCGACCCCAGTTACCCAGAGTCAGTGCATTATTACATAATATTGGCATGATCACAAGAAAGATCAAATCTCGAAAGACCAATTGGTTTAGTAGCCTTGGAAACACTGGATATATTCATAAGTCTTACATTACATCAGAAAGTGAAAAAATACTACAACAACATATCGTCTCCAAATTCCACACTCATATCCCCACATAATATCCCTACAGGTCATTCATAATTTACTTCTTCACTCCCTGGGAAAATTAAAACATAGAAAAGGGGTGAGATCAAATGCCCAGTAAGGATAACAATATAGAGGAAACTTTCATAAATAAGAATAAACATTTAAGGCAATTTATAACTAAAACAAAAGCCTTTTAAACATGAACTTCAACATTGTATGGAAAAATAAAATGAAATAATTCCATTTACTTATTCACATGGATATTCTACTAATCGAATAATCACATGAAATATCAATAACCACATTCATAATGAAGAAATGCATAATGCCGAACATTAAATTCTTGTGTCGAGGCCTCGTGCCAAGACCTAAGGGATAACTGTAACCGGAACCCAACCCGGAGAGCCTCTCTAACCGGACTCCATCCCAGAGTGCCTCTAATAACCTGACTCCAACCCGGAGTGCCTCTAATAACTGGACACCAACCCGGAGTGCCTCTAATAGCCGGACACCAACCCGGAGTACCTCTAATCACCAGAAACCAACCCGGAGGGCTTACTTTTACCTGTCCCCAACCCGGAACATACTAGTCCAACACATTAATCTTTAAAAAAGAATGAAATATAACGTAAGCATTCATATTAAAATTAACATACAATATGTCAAAACTTTAATCATAAACTATGAATGGTATAAAAATAGCACATCCACAGTCAAACATATCACAAAACCTTCAATAAAATATAGAAGTTTTTTATCATGATAAATCAACTTCAAATAAGTGTAAAATCCATCAATGGATGTTGACATAGATGAAATGAAAACTCTTTTTAGAGAAATATCACTTTCTATTTTGAAATCATTTAAGCATCTTGTATTTATGAAATAAAACATTTTCTTTGAAAATATTCTTATATGATTGTAAGGTAAGCTTCGACGATTTTATAACGGCGGAAAATAACCGCACACGCCGTATAAGTTAAAAAAACATTCTTACCTGAATTCTGTCGAAAAGGTTAAAAAGAACCTTGTTTGGAAAACGACGGAAAGATTCCATTATAAAACTCTTATAAATGTTAAAAAAAGGTTATAAATGACCATAACCCATATTATTTTAAATAGTAAAAATGTTTTTGAAATACATTTTTAAGAAACATGGATGTGGATGATAAAGAGATCCCAGTAGATTATTACGTATAAACAACCTCGGATAATGAAGAGATTGTGAAATAAAACTTACCTTGTAATTTTCCTTGGTTGGGGTAGGTTAACCTCCTGTATAATGGTGAAATAATTGTTATTAAATTATAAAATAATCATATACATTAATATGATATCATATATGATCTTTTAACAATGATTTGTTAATAATATCTTAGTATTATCGTTGTTTCGGGTGTTAACTTCCTCGTTTTATTTTATATGTTTTGGTACGTAAGCCATGTTTGTAATGGATAGGTTGTATATTATTCATATCCATAATGATATCAAGTCCTTAAAAATCATTTTTAAATCATAAAATGATAATTATACTTGAATGGATATGATGGAGAATGAATCTCATTGCATTCGTGGAGACGGTAGTCCGTACGTACGTACGAGCGACAATATCATTCTTTTGATATTATAATAATATATAAATGGATGGTATATCATATATAAAGAATCATTAACATGTTATATTTGTTATTTATATGAGTTACACATCATTATTATACCCATCCAAATAATAATATATTGAATAACAATTACACCACGACGTGGAGATGGTAAGCCGTACGTACGCACGTATGGTGACATGTTATTCAAAAGGGTGGATAGAATACTGAATATGGCTGTACCATTTTTATAATAACATCACATTATATATATGATACTAGAGTTATTATTTTATAATGGTAAAAACAAAGGAAGATGAAGTGGAAGAAGAAAGGTACTTGGAAAAGGGTGGTGAAATCATTACCTCTTCTTCGGGTTCTTCCTTTTGATTTGATCAAAATGGATCCTTAGGTTGGCTTTCTGATCAAACTAAGGCCTCTAGGTTGTATTTAGGGAAGTTGGGAGAGTATTGGGGCAGAGTTTGGCCGAACCAAAAGTCTTTGAAGGTGTGAAGAAATGAGAAGGAGGAGTGCCCTTTTATAAGAGGGGTGAGGGGCACCTTTGGAAAATCTAGAAATATTAATTTATAATAAATTCATATTCGGTTTCTAATGGCTCCAAAGTTGATTATTTAAATGTTAAGGTGGGGATGGGTCGAAAAAGACTCAACCAATAGAATTTAGATAGGTTTGGGTACTTATATTAACCGTATCATTAAGTATTAACTCTATGTTAATTAGTTTCACTTTTACAATGTCTCTTTGTATTTTTAGATTATATGGTTAATAAACTTACTATATACATCCAAGCGACCCACAAGTGGTACATTAATGATACACCTATCATGATATAAGTATCTTGGCCGATCCTTATATTTTTAGGAATTTAATATCAATTAATAATATAATATTTGTTTTAAAAACTCTTTTATGTCAATTTTGACACTATTCAATAGTTGATTTTTGTGAAACTCAGAACAGAATGATTAATTCAAACAAATTTATTTAAATCATTCCTTAAATATCATATTAACTTAGAAAATCATTGTAATTCATAAAAAGTCTCAAATTATATTTATTTGTGTATTTATAATATCAATTATTTTAATTTTTCACTATTATGGTAATTACTACATCATCATTGTGTCATAAATAAATTAAAATATTTAAAGTCTAAAAATTATAAATAAATTTTCATTAAGTAGGAAATATTTTTATATTTCTAATGAATATTTATAGTCGAAAATACAACATATATAACCATATGTAAAAATTGATTTTTAAAAGATATATGCTTGTGTCATTTTTGTATTTATTTTAACTTAATTAAAATTAAGTGTCCCTATCGCCTACATGTGGCACCATGGGGTCCCAAAATCGACCAAAAGATACATATGGTAGAACAGGTATCAACTAATAAGGTTAGGACGCGTTTTAGGGTAATGTTTTATTATTATATTATAATTTTTTATCCCTTATCTACCGGATTTACCTTTAACCATGGTAAATAAAATATTTACCGCAGTAATTATTCAAAATGTCTAAAGATAAAAGTTATCTATTTACACAATTTTAACATCATAATTCCAAATATGGAATCCATTTTTCCCAATTCAAAACACAGAAGTGGCAGAAATTAATTTAAAATTAATTATCGTGGTTAAAACAAAAAGCGTGTTTTTAAGAGATAATAAATATCAAAAGATTGACATTTGATTATGATCGGTTTAATTGTAAAATTATGTACAGTGACCAAAATTATATTAAATGGTAAAAATATATTCTAAATATACTTTAAAACCACTAAAATTCATAATTTATCAATATAAATTATTTTGATTAAAAATGTTTTTTTAATTAAAATTTTGTAATTTTCACTATTCATCAAAATATAAGTGTTATCCGAAAAGATCCAAAATTTCACCCGAGGCTAAATTTGATATTCAAAATCAAAAAATGAATTCTATTTTGAAATATGAAATATATATAATTTCAAAAAGTAGGTATTACTATTCATAACATCTAGTTTGATTGGTTATGTTGTGTTAGAACTCGGTGTTGCGTATAACACACGCTATCACATTATTCAATGAGAAGCGTACCGTAGAATCTTGGGGTGTTACATTTTAAATTTTTGATGTCCCCATTTAGTCAAAAAGTTTAAAATATTGTATTTAAAAAGGGTGCACTATTAAAAGTTGGTAAAAGTGCAATACTGAAAATGAATTTGTTCTTACATTATGTCTAAGAAACTGATAATGTGGATTCTAAAATTATAAGGATTATATAATGTTTAAAATTTAGTTAATAATATTCATAACCTCTTTTGAACGGATTTTTTGGTAAGTCATGGTGTGCTTGAACTCGATGTTGCGTGTAGTGCCAGTTATTGAATTATTTTGAAGAAATAACACACTATGAAATCTTGGGTTGTTACATTCTCCCCTCCTTCAATAAATTGCGTCCTCGCAATTTGAAATTTTTTTTTCGAAAATAAAAGGCTGAAAAAAGAAAATATCTTTTTTGGGAAAACCCACATTGGAAATTAGGTTACTAAAATTTAGTCTTAATATGAGGAAAAGAGAAATGAAAAGGTCACCCCCAAATTATGATCTCTATTAAGAGAACATTGGTGGAAATTAGAGACATATAATTGGAGGAAAACGTAAATATTTATAGGTAGTGATTGAGTTCATCAATCACAAACAAGTATAAAATTGAGGTCCTTAAATTCATCAATCTATGATGATTTTAAATACAATTGGTTCAACAAAACATAGGGTATTAGGATAACACATTTTTGGTTTTAGGATTCCTTAAATAAAGTATAAGAATTAATTTATTCATAGAATAAGAGAAAAAGAAAAATCTATTCTTGACAAGTAGAGTTCCATCCTTTAACTAATTTCTACCACAAACTCATCTTTCACTCTAAATGATAATAGAACGAAAACAAATATATTCTATTTACCCTATTCGTATAGGGTTAAAAAAATGAATTTATAATTCATCTACCAGGTATTTTAAAAAAAACTATATTATTTAATCCCGGACAATACGTGGGTCAGTGGTAGGTGATACACCCTTGTCGCCCTTCGGTTGTGGGTTCAAGTCTCGTGGCCTTGCCGGACGCGACGGGTTGCCGCCCAACCTCCGGGTTGTCCTTTTATGGCAATCCAAAATAATCCAATCTAGAAATATCCAAATACTTTAGTCCAAAATTTATAAGTAAGGTAAACACAATGAAGATCCTTTTTTTTGCTTTGTAATAACATGTGATAACCTTTATCATGTATTATTTTAAAACACTGCAACATCCTGAATTATCATAAAACCTTATTGATTACATTAATGATCCCTTATTCCTTATAGAATAATAGATATACTCCTTCAATCCAAAAATTTTGTAAACCCCAACAATGATGGAATATAAAAATCATTAATCAGTTTCAAGGTAGTCAATAATATCCAATATAATTTATCCAAAACAATCATGTATTATTCTAAATTCACTACCTCGGTATTAGAACCATATTATGGTTTATCTTTCTCTCAACCATATATTTTCCAAAAATTTAACCTGCTATTGAGTGTCTTTTCTTTGTTCCATACAATCTCAAGTCCATATTGAAATAGTACTGCAGTACAATCCTTATATACTCCATAATTATTATAAAAAGTACATTGTTGATACAACACTCAAATGACATAATCAACATAAGAACTCTAATCATTCCTCTTCATCTGTGGTAGTATCATAACATGATTATTATCCAATAGCATCATTTGTGGCATAGTTTGATGAATGAGACATACGTTCACGTAGTGTCCAAACTCCTTCAAAATGAAGAATTGTACATTTGAAACCATTTCCTTACCCTTGTAGTCACGTACTTTGTGCCATTTTCCTCCACACTTATAACAAACTCACATTCCTTTCAGGCAAGTTCCAGGGTGTTTCTTCCCACAGTTATCACATATGGGAATATTCTTATTTTCCCTCTTCCCTTTATCCATCTTTCCCTCTTCCTTCTTTTTCTTCTCTTCCTTCCCTTCAAAGCCATAAGACTCAGTAAACTATTTACTTATCTTATCAACACATGATATTATTTTTTCATATGCTGATAATACATGGGAGACTATTTCTCTTATTAATTCTATCTTAAGACCATGAAAGATATGATCCTTACTTTTCTTTGGATCATGTGCATTGTTGGAGTTCTTATTCCTTCTACTGGGAACCATTTCTAAACAATGGCATACACTAGATTAGTTTATGAATAAAAATACCTAATCCCAAACTTGTAAAACACATACCATAAATTAAATAGTTTATGGATATAATCCATAATCATAAAAATGTCTCCTTTGAGGAAGTATATGCTCATAAACCCTTCATAATGGTTTGTAAAGAAAATGAGAATTATCCTATGCATATCCCCCGGGAGTGTCTTAACCAAGAGTGCAGCAAGGCCCGTTGTCGTGCACCGGTTCCCGTTCGAGTCTAGCTCAAAGAAGTGTTTTCGGGTTTTACCCCTAGGTACATCTGTTCCAGAGCCGCCTCAACCTGCTCGTATCCAGACAGGGATGTATTGCTTAGAAAACTCACAAAATCTCTACAATACCAAAATTCTAGGAAGTTCTTCTATAAAAATCCTCAAAATCCATCTTAGGTCTATGTGGTCTAATCAGTGTTTATCTAAATCTAGCTTCCAAGGTTTGTACTAAACTTTCTCTGATACCAACTGTAACACCCCAACCCCAGTTACCCAGAGTCGGTGCATTATTACATAACTTTGTCATGATCACAAGAAAGATCAAATCTCGAGACCGATTGGTTAAGTAGCCTTGGAAACACTAGATATATTCATAAGACTTACATTACTTTAGAAAGTGAAAAACTACTACGACAACATATTGTCTCCATATTCCACACTCATATCCCCACATAATATCCCTGCAGGTCATTCATAATTTACTTTTTCACTCCCTGGGAGAAATAAAACATAGAAAAGGGGTGAGATCAAATGGCCAGAAAGGATAACAATATAGAGGAAACTTTCATAAATAAGAATAAACATTTAAGGCAATGTATAATTAAAACAAAAGCCTTTTAAACTTGAACTTCAACATTGTATGGAAAAAATAAAATGAAATAATTCCATTTACTTATTCACATGGATATTATACTAATCGAATAATCAAATGCAATATCAATAACCACTATCATAATGATGGAATGCATAATGCTGAACCTTAATTTTTTTTGTCGAGGCCTCGTGCCAATACCTAAGGGATAACTGTAACCGGAACCCAACCTAGAGAGCCTCTGTAACCGGACTCCATCTCGGAGTGCCTCTAATAACCGGACACCAACTCAGAGTGCCTCTAATAACCGGAAACCAACCTCGAGTGCCTCTAATAACCGGACACCAACCCGGAGTGCCTCTAATAACCGGACACCAACCTGGAGGGCTTACTTTTACCGGCCCCCAACCTGGAAAATACTAGTCCAACACATTAATCATAAGAAGAGGATGAAATATAACGTAAACATCCGTATTAAAACTAATATACAAAATTTAGAAACTTTAATCATAAACTATGAATGGTATAAAAATAGCACATCCACAATCAAACATATCACAAAACCATAAATACAATATATAAGTTTTGTATCATGATAAATCAACTTCAAATAAGCGTGAAATCCATCAAAGGATGTTGACATAGATGAAATCAAAACTCTTTTTAGAGAAATATCTCTGTCTATTTTGAAATCATTTAAGCATCTTATATTTATGAAATAAAACTTTTTCTTTGAAAATATTCTTATAAGCTTGTAAGGGAAGCTTCGATGATTTTATAACGGCAGAAAATAACCACACTCGTCGTATAAGTTAAAAAACATTCTTACCTTAATTCTGTCGAAAAGGTTAAAAAGCACCTTGTTTGCAAAACGACAAAAAGATTACTTTATAAAACTCTTATAAAAAGACAAAAAATGGTATAAATGACCTTAACCCATATTCTTTTAAATAGTAAAAATGTTTTTGAAATACATTTTTATGAAACATGGATGTGGATGATAAAGAGATCCCAGTAGATTATTACGTATAAACAACCTCGAATAATGAAGAGATTGTGAAATAACCCTTACCTTGTAATTTTCCAGGGTTGGGGTAGGTTAACCTCCTGTATAATGGTGAAATATTTGTTATTAAATTATACAAGAATCATATACATTAATATGATAACATATATGATCTTTTAACAATGATTTGTTAATAATATCTTAGTATTATCGTTGTTTCAGGTGTAAACTTACTTGTTTTCTTTTATATGTTTTGTTACGTAAGCCATGTTTGTAATGGATAGGTTGTATATTATTCATATCCATAATTATATCAAGTCCTTAAACATCATTTTTAAATCATAAATTGATAGTTATACTTGAATGGATACGATGGAGAATGAATCTCATCGCGTTCGTGGAGACGGTAGTCCGTACGTACGCACGAGCGACAATATAATTCTTTTGATATTAAAATAATATATAAATGGATGGTATATCATATATAAAGAATCATTACCATGTTATATTTATTATTTATATTAGTTACACATCATTATTATAACCATCCAAATAATAATATATTGAATAACAATTACACCACGACGTGGAGACGGTATGTCGTACGTACGCACGTATAGTGACATGTTATTCAAAAGGGTGGATATAATACTGAATATGGCTGTAACATATTTATAATAACATCACAATATATATATGATACTGGAGTCATTATTTTATAATGGTAAAAACAAAGGAAGAAGAAGTGGAAGATGAAAGGAACTTGGAAAAGGGTGTTGAAATCATTACATCTTCTTCAGGTTCTTCCTTTTGATTTGATCAAAAGGGCTCCTTAGGTTGGATTTTTGATCGAACTAAGGCCTCTATGTTTTATTGAGGGAAGTTGGGAGAGTATTTGGACGGAGTTTGGAAAAACCCAAAGGCTTTGAAGTTGTGATGATATGAGAAGGTGGAGTGCCCTTTTATAAGAGGGGTGAGGGTCACCTTTGGAAAAGCTAGAAATATTAATTTATAATAAATTTATATTCGGTTTATAATGGCTCCAAAGTTTATTATTTAACTTTTAAGGTGGGGATAGGTTGAAAACAACTCATAAAATAGAATTTAGACAGGTTTGGGTACTTATATTAACCTTATCATTAAGTATTAACTCTATGTTAATTAGTTTCACTTTTACAATGTCTCTTTGTATTTTTATATTATAAGGGTTAATAAACTTACTATATACATCCAAGTGACCCCCTAGTGGTACATTAATGATACAACTATCATGATATAAGTCTCTTGTCCGATCTTTAGATTTTTAGGAATTTAATATCAATTAATAATATAATATTGTTTTTAAAAACCCTTTTATGTCAATTTTGACACTATTCAATAGTTGATTTTTGTGAAACTCATAACAGAATGATGACTTCGAAAAAATTTAATTAAATCATTCCTTAAATGTCATATTAACTTATAAAATTAGTGTAATTCCTAAAAAGTCTCAAATTATATTTATTTGTGTATTTATAATATCAATTATTTTAATTTTTCACTATTATGGTAATTACTGCATCATCATTGTGTCATAAATAAATTAAATTATATAAATTCTAAAAATTATAAATAAAATTTAATTATGTAAGAAATCGTTTTAGATTTATTATTAATATTTAAAGTCGAAAATCGAACATATATAACCCTATGTAAAAATTGTTTTGCTAAATGATATATGCCTGTGTAATTTTTGTATTCATTTTAACTTAATTAAAATTAATTGTCCCTATCACCTACAAGTGGCACCATGGGGTCCCAAAATCGACGAAAAGATACCTATGGTCGAACATGTATCAGGAAATAAGGTTAGGACCTATTTTAGGGTAATGTTTTATTATTATAATATAACATTTTAACCCTTATCTACCGGATTTACCCTTAACCATGGTAAATAAAATATTTACCGTAGTAATTATTCAAAATGTCTAAAAATAAAAGTTACCTATATACACAATTTGAAAATCCTTATTCCAAATATGGAATCCATCTTTCTAAATTCAAAACACAGAAGTGGCAGAAATTAATTTAAAATTAATTCCCGTTGTTAAAACAAAAAGCGTGTTTTTAAGAGATAATAACTATCAAAAGATTGACACTTATTTATGTTCGGTTTAGTTGTAAAATTATGTACGATGACCAACATTATATTAAATGGTAAAACTATATTCTAAATATAATATAGAACCACTAAATTTCATAATTTATCAATATAAATTATTTTGATTAAAAAAGTTGTTTTTTAATTAAAATTTAGTAATTTTCACTATTCATCAAAATATAAGTGTTATCCAAAAAGTTCCAAAATTTCACCCTAGGATAAATTCAATATTCCAAAATAAAAAAATGAAGTCTATTTTGAAATATAAAATATATATAATTTCAAAAAGTAGGTATTACTATTCATAATGGCTAGTTTGATTGGTTTTGGTGTGTTAGAACTCGGTGTTGCGTATAACACACGCTATCACATTATTCAAAGAGAAGCATACCGTAGAAGCTTGTGGTGTTACATTTTAAATTTTTTATGTCCCCATTTAGTCAAAAAGTTTAAAAATATTGTATTTAAAAGTTGTTCACTATTAGAAGTTGGTAAAAGTGCAATACTGAAAATGAATTTGTTGTTACAATATGTCTAAGAAACTGATAATATGGATTCTAAGATTATAAGGATTTTATAAAGTTTAAAATTTAGTTAATACAATTCATAACCTCTTATTAATGTCTTTTTTGGTAAGTCATGGTGCGCTTGAACTCGTTGTTGCATGTAGTGCCAGTTATTAAATAATTTTGAAGAAATAACACACTATGAAATCTTGGGGTGTTACACATATGATTAATGTTAAAACCTTAATTGAAAATATAATTAATATATTTCAATAAATTAATTCACAAATTTTTTTTGGTAAAATTTAATGTGTTAAAACACAATTTTTTTTAAAAAGAATTCATGAATTTTTTTATTTCCAAATAGTTTCCATTTTGGTTTGTAATTAATTTGTAACTAAGTAATTCATTTTATATAGATATTTGTAAATTATATCATCATTATTTAATTTATACTATTCATACATTCCCTTTTAAAAACATGGTGATAAAAATCTTATTATATAATAATATTTCAATATTATGATACGTTTCATTAAAACATGATGTTGTATTCATTTTAGGTTATACTGTATGTTGTATGTAACACATGAGGAAAAAGTATTCCATATAAAAAAGAATAAAAACTCAGTGCTGTAAAAAATAAAAAATAAATGAAAAATAATATTTATTAGAAATATGTTCAAAAAATATTAGTGTGTTACACTGCCCCCTCCCCCCCCCCCCACCAAAGCACCTAGAAGGGTCCTCATATATAATATGTTTCAGTTCCCATATAAATGTAGAGGGGTTAGTAGAATAACGTGGAACATTTTGGATTACAGTAGATGAAGTACCTAATACATTCTATATCAATATTCACTATGTTTGTTGACACAAATAATCCTTCCTTCAATCGATCCTAGAATAAACACCAACTCAAATAAATGACCATGAAGTAAGCCAACAAGATGTGATGACTGGTCTGGGAGGTGATTAGCTATCCAATATCATTCAAAATACACTTTTGTAAAATTTTATTGTAGGATCCCTCTCCCCACATTTATTTTTTACAAGGTATTACCTAGGATGATTATTCATTGGAAAATTTTGGGTCATCATAATGACGAATTTAACCCAAACTATGAGAGGTATTTCATCTATAAGACAAAAATATTTCTTAAATTTACACTTTTCCATATTAATAATCTATTTTGTGGTGGTAATACAATAATATTTATATTACTAGGTAGATGGTGGCATGAGGTTATAATTGTAAATGTCCCCCAGAATCATATCACCATAGATATTTCCAAGATCCCATATAATGATGTTGACCTCAATGTGAATATGAAGAATCCTATTTGTGTATAGACCCCACTAAAAATTAAGCTCAACTAATAGACTTCTAATAATGTAATGTACTTTCTATAAACCCCAAAAAACTTCATGTTGATATATATTATTCAACATATAAGGAATGTAATTGATTGTATACTACCCCTACAAGGAATAACCCTATTTGACCATCCTTGTTAAATACCCTAATAGGGGGGATATTCAAGAACTGACTGATTAATAAATTTACCCTTTAGATATTATTTCAACTTTACTCAAAAAACATGTTATATTATATATAGGTAATGAATAATTTATGTTACTCCAGGTAGAAGAAAAAACAATTTTACTTGGTTACCCTCACTTGGCTATGTTCTAGGATCATAAAAAAGATGATTTTATAAAATATCAAATACTCTAAAGTAAACTATTATTACAAGGGTTGGAGTACACTCACAATCCCTCCTAGTTTACAACTATTATCAATTAAATATCTCAAATATCTCCTGAATAATGTGTGAAAACCTCTCTATTATAATATTTATCTTTTTATATGAATGGAATATAAATTATTTCACCCATACATGAGTGCTCCATGAAGCTCCATCTTCAAATATGAGATGAAATCTAATTCACCACATAAATTTTTTATTGTATAGAATCAATTAATTTCTCTTCCATATATAAATAAATTAATTTCTTATTGTTATTCCATAGACCACGTATAATTAGTGCAAAATAAATATATTTTTCCTCACGGATACATATCACCTCATTAAAAAACATTATTTTTGAGCTATTGTCACCAAACAATATGAAGCTTTACAGAATAATATTCTTATAATGTATAAACCTCCATTGTAAAATCAACATCACTCCTGATCATAAGTTCTTGGTGAACTCAACTCCTTCACAAACCACTATTCAACATTACTAACTTCTCATTGCAATTATGACCCTATATTAAATTTTCTATTTCAAATTATTTCATTATGGATGCATTATATAGTAAAATAAAAAACTCCACCAATCATAATTATAATAAACCAATTGTAAAATTATAATTAACCATGAATTTTAATCACTATATGGTTTTCATATAGAATAATTATCCTTATGGTGGACTATGAAATGTCTACTTCAACAAAAAACAATGAAAACACATGGTGGTTCCCTAAAAATTATCACATTATACAAAAAATATAAGAAAACAATGTGATTCACTTATAATTGTGCCTATGCAATTGAATTTGCATTTATGATTTTCATTTCAATTAGTTTTACATACCATGCGGTCTTCATTGTAATAATCACATATGATAAATGATCCTATATCCAAAAAGAACTATGAAATCCCTTACATTCAGTATTTTATAAAAACCAAACTCTATATGAATACTTCATTTTCTATAATATAAATGATTACTTTCATGCCAAATAACATGGAATATGATGAAAAAAATACAACTACAATAAAACATTCCTAGAAAAAAATATACTACACCATTTTCAAATTTCATTCATAATATTATCAATAAACCGAAAAAATCAACATTGGGAGGTATTATTTCCCAATTATCTCATATTTTGTTATGATAAAAAAAATAACTATTAAGACACTTCTGTTGATTGAAATTCACTCCCCTCCTATTACAATCACCACCTGAGAATACCAACTCATCATTCGCACAAGGAAAATCAATTCATAATGAACCACATAGAAAAATAATCATTAAATATTATAATTGGATTGAAATCTTTAAAATAATAAAATTTCAATCTCCCCCAATTTCACTTCACCTTTTACTAGATTGTCTCATTACAGGATCTAGTATTTTCTCCACAATTGACAATGAACCCAATTGTGACATTACTTACATATTTATCATGGTAAGGAACACATAATATTACATAGGGTAAATGCACACAATACCTCTAGAAGATGGGTTCCAACTTCAATACTATTAATATTTGGGGAGATAAAAAAATTATAATATCCATTAAATTTCTATCATATTCTTCTATAGGAAATTCCACTATTAGAATATTTTTAACTTTTAGTTCTATAAGAACGTAATCCAACATTGTTACATTATTCTCCACCTTCCCTGCGATAAAGTGATACATTAATTAAATGATCATTATACATGAATGATAGATATTATTTTTTCCATTATTTTTATACTGTGAATTAGTGTAATGGATTTTAATTGAATAACTCTCATCCACAACCATATATTAACAATACTACTTCATTCATAATTAGTATATAAATAATTTATTTTTCGTAAAATATTACTCTTATTTGGTTCCCAATGAATGGAAATCTTCATTTCATTCATGGATATTTAATTAAAAATCCACCAAGATGAAATGTAAAACCAAATTTTTATAATCCATAATTCACTGAACTGGTCCAATATTAACCTCTTCACCCCAAAAATTCTTTTTGTAATTTTCATTCTAATGAAATCCTAATTTTGGCATCGATTAAAAAACATATGTATTACCTTCACTATATATATGTTTATTCATTGATATTCAATTGATATCTCCCAATCGTGAATATGTAAAAAAATATCATGCCTAGTCCATATTATGAATAATAGATATCCAATGATGTTCTTCTACTCTATGATATTGAATTAATTTCATTCATCATCCCTTGAAAATTTCATCCATTTAACAAAAAATGTTATAAAATATTTCTATTTAACCATTAAAAATATTCTTAAAACATTCTTGGAATATTTATATTATGAAATAAATAAGTCATTCGATTTTCTTTTTTATAATTATATATTACCTATGCAAAAACATTATGGTTCCAATCATTGAAAATTTTAAATCAGTGTTTGAGATTTCATTAAATGTTTAACATATTTCATATTTTGATAAAATAATTATTTAATAATCTACATAAACTAAAAAACCATCATTTATTACTCTCACAATTTACATAAATCTTATTCTCAATTAAACCACAATGAAAACATGTTTTTTTGAAATAGTACTCATTAATTGAATACCATTCACCTAGTGAATACTACAATCAATATAAGGAATTATTCTTCAAGAAAAAATATTTATTATATCCAAAAAAATAAACCATTTTCATTTTCAATATACAGTTATCCTCCTATAAACCCATTCATAAATACAAGCTGGATATCCGTTTGGAAAATTTTGAATTTTCATTGCACGATTATGGAAAAGAATAAGAAAATAACCTCTATCATTTCATAAATTAAATATTTATTATCAACCTCGATTCCGATGATCTGGGAGATTCCTTGATAAATAGTAGTTCTTTGTTTCATATTATCGACATATATTCATTCAGTTTTTTTACAAATAACCATTTTTTTCAAAATAATATTATTATCTAATGGACTCAAATCTATATCCTATTTCAAATTATTTTTGATTCGGTCAAGATCTTTATTCATCACCAATGAAAAATTTTAATATTCTAAAATTTCATCAAATAAAATTTTATCTATAAGTGATAAAAATATAATTTTTATGTAGATCCATAATCCTCCATGTCTATTCTAGTGCTTTCTAATCACCAATAATGATTTGCATCATAATTTTCACAATACTATTCTAGTTATGTGTCGATGCAAGTCTATGGGCGTCCTTTTCAACGTTCAAATAATATTCTGAGTATACCTTAGGTACTTCCACTCCCTATGGCCTACTCATCTATACATCACTATCATCTTTTGATTGTTAACAAATTTTGTAAATTTTTTACTCATTTTCCACATCATTTTCTTTGTTGCATTATAAAAATTACCCAATGTTTATATTAATTCATCTATATGGATTCATATTTCCAACATTACCGATAAATATCCCATATTATATAATTTTTTAAAACATATGATGATTTAAAATATTGAGAATAAAAAAGTTACTAATGATTACATAAATAAATTTATTTTATGTATTTTTCCGATTATAAAATATCTAATAGACTAATCTATAACTATTGTAAAAATAAAAATATATCTGAAAACTGTACATATATCAACAATGCATCATTACAGAGATAATATAGAAATTATTTATGAATTATAATAATTATATCTACATGTTAATAATTTTGTTTCATCTCTAAAACAATATATTTTATATGGTTATCATACTGATAAAACATAGTTCAATTTTCATGTATATCAAGATAATCTCAATATTGATATATATGTACTCTATACCATTAGTAGTTCAATAAATTTAGATTTTCTATCTGAGAAACTTTTCAAAATGAATTTGATAATGTTTTTTGAAGTGGAGCATGTCAAACTTGTTGGTCATAATTAAATCTGAGGCTATTCAACTAAAATCATCACTTAAAAGGAAATTTCATATCATCATATCAAAAGATATTACTCAAATATGTGTTCATACATCACTATAAATATGTTCAATCACCCTTATTATCAAAAGATATTTCATATTATTCATCTTTATAGTATTTACTCCAAATTGGATAGAAACATATGTATGAGTAGGATCACATGTTATTGTAGGGACATCTCAAGAAGCCTCGTATTTCAAAAAATTATTTATTGATGTTTGTATCAGATTCCATGTTCATTTATTCAACAACATATTTTTTTATCCTTAAATAAAATGAACATATCATCTTCTCCAATCAAATTTTAGTGACTCACCTTCACACAAATTCACTAAAATTTAACTTCACCATCATTTACATTGATGAGGAATACCATAATTATAAAGCCTATTGTATGCACTAATTCAAATATTGGATAGAAAAGTTTCATTTTGTCCACGACACTGTCAATTATATATACATCATCTTATATAAAATCAATTCCACCAAAGTAATCATTAAGGATATAATAATAATTAGTTTCTAAGAATTTAAAAATCATAGAAAAACTTCTACACTCTACATGTTACCTATCTCTAGATACATGTTTTTGATCAAAACTGAGGATCATCCACTATTGATCTTAAATATCTTAGTGTGATCAGATAGTTTGAAAGAATTTTCTAAAATACTTTATTCCTAAATTATTTTTATTTTTATACAAATATTTGGATTCATTCATAACGATGAACTCTAATCTATTTCATCGTCATATTATAATGGGCCAATTTTATCTTATATAGTTTTAATATGAATTTTCATTTTTATAACAACATATGATTCCTTGATCTGATACTTATGAATGGTATGGGTTTTATTTATGATATTTTGCTACAATGTTAAAGATTTTGTTTTTACCATGTTGATGAATATTCCACAATAGAAACTGTTACAATAAAAATCACATCATGAATACTGTACTATATGTTGATTCTGTCAGTTATCTAGTTCCCTTCAATACATTTCATCTAAAAATCATAAATTTTTTGAATCTACGATAAGTCCATTTAAAAAACCCGTTAATCATGTTATATTCCAATGAGTATGTATTATAGAAGTTGATAACCCTTAGGTTATCTAAATCACCTTTCTTAGAGTCACAAAAAAATCAATCATCATTCTCAATGTGGGTTCCACTATTCAAACAAAAACCATCACTACTTTCTACATTCGATCAATCCCCATACTAAATATTAAATTTTATGGTGTCGTTACCTAAAAATAATATTCCTTTGAATATATTATTGTAACTATACTTATTAATTTGAATATTTTGATCATATGTGTTACCTAGTTTCTCAGTATCATATTTGTAGTAGAAACATTACAGTGTTCTCTAATGTTGCCTTCTAGAATAAAAACATCCTTTAGATGTTCTAAAATAGCTCTCATTAGATTATAATAATTTTAGTCAGAAAATAGATAACCTTGGTCTATTATTCTTTATAAATTGTTAACTTAGTGACATTATTGGGGATTTTGGATTTTTTTATCATTGATTTATAATTTCAGAATTCTGCTCAATGTTACCTTATTATGATTTCTTCATATAGTGTTTAGAATCATGTACCATTATAATGGATTTTTTTGTCTCCCTAAATGGTTATATCCTTCATTTTGCATCAAATTAAACTTGAAGGCTGTCCTTTTGATCAACCTCGCCTCCCTTAATGTCACTTTATTCATTTTTTTAGTTTCCCATAACTCCAAACAATGTTTCTTCATGATGACTCCTAATGTCTTCCATTTTTTTCCCATATATTCCATTGTATTTTTATATTTTTTGAATGATGATTCTTCTTTATGAACATATTCCATGTAGTGTTTTTTATGAAAAACATTGATTCATGATTTCAATCAATTATCAAATGAAATCATGAAATATGATTATTCAATTTAAACAATCCTTTTTTTCTCATTTTATATTTGTTCAAATGAATGTTATAACTTCATTCACTAAATCTTCTTCATGGAGATATTCTAATGTCATATTTTTCATTTCCCTAAATGAAACATATTCAGTATCCTCTTTTTTCCAATCATTTATTATCTTCTATTCCATTTTCATAGGTGAAAAATTAATGTTTAGGATACATAGTGTGAATTATGGGGATATGTTTTCTCTAGTACATAGAATTTTAGGTAGAATTTAGTTCAAATTATTCTTATGTTGGGCTTAAAAATTTATACATCATTCATAATTAGTCCAATTCTATTCATTTCCTCTGTAATAAAATTCACATGATACATTAAATAATATATAGTCTCATTGGAGGGCATCCCAATGTCTTCACATTTATTTGAAATATCCAGAAATATTTATTCTCAATATTTTGAATAAAATACTTTATTTAATTATACTTCCCCATGATTTTATGATCTATATATTATTAAATAAGTATGATAGATCACGTCACACACATCACAATAATTAAAAAATGATATACTGTGAAATTTTAATGTTTCTATTGGGATAGTAATGTGACTGTTAGGAATAGAAATATATCCATTAAAATAATTAAATCACAATTCAATGTATAAAAATAATTTTTTCTCATAAATGAAAATATAATATATTTATATCATTGAAAAAGTATATAAATTTTTAAACAATTATAAATTGAGTGTTGATATTTTGTGAAAAGTACATGTTTATTTACAATTTTTAAATTAATACAATGATTTTAATGAAAATTCATTTTAAAAAATTACATTTACATGTTAATATTTTTATGTATTATAATTATAAGATAATTTTATGTGACTATAATTAATACTTCATTGTATCGTAAATTAATTTATAATATTAAATTTCTTATTTGATGGAATAAATGATAATTTTAATTAGAAATTAAATTTATCATATTTAGAGTATTATTTTTAAAAAAAGTCTATTTTTGAAATCTACACTTGGAAAATTTTGTTAATGTATTTGATTTATTTTTTAGAAATTGAATATTTTTTTACGAATAACAGAAAATGATAATTTACTGTGTTTTAATACTATATATAAATTACTGAATTATTTATTCATGGATGTTGTTAGGATGAGCTAAGAACTATTTAGTTTAGAATCAATAACTATAGAAAGAAAATATTTATTCATGTAAATAAAAAATATTGATATTTTAGAGACCAAATAATAAACAAATGAATAAAATAATCAAAAACACCCCTCTTATCCTGCTATAAATATTACCCATCACCACCACATCTCATCACACCTTCTACGACATATATTTTGATAATATCATTCCAAAATTTCTCTCTAAATAATATTATCCACATAATATTCTTTATGTTTTACCTGAAATACCATTTCCAAATGCCTTAAAAAGGTTCTGAAGGAGCTGATATTCGAGAGGTGAAATCCTCCGTCTTTTACTTTTAATTTAATTTATTTTATTTTAATCTCATAACATCCCCTATAAAAATATGTATGCTATGGAAATTATGATATATGTAGTTGAATTTTAATTTTCATGTTTAATATCCATAATTAAATCTCTTTAATCCAAAATTAATTCAACAAATGAAAACATCATCCATAATATATCGATTCACTGCCTTTATAGAGGATGAGTTTTAATTTTCCATTAGCACCTTCCAATGTTGACATAAAAACATTATTTTGTATTATTAAGATTCAAATGTACATATTAATAAAAAATTTATTATATTAATCTTTAACTAACATTTGAACATATTATTAATTACAATTTTAGATGTTCATGTTGGTTTAAAAATCCACCAAAATAAATTATAAATGTTTCATCAAAATTTTATCAAATGATTTATCCTCGTACCATATAAAAAATGTACACCTGAGAATATTTGAAAATGCATTATCTCATTAATATTATATAACTTCAATTCTTGAGTTTTTCTTCCATTTGACAATAAATTGTTTTGTTATAAATAGGGGAACTGACCATAAACCCATGAAATAAATACTCACAGAACAACGAAATTAAACATTATAACTCTTTTTAATGGTTATAAATAATCATTATAAAATTATAATAACTAAAAAATGTTTTTAATATTTTCTATATTATGTAAATAATAATTCTAGTTTAGTAATCCATGACATTAAGTACATGTGCATAATGTATTCAGACAGAAGGTATTTTGTTTCACATATCAATTTTATTTCAGTGAGATATTCTTAATTTATGAAATATTTCATGTCTATGGTGTCTCAATAATGACAATTAATATATGATATCATTAATATAATTATATAAATTGTATTTATTTTTTCAATTGATAAATATTTATTTTATGGGGCATTAGATTCGACCGATTGCAATGTGGTATGTGATTTTTTAACCAAATTTCCATACATTTTGTTAAACATATCTATCATTGGTTATCTTATTCCATGAATATGTATGAAATGAAATCTGATTGATTTGTAAAATATATCAAATTTTATAATGAGGATTCACATTTTTCACACATAATTATTTCATTGATTTATCCTCACTCCAATGAGATGATCTTTTTAAGGGGTTTCACATATCACTTTTATATTGGGGAGAAATTCCATATTTCTAACTTATTTAATTGGTAACGTGTATGTAAACATCCACTTTTGTTTATGATCATTAATCATTGAAAATGTAATTAAATATCCAAATTTATTGATTCATGGATATGATCATTTTACGATTCATATACAATTTTAATATATCATATTTACTTTATATGCTGTTGTAAAGAGGAAATACTGATTAATTTGTATCCCCTACTATATAAAAATATTTCAATATGTTATATTAATTAATAAGTTAAATTGATCATTATTATATATGAGTAATATTTTAGACATGCAGACATGATTGGCCCTTATTTGAATATATCCCATTGAGGGACCTATAGGTCTCATGAGACAAAACACTTTGTGAAAAAATCCTCATATTTGATTCCAAATAGAATGAATTATCTTTATACCCAAAGATATTAAAATTATTTTTAATGTTATTTATGGTATTGGTTCTTGTAATTAATACAAGACTTCCAATAATTTATAATTTACTTTATTTTGTATTTAGTTATTATTATTCTGGAGATTTTCACTATGAAAAAATCTATGGATACATTATCTTCATCAGTTTATCAATTAAATGTAATTGGTTCTTCATTTATTCAAATTAACATATTTATTATTCCATATTTATTATTATTCAAAAATTATTGAATTGTGAGTCAACTATATATAATAATAGTTAATGATATAAAGACCAAAGTTTTTTCCCCTTAACTGTGTTTTAAAGATGAAATATTAGAATATGTTTCAATAAAGTGGATTATTTTCCTTTATATGATCTATGTATAATTTCTAATGTAATAAGGTAAGCAGGTATCATTATAGTTCATCAAAACAACTAAAATGATCATCTATGGTGGTCTGAACACTTGTATTTAGGCCATTATGTTAAAGTACAATACCATCTCTAGGATACAAGGATTAAGGTCTTTATAGTTGGAATCAAAGAATGTTTAGTAGAAATGTTTGGAACTAGATTTATGAAATAATTATTTATAAACCATACCATATAAATGAATTTTAGGATATGTTTAAATAATGGAAAAGATTATATTGATTTGGTAATGACCATGGAATTCTTAGGTTAACCCCATAGACTCATATATTGAGAAAAATATGTCATAAGATTTAAATACAATAAATTATTATTCATGAATATAAAACATTCATTATTTTATATGAAAATGTGTTTTGGGTTTCAGTTAATGATTAAAATAACAATATACAAAGTTTACATTTTTTCTGATTGAAAACATATTGATGAGAAAAACAAATTGGGATAATTATTGGAATTAATCCTTTAAAATCTTGTGAAAATTGTTGGAAGAAACCTATTTGAAAATGTAGAAAGGGAACTTGTGTTTATTTTGTGATCAGAGAAAAAAATCATTGATATAATGAATGTATGGTAAATAAAAAATAAATGATGATCATCAATGATTCCATTATAATTAAAAGGGAAATTATTGAAACAAAATTCCAATTTTTCAATTTAATCTACCATAGATGACGCTAAGATAATGGATCATGCTTATGCAATTATTGAAACTATTGTGTAAGTAAAAAATGATTTGTTGGATGGTATATTAATAATATCATCAAATTTAGAAAATGATTTATTTGATTATAGGTTATCATAATTTTTTATATCAACCATGTTTTTATTGATAATTATATATTTCCCTTTTTATTTAATAATTTCATTGTCTGTAAAAACCCCTAAGGGATGTCTCATTATAAAAAACATGTGTTTCGATGTCCTAATTATAAAATATAGGGTTTCTTTTTGTTATGAACATATTTTCATTCCTATGGTTTACATAGATACAATATTTGGAATGAACTCGATTTCAAAATCTATTTAATAAATTTATTTAAAAAATAAATAAAATATTATTTTTGATGAACATATAGAATTCCAAATCATTAGAAATGAAATTCTAAAATATTACTCTTGTAAAGATTCTCCCCAAACAGCTATACTGAATGAAATTATTATGGAGGAATAAAAAACATCTAAGGATCCAAAATATTATATTCCAATTTTTTGTGTACCAATTGTACACGATTAATTTTATTTATTTCCTAATCAATAACATGGACACCCCCTAGAGAGTAAAAGTGAGTTTTTTATTGATTAAATCTTTGATAAAAAAACCATACCATTGAATCCTTATAAAGTCGATAGTGTAGAATTAGTTTCACTGAAGAAAAATCTATAGTATTTGAGTAAAAAGGGATTTAATCACGCATGTGATTCTCCATGGGGATCCCCTATTAAAATTTATATGATGAAATATTGATACATGATTTTGTGTATTTACTTCCAAAAAATAATTTAATTTATGATAAAAAATATCCACTGCCACAAATTGATGATTTATTTGATCAAATTCATGGATATCTATATTCATTTGATTATTAAACTTTTCTTAGGACATTATCATTTATGATAAATAGAGAAACACATTCCAAATAAATTAGTTCGTAGGGGGTCTGTACATTACAATTTTAAATTAATTCCATTTGGAATAGGTGATACCCCATCTATTTTTATAGATCTCATAAACTGAGTTTTCAGAGAATATAATAATTATTTTTTTATATTTCATTGATTATATTTTTCATATTATAAAACATAAAAATACCATGAAAATTTATTTGGTATCAATTTTCAAACTCTCAGATAGAATGTGTTATATTGAAAATTTAAAATGTTTGAATTCTGACATTATGAATTTTTTTCTTCTCCATATTGTCAATATGCATAAAATATTATTTTATCCTATAATTACTTTATAAATAAATGAATATGCTACACCAATGAAAATAATTGAGGAATGTAGTTTCATTGGTTTAGTAGGACATTATAAGGGTTTTGTTCAAAAATTTTCTAGATTGAATTACCTATGAACTAAACACTTGAGTAAATGTTTTATGATTTTAAGAAAAATTGATTGAGCTTTATGTTTTTATTAATTGAATATATGATATGTAAATGAACTAATTTTTATTATATGATTATGAAATAATGAATTTTTTATGTACAGTGACGCATCACATAATGTATTGGGTTGTGTTCTTATGAAAAATCATATTGTTATTTCATATACATCATGGATGTTGAAGAATATTGAAAAAAGTTATCATACTCAAGATCTTGATTGAGAGATCTTAATATATCTCTTAATATATTGAGACATTTTCTCAATTGTAGATTATGAGTGTTAAATACGGATAACATGAGATTAAAATACATCTCTATAAATAAAGAACTCCACATGATGAAAAGATGATGGATTAAGTTACTCAAAGATTGTGATTCCTCAATAAATTATACCCTAAGAATAGAAAATAAATTGATAGATCTATTAACCTTGAAAGGTAATGAAATTTTATTACATTTCATATTTTATTATATTTATTAAAGATATATATGTTAATTGTTAAAGGGGGAAACATCAATTCTTTTTGAAATGATATCCAAACCATCATTATTGGATATTTTAAAAATATGTAAATTTGGTGTAGAGAATTTTGAAAATAAAATTAATTATATTATTGAAAAAATAATGGAAGAATTATTTTGTGATTATTGAATTAGGTTATTTGGAAATATGTTTTGTGATCCATCAATACCTGATCCAAAAATATAACTATTAGATTATTCCTCTAGATCAAATTTTTCTATACACCCTATTAGTTCAATGAATTATATCGATATGTAATATATTTTTTGGTGGGATAATATTATGTATGATTATTTTAACATGTTATAAAAAATAGTTTTTCAGTAAGTGAAGGGTGAGATACAACTCAATAGAGGAGTCATAAAAATTAGCATATTCTTTTTTGAATGTGGGATAAAATTACTATGGAAATCATCATTGGAATACCAATTATTTATAGATTTTATGATATGATATGGGTTTTTTATTCACTTAAAAAAGCATCAAAATATAATTATATATGATACTATTTTACTCTCGAGAACATAAAACTAATATATATTAATAAATTTGAAATACATCTTGGTGAACCCTTATCGATTGTGTTAAATTGAGATTCTAATTATAGATGAACATTCTCAAATATTAGTCAGTAGTATTTTGGTACTAGGATTCATTTTATTACTTATTATCACCCTCAAATGGAAGGAAATACATAAAGGACTATTCAAACATTTGACAACATTTTGAGATCATTCTCACTAGAATTTCATGGTATGTCAGTTTAGTATCATCCTATGGAATTTTTTTCATACCATAATATTTTCTATTCTAATATTGAAATCGCCCAATATGAAGAAAAAAAAGGAAAGAAACGTGGTACTCTATCTTTTTGGGATAAATATGGTGAGCGGAATTCTCTATCGAAAGATGTATTAAAGAGACTTCTATATATATAAACAGTATTTCATATCATATTAAAGAAGATAAAATTAGGAAACATATTTATGTTGATAACAAAAGGATTTGGAATTTAAACTGGTTGATCTTGTATTTTTTATTTATCTCTATATTAGTTTATCGTATAATATGTTTTGAAAGGTAAATTAATCCCCATGTACATCATCCCATTCCAAATTCTAGAACGAATTAGTGATGAATATTTCTATTTAATATTCCTCCATGTCACTCCAAAGCTCAAGAAGTGTTCCACAAATCATTGTTAAAGATATACATTCTTGTTCTAACACATGTACTATGATATGATAAGATGGAACAAGAACTAAATTTATCCTATTGTGAATATCCCATCATGTTTGAAGACACTAGAGTAATTATTGAGATATTATATGACTAAACTTGTAAAATTTCATTAGATAAATAATAAATGGAATAACCAATGTGGGTACCAGATGATGTTATAATGTAGAACATACCACATCTATTTAGAAGAAAATATTCATGATCAATTTTAAATTTGAATTTTGTTAGGATGGACGAATATGAAACCTGAATATTTAGCAGTTTGTATCTTTTTCAATAAAATTTATTTATTATGTTGCACGTAACATATAAAGTAAATAAACGATGATATATTATTGAATAGTAACATTTATAGGGATTAGTAATGTCACTATTAGGAATAATAATATAGTAATTAGATTAATAACCTCACCTATGAATGTATAAAAAAATTTGGTATCTCATAAATTAGAATATGATAAATTTATATAATGTAATTACCAATTTTTTTAAAAATGATAAATTATGTATCATTTTTTATGTTAAATGTAAAATATTATTTACAATTTTTTTATTAAAAAAACTATTTTAGTTAAAATTAATTTTAATAAATTAGATTCTTGATTTAAAGATTTATTGCATTATAATTTTAAATAATTTTTTTAAACTGTAATTATTTATTCGTGTGTTGTAGAATCATTTATGATATTTCAAGTTATATTTTTCAGATAAATGATAATTTTAATTAGAAATTAAATTTTCCATGTTTAAATCATTTATCTAATTGAGTTAATGTTGTATACTACATGTCTAAAAATATATATGGAGATGTTTTGGGAATTTTTTAAAATAATAAAATTATTCAGGACTACTAAAATACAGTAATTTATGGA
This sequence comes from Viscum album, assembly GCA_963277665.1. Taxonomy (NCBI): domain Eukaryota; kingdom Viridiplantae; phylum Streptophyta; class Magnoliopsida; order Santalales; family Viscaceae; genus Viscum; species Viscum album. Next base: position 405,687,956 of record OY728144.1, on the reverse strand, counting down.
ATTTAACATTATAAGTAAATAAAAGAATTATTAAGTCAGGAATGATGTATGAACTAGGTAACCACTAATTATTTTGAAATAAAATGATGTATTTACTTTATTTATTCATTTCAAACATGTCTATTCATATTCAAAATCCAAATAAATAAAAAATGAATAAAATAATCTTAAACATCCCTCTGATCCAACTATAAATACCAAACCTCCCAACCCCTTACACTAACACTATCTAAACATGGATATTTATATTATTCTACAATATTTATCTCTAGAAACATTTCCATGTCATTGTCTTCCTAGTCTCACAAAATTACATATCTATGATCCTTAAGGAGGTTCTCAAGGTGACGATATTCGAGACATAAAATCCATATTTATTCTCTTTTAGATTATTTTATTTTCATCTACACTGCTCTCCTCCGCTACCCAATGATAAGTGGTCACATCATTATGATATATATTCATAATTATTTTTTTGATAATGTAATATTAATCATCAAATATCTTCACTCATCTATTTATTTAAAAATGAAAACATCATGTGTGATGTGTCGATTCACGACCTTTGTTTGATCATGAGTTTCCAATTTTCATTACAGCCTTGAATGAGGGTAAGAAATCCATTTTTAATATTATGTAGAATATTAAAAAATATATCATATGTTATATCATGTTCTGTAACCAATATATGATATAATATTACAGAAAATGACATAAGTTCAAGATGGTTTTAAAAACCTCAAAAATAAATTAAATCATTTCCATATATGTTTATCTAATTAGACATCCTGATAACGTATATCCAAATTATATATGAGACCATTTATCATATATTAATTTCATTAATAAAAAATAATCTCACGTTTCGATTTTTCATTCAATCGGCAAGTACACCAATAATAATGCTGAATGGAACTAAACATAAAACCATGAAACAAATGCTCCAAAACCATTCATATTATAGATTTAAACTCATTGGAATATGAATAAATGAAAATAATAATATTATAGTAAATAAAATATTTATTGAATTTATTTTTTTAAAATTACTTAATTAATACATTCTTATTTTCAAATAAACAAAGTGATTGTGAAGAATGATTTCAAACATAATACACAATGTTTCCCATGTCATATTATTTTATCAAATGTGACTTATTCATGAATTATATCTATTATGTGGTGTATGTATGCTTAAAATTATTATATGATATTATGAATATAATTATATTTATTGCATTCATTGATTTATTAGACCAAAATAAATTTTAGGGGTTTTAAGATTAAACTGATTAAAATGTGGTAAGGGATTTCATAACTCAATTTCCATAAATTATGTTAAACATCTACATAATTGGAAATGTTAAGAAATTAATATATTTGAAATTATCATTTTTTTTCTATAATTTATATCCAATTCTATAAATTGGATTTAAATTTTATAAATTGGATTTAAATTTTCAACGCATATTTATTTCTTTTAATTTTCCCAACTCTACGGCTACAATATTTGTTAGGGGTTTCTCATTAAAATTTTATTTTTATGAGATTTTACATATTGATACTTATTTATTATGTTTGATATATGTGAAATTACCCTTTTGTATTGGATCACATGAAATTCAATAATTAATTACATATCCATATTAGAAATTTCTTGGATTTCATTATTGTACAAGACTCATTCAATTCTAAAATATGATTTTTACGTTGAACACTCTTTCAGATAGAAAAATATTGATATATCGGTATCCTCTATTCAATACAGATATTTTGAAATGTTATATTTATTCATAAATTAAATAAATAATTTTTTTTATTTGAGTAATATTTTTTACATGAAGAAACATGTGGTTCTAGGTTGTAGATTTCCCCTCGATGCATCGACATGTCTCAAGAGAAATAATATTTGGCGACAAACCCTTATTATTTATTTCTAAATAGAATCAGATGCGATTCTACTAAAATTTATAAATCATGATGTGAATTTTCATGATGGTAGTTGTTCTTAATATGGATACATGATTTCCAAAAATTAAGAATCCATGATATTTTTAGTTATTAGAATCCATGATATTTTTATGATTTCAAAATCTATTGTTGTACTTTTTTATTTAGTTTATTGATTAAATTAAATTTGTTTTCATCTTTTACCATTCCATATTTATTATTACATATTAATTATTATTCACCTATTATTTATTAATGTTTCTAATATATGAAACCCTTATAGATCGTTATAGATTATTCATTAATGTGTTTTCCATCCCCTGGTATTAAATATGGAATATTTTAATAAGTTTTATTCAATCAAATAATTTTACTTTATTATGTTCTATATATAATTTCTAATGATATAAGGGAATGATATATCTTCTAGTTTTTTATTACTACTAAATGGATTAATCCATGGATATGTGATCTCTTGCATATATTGATTCATAATAAAGTAAGACATCGACTCTATGATAGTGTGGCTGAGATCTTCACATTAGAAGCTTCTACACACTAGTTTGTGATGAATTACATGAAATCAACTTAAAGGCGATTTTTTATAATTATATCACTATGTAAATCATTTATCAAGAAGTTGTATCTCATTCTCTTTTATCATCATTCAATATAGAATTAAATTAAAACAAGAATAAATAACATGAATTATATATGTATGTACATCCAGTCAAAATGATCATATGTACTACAAAAATTGAATACTCTACAACAGAATATTGATTCTAGAAATGATAATAATCTCTTTATGATTAAAATCAACCATTTTCTCTACTAAGAGAGTCCATTTGATTTTATCTTTTCTATACGATAAATTTGTTATCTATATAAAGATAAATAACATATGGGGGAACCAGTGTATGAAATATAAATACAAAAACCCATTTTTCATATTGTTTAATCATTATAATAATCTTCATTATCTCTTTTTCACTTGGTAAATATTACATTGATGTTAAATAATGCACATAACAAAACTATTTTTAACTGGTTCACCCAAACTAAACTCTTTCCAGAGAGTATATGTAGTAAAGATGTTGAAATAAAAAGTTCTACAAATCTCACTATTATCACATTTTTTGGTGGAGACACACTCTCTATTTTTTTTATAGAAATTCAAAATTTAATGTATCACTTATTTATTTACCTATTTGTGGAAAATTCTCCTTAAAAATATTATTCTATTAATTTAAATAACATGCTACTTTTTAAAAACATATGTGTGTGTGTCTGGAAGATAAATCATCACCTATGAAATTAAATCCCCTTCTTTTTGTTGATATTTCATTATGGATATTCCTTTGGTAAAATATTTTTTTTATTTTTTAATTTTATTGAGTCCTTGATGAAATATCGTTCACCATATTTCACTAATACAATAGAAACTAAATTTACCTTATAGATGAATTATTAATCATGAAAAAACCATATATAAGAAAAGGTTTTCCACAACTAATCTCCTCCGTGATATGAACTTCATTTTTCAACTGAAATTACATCATAAACATAACAACCGTTGTGAACATAAATTCCACATGAACTCAACTCTTTTGTAAGGACCCGACCCTAGTTGCCCGGAGTTGGTGCCTTATTTGGTTACATTGGCATACATACAAGGAATACGAATCCCGAAGGACCGAGTAGTTTAGTATTATTGGAAACAATATACATACATAAGTTCATCATTACATTTGGAAAGGAAAAAACATCACTAATTTATTCCACTAGAGTCATCATGTCTCCTAGATTATGCTTGCAAGTCATTCCTAAATTACTCTATCATGTCATGAGAAAATGAAACATAAGAAATGGGTGAGCTCAAATACTCAGTAAGAGTAATCAATACTGTGGAAGATAATATAATCATTAGACATGGTGAATAATTGAAAACACATGCCTTTAATAATAAACATGAAACACATTATGGCAGGAATATGAGATGAGTAAATAATGCCATAATAAAATATAATAATGAGTATTATACTATTAGAATAACCCCATGATCTTTCAATTACTAGGTTTATAATGAGGTATGTGCATATGATGGAAATTCAGAATCATTTTGTCCTGGCCTTGGCCAAAACAGGTAGTGATTAAGTCCTCGGCCAAAATCTATATCTAATTGGGAAAGGCCTCAGCCAATTCCACAACAATTTGTCTAATGAGACCTACCGATGCATCAAGGGTCTATTGTGGGCCCCAACAGTAACATAATAAGTCTAATTCATTCCTCATACAAGCGGGGATAAACATAAACAACATTTACATTCAAATTGAAACTACCATATGAAATATAACTATCATTCCCCAATCATTAAACATAAAACACTAACCATTCGGAATAATATAATGAATGGTTTTAGGATAGATTATCCAAAATAGAGTTATTCATAAACCATTAAAAAAATTTATATGACTTCATAAATGATTAAAACTCATCAATACCATGGAATCAATAATAGTGTTGAATTAGATGAAAACACTCTTATAAAATCATTAAGCAATTCTGGAGATAAATACTCTTTTATTTTGAAAAGAAGAGTTGTTTTGGAAATACAGTTGTATAAAACCACAAGTAAGGTAAGATAGTATTTTATGATGAAATGAGTGTTTTTCTACAGATTATGGTCACTCAAAATAGATTATATCTTCCCCATGAAAATAGATATGATTTTGAGAAATTCCCTTGTATCGGGCTCGTATCTTTGGAAACAGTTTTGAGAGATCCTTTTAAAACATGTAACTATCCAGAAAATATGGAATGATTCTGGTTTGTGTACATATATATAATAATCACATAGAATTTATGAGGATTACATAACAATACATAATAATTTCATTGAGTTAATTAGACAATGAAAATATCCTGAAAGAAAATGGAAGTTCATGTGGGAAAACCCTTACCTTAACTCCAAATGTGTTCTTCTCTTGTACTTAAGCTCCTGGAATATGTAATTACACTTGTTAATAATTTATTTCAGAATTTATTAGACATGTATTTAGTTTACCATAATTCTGGTTAGTTTATTTATGTCTTTATTGATAAGTTATTGTATTGAATTTCATCATTTTGGAGTGTTCGATTCCTTTATTTTCATATTTGGTTCACTTTATTTTAAGAAATGAAGTTCAAGTGGAATGGTTATAAATATACAGGATGGGAATTATATATTATTAATGAACATAAATAATTTATAATTTCCATTTCTATAATTTGGTTACATGGAATGAGGATGAACCATTAGATGACCAGAACTTCGATTATTCGGTGGTATTTGGAATATTATGAACTAGTTTTGTCATATTACTTAATTATATGAACATATTCTGTTTCTTGTATATAAATTAGGTTATAAAATATATATTATAGTCTAGGTTAACCAGGAATAGGGTTTCATGTCCAGCAATGAAGAAGAAATTGAAGAATGAAACTTCGTCATCCACGAAGGTTATAAATCAGATCCTCTTGGACTTCGATTTCATTTATAAAATAAAAGGTAGGGAGTAAGAATATTTATGGTGGTTCTTCCATTAAAATGATATAAATACAGTATATAGATGTTACTAGAGTTATCATGATCATTTTTACAGAGGGGGTGAGGAGAGAAAAATATTAGAAATGATCTTGAAAATAATAGAAAAGGTGAGAGATCCCTTATGAAAATTCGGCAGCCTAATGGCGTCACATAAAATATGATAAAATAAAATAATGAGAACAAAAATCCATATCATAATATTGAAATCAAATGGATAGTAAAAATAATGAACAAAATCAAACATCAATATATGATAAAGGAATTTCAAATAGATAACAAAAAAAGAAGTATCGACTTATAGAAGAGATTGAAGGATTCCCTTACCTTGTAGAATAAATCCTAGATCTTGATGGTTGGAACCTTGGGGCATAAGGAAACCTTTGGGGGACTCTTAGAGAGGTAAAACCACCAGATATTTGAGGATGAGGTATTTTTAATGAAATAAAAAGAATGGATGAGTGTGTATTTATAGAAAAAGAGAGGAAATTGTTTAATAATTTCAAAGGGACACCTCATTAGTGGTTTTTTCCAAACCATGGGCTTTCCCATGGTATTTACCAATGGTTACACAACTTGGTACAAATAATTCCATATGTTACTATACACAAGTCGACCGGCCTTTTATTTTAATAATTATTTCATTATAATGTCATTAAACTACCGAACACTCAAAACTGTATTTTTCACTATTCATAAAAAATTCAATTAGTTTAGAAAACTCCCAAAAATTCACCCCTACCATTTTTCAACGTGTAGAATTCAAAAGTGATATCCATTTTTCAAAAATAATTTTCTAAATATTATTTATTTAATTTTTAAATAAGGTCATAGTTAATTCATAAAATAACAATCTTGAAGTGCAATTAGTTTTATGTGTCATTGGAAAATAAATTAAGATCCCATTATCCTATTTCCTTAAGAAAATAAAGTAATATTATTATTTACTATTAATAAGGTCATATTACTATTCATATAAAAATTCGTATTACTATTCATATGGGTATGTTTCTATTCTCCAAAAATCATGTTTTTTCTATCAGACTCCAAATTGCTTTCTAAACACAACTCTAGATGACCATTTCTTGAGATTCAAAACATAGAAGAGGTAAAGTTGTGTTTAATGGATAGATTATAAATTTTAATTCTATATTTATATTCAAATCCTTGGGGTGTTACATTATCCCCTCCTTACAAAAATTACATCCTATTAGTTCACAATATATTACCTAAAAATATTCGTGTATCTATTTAACATATGCTCCTCAGGCTCCCATGTTGCTTCCTCCATCTTATGGTTCCTCCATAGATCCTTCACAAGACTAGTCATCCGATTACTCAATAATTGTTCTCTAGTATCAATAATCTTGATAGGATCTTCACAGTAAGATGGATCAGGCTTAAGTTCCACTTCTTCATAAGTGAGTACATGTGTTGGGTCTGGCACGTACTTTCTTCACATTGACTTGTGGAACACATTGTGAACCTTGGAGAGACTTGGCGGAATTACCAAATGGAAAGCTACAGCTCCAATTCAGTCCATAATTTCAAAAGGTCTTATGTACCTGGGACTTATCGTCCCCTTCGTAAAGAATCGTATAATACCCTTCCATAGAGAAACCTTTATGAAAACGTTATCACATTCTTGAAACTCCAAATCCTTCCTTCAGTTATATGGATAGATCTTTTGCCTTCTATGATTTATTTTAATGTGGTTTTGGATAATATTCACCATTTCCAATGTTTCTTCAAAAAGTTATCATCCCATGAGCTTTCTTTCACCAACATGATACAAACAAGTTGGTGTACGACATCGCCTCCCATATAATGCTTCATAGGGTGCCATCTGTATACTTGAATAGAAGCTATTGTTGTAGGAAAATTATACGAGAGGTAAATAATGATCCCACATGCCTTGAAAATCATGTGAACAAGATCTCAAAAGGTCTTCCACTATTTCAATAGTCCATTCTAATTGTCCATCAGTTTGTGAGTGGTAGGAAGTGCTCAAACGAATATTTTTATCTAGGGCCTTCTGAAGAATTTTACAAAATATTGATGTTAAACGTGGATCATGATCAGAAACAATCGATAGGGGTACTCCATGAACTCTCACAACTTCCTAGATATATAGTCCTACTAGATGATCAAGTGGTAGATCTTCTCTTATAGAATGAAAATGTGCTGAAATTGTAAGCCGATCGAAAATGACCCATATTGCATTTTTCTTTCTTGGAGTCTTTGGTAGTCCCTTGACAAATTCCATGATGATATTATCCCATTTACTCTCAATTATGTGAAGAGGTTGCAATACTCTTCCAGGTTGTTGCCTTCTAGCTTTCACTTGATGACAACCCATAAATCTTGGCAAAAAATCAGCAATATCCCTCTTTAGATCAGGTATATCGGGAACACAAAGTCTTTCCCAAATTTCAAAATTCCATCTTCATATTCTTTTGAAAGTCCTCCTCATCAGCTTGAGAAATTTTTATCCTTTTTAGTAAAGATTATTTGGAAACCATTTGAAAAATCATTGATGTTTTACCTTACATGGTTATTCCAATATCCATCTTTACTAGATCCTTGAAAATAGCATCCCTTTCAACTCTCATCTTGTTCAAAACTCCATTATCCTTTCTAATCAAAGCATATTCCACCTTATTTTCCATCCCTGGGTGGTAGTGTATCGTGCAATCATAATCCTTCTGTATATCAAGACATCTCCTTTGCCTCATGTTGAGTTCTTTCTATGAGAAAATATACATCAAACTCTTGTGATCAGTATAAATCTCACAATTTTCACCATAGAGACAGTCTCTCCATATCTTCAAAGCCAAGATTCCAGCAGCTAACTCAAGATCATGAGTAGGATTGTAACGACCCAATGTTTTTCAATGGAAATTACCTTATTACAAATAAGTAATAAATTAACATTAAATCACACCATAATGAACTACTATGTGATAAGTGACCATTAAATATAATTTGGTCACTTCTGTGTAGGAATTTTGAAATTTTGACATACACGGTTGTGTTCAAGATGATTTTTGGAGTCTAATGAATCAGAAATAATTTTTGGTGAATAGTAACCAACCCTTATGAATATTAAAATACCTTTAGGAATAGTAATATGACACTTATGAATGGTAAATTATCCAACATAAGAGTAACAATACCTATGATTAATTAAATAAAATTTAGTCATCTTAGAAAGTGACAATTTTACCTTAGTAAACGTTTTGGTATTTTTAAGTCATAAATAATTAATTATAGTTAATTAATTAATTTAAAAGAATATTTATTTCCATAAAATGTATTCATAAATTATTGATTCAATGTCTTATAGTTTTTAGATAATTTTATAAGACCCTACGTAATTTTTGGAAGCAGTGTAAAATCAGTTTTAATCTTAAAAACTGTTTTTTAAGTAAATTATGATTTTAATTAAATATTAATATCATAATATTTAGAAAATTATTTTTAAAAAATGTTCATAAATTTTGGATTTTACGCTTTGACAAATTGAAGGCGTAAAGTTTTGTGTTTATTTTGAAATACTTCAATTTTCTGGTGAATAGTAAAAAAGAATACAGTTTTTCACATAATCGGTGTATACTAAATTACATCATTATTGATGTAATGATGACATAAAAATTATAGAACATTATTTCAGACATGTTATGTTAAATCTCATAAATTGTTCCTTAAAACACAATAAATCAAATTCTCAAACCTAAAAAGAACTTTCCAAAGCCTAAAGTTAAAAGGTGATTTCTTAAAGTTCCTTTTTCTCTTTCTTTCGCTTTCCTTTTAATAAATTAATGAATTCAAATTAGAGAGAAAAATTAAAGACTAAAACGAATTATATTATATTAATATATGATTTAGGATGTTAAAAAACTACTATTACAAGTCTAACTCTTGATATATTATTTTATTTAATATTTTATACCAAAAACACCTCCTTCCTCATGTATAAAGAAGCCCTCCCCATCCTCTTAACAAACCACACCATTAAAGCTTCAACAATAGTCTAATATATGACCAATCATCTCCCCTAGCCCCTCCCCCACGTCCAAGAGCATCTGGTATCATCAATAGACCACGCTTAGCCACTTAAGGAGATTCTCAAGTAAAGGATTCAAGAGGCAATTTCCCTCCCTCTTCACCTTTAATTTCCTTTCATGTTCAAGTTCCTTTCTTGATCTCTCCCCACATATATACATCCAAATTGTTTTTTAACTCCAGTATTATACATATACTGTAATTTTATGATTCTAATGGTATATTATATCATGCCACACCCTTTCCCTCTTCCTTTTATTGTATTAAAGAGAACATAGTTCATGAGGTGTTAATTTATCACCTTCAAAAACGACACACGATCTTCCTCCATTTCTACCTTCAGATCAGATCATGAAACCATTTTTATGGTTGAAGAATAATATTTTATATGTATTATGTTCTATATAATGTTCTTTAAATTACTTATGGCATATTACTAAGTGAAATGTTTAAACAAGTTTGTTGTGATCCAAAAACCACTCAAATTAACCCAAATAATCATCATTTAATTATTATCTAATGATTCACCCAAATGGATCTAATATAATTCATTATAAAATCATTCAAGATCATGTAATATCACTAATGACATGTAATATCATTTCTGGATGTTTAACCATAATCTACCTGAACTTCAATTTAAGAATACAAGTGGACCGCTCAAGAAAACCATCCAAACGAACATCCTCGAGCAATGTTTTTAAACCCTATAAGTCATCCAAAGGTACATAATATTACATAATGAAACCATAATGAACACTATTAATGTATAAAAGGTTCTGGAATTTCTAATTAATGAATATAATGTCGTTATACAGGACATTAAATAGAAGGAGGCATTCGGGTACAAGGTAAGGGGAAATCTCGAACCCAATTTTCTTCCTTCGGGTTATACCTATTTCAGTCCATTTTTTGATATGTTCACTCTTTAAAGATCATTTGTTCATAATTTTATTTCCTTTTATTGGATATACATTTTTTCTAATAATGTTTATGTCAATCCAAATGTTTTCCGAAATAACTCTTCTCTTCAATACTCAACTTTTACATCTCATTCAAGGTTGATGGTTCTTGTATCAAGTATGTTGTTCCCTCTTTCTTTTGGGAAACCAAATTTTATGAATGTGTTATTATGATATTAAAACCATTCATTTTCAAGGGTTAGTTCTGATCATTTATGTTATATATTCATTGTGTCATTCATGATAAATGATAATTTTATGATGTGACTGTTGCGCCCAGAATTATATAGTACAATATGAATGTTTAAATGTGACGTGTGCGACTGGAATTATATAGCACTCCAATGAATTGGTTAAAGTGATGAATCTCATGAGTAAATTTGATATGATGTGTGAACATGATTCTATCATGGTTCACAATTATGTGTGGTAGTTAAACACTCAAACATGATGTTTCATTTTTATGCATTGCCACATTTCAAGTCTTTTATTTATGCTCCTCTCATGTTCATGATATTTTGCCAATGTTTTGACTATGCTCACCCCATGCTATATTGTTCTTATATATCCTCTTACTAGGCTTCTATCTCACCCATTTTGATGTATATCCTCAGGTTTTTACTTGTACTAAGGAGAGGACAACTTCCAATAAGAATCTCGAGAAGAAGAAATTAAATAAATGTTTTTGCTTGATGTCGTATTTGTTATGCGTGGTCCTAATTTTCCCAAGACACTAAGACTTTGGATCCTCGATCTGTAATAATATTATGTTTTTTATCTTTGATATGATGTAATAGTAATGTATCAGAATTCCAGGTCGCTATAGTTGGTATTAGAGGCATGGTTTAGTTACTTTGGGAATTAAGATTTGTGAACCCTAGGGAAAACCTACAGCATGAGACTAAGTACAAATATAAACACAAGAATATTTACTTAGGGATCCCATATGATATGATTCTGGTAAAAATTTTTAAATGAAAGAGTTATTCATGACTTGTTTAGTTATGTTTTTTTCTATATTTTTCTATTTTAGAAAATGGTGGGAACTAGGAGAAATCAGGCCAACAACTCATGTGAGGGCTAATGCAACGATTGCCCGAACGACATCCCTAATGATTTGGGAGGTATAGTTCAAAACATCATGGTGATTCTTACCCAATTATCTCATGTTATGAATAATAACCATATAATGGGGAACGTCCTCCTTCACCAAAGAGGGAGCAACTAGCTATCGAATGTTTTATGCGGCAATGACCACCGAAGTTTTGTGGATCTTCTTATCCACTAGTTGCGGAACAGTGGGTCAAATCCATGGAGATGATCTTTTCTGTGCTTCAATATTCTGAGATAGAGAAGGTGACTCTAGTCGTTTATCATCTAGATGGAGAAGATGATCAATGGTGGGCTTTGATTAAGAACACCATGCCAAGGGAGGAAATCGAATAGACGGAATCAGAAGACTTGAAGATAATATTTCTTCATAAGTATTTCCCACGAACTCTTCACACAAAGATGGAGAGAGAATTCATAGAGCTCAATAAAAAAGAAGTAGAATCTGTCATAACATATGAAAAAAATTTCACAAGGCACGCAAGGTATGATTCGGGATTTTTTACCAAAAATGATAGCAAAATTGATAGATTCTTTAGTGGATTAAAACCACACCTTTGAAAGGCTCTTGCAATTCGAGACTTTGGGAGTTATGAAGTACTTGTTCGGTGTGCTATCAAAGTTGAGATGGAGTTTGGATAATGGTCCCATGGATATGGGGATAAGAAAAAAAGATGGGGTTTCAAGCCAGTGGATCTAGTGATAAAGGTGGGACGAAAAATCAACGACCCACATGCCAAAAATGTGGGAAGATGCATAATGGGAACTACCTAAAAGGGACGGGGAAATGATTCAAGTGTGGGAAAGAATGAAACCATGCTCAAGAGTGTTGAAAGGACACAAAAAGGAAGGAGAATGTAGCCGATGAAAGGAGATAACCACTCAGGTTTCAAGGCTACAACTATAAAAATCTAGGGTACTAAGCAAACCAGTGCACTAAACCTCAAGCTCTCAATGGTAATCAGCATCAACATCCACCAAAACCAAAGGAACAAGGGAGTGCTTATGACATCACTACTGCAGAGGTGTATCATGATAATGAAGTTGTCCAAGGTAAACTTTCTATTCACTCAATAATGGAAAAAGTCTTATTTTATTCTGGTTCTACACATTCCTTTATATCTTGAATGTTTTCTAGAACTATAGAATCGAAGCCCCGAAACCTTGAAATAGAGATATCTGTTAAATCACCAAGTGGTGCAATCATTGCAACCCAAGTGTTTGACTCTTCTCTTGTTGGTGTTTGTGGGAATATTCTTTCGGAAAATCTCATAATACTTCCCTTGGTTGAATTCAACTCTATAATGGGAATGGACTAGCTCTATTTATATAGAGCACATATTAACTGTTGGGAAAAGGAAATATCTTTTCATATTTCGAACCATCCCATACATCTCTACAAATTCAAGGATGATCATGAATCTCCTTTGAAAAATCCTTCAATGGTATGGGTTTTGATTCCCTATGAATAAACATACCTCACCCAAATGGTTGAGTTGAAGGAAATTTCTAACCTTGAGGAAATTCCTATCGTAAGGGAATACAGTGATGTATTTCCCGAAGAGTTACTCATAATTCCCCCAGATTGTGAGGTAGAGATCTCAATTGAACTCATACCTGGAGCTACTCCTATCTCAATGTTCCCCTGTAGGATGGCTCCTATCGAACTGGAGGAGTTAAAGAAGCAACTGCAAGAGCATTTGGATAAAGGGATCATACGCCCTAGTGCATCACCTTGGGGTGCACCAGTGCTCTTTGAAAAGAAGAAGGTTGGAATCATGCGGCGCTGTATTTATTATTTGGAACACAAAAAGATCACCATAAAGAACAAGTTTCATCTCCCAAGGATTTATGACTTGTTAGATCAGTTAAGAGGAGCTCAATGCTTCTCAAAGGTGGATCTTCGTTCTGGATATCATCAGGTAAAGGTGAAGAAGGAAGATATTCAGAAAACTGCCTTCCGTACAAGGTATGGGGACTACGAGATTTTGGTGATGCCCTTTGGACTTAATAATTCCCCTGAAATCTTCATGGATTTGGTGAATAGAGTATTTAGACATTACCTTGACAAATTTGTGGTAGTTTTTATTGGCGATATTCTCATCTTCTCCAAGAGAAAGGAGGATGATGAAGAACATCTATGAATTGTGTTGGCGACATTGAGAAAAGAGAAGTTGTATGCCAAGTACAGAAAATGTGACTTTTTGATGAATCAAGTCACATTCATGGGACATGTGACAAAAGTGAGGGAATTTCTGTGGATCCTTCAAAGTCAATGGAGATTTAGGAATGGCCCAGGACCTCTAGTGTCACAAAAATCCATAGTTTTCTTGGATTAGCTGGGTACTACCGATGTTTTGTGAGAAACATCTCATGATTGTCAAGCCCTCTAACTATGTTAACAAGGAAAGGGGTAACGTATGTCAGGATGGAAGAATGTGAGGGAAGCTTCAAGGAGCTAAAGAGAAGGTTGATCAGTGCACATGTACTCACAATACCAAAAAGTAGAGAATTTTTTATGGTATAATGTGATGCTTCAAAGAAAGGCTTGGGATGTGTACTCATGAAAAATGAAAATGTGATAGCCTATGCCTCATGACAGTTGAAGATCCATGAGCAGAACTACCCGATGCATGATCTAGAGCTGGAAGCCATGATTTCTGCCTTGAAAATCAGGTAGCACTGCCTTTATGGTGAGAAGTGCGACATATACATCGACCACAATAGCATAAAGTATATATTAACACAAAAGGAGCTCAACATGCGTTAAAGGAGGTATTTAGATTTAATCAAGTATTATGATTTCTCTATTAATTATCATCATAGAAAGGAAAACAAGGTAGTTGAGGCTCTAAGCAGAAAATAACCTACTACTCTATCCATGTTTCAGATTGAGAAAGACCCTATCTTCATGGATGTGAAAAGCATGGATTTGGAAATCATAAGGGCAGGGGATACATCTTGCCTTGGCCAAATGATTGCGTAACCATCCATCCAGGAGAATATTAATGAAGTACAAAGGGATAATGAGGAGATACAAAAAGGGGTGAATGCAGTAAAGGAAGGGAAGCTGCAAGGGTTCCATATCGATGATGTTGGTGTGATTCAGTTTGGAACGCAGATTTTTGTGCCTTCATCACTCGGGATAAAGAAGGAGCTATTGGATAATGCATATAGCTCAACGTTCTCTATCTATCCTGGGATTACTAAGATGTATCGTGATCTCAAAGAACACTTCTAGTGGGATAACATGATGAAGGGGATTGAGTAATATATATCAAGGTTCTTGGTATGTCATAAAGTTAAAGCTGAGCAACACAAGTCCAAAGACGTCAAAGGGAAATAATACGATATAGGTTGTGGTTGACCGACTCACCATGAATGCCCATTTTATCGCTATTCGGGAAGACCTCTCGCTTGAACTACTTGCAAGGATATATGTGAAGGAAGTGGTGAGACTGCACGGTGTTCCACTCTCAATTTTCTTTGACCGTGATCAAAGGATGACATCTAAGTTATGGAGGAGCCTTCATCATGCTTTGAGTACTGAATTAAATTTCAGCACGGCTTATCACCCCCAAACTGATGGCCAGTTTGAAAGGACTATTCAGACGCTTGAAGATATGCTAAGAGCATGTTCTCTAGAATTAAAAGGTGGATGGGATCGGGATCTCCAATTGGTTGAGTTCTCATACAACAATATCTTCCACTCGAGTATTCAGATGGCTACATACGAAGCTCTGTATGGAAAGCGATGTAGAACTCCAACCTATTGGGATGATGGTTGAGAAAGAAAACTACTTGGGCCTGATCTTGTTCAAGAGATGACCGAGAAGGTTCAAGTCATCTAGAAAGACATCAAAGATTCTCAATGTTGGAAAAAGGGCTATGTTGACAACCATCGAAGGGACTGGGAGTTCGACGTTGGAGATAAAGTCTTCGTTCTAATGTCTCCATGGAAGATAGTCATGTGATTCGGGAAGAAATGGAAGTTAAGCCCAAGGTATATTGGCCCCTTTGAGATCCTTGACCGCATAGGAGCCATGGAATATCATCTTGAACTTCCACCGAATATGGCTCAATATCATGATGTGTGTCATGTATCACTACTGAGGAAGTACATACCAGACCCCTCACATGTACTAAACTCAGAGGTGGTGCACCTGGAAGATGATCTCTCCTATGAGGAGTAGCCAAAAAATATTCTGGATCGGAGAGATAAGGTTCTACGCAACAAGACAACCCATCTTGTCAAAGTGTTGTGGAGGAACCATATGTTTGAGGAAGCAACTTGGGAACCAGAAGAAGCAATGAAAGAGAAACACCCTTACCTATTTGTGTAAAGATAAATTTTAGGGGCGAAATTTCTTAAGGGGGAAGAATGTAACGACCCAATGTTTTTCAATAGAAATTCCCTTCTTATATATATTTCATAAATTAACATTAAATCACAACATAATGAAATACTATGTGATAAGTGACCATTAAATATAAGCTGGTCACTTCTGTGATAGGAATTTGGAAAATTTGACATACACGGTTGTGTTCATGATGATTTTTGGTGACTAATGAAACAAAAATAATTTTTGGTGAATAGTAACACACCCTTATGAATATTAACATACCTTTATGAATAGTAATATGACCCTTATGAATGGTAAATCATTCAACATAAGAGTAACATTATTTTGATTAATTAAATAAAATTTAGTCATCTTGGAAAGTGACAATTTGACCTTAGTAAATGTTTTGGTATTTTGTATGTCATAAATAATTAATTACAATTAATTAATTAATTTAACAGAATATTTATTTCCCTAAAATTTATTAATAAATTATTTAATCAATGTCTTATAGTTTTTAGATAATTTTATAAGACCCTACGTAATTTTTGGAAGCACTATAAAATTAGTTTTAATCATAAAAACTGTTTTTATGTAAATTATGATTTTAATTAAATATTAAATTAATAATATTTAGAAAATTATTTTTTAAAAATGGAGCTCATTTTTGGATTTTACACATCAAAAATGGTAGGGGTAAATATTTGGCTTTATTCTAAAATACTTCAATTTTTGGGTGAATAGTAAAAAATACAGTTTTTCGCATAATCGGTGTATACTAAATTGCATCAGTAATGATGTAATGATGACATAAACATTCAAGAACATTAGTTTCGTCCATGTTATATTAAATCTCATAAATGTTTCCTTATAATACAATAAATCCAATTCTCAAACATAAAAATAACTTTCCAAAGCCTAAAGTCAAAAGGTGATTTCTTAAAGTGTCTTTTTCTCTTTCTTTCAGTTTCCTTTTAATAAATTAATGTATTCGAATTACAAAGAAGAATTAAAGCCTAAAACGAATTATATAATATTAATATATTATTTAGGATTTAAAAAAACTACTATTACATTTCTAACTCTTCATATATTTTCTTTAATATTTTATGCCACAAACACCTCCCTCCTCATGTATAAATAAGCCCTCCCCCTCATCTTGCCAAACCACACTTTTCAAGCTTCATGAATTGTCTAAGATCTGAAAAATCATCTCCCCTATCCCCTCCCCCACGTCCAATATCTTCTGGTCTCATCAAAATACCATGCTTAGGCCATTAAGGAGGTTCTAAAGTGAAGGATTCAAGAGGTAATTTCCCTCCCTCTTCTCCTTTAATTTCCTTTCAAGTTCAAGTTCTTTTCTTGATCTCTCCCCAACTATATTCATACAAATTGTTTTGTAACTCCATTATTATACATATAATATAATTTTATGATTCTAATGTTATTATATATCACCCACACCCTTTCCCTCTTACTTTTATTTTATTAAAGAGAACGTTGTTCATGAGGTGTTAAATTAAACCTTCAAAAATGACATGCTCTCTTCTTCCATTTATACCTTAAGATCTGGTCATGAAAACATATTTATGGTTGAAAAAGAATATGTTATATGTATAATGTTATATTTTATGTTCTTGAAATATCCTATGGCCATATTACTATGTGAAAAGTTAAAACAAGTTCATTTTGATCCAAAAACCGCTCAAATGAACCCAAATAATATTCATTTATTTATTAGCTAATGATTCACCCACGTGGATCTAATATAATTAATTATAAAATCATTAATTCTCCTGTAATATCACTAATAACATGTAATATCATTTCTGGATTTTTACACATGATCTACCCGAACATAAATTTAAGAATACAAGTGGACCACTGAAGAAAACCATAAAAATGAACATCCCCGAACAATGTTTTTAAACTCTATAAGTCATACAAAGGTATATAATATGACATAATGAAACCATAATGAACACTATTAATGTATAAGAGGTTCTATAATTTATAATTAATGAATATAATTTCATTATACCGGACATTAAAGGGAAGGAGGCATTCGGGTACAAGGTAAGGGGAAATCTCGAACCCAATTTTCTTCCTTCGGGTTCTACCTCTTCCACTCCATTTTTGATATGGTCACTCCAAAAAGATCATTTGTTCATAACTTTCATTACCTTTATGGGATATACATGTTTTATAATGAAGTTTATGTCAATACAATTGTTTTCCTAAAGAAATCTTCTCTTAAGAACTCAACTTTTACCTCTCTTTGAAGGTTGATGGTTGTTGTACCAAGTATGTTGTTCCCTCTTTCTTTTGGAAACCCAAAGGTTATGAATGTGTTCTTATTATATGAAACCCATTACTTTTCATGATCTAGGTATTTTCATTTATGTTATATGTTTATTAAGGCATACATGATAAATGATAATGTTATGATGTGACGGGCGCTCCCGGAATTATATAGCGCAATATGAATGTTTAAATGTGACTAGTGTGCCTGGAATTATATAGTGCTCCAATGAATTGGGTGAAGTGATGAATCTCATTAGTAAATGTGAAATGATGTGTGAACAAGATGCTATCTTGGATCACAATTATGTGTGGTAGTTAACCACAATGACATGATGTTTCATTTTTAGGCATTTCCACATTTCATGTCTTTTATTTATGCTCCTCTAATGTTCACGATCCTTTTCTTATGTGATTACTAATCTCACCCCATGCTATATTGTTCTTATATATCCTCTTACTAGGATTATAGAACACCCCTTTTGATGTATATCCTTAGGTGGAAACATATACTAAGGATAGGACAAGTGCCAATAAGAAGCTAGAGAAGAAAAAATTAAATAAATGTTTATGCTTGATGTTGAATTTGTTATGTGTTTTCCTAGTTTTCCAAAAACACTAAGACTTTGGATCCTATATGTGTAATACTATTATGTTGTTTATCTTTGAAATTATTTAATAGTAATGTTTTAATAGGCCAGGTCACTATAAGGATAGTTTTACTCATGAATTTTTATCTGTCGTGATGCATAAACAATAACCCTATCATTTTGCATAAGGACCCAACCAAGTACTTTCATTGTAGCATAACTATAAATAAAAAACTTGTTATTCCATGAAGTTAGAGTCAATGTAGGAGCATTGATGAATATTCTCTTCAGTTCTTAGAAAAATTCTTCACAGTATTTTCCAAACAAATTTAACCCCTTTTCGTGTGAGCTTCGTTAGGGGGTTAGCCAGTCGGGAAAAATTCTTTACGAAATGCCGATAATAACCTACTAAACCAATAAAACTCTGTAGCTCAGTATGGTTTGTTGGAATTGGCCAATCTTGGATTGACTTTGTCTTTGCAGAATCAACTAGGATTCCGTCCTTAGAGACAATATGGCCAACAAAAGAAATCTCTTGAAGCCAAAATTCACACTAGCTAAACTTCTTATATAATTCTTGTCTTTTAAGAGTCTTCAGGATAATGTGCAAGTGATTTTCATGATCTTCGCTGATTTTGGAGTATACCGAGATATCATCACTAAATACCACTACAAAATCAATGATATATTCCATGAAAACATTGTTTGATAGATCCATGAAGACAGAGGGTGCATTATTCAATACAAAAGGAATTACTATAAACTCTTTATGCTCGTACCTGGTTCAAAATGCTGTTTTCGGAATGTCTTCCTTCTTCACACTCAACTGATGATATCCATATTGAAGGTCAATCTTTTAAAAGTATTGAGATCCATGCTTTTGGTCAAATAAATCATCAATGTGAGGTAGGGGATAGTTAATCATTGTTGTAATAGCATTGATTTCCCTATAATCAATGCAAATCCTCATTGATCCATCTTTCATATTGACAAAGAGGACGGGGGATCACCATGGAGAAACACTAGGGTGGATAAATAAATTATTATAAAATTCCTCTAGTTGCTTCATTAGTTTTACTAGTTCCACAGTGGACATTGTATAAGGGGACTTTGATATGGCCCTTGAACCAGGAATAAAATCAATTAAAACTCAATTTCTCATTCTGGAGGATGTCCAGGTAAATCTTCTGGAAGCACATCAACATATTCTATCACAATAGGTACATCCCGTATTTGAAAATTCCTTTCCTCACCCAAAGTTATTTCATTCTCTTCCAACCCAATAATTAAATTTATTTTAGCTACTGGGGGTGGATCTAGATAAGAATTAGGTGGTGATGATTCTGCTCAAAAGATATTGTGTTCTCTGTCGCCGTCATAAAAAATCCCAACCTCTTTCTTTTTAAAATAAATTTTTGCATCATGATCCGAAAGCCAATCCATACCAAGGATTATATTGAATTCAATCATGGGTATGACGATGATATCAGGAGATAATGAACATTTGTATGCCCTAATGGGAACAGATTGAATGATTATTATAGCAATGATACTTCCCATAGGAGTTTTGAATGACAACTCCCTTGTTAAATCAAAATAGAAATATCTAATTTTCTTTGCAAAAATAGAAGATATGAAACAATGCGATGATCCAGAATCAAATAAATCAATGGCTAAGCTTGATGAAATGATCAAACTACATGCCACCACGTCACATAGAACTGAAACCACTGCAGTTGTGATCGTATATGCTTTTCCTTGCTCCCTTGGCCTCTTCTATTGCATATTTCTTCAATGTTTTTGACAGTCATTAGCATAGTTCCCCATCTCCTGACAATTATAGAATCGAACATCATTGGATCCCTTCATTCCATTACAATCACCATCAATATGGCCTTTCTGACCACATTTGTAGAATACTCTTTTTCTTTTTAAGCATGCACTGGGGTGTTTCCATCCACAATTGTCACATGGTGGAAATTCAACTCTTCCCTCCATCCCTGTTTCCTTATTTCCTTTCCCAAGGTTTTCAACAGCCCTCTTCTTATCATGATTTACCTTAAAATCATAATACATAGAGAATTATTTTCCGGTCTTGATAGCACATGAAACTATGTCCTCGTATGATGAAAAATATTGGGAGACCAGTGCCTGTCGAAGGAATGGGTTTAGTCCATCAAAGAATCGACCGATTTTTCTCCTTGGATTTTGAATGTAGTCCACCCATGTCTTTCCAGCCTTGTAAATTTGTCTTCATACTGGGAAACATTTTCATCCTCCTTTTCCATCAGATTCAAGAATTTCCTCTCCATATCTGCTCTTTGTTCAGGGGGGAAATATTTTTCTAAGAAGATTTACTTAAAATCCCTCCATCCCTTCTCTTATATTTCTTCCTCCTCCTTCGTGTTTTGGATTAATGACAACCATTGATCCTCATCTCCAGATAGATGATATACTTCAATGACAACCTTCTCTCTTTCATTACATCCCAAACCGAGAAATATCTTATCGAGAGAACATATCCACAGCTCTGCTACAAAAGGGTTTGTAGTCCCACTGAATGATAGAGGTTGTTTTCGTATAAAGAGATCAAGCATAGCTCCTCCATGTGGTGGATCCGGATGTTCCATGTTGTAATGTTATTATTCATCACCTGAGTAAGTTGTTCCAGTATAGTTATGAGTTGCTCAGCACCAGTCACAACAGCAGAGACAACATCATTGTCTTGCATCGGAGGAAAATTCCCACAGGGGAGACGTGCATTCATGCGATTTCCATTCTGTCCACTAGGAACCATATCAAGATAATGGCATACACTATATTAGGTTGTGAATCACAATGTATAATCTTAACATAAAAATACTCAGAATTATTGAGATCTTATTCATAGCTAATCCCATATTCACAGAAATGGAATCTTTGTGGAATATTTACATTAAACTCCTCCATACTAGCTTGTAATGAAAATGTGAATTATCCTAAGCATATCCCCCTGGAGTGTCATAACCAAGAGTGCAGCAAGGCCCATTTTCATGCACTAGTTCCCATTCTATTCTATCTCAAAGAGGGGTTTTTTGGGTTTACCCCAAGATACATCTATGCCAGAGCTGCCTCTATCAGCTCATTTCTAGACAGGGATGTATTGCTTCAATGATCAACATAATCTATTACTTAATAAAGTACCAGGACATTAATGTATGTATATCGTAAAATACTAGCTTTGGGACTCTTCTCTAATTTTACTTTTTCTAAATCTAGTTTCCATGTATTCTACTAATCTTCATCTGATAGCATCTATATGGACTCGAACCTAGTTGTCCGGAGTCGGTGCCATATTTGATTATGTTGGAATACATACAAGGAATAAGAATCCTGAAGGGCTGAGTAGTTTAGTATTATTGGAAACAAGATACATACATAAGTTCCACATTTCATATGGAAAGGAAAAACAACACTAATTTATTCCACTAGAGTCGTCATGTCTCTTAGATTATGCTTTCAAGTCATTCATAAATTACATCATCATGTCCTGAGAAAAAGAAACATAAGAAATGGGTGAGCTCAAACCATCAGTAAGAGTAATCAATACAGTGGAAGAAAATATACACATT
This sequence comes from Viscum album, assembly GCA_963277665.1. Taxonomy (NCBI): domain Eukaryota; kingdom Viridiplantae; phylum Streptophyta; class Magnoliopsida; order Santalales; family Viscaceae; genus Viscum; species Viscum album. The sequence continues at coordinate 405,665,431 of OY728144.1, read as the reverse complement.
AGAGATGGTGAATAATTTAAAACACATGACTTTAATAATAAACTTTGAACACATTATGGCAGGAATATGAGCTGAGTAAATAATTCCATAATAAAACAAAATAATGTGTATTCTACTATTAGAATAACCCCATGATCTTTCGATTACTAGCTTTATAATGAGGGATGTGAATATGCTGGACATTTCGAATCATTTTTTAATGGTGTCAGCCAAGTCATATAGGGATTAATTCCTCGGCCAAAATCTATATCACATTGGGAAAGGCCTCGACCAATTCCACAGCAATTTGTCTCATGAGACCTACCGATGCATCGAGGGGATATAGAAGGCCCCACCGATAACATAATAATTCCAATGCATTCTGAGTATGAGCAAGGATAATCATAAACAACATTTACATTCATATTGAAAATATCATATGAAAAGTAACTATCATTCCCCAATCATTAAGCATAAAACACTAACCATTCAGAATAATATGGTGAATGGTTTTAGGAAAGATTATCCACAATAGAGTTATTCATAAACCATTAAATCAAATATTCTATATGAATTCATAAATGATTGAAACTCAATAATACCATTGAATCAATAAGATTGTTGAATTAGATGAAAATACTCTTATAAAATCATTAAGCAATTCTGGAGATAAATACTGTCTTATTTTGAAAAGAAGAGTTCTTTTGGAAAAATCTTTGTTTAAAAACCGAAGTAAATTAAGATAGTATTTTATGACAAAATGATTGTTTTTAGAAGGATTATTGTTTCCAAAAATAGATTATATCTTTCCCTTGAAAATAAATATGAATTTGAGAAATTCCCTTGTATCGGGCTCGTATCTTTGGAAACAGTTTTGAGAGCTCCTTCTATAACATGTAACTATCCAGAAAATAGGGAAAGATTCTGGTTTGTGTACTTATATAGAATAATCACACAGAATTTATGAGGAGTACATAACAATACATAATAATTTCATTTAGATTATTAGACAATGAAAGTATCCTGAATGAAAATGGAAGTCTGTGTGGAAAAACCCTTACCTTAACTCCAAATGTGTTCCTCTCTTGAACTTAAGCTCCTAGAATATGAAATTAAAATTGTTAATAAATTATTTCAGAACATATTAGACATGTATGTAGTTTAGTATAATTCTGTTTAGTTTATTTATATCTTTATTTATAAATTATTGTATTGAATTTTTTCATTCTGGAGTTTTCGTTTCCTTTATTTTAATATTCTGTTCACTTGTTTTAAGTAATGAATTTCATGTGGAATGGTTATAAATCTCTAGGATTGGAATTATATATTATTAATGAACATAAATAATTGATAATGTCCATTTCTATCATTTGGTTACATGGAATGAGGATGAACCATTAGATGACCACCACTTCAATTATTCGGCAGTATTTGGAATATTGTGAACTAGTTTGATCATATAACTTAAATATATGTACATATTCTGGTTCCTGAATATTAACTAGGTTATAACACATATATTATAGTCTGATTCAACCATGAATATTGTTTCATGACCAGTAATTAAGATAAAATTTACGAACAAAACTTCTTCATCCACGAAGTTTATAAATCAGAACATCTTGGACGTCGAGTTCGTTTATAAAATAAAAGGGAGAGAATAAGAATACTTATGATGGTTATTCTACTCAAATGATATAAATACAGTATATAGATGTTACTAGAGTTTTCAAGATAATTTTTATAGAGGTGGTGATGGGAGAAAATTAATAGAGATTATCTTGAAAATAAGAGAAAAGATGATAGATCCCTTATGAAAATTCGACAGCCTAACAGTGTCATATAAAATTTCATAAAATAAAATAATGGTAACAAAAAGGTAAGTCATCATATTGAAATAAAAAGTACAGTAAGAATAATTAATAAAATCAAACCTCAATATATGAGAAAGGAATTTCATATAGATAACATAAAAGATGTATCGACTTAAAGTAGAGATTGAAGGATTCCCTTGCCTTGTAGAATAACTCCTAGATCTTGAAGGTTGGAACATTGGGGATTAAGGACACCTTGGGAGGACTCTTAGAGAGGTAAAAACAAAAGAGCATCTAGGATGAGGGATTTGGAATGAATGAAAACGAATGGCTGAGTGGGTATTTATAGAAAAAGAGCGGTAATTTTTTCATAATTTCAAAGGGAAACCTTATTAGTGGTTTTTTCCAAACCACGGGCTTGCCCATGGTATTTTACCATGGATTAAGACACTTGGGACACCTCATGTCATAAGTTACTATAAAAAAATCTACCATCATTTTATTTATTAATTATGTCATTATGATGTCATTAAAGTACTAAATACTCAAAACTGTATTTTTCACTATTCACGAAAAATTCAAGTATTTTAGAAAAATCCCAAAAATTCACCCCTACCATTTTTCGACGTGTAGAATTCAAAAGTGAAGTCCATTTTTCGAAAATAATTTTCTAAGTATTATTAATTTAATTTTTAAATAATTTCACAATTAATTCGAAAAATAACAATCTTGAAGTGCAATCAGTTTTATGTGTCATTGGAAAATTAATTAAGATCCTATTATCCTATCACCTTAAGAAAATAAAATAATAATATTATTTACAACTAATAATGTCATATTACTATTCATATAACTATTCATATTACTATTCATAAGGGTATGTTACTATTCACCAAAAATCAAGTTTGTTCTATCGAACTCCAAATGACTTATTGAACACAACTCTAGGTGACAATTTCTTGAAATTCAAAATGTAGAAGAGGCAGAGTTGTGTTTAATGGATATATTATAAAATTGAATTCTATATTTATTTTCAAAACCTTGGGGTGTTACATCCTTCATAATGAGATTTTTAATTTCACAAAATTCCACAAATGATCATCCTCTTTGATAATGAATTTTCTATTATAATGATTTTATTATTGATCCAATATATAATAAATGAAATCTATAAAATTGTAAAAATTAATATTTAGATAAAAAAACTTTTCTAATTATCTATAACCACTAACTAAAAGTACTATATGATTCACAGAGTCCATAAATATCATTTTTGAGGACTCTAAAACACTTCCATAAATGAAAAATGATGTATTATATATTTTATTCCATGAAACACACGATATTCATCCAAAAATTATAAGAACCCTTTGTTCACATCATTGAATATTTTCTATGTAGTTGAATTTACATTGCCTTTTTTCATTGTGGTTTCACATTATTTCTATGACGACCTGCACTTTTATAAATACAATTCCCATTACCATTTAATTATCTCCCATATTATTTATTATGGTTATAGAAACCAGATTAAACTATTTGGGTTTATTATATCTTATAAGACTTAAAACATCATTAAGATTCTTAACCATACATAATATATTCATTGAACATTGATCTTATGATTTTTATAAATATATGGTTTTAAAAATTCCAATTCAAACAGATAAAGGATGTGACAACCACAACCATTAGGAATGTGGCCTTTAAAACCAATTTAAAAGAGAATGTAAGGAGATAACATTATAGCAATATTACCTTGACCTTTACCACGATGTAATCCAAATAATAAATCACGAACAAATCCATTTACTGTATAATTTCATGCTCATCGAGATCACTACCCAATACATGTATGTTGAACCACCCCATAAATTTCATTTTTTCTGCACCTAACCGTTCAATGATTTTTTGATTTATTAAAGTAAAAAATATCGACACCCTAAAAAAATGAATATGTGAATTGTGATTTCAATATAATTATGGTTGTATATACATATTATAACTATTAAATTAAAAAAAATATTAACGTTGGTTCAATAAAATAGAAATTGTATTTTAGGATTTTAAAAAAATTCATTTGAGGTGTTTATTTTGATAAAATAATGAAATTTTGATATAAATAATGCTTCTATAAAAATATTATTCTTAATTAATTTGTATTAAATAGAAATGATAATATAATTTAGAGGATATCAAAATCATTTTTATAGGAGCTTGAAAACTGCTATTATCGATAAACTAAGAATTTCTCGAGAAATGTATATTCGTATTTTAAATTTAATACAAATATATTTATAAAATAATTTTGTTAAAACAACTTTTTTTAATTTTATTTTTGAAATTTCCTTTATTGATTTTTTCCTGATTTTATAAGAGATTATAATTTTCACGTTTTAATTTAATACAGTATAAATATACGATGTGTATTATGCCATAATGTTGACCAATAAATGATACAAAAAATGTTTTAAATGGAATCTATGAAAAAAATATATGAATCCCATTTAAAATAAATTTATGTTAATGTATCTATATAAAATTTTCAAAATCATTATGAATCCTACAAAACCAATAGTATAATATTAGGATTTAATATAATTTTTCAATATACATGACTCACATCCACAACACCAAATGTAATTTTATAATAATTCCACCCATTTTGATTATAAAATAATGAAACCCCCCTCCCCATTCCATAATCTTGTTTAAAAATACATATGAAGGGTTGTGGTTTTAGATATATTACTATATAGATTCTTGAACTATTGTTTGGTTAATCTTAATGATCACCACTCATGTTTCCTTTATAAACCCATTGAGGATCCCCAATCTATTCCCACAAAAATTTGGATCATATTCATATCATGAACTATGCCTTATTGTGTTTTAAAATGGTTCCCAAGCTCTAAAAATAACCTATAAATTTATTATGAATCACTCTGTCAACGTAACCGATCATCTTCTTCCCCTCATAATTCATGAATTTTCGTCATTTTTTACCATTTATTTACAATTTATGATGGTGGGATATAATGTTATGAATAAATATTTCTATCCATTTTCTAACAATGTTAATAAATACCCCTTTATCTCAAAAAAACATATTTATGAATATTTTTGAGTTGTAGTAATGCTATCAGAATTTCAAACTTATGTCCCGTATACTATAACTGTGTAGTTTATACACATACCCATTTCTGTTCATTAGTTTTCAATATTATACACATATAATTATTTTTTATGGGACATTGATTATGGAATAAAATTTGATGATAAATGATTACATGTAGTTTTATCAATGATGCGCACTTAAGCATGTGAATGAAATGAAATTGTCGGGTGTCCCCAAAACTATATAGAGCTCCAATGTGTTTGTTGATTTCTTAGTCTCATGAGAAATCATTAAATGAATAGTTGAGTGAATCTAATCATTCATATGAGTATTCAATTAATGATTTCTATGTGGGTTTTTTTTCAATATACTTATGATACCATGTTTAATGTTGTTTCTACATTTCCATGGTTCAATTATATTATCAGGCTATATAATTTCTTGTTCAACATTATTTATATTCTCATAACTTTTAGGATTCCCTTATATTTCTAATGATTAATAAGTAATAATTTAATAATTTTTTCTTTGTTTCACCCATATGAGGATTTATATCTCACCCTATTCTTATGAATTCCTCCATGTTGTCCCACAAAATTTTATGTATCATGGAGTATAATGTTCACATTAAGGAATTATTCAAAAATAGATATATACATTCTATTTTACATTTTTATGTAATGTAACTATATACAAAATACACCATATTTATTTGTTTCCTAGGCTGTCATGGGTGTAATAATATTTAATTAGTAGTGAAATATATGTAATATAGAGAAAGGTTTTCATACATGGTTTCAAAATAATTTTTAGTTATATTTGGGAATAGGATAAGAACAATATTTCAAAAACCATAGGGATACTACTAAAAAGTATAAAAGATCACAAATTTTTTGAACTGTATAGAGTAACTTGTTCCATTGTAAATGAAACCATGTATGTATAATACTAGTTTATCTTGATTTGGCACAATTATACGTAGTGTTAAAACCCCAAATAACCACATTTATATATACTCGATCAATAAATGATACGTGAGGATAAGAATTGATATAAACTGATTTGATAGTCCCAAGGGATAGGCATTTGTTATTTCTAAAGCATATTATGAACCATTATTATGTGAATGGAAAATCCCCTTTCTATATGTTGTATAAAACTATTCCTTGATAATATATATTGAATCCTTGAAATTAATTTGTTAAATTTAAAATATAATTTATGATTCATCCATTTAATGTTTATGGATTCTATTATACGATCCTAATAGTTAAAAATATTCACCCCAAATTTCCATTTATTCTACTTAATGTCTAGATTTAGGAGGAACAAGGTGAAAAAACATTGTGATGTGAAATTTGATGTATGCCTAAATGATATGTTTCTGAATCATTAACATTTTGAGGATACTCTCTTTGTTGAATGAGGCAGAAAATAGATCCATGGATGAGGAGGAACGCCCAAATCCCCCTCTAAAATAAAAAGTTATAATTGGAATGATTAAAGGAAAAAACACTTCAAATTTTAGTGGATTGTTTAATACATAAATCATGGAAAAAAGGATCAACTATATTGAAGAAGATATTATCCATCCTTCCATTTTATGAGAATTAGTAGTTTTGAATATATATTTATCATATGAAGGTATATGATGATAATGGGAGGACATTGATTAAGTATAAAAATAATGAATAAGACACCAATGTAAATGGGTGGAATGAGTTATGGGATTTTATAAAAAAAATTCCTCTCACTCTCTGAATTGAAATAGTAGGAGAATTTCATTCCCATATGTAAAGTAATGATTAATCCATTAGTTTGTATGTGGAAAACATAATTATAATTCCATGCTATGTTTCTTTATTTTTCATTACCCATGAATGAAATTTATACCACTTATTGGGTGGGATAAAACATTGTATATGTAATGTCCTATAGATATGATTCTATGACAGTTATGGTTAAATATTTTGATATTCCCTCAATTTAGAAATAGAGATCAGTTAATGTCAAGTATATAATTCTGATTAGGATAAAAAAGTGGGGTTTAATTATGGTGGGGAAAAATATTAACATAACAGATCTATTAAATATAAAAACCCAATTTTAAAAAATGTGGAATGAAGAAGCATGTAAATTTTCTAATGGAATAAGGAATTACATTAGGTCACAAAGGAAGGACACATAACAAGCTATTATCAATTATAGAATCCTTCTAATGCGATAGAGGAATGGACTGATCGAGTAAGAACATATAAAATTGTTTATTGTTTCAACATTTATTAACATGGTATCATTGAAAAAAATCACTAGGTGACGGGTTTTTATACACATTAGACAATATCCATGGCCATAAGGGAATTATGACGCCATAAAAACTATAAAGGTAGTTCCCAACAATGATGTGGTGATAGGAACACCATCAATACACTCATGAATAATGAACATTCTTTTTGATTTTGGTTCAATTCATTCCTTTATATCACACATGTTTATTAGATTTATTCAAACAACACTATAATGAATGTATTTAGATCTATTGGTTTTAAAAAAATGTGGGAATTATTAAATCCCTTTTATATAACTCCTCACTTATAACAATTTGTGGTATTTAATACCTATAACACCTTATGATACTTCTTTTATTGTAATTTTGTGAAATTATTGTTATGGATTGGTTTTCCTTATATAAATCCAACATAAATTTCCTTGATAAGGAAATCACAATCCATATACTGAATTCACCCCTAATCTAGTACATGTGAAAGGAGAACGGTGATTCATTTGAGTAGAAATATATCAAGAATGGATATTGTTTCTATATGAGAAACTATATCCTGCTAAAATTATTGATTATAAGGATATGATCACCCTTGAAGACATACAAATCCTATGGGAATATGATTTTGTGTTTTCGTGAATTTATGTGGTCTTCCCCCTAGCTAAGCGGTCGAATTTTTTATTTATCATAATCAGGGGGTGTTAATATTATCCGAAAATAAATATAGAATGAATTTGTGGAATGTGAGGATCCAAGGAAACAACTATAAGAGAATATCTTTAATGTGTTAAATTTCCATGTTCTTCACTACGACCTAAAACAATACTCCTAGTAAGAAGAAAGATAGGTTAGTCATCATTTGTAATAATTATTGTGTTCTCAACAAGATCATGATAAAAAACAATTATATTCTTTCATATATTGTTTAATTGTTTTCTCATTAAGGATGATCCTAGTACTTTTCAATGGTGGATCATCAGTCGGTGTATTTCCATATGTGGGTGATGAAGGATGGCATCCCCAAGACTACATTACAAATTGATTAAAAGAAAAATGAGTTCATAGTAATTTCATTTTAAATAACTAATGATCCTGATATATTCATGGAGTTGATGAATAATATTTTTAGAGACTACAATGAAATGTTTTTTAAATTCATTAGAGTTAATATTGTAATATAATCCAAAACATGTCGGTGTATATGGAGAAGAAGAGATCATTACTAATGACCTTATTAAATGAGAATATTTATGGAATTTACAACAACTGTGAGATATGGTTAATGGATGTATCATTATGGGGGAATATTATTAGTTAAAATGGGACATATTTGGACACTTATAGTGCAAAATAAATTGATGGATTGAATATCCCAACATATATTATAGGAATCTATATATTCATAGGATTAATTGTGTACTATCATGGATTTGTGAGACATTTCTCTTGATTTTCAAACCCTCTAACCAATATTACATAGAAGGGATTTAGGTATTTTTTGAGTGATAAATGAGAAGAATGATTCATGGAGTTAAAAAATGTATATCTCTACTCATGAAATTAAGATACCCGAATTTGGGGAATATTCTACAATATATCGTGATGCCTCAATAAATGTAATGTGTTGTGTGTTAATCTAGAATGAAAAAAGGGATTTACTATGATTCAATGTAATTGATATTTCATGAACAAAAAAAACGAAAACAAGATATAATGTTTGATACAATGAAATTATTGTTCATAATATAGTGGTATTGTCTCTTTAGGGAAAATATTGAAATATATACAGATCATAAGTACCTCAACTATATATTCACACAAAAATAGTTGAATAATCACCAAGAACTGTGGTTAGTGCAGATTATGTATTGTAACTATCAAATAAAATAACATAATTTGAATGAGAATAAAGTGGAAGACAATCTATTTATAATAGATCCACCAACATAATTACTTATTATAATTGAGATTTATTAAATATTCATATACTTGAATTAGGAGAACATGGGAATCAATAAGGAAGGAACATTGTCACTCATTTAACCAATATTTTCTCAATAACCCATTCCTATTATTATAAGGGAGACTCAAATAGATGTTTTGTAAATTTAGATGAAGATGGAAGCTATATAAAAATATAAATCCTTAGACATCAAAATTAATTAAAAATTATTTTTATTATTAGGATTAAGAAAATGTGTTCCATGAATTTTTGAGTTAATGAAATATATGTTGGATAAAGATCATAACTCAACTTACTCCATCCATCTAGGGACCAAAAAGATACATCGATATATCTTAGAGAAATATTGGGGGGATAATAGAATGAAAGAGGTCAAAAAAAATACATAAGTTGTCCAATATATTAGAATCTGATCGTTTAATTGAAAAAATACAAGGGGATAATTCTATTATTACCAACAGCTAAATAGAAATGTGAATCCATAACATTGAACTATGTCACTGGTCTGCCATAAAATTCATGAAGATAAAATTCTACATGGTTTGTGTGGGATTTTCTTATTAAGACGGTATACATAATTTATATTTTTATAGTACTTATAAAACTATAAAGTTGTAAGGATAAATAGTATAGAACTGGTGATTGAGCTTGGAACACCATTATCTATTATTTCTGATCGTGATGCACGATTTACCTCAATGTTAGAAGACAATGTCAGACATTCCCTAAAAAGAGTGTTGAAATTCTCCACTTCTTATGCCCCCTCAAAATATTATCCAATCAGAGTGGACCATATATAAAATTGAGAAAAAGTTGATATCTTGCTCAATTGACTTCAAATGAGGAGGAGTTCAACATATTTCTCTAGCTGAGTTCTCATACAACAAAAAGTTCATTTCTAGAATTATATCTCTCTCTGTGAAGACCCTTATTTGAAGAATTTAAAAACACCTGCGTTTCAAGATTAATATGGAAAACGAAAAATTCAGTGCCCTGAAATGATTGGAAAATTTGTTGAAAATGAACATACCATTTATAAGAACATGGGACAATAATGGAGTTGAAAAAATAGATATGTTGACAATCTTCATGGATACCTATAGATTGATGATTGAGATAATTTATCTATCCATGTATATCTATTGATTAATTTCACGAGATTTGAATGTAAGGGAAAACATATTAAAAGATAAGTAAGTTCCTTTCAGACCATTGATCATTTCAGAGAGGTGGATAATAATATTGAACTCACAAATAAACTATATCAAGTACATGATATTCACCATATGACACCCAAGGAATTAAATATCAAACCCCAAAATGCGATGAATGTAAAGGTAAAACCATTGGAGATTGATCTCTCATATTTTGATCACATGATGAATATATTGGATCATTGAGACAATTCTCTAAGAAATAATGAAATTCACATTATTAAAGTGACATAGAGAAACTGAATTATTGAATATGGGGTGTGGGAACTATATTAGGTGATGAAACCATTTTACCCTCATCTGTTTTAGTTTTGGGAAATAAAATTTCATGGGTGAATTTTATGAAGGGGGGATATTATTTTGACCTAAAATTTTGTAAATAAAATTACTTCTATGGTTGAATTAAATTACCTATTATATATATGGTTATATAAAAAATGAACTTATTTAGTTATATTATATACTATTAAATTAAAAAGATCATTAAGAATCTTAAATACATATAATATATTCATTGAACAGTGATCTAATTCCTAGTATAATTATAGTGATTTGACAAATCCGATTCCGATTGGAAAAGGTTCTTATGGCCAAAACAATTGGGATCATACCCTATTATTCCCATTAATCATTGATTCCAAGGGAGAAACCATCATTGGGATTTTTCCATGACCAATCCCTTGATGCTATTTAATAAATAATTGCTGAACAAAACCATTTATGGGAGAATTTGAAGCTCATTGAGGTTACAACCCAAATCAAGTACATTGAACGACCCCATGAATGTCTCACTATCACACAGATTACCATAATGGTGTTTTTTGTGTATTAATGATATATTAATCTATAAAGACGAAATAAAAATATTTATATTTAATTTCAATAAAATAATGGTTTTATTTAATTATTATTAATATTGTTAATTAATAAATGATTTTGAATTTGATACAATAATAAACAAATTTTATTCATCGGTAATATTTTAATTCAAATAAGATATTTATTTTGATGAAATTTTAAATTTCTGAGATAAAAACTATTTTAATAAAATATTATTATTTTAATACTTTTCATAAAAATAATATATCATATAATTTTTATGATGTCAAATGAAATTTTTCTACGGGTGTGAAAACTACGGTTATAAAAAAAAACTATGCCCTTCCCAATAAATGTCAATACTCATTTTAAATGTAAAAAAATAATCTATTTATAAAATTATTTTCATAAAATAAATAGTATTTTTAATCATTATTTTGGAATTATGCGATGTCAAATTTCTCATAATCTTATGAGACTTCAAAATTTTCACGTAGAAATTATGTAAATTATAAATATACTTTGTGTATTATTACATCATAATGACCTAAAATGTGATGTACTAAATAAAATAATGTGTATAAAAGAAAAAATATATTTTTATACTTTAATATAACGAATCATCAATATTATTTAATTAGTTTTATAACTCTTTTATTAATCCTATTAAATCTATAATATATTTTATTGTTTTAAATTAATTTATTTAATGACCTGATACCTTTTTAAATTACCAATTGTAATATTTTAATAATTACATCCCATGGAAAAATAAAATAATAAACTTCACCCTCATTGGAAGAAAACACGGGAAACCCCCTATGAAAGTTTGATGTCTTTAGTTTTTATTTAAATATAGTCCAAATCCTATGTTTGGGGAATTATAAAGAACATAACTATATTTTCCTATATATACATGTCCATGACCCCCATTATCATAAATAAAAACCCTTTCATCATGTTATAACTATTCTATCCCATATCTTGATTCCTCATGTTCTTCTCCCAAGATCACACGATGATCCTCTAATTTTTTTGGGAATCACCTCCTCAATGTAAGGGATCCCCTTCCTCTCCTCATTATTCAAGAATATTTTTCATTTTTTGCCTTTTATTTCAAATTTCTAGTATTGGGAAATTATTTTCCAAACCATATTACGATAAAATTGATTTTAAATTATTTGAAATCACCCTTTTCAAATTTAACCATTAGATGAATCTTTTATAATTGCAGTTATGTTGTACAAATTGTGTCATGATTTTCCATTCAAAACTATTGTGTAGTAGATACTAATACCCATTTCTTATAATTTGTTTTCACCTCTATGAACTCATTATTCATTGATTGGGAAATTAATTATATATATTCAATAGTCCATGAAGATACAATAATATTTTATGAAAATGTTATTTCATATTGTATGATCTATGTTTTACATATATGCAAGTGAATGAAAGGAATGTTGTGGCCGCACCCATTATTATATACATTCCAATGCATTATTAAATTTTTTATTCTTATTAGAAGTCATTAATTGGATTAGAGAGTGAACCTATTATATCATGGAACTTCTTTCACCATGATATGTTGATGTTTATTCTTGACCTATGATTATGATTCCATGTTTACTGGTTTTTCACAACTTCTATGTTTCCTTTATGATATCATGTTATATCTTGGTTCTTTTTTCATGATTAAGATTTTCACTAAATTCATGTCTCATTATTCTGTATAATGTATAACATATAATACATTAATCATTTTATTCCATGATTAATCACTTACTAAAATTTATATTCCATCCATTTCATATGAATGTCCTTATTAAACTCCAATCAGTTTTATATATGATGAAATATTATGATCATTTTTAGGATGCATTCGAAAATAGAGGTGTAACCCCTATTTAAATTTGTTTTGTGATGTATGGAATACCAAAGGAAACTATATGAATCTATATTTTATATTTTATTATTTATTATATTATATACTGCATCATGAATTTTGGTAATAAGGAGAATTTTTATCATACATTCAATTATGTTTCCACAAAATAATATTATATGCAGTCAACATTCTTCTGGAGAAAACAATAACAAAATAATGCATGTTCTATGTGGTCTACCAAAATTCGTATATTTTAATAATTCCACTTCCCTAATAATGAACTAATATTCACATCCAAAATTATTTAATTATCTAGGTAACAATCCCCCATAAAATATATAATATTTAGTAGGAAATAATATAGAACAATATAAACTTGTGTCATCATCAAATAAATGTAAAACAAAAACCGTAATTAACCATAGAGATCGAGTTTTTTACCCAAAAAACAAAAATCCATCCTAATGCTTTTATGTAATCAGATATCTTAATATGATGAGAACCAAATATTTTGATTTGGTACCAAATTGTTCCATATGTATCTATAATCGTGGGATTAAGGATTATACTCATGTTATAACAACATCATATACATTAGAAGTGTTCTCCAAACATAACCTTTATAGAAGTTCTATTTGTGGATGAAATGAGCCACATACGAGATACTCACCCTCTAACATCCAATGATTTTGAATTTAATTGAGAACCACTATAGTTTTGAATTTTTTTAATTGGTGGATATTCCAATTAATTTTTTGATAATTAGAATCTAATTATATGATTTTGATCAACCATGTATATTATTTAAGAATGATTTTAGAGGCTTGTATAGTACCTTTTTTGTAGGGAAGTTCATCATGAGTGGTTGAGTCCAGAAATCATATTTTATAGGTACATGATGAGTTTCACAGTTTGGGGTAAACTATGTAGCCTCATTGAGCATATTGTGGGCCCTTTTTTGGAATTGAGGAACTATTTTGAACTCATGCAGAGTGAGGAACACATCCATGTGGTTAAAACTATAGTTAATATAGAGGGATTCTTCAGGGTATGCACATAGTTAGGTAAAATCGTGCTCAATCCATACATGTATTTTCATATAGGATGTAATTATTCCCTATTTCCACACGGTTTATGTATGTTTTGGAAAACCATGCATGCTAACTGTAAAACACTAATAAGTGTGTAAAACATCTTTTTAACCTTCACATTTTCCTTTTTTTATACATTTCCCTCATTATCATTTCATGGGTCCCACACAATAGTAGGGGTGACTTATTTCATCCTCCATTGTATCATAATCTATCTTCTTCTTAAGTGGTCTATTTTTATATCTTTTAGGTGCATTTGAAATATCATAGAAATAATTCGCTCACCCATTATGCAATTTCTCTTTGCTCTAAACTCATGTAGTGCTAAATCCATTCAAGTCATTTTCCCTTATTTTCAAGGAATTCAATGGAATCATTGATTCTTCAAAACCCCTTGGAGTTAGATCCTATTATAGAGAGTGATTATTTCTATGTTTCAATGGTTGGTGGTGCATACCATTCACCATGTTTTCCCATAGGTTGGGGGATTTTAGAGATATTTTGGGTAATTGAGAGATACTCTTTTGAAATTCTTTTATTCATATAAAATTGAGAAAATATCCTTATGAGATGCTATAGGGATTACAAAACATTATTTTATTATGCGATGATGGGTTAGTTGATGTTGACAACTTTGGTAGTTTGGACAGGGTATGTTTTTTATTAAATTAAAATGAATCTTATAAATTGATTAGTTTATTATATATTTATCTATTCAATTCAATTCAATTCAATTAATATTTTTGATGCAATTGGATATTTCAATTAAATTATATTAAATATATCTATTTTCGGTTGATATGTGCCTTTGAGATCTAGGGGATCGTGAAGATTAGGGACAATGGAATTTAGGGGTCTAGGAAATCATGATTGAGGTCATGATGGTCATCGGGTTGGGATTTATGATAGGTTAATTGCATGATGTTACCACCGTTTTGGTGATTCGATCATCTATTATGGTAAAAAAAGGTTGATATATAGAGGCTATGTATTTTGGTAGTGGATTTAATGGCCATATGTTTGGTGTGACAAAGTTTTAGGGGAATAAAGTGACAGTTTGATGCAGCATAGGTACTAGTTCAGTGATTTACACTCACCCATGATATCCAAATCACTAATTTAAGTCATGTACAGGCAGGTTTACTCAGTGATGAGGTGGTTTTGACCACTCGTGTGGGTAGAGACCCATGTAGTAAAAAATGGTAAATTAGGTTGTGTTGCATTTTTTATAAATCCATATGGAAGGTAATGAACCTATGGTTGAAATAGTTGATTATATCAGTTGGGGGATGAGGCTAAACATATTGAGGCCATTGCACCTGAACAATTTTATGATAATTTTGATCATATTTCCATGGGATGTTGCACTTTCACCCAAATATGGTTGTATATCAATGTAGATATTGTGGTGCCTTCGGATGTTGGGGTTCATTCAAATTTGTTCATTTGAGAAGGGGTTTGAGTGACTAGGGTTCTCTTTTCTTGGGAATTCCTTTTGTATGTAAGTGGTTTTGGGATTGGCCTAGAATAATTCTAATGGCACGAGGATGATTGATAAATTTAGTGGGAACTAGAGGGTTCACCTAGGATGTTAGAAATTAGGGGATTCCTTGAGAAATTGACCAATGATACTCATATCTTTAGGGACTTGGGCTTTAGCTGGGGTGGGTGATGGATTCCAAGTGGCTATTGAGAACTAGAGAAACCAATTTTTAATTTATGTGTGTTCCACATTTAATATTTTAATAATTAACTCCACCTTAAACAATTATGATGGCTATGTACACTAGTTTGGTATCAAACTGAGACACAATCTCACAACTTGTAAGTAATTTTTTTTCTTGTAAAAATTATGATATTTTGATGTGAGAACGGTTCAATCTAAGGTGCTCAATCTATGTGTATTTTTATCATGGATGTTGTCATAGGACCTTTATGTCTTTCATCAAGGGGAAGTTTTTTTCTATTCCATTTCTTATCATCAATCCTATATATGAATTGTTCTTCTTTTTATATTTTGGAGATCATTTTTTGATATTTTAATATACGACATGATATGCATGCATGCTCTTTTTTAATTTATATTGGTGTTATGTTGTGTTTGTTTTTTTATTTCCACTATAGTTATTCAATTTTTATTTTTAAATTCCTCATTTTTATTGTGATTTTTTCCATTGGTAGATATGGTTCTAGTCTGCTAAGTATTCTCACAGACAACATGTTATATATATATTCATAAAATTATTATTATATCATACGTAGAGGGTATAGCCTCCCCATGTTCCCTCTTTCTACCCATGACGCTAGTCGAAAGACAATAGAATTTGGGGAGGTGTGCTAAATCCCTCAGAACTATGCATAATAGCACTATTTGGGTGGGTAATCAGGTCAATGATTTTATGAGTATTATCATAGAAGATGGTGAAATGGATTTTGTAGTAGTGAAAGGATGTCATCTAAAGAGATCGAGACTTCTTTTTTTCTTTTATTTTCTATTGTCTTTAACATTTTGGATCTGGTAGATTAGGGATTAAAATGTTGTAAAAATTACGATTAGAAATCTTTTATGGGTTCATGTAGCCCCACACATGATGGATAGACCGTGTTACAATAGTCTAGAATTTATATTTTTCTATTTATTATTTTACATTTGATATGATTTCCACCTCGACTAGTACAATTGGAATGTGAGGATAATTATAACTACTTCTGACCTATGCGATCCATGGGATAATTTTTCTAATATTTTTAGAAAATATATTTGGACCCTTTGCTTTGTAAGGAATGGGGTGTATGCTTTCCTTTTCTTCTTTCTAGGCACGTGATATTATGATTTAGTCATTTATAATCATGAATCTTTAAAAATTTATTATGAAATGTTATATTTCATGTGATTATTATATATATATCATGTGTTATGTGAAATAGTCCTGGTTTTTATTATAGGAGGTAGGTAAAGTGACATCAGGTGGTGATGATCACCAGGTTGGATGACAGGGTGGTAAGTTTGGGGTGATGTGGTTTTTCATGACTAGTGAGGCCCATGTATTCTTTGATACATTGAACTTTTGAGGGATAGTAAGGAGACCATGCGGTCGAGATTACACTGTAATGGTTGTGATTATAAATTGTATTACTAGTGAGTTTTCAATTTCTATTAATAATTTTCATATCAATTTTTTATATTAATATGATATAGGGATTTCAAACCATCACAATTTTATTAAATTGGTCCACCATGGGAATAACTAAAAACTGTGTCCAGTGGTAGAGAATACATTGTCACTAGAGAAAGAGCTGGTTTAGACCACTGATGTACTGATTGATTAGTTATAGAATTAGGGGTAATGTTGGGAAAAGGATCTAATGTAGGTTTTTTAGCATCTAAAAATTATAGTAATTTGGGTATTTCTTGACTATCAACTCAGATAGTTCCTGGTAGGAGTTATGCATGGGATCAGTAGGAGAACATTGGGTGTAGAGCCTTCAACGGCATAAAAATCTCAAGAATTCTATTCAAAACACCAGCCACAATATCAGTATGATGGTGTTCTAAAGGAGGTTGATAATTGGACTGAGTACATTTATATGATCATAGTGTATTTATAGGTACCTCTAGGGAAAAGATAATGTTATAATCTGATATCCACAAAGGAAGTGAAAAGAGCTGGTGGGTTGTGAAGGATCAAGTGGGAAGACATTAGACGCTAGACATGACGTATTTTTATGTTAGTTTATTTATCATCATTCTGAATATGATAAGTATAGAGAGTGCCTGGTAGTTCCCGAACATTCAACAATGTGACATGTTCTACATGGAAGATGTGGTTTCATTCACTGAATATTATTTTATTCAACTGTTATAGTGAGAGACGGCACCTCGAGGGTGGATCGTTTCAAATACAGTTTATTGAACACCATTCAAGTGTATGTAAATAGCATAAGGTTTCCCTAATTCTAATAGTTAGTGTAAAAGGTGTAAATAGTAGAGGGAAACATGAAAAATAAGTTGTGGTAAATCTAGGTATCAACAATAGGTTATTTTAGTAGTGAATCTTTAAAAAAATCAATAATGGATCATAAGTTACATGTAGATATTATTTCAATATTTAGAAATATTTTTTACATTACATAACATAAATCACACTAGGACCATATGGGTTAAGTTTCGTTAGAAACTGAGAAACATAAAAAACGGGTTTATAAAACATTTAAAATGTATCCCGCTAATTTCTTCAAAACTATAGTCCTTTTTAGAAATATATTACATAATTCTATTCTTCATTACATGGGGAAAAGAAAAATATGAAAGGGTGAGATCAAAGTCTTTTTATGGTTAAAGAAGATAAATATCAATATTATCATAATCATAATAACATAAAATCTGAAAATAATATCGTACATATAATAGATCAGAATATCATATCACGGGATCAATCATAAAATTGAAATATAATACAAAACATTATAACATAAGACATTAAATTTCAAGGAATACACATGTAATCATATAAAATCATTTCAAATTTTTCAAGACGCATTTACACGACCATCATAGTGGACACTGTCCATTACTGGATAGAGTTAACTCACCATTCCATCCCTATAATACTAAACCAGATTTATATTCTGTTCCACCTAGGTCTATGTAATGAAATATAAATCATTAACTAATGAATTTATGTATATATAGGTCCCACCAATCTCATATTGAATCCTTTCTTGTGTGTTCCAAAAAAAATAATCATTTATCACAACATACCCCATAAAATAAAATGGGGTGTTTAAACATCATTCCATCATAATCAATTTATAATAAATTTATTTCATAAAAATAATTACTTCATTAACCTAATAAAATCAAATTAATAATAGTGATTTAAACATAACACTATGTCATCTAATATAGAAAAGCATTTTTATCAAACACTTCAATATAATTCATGAAGAAAATATCCTTTGTTTTTCAAAAACATTTTATTTTTGAAAAATTCCATGCTATTTTAAATGAAAAAAATTTTATTTCAAAATAATCTTGAAATAATTTATTATGAAGAATGATGTAAATAAGGTGTCCTGAAAACTTAAAAATCCATTCATGTCATTATGTTTACAAAAACATTCTACTAGTACATTTGTTGGGGAAGTCAAAAATCACCTCTTATGGTAATCAAAATAAATATTCTCTCCATGACATGTAGTAAAATTCACAAATGGGTAAAAATAAAATTAATAATACAGGGAAGAATATTAATAATTATATGGTATGTTTTATAGAAAACAAGGACATGGTTGATAAATATACCCTCGGTAAATATTTAATTAAAAAATATCAGATAAAAATGGGATGCCAAAATTATCCCATACCTTAGGACTCATATCCTTCTTCGGTATCTGAAACTCATATATAATTATTTAAATAATTTTATTTATTTAATTAATATTCATAATCATTCATACGATAAAATTTATTATCATATTTTCATAGGTTTGATAGTATAATTACACTATTACTCTTTATTCAAGTATTAACTACTTTATGTTCTTATGCATGTTTAGTCAGATAAGATCTTATTATGCTTTTTAAGTCGCCATTATATCATTTAAAAAATTATATTTCAATAATATATATCATATTTATCCTTTCAATTCGTATATATAATCATAGTTTAATGAATATCATGTAAAATAAATAACATCACATCGTTGAGATGGTAGGACGTACGTACGCATGAGCGATGATTTCATTCCCAATTATTTTTAATGTTATTAAATTGAATGGTGTATAATAATTCATAATAACTATCATGTTATTATAATGAAATATAATTATTATTTAAATTATTATACCCATTCATGTATGTTGTTGGTGAAAAAACAGATTACAGTAGGACATGGAGATGGTATGATGTATATACAAACACACAACGATTTAGTTTTTGATAGGACATATAATAGGAGAAATAGGGGGTTTAATATTTATAATAACATATTACTATATTAGTGATACTTATATTCTTTATATATAATTTAAAAAACCAATGTTGAGAAAGTAGAAGAAGAAATAAATTTGATA
Organism: Viscum album; assembly: GCA_963277665.1. NCBI lineage: Eukaryota > Viridiplantae > Streptophyta > Magnoliopsida > Santalales > Viscaceae > Viscum > Viscum album. The sequence goes on along the minus strand of OY728144.1, from coordinate 405,645,188 downwards.
GAATCCGTAGAAGAGATTATCTCTTCCTCAACATAGTTCCTCAAAATCATTTCATAGAGCAACAGAGTTGGACATTGAAGATGAACAAAGGCTATAGAATGAAAATATGGATTTTATAAGTAAAATTGGTATGTTTTTGTTGATCATGATGTATCAAAATGAAGCGAATAGTTGATTGACGAAGTTCCCTTTTTATAATAGAGGTGAGGGACACATTTTGAAGCCTCTAAAATATTAATTCACAATAAAATAATACTGTAACACCCGAGACTTTTATGAGAAATATTTTTGTTTTTATAAATCATAAAAGTAATCTTTCACAACACACAACACTAGCTTGGCTTTCTTTACACACAATCATGACCTTCCTTGATAGCTTGCATCGTACGCAATACTGAGTTTCACTAAACAACAATATGCTATTAAAATATTATTAAAACTAGTAATTATGAATAGTAATAACCACTTTTTGAAAATTTGTAAATTTTATTTTTCAAAATGGACTTCATTTTTGGATTCGGAATATGGAAATTATCCTCGGGTGAAATTTTGTTATTTTTCTGAAAACTTTCAATTTTTGATGAATAGTGAAACCACTAATTGGTAGTTAAAAAAACTAAATTTTTCATAAAACGTAATTTTACCACTTCTGTGAGTGGAATTTCAAAACTCCAAGAGACACGGTTGATGTCAGTAAGTAAAATATGGTTCAATGAGATGAAAATAATTTTTGTTGAATAGTATCTTTTTACTTTTTTTAACCACGGTTAAAAGTAAATAGGGTAATTAAGGGTAAAAATGATATTATTATTACCCTAACACATGTCCTAATTCTATTGGATAAGTGTAATTCGACGAAAAACAACCTTATAAATAAAATATGACCATTTAGGCCCACTTGGATTAGATTAGGACATTTATTATTAATTTATTTAAAGAAGGGTTAAAATAGTTAGAATCAAAGTTTAATAAGTAAATAATTTTTAATATAAATTTATACATAAGATAAATTCGACTATAAATATTCATTAGAAAGGTAAAACTATTTCCTACATAATGATATTTTATTTTTAATTTTTAGACTTTAATTATGTAAATTTATTTTTGACACAAAAATGATGTAGTAATTATCTTATTAATGAAATATTGACATAATTGATGTTATAAATACCCAAATAAATGTAATTTGAGACTTTTTATGAATTACAATAATTTTCTAGGTTACTATGACATGTTAGTATTGATTTAATTAACTTTTTTCTAATTATCATTCTGTTATGATTTTCACAAAAATAAATTACCAAATAGTGTCAAAATTGACATAAAATAGTTTTTAAAACAAATATTATTTTACTAATTGTTATTTTATTACTAAAAATCTAAAGTTCGGCCAAATGTCTTAGATAAGGTTATATATATTAATAATAAACAACTTTGGTGTCGCTTGGATGTATATGGTATGTTTATTAACTATATAATAGAAAAATAAAAAGTGACATGGTAAATGTCAATCTAATTAACTAAGAGTTAAAACTAAACGCTAAGATTAATATCATGCACTAAACTTGTATAAATTATATTTTATGAGATTATTTAGACCCATACCCACCTTATATTCTAAATAAACCAATTTGGAGCTATTTAAAACCGAATTCAGCTTTATAATAAAATAATATTTTTAGTTATTCCAAAGGAGCCCCTCTCCTCCCTTATAAAAGGGCACCTCTTCCCCCTCTTCCTCACACCACTTTGAGACTTCAATATTGGCCAACCCCTTCCAATTACAACTCTCCACTTCCATAGAAACATCCTAGAGGTTCTGGTCTTCTTCAAAGACCTATTTATTTCCCTAAAAGGAGGTCTCAAAGAAGCACATCAAAGAAGAGGTAATGTCTGTTACCGATTCTTTCCTCTTTATTTCTTCTTGAAATTCTTCTTATTTAGTTGTTTAGTTATGAAATAATAACATCAGTATCAATAATATACTAATATGTTATTATATGTATGAAACAACCCTATTTCACCATCTATCCACCATATGGAAAAAGAAATCACTGCGCGTGCATACGTACGGAGTACCGTCTCCATGCCGTGGTGTAATCTATTTCCCCCCACCACCTTACTTGGATGGGTATTATGGTGTAAATAATAACTATTTATGATTATTGTAAAGTGATATTGATTCTGAAATAGTATACATACACTCCAATACTATTCCACGATCATGGGAAAGATATCATCGCTCGTGCGTACGTACGGAATACCGTCTCCACGATATGATGCGACTCGTTCTACATGATCTTCATTGCATAATGATTATATAAATTAATTAAATGAATGAATATGATATATATTACACTAATAAAATTTTGTAAATGAGGTATCTATTACCTAAAGAGAATAATAAGTATTTATTCGACAAAACACGCATAAGAACAAAAAGTAATAAACACCCGAATAACAAGTTGTAATGAAATATTACTAATAAGAAGCTACGAATACGACCATATATGATATCATAAAAATATTTATGATTCTGGAATAAGTCAATAACATTTTTTAAATCAATATACTGGAGGTTCAGACACTTATGAAGAAAATCAGACCTAAGGTAAGGGAAAATATCACAATCTCATTTTTATCCGAGATTGTTTATACTTTGGTATTTACTGGGGTGCATTTTATCATCCACATCCATGTTTCCTCAATATTTAATATTATTTCCATCCACCTATAATTTATTAAAACCAATTTTACCCTTTGGTGAGTTTTTAGTAAAAGATATGAAAGGAATCTTTTGTCATTTTTCATACGAGGTACTTTTTGACTTTTCCGACAAAAGTACGAGAAGAATGTTTTTTAACTTATACGGCATGAATGGATATTTAAAACATTATTTCCAAGAAGATTAATTTACATGTTTTCAAGTTTATTTTTAATCAAATTCTTTTATTTTTAAATTGTATGACATGTAAAGAAAGGAAAATGTTTTTGAAGTAGAAAGGATATTTTCCTCAAGAATGGAGTCTAACTGTTTTATCAAAATTATTTTCCATTTAAGATAATATAGGGTTCTATTTATATCCCTATTATTACATTGATTTGAATATGTTGTGATGAAATTATTTTTATGAATTCTTTTATCTTATATGAATTGTTTTATTATGTCATGATGTTTAAGAATCCCAATTTTATTACATGGGTTATGCAATGATATATGATTTATGATTTTGTGGCACACATAAGAATGGTATAATTTTGAGATGGGTGGGACCTATATCTCCATACAATGAATTGGGTAGAGATTTTATATCTCATGATATAGACATGGCTGGAATGGCAGGTTAAACCGGTTTAGTGAAACAGGACTGAAACGAGGAGTGAACTCGGTTCAGAAATGGACATTGTCCACTAAGATAGTCTTGGAAATGAGTCTTGACTAATAAGAAATGATTCTCTATGATTATGTGTCTATTCCTCAAAGTTTCATGTTTGATGTTATGATTATTGGGATTACATTTCACTACCATGATTTATCCCATGTTATGAAATTATGACCTCTTTTGTAGGGTAAGATTTCCAAAATGTTATGTTCGTATGGATATGATATGATTGATATTTCTTTTGTTTACCCTTACTGAGAATTTGTGCTCACCCTTTTGTATGTTTTTCCCCAGGTCAGGAAGAAGGTTGTTATGTATGATATGCCAAAAGGGACTATTGAAATGATGAAATAAATGGGAGACAGTGTAGATGCTTTATGAACTAGTTGTTTATGTTTCCCAGTTTATAAAGACACTATAACTGTACGGTCCTTCCATGGTTTTGTTTTATGTTGTAATAAGTATTCTTCAATTTTGATGTATTAACCATGTATGTAAATTATGGGTCGTTATAGTTGGTATCAGAGGAAATGTATAGTCAATCATTGGAAACTAGGATGTGAAATCCTTAGTAAGAATCCTAAGGATAAGTCTAATATTAGAACACAATATTAGTGTTTTAGAAATGGCCATGAATAACCTAGGATAAGACCTTAAGTGTGAAATTTTATTCTTGATTATGTGGTTTTCCTATTATTAATAGTGTTTCTCACACTATTCTTCATCGTTTTAGTCAATGGATGGAAATCGAAGGAACCGTGTTAATGCGGAATATGATAGGAAATGCAATGATTATCCCCTTGAGAAACCAAACGTTATGGGAGTTGGATTTCAAAATCTTGTAGCCATGTTCACACAACATTCTCAAGCTATGAATCAAGTAGGACTTCCAAACGAGCAAAGGAAGGAGCAAAATTCTGTTGAATCCTTCATGAGGCAGCGTCCACCTTCATTCACAAGTTCTACTGATCCATTAGTTGCTGAACAATGGATTAGTACTACTGAAAAGATATTTTCAGTTCTTCAATGTTCTGAACATGATAAAGTCATCTTAGCAGTGTATCGTTTGGAAGGTGATGCTGAACAATGGTGGAATCTTATCAAGAATACGAGGCAAAGAGATGAAATTGAGTCCATGGAATGGGACGAGTTCAAGAACTTATTTTTCAATAAGTACTTCCCTTGTATTCTCCGAGCAAAGATGGTAAAGGAGTTTCTTGAACTAAAGAAAAAGGATGATGAATCTGTTGGTACCTATGAAGCAAATTTTACAAGACTTTCAAGGTACGCTTATGGTAATATTATCCAACCTGAGAGTATGATCGATCGAGTCTTTAGTGGATTAAAAACAAGTATTCGAAGGGCGTTAGCCATATGGGACTTCAATACCTATGAGGAAATCATTCGATGTGCTCTCAGAGTCGAGATGGAGATTGGAATAACCCATCAGTCATAAGGGTTTGATAAGAAGAGGAAAATGGAATTCAATGGAAAATCGAAAGAGAACACTGAAAAGAAGATGAGCTTTACCTTATGCTAAAAGTGTGGAAAGAAACATGAAGGGAGTTGTCTTAAACGGACAAGTAAATGTTTAAAATGTGGAAAGGAAGGTCATCGGGCATTTGAATGCCGCAATGATGGGAAGAAGACGTCTAATGATGCAAACAAAGTAAGGGATACACATAATGAACCTACTACACTTCAATGTTTCAAGTGAAAGGAGATGGGGCATTATGCCAATCAATGCCCAAATACAAGGGTTGAAGATGATGGTTGATGTCAACAAACTCTGAAGGCTAAAGAAAAAGGAAAGTCACATGAAATTTCTATCAGCGATGTGGAGTATGATAACGAAGTGGTGAAAGGTACACTTACCATCCACTCTAATGTAGAAAATGTTTTATTTGATTCTGGATCCACCCACTCCTTTATTTCTAAATAATTTTCTAAGGATATCACTGTATTACCTCAACAATTTAATTGTTGAGTTAGCTTTTACAACCCCTAATGGCACAATAGTCGCATCAAAAGTTTATAATTCTTCTCCGATTAAAGTTTGTGGGAAAGTGCTTCCTGCAAATCTTGTGATCCTTCTAATAGTGGAATTTAATGTGATTCTTGGCATGGATTGACTTTATTTATATGGAGATCATATCAATTGCCAAAGAAGGGAAGTCACATTTCATATTCCAGATCAATATATGATCGTCTATCGATGAAAGTATGAACATAACCTTCCAATGGAAATTTATTCCATCTTATGGGTCTTGATTCCACTAAATGAAGGTTATTTATCTCAAATGGTTGGTGATAAACTCATGATTAAGAATATTCCCATTGTACGGGAGTTTGACGATGTCTTTCCGGAGGAATTTTTGGGTCTTCCACCAAATCGTGAAGTTGAGTTTTCAATAGAACTCGTACCAGGTGCTTTAACTATTTCAAAGACACCATATAGAATGGCCCCAACTGAGTTGTAGGAATTGAAGAAGCAACTCCAAGAGAATCTTGATAAGGGTTTCATACGCCCTAGTGCGTCACCTTGGGGAGCACCTGTTCTATTTGTTAAGAAGAAAGATAGATCAATGAGACTCTGCATTGATTCTCGAGAACTTAACAAGATCACTATCAAGACCAAATATCCTCTCCCATGCATTGACGACTTATTTGACCAACTACGAGGAGCTCAATACTTTTCCAAGATTGATCTTCGTTCAGGGTATCACCAATTAAGGGTCAAAAGGGAGGATATACCAAAGAAGGATTTATGTACAAGGTATGGACACTATGAATTTATAGTGATGCCATTTTGTCTTACTAATGCCCCTGCTATCTTCATGGATATGAGGAATAGAGTCTTTAGAGACTATCTTGATCAGTTTGTGGTAGTCTTTATAGATGATATTTTTGTCTATTCAAAGAGCAAAGGAAGAACATGAAGATCACTTGAGAATTATATTGAAGACCTTGAGAAAGGAGAATCTTTATGCCAAATTTACCATGTGTGAATTTTGGATTCAAAAAGTTGCATTTTTGGGTCACATAATCTCAAAAGAGGGGATATCTGTGGATCCAGCAAAAATAGAGGTTATCGAAAGATGGTCAAGACCAACAACAGTAACTGAGATCCGATTTTTTCTTGGTTTGGCTAGATATTATCGACGTTTTGTGGAATATTTTTCACGATTATCTAATCCACTCACTAGGTTGACTCGGAAAGGAGTTAAGTTTTTTTGGACAGAAGAATGTGAAGAGAATCTCAAGGAGTTGAAAAGAAGGTTATCCAGTGCACCTGTGCTCACACTGCCTTGTAGTGGAGAAAGGTTTGTGATCTACAGTGATGCATCCAAGGAGGGATTGGGGTGTGTTCTTATGTAAAATGATATGGTGATAGCTTATGCCTCACGATAGTTGAAAATACATGAGAAAAATTACCCAACTCATGATTTGGAGTTAGCTGCGGTAATCTTTGCATTAAAGATTTAGAGGAATTATCTTTATGGAGAAAGGTGTGACACTTATACTGATCATAAAATTTTAAATTATATTTTCACACAAAAGGATCTGAATATGCTCCAAAGAAGATGGTTGGAGCTGATTAAGGATTACGACTACTCAATCCATTACCACCCTGGGAAAGAAAACAAGGTGGCAGATGCATTAAGTCGAAAAGACCATGCTAGCATATCCATGATGAGGATCACAAAAGATCCAATATTTATGGATTTACAAAGGATGGATCTTGGAATTATAATGGAAGGGGGAAAATCGTATCTTTCTCAAATGAATGTTCAACCATCTATACATGTGATGATTAAAGAGGCACAGAAAGAAGATGTAGAGTTACAAAAGAAGGTGAGAAATGTTCCTGAATTCATCCTTGATTGTAATGGGATAATAACGTTCCGGAATCGGGTTTGTGTTCCTCCCATCCCCAAATTAAAGAAGGTGATGCAAGATGAGGCTCATAGTTTTTCATTCTCTATTCATCCTGGAAGCACGAAGATGTATAGGGACCTGAAAGAGTACTTCTGGTGGGATGGCAAGAAAAGAGATGTTGCTGAATATGTCTCTCTAGGCTTGGTTTATCAGTAAGTTAAAGCTGAGAGACAGAAGTCTAAGGGGATGTTACAACCATTACCCATACCCGAATGGAAATGGGAAAACATCACTTTGGACTTTGTCACAGGACTTCCTAAAACATCCAAAGGAAATAATTCTATCTGGGTCATAGTTGATCGTCTTACAAAGTCTGCACACTTCATCGCTATTAGAGAGGATTTCTCTCTGGATCATCTTGCCCAGATATATGTGAAGGAAGTGGTAAGATTGCATGGAGTACCACTTTCTATTATATCGGATTGGGATCCGAGGATTACCTCAATTTTCTGGTCAAGTCTTCAGCATACTCTGGATACAGAGTTGAGTTTCATCACTTCTTATCATCCTCAGACAGACGGAATGTCTGAGAGAACAATTCATACTCTAGAAGATATGTTGAGAGCTTTCTCTATGGATTTCAAACGTGGTTGGGATCAAAACCTACCTTTGGTGGAATTTTCTTATAATAATAGCTTTAACACTAGTATTCTGATGACTCCTTATGAAGCTCTCTATGGAAAGAAATGCAGGACTCCAACTTGCCGGGATGAAGTTGGGGAAAGAAAGCTATTAGGACCTAATCTTGTTGATGAGATGGCAGAAAAAGTCCGATCTATTCAACAACACATAAGAGCAGCTCAGAGTCGACAGAAAATTTATTCCAAAAAATGAAGAAAAGACCTAGAGTTTGATGTGGGTGATAAAGTGTTCTTATGATTATCTCCCGGGAAGAGGGTCATGAGATTTGGAAAGAAGGGGAAGTTGAGCCCTAGATATATCAGTCCTTTCGAAATACTGGATCGTGTTGGGAAGGTAGCTTACCGATTGGCGCTTCCACCGAATCTCTGTCAAGTTCACGATGTGTTCCATGTATCTCTTTTGAATATGTACATACCAGATCCTTCACAAGTACTCAGCTCAGAAGTTGTACCAATGGAGCAAGATCTTTCTTATGAAGAACAGCCGATAGAGATTCTGGATCGTAGCGAAAAAGTCCAACGAAACAAGACCACTCGCTTGGTGAAAGTTTAATGTAGGAACCACCAATTAGAAGAAGCTTCATGGGACCTGTAGGATATGATGAGGGAGAGGTATACTCATCTATTTGTTACAAAGTGACGAATTTTGAGGGTGAAATTCATTTTAAGGGGGGTAGAATGTACCACCCGAGACTTTTATGAGAAATATTTTTGTTTTTATAAATCATAAAAGGAATCATTCACTACACACAACACTATCTTGGCTTACTTTACATGCAATCACGACCTTCCTCGATAGCTTGCGTCGTACGCAAAACCGAGTTTCACAAAACAATGATATGCTATTAAAATATTATTAAAACTAGCCGTTATGAATAGTAATAACCACTTTTTGAAATTTTGTAAATTTTATTTTTCAAAATGGACTTCATTTTTGGATTCGGAATATCGAAATTATCCTAGGGTGAAATTTTGGTATTTTTATGAAAACTTTCAATTTTTGATGAATAGTGAAACCACTAAGTGGTAGTTAAAAAAACTGAGTTTTTCATAAAACTTAATTTTACCGCTTCAGTGAGTGTAATTTCAAAAATCTGAGAGACACGGTTGATGTCAGTAAGTAAAACAAGCTTCAGTGAGATGAAAATAATTTTTGGTGAATAGTAACTTTTTACTTTTTTTTACCACGGTTAAAAGTAAATAGGGTAATTAAGGGTAAAAATGATATTATTATTATCCAAAAACATGTTCTAATTATATTGGATAAGTGTAATTCGACCAAAAATAACCTTAGAAATAAAATATGACCATTTAGGCCCACATGGATTAGATTAGGACATTTATTATTAATTTATTTAAAGAAGGGTTAAAATAGTTAAAATCAAAGCTTAATAAGCAAATAATTTTTAACATAGGGTTATACATAAGTTAAATTTGACTATAAATAATAATTATAAATCTAAAACTATTTCCAACATAATGATATTTTATTTGTAATTTTTAGACTTTAAATAAGTTAATTTATTTATGACACAAAGATGATGCAGTAATTATCTTATTAATGAAATATTGACATAATTGATGTTATAAATACCCAAATAAATGAAATTTGAGCCTTTTATGAATTACACTAATTTTATAGGTTAATATGACTTGTTATTATTGATTTAATTAACCTTTTTCGAATTAATCATTCTGTTATGAGTTTCACAAAAATCAATTACTAAATAGTGTCAAAATTGACATAAAATAGTTTTTAAAACAAATATTTTATTATTAATTGTTATTTTATTCCTAAAAATCTATGGTTCGGCCAAATTACTTAGATAAGGTTATATATATTAATAATTAACAACTTGGTGGTCTCTTGGATGTATATGTTATGTTTATTAACTATATAATATAAAAATACAAAGTGACATGGTAAATGTCAATCTAATTAACTAAGAGTTAAAACTAAAAGATAAGGTTAATATAATGACCTAAAATTGTCTAAATTATATTGGATGAGAGGATTTCGACCCATCCCCACCATAGCTTCGAAATAAATCAATTTGGAGCTATTTAAAACCGAATTTGGCTTTGTAATAAAATAATATATTTAGTTATTTCAAAGGAGCCCCTCTCCTCCCTTATAATAGGGAACCTCCTCCACCTCTTCCTCACACCACTTTGAGACTTCAAGATCTTCCAAAACCTATCAATTTCTCCTCTACACTTCCCTATAAACATCCTAGAGGTTATTTACTTCTTCAATGACCTATTTTAGTGCCCTAAAAGGAGGTCACAAAGATTCACTTCAAAGAAGAGGTAATGTCCGTTACCGATTATTTCATCTTTATTTCTTCTTACACTTCTTTTTCATTAGTTGTTTCATTATGAAATAATAACATCAGTTTCAATAATATACTTATATGTTATTATATGTATGAAACAACCCTATTTCACCATCTATCCATCCTATGGAAAAAGAAATCACCGCGCGTGCGTACGTACAGAATACCTTCTCCATGCCGTGGTGTAATCTATTTCCCCCCACCACCTTACTTGGATGGGTATAATGGTGTAAATAATAACTATTTATGATTATTGTAAATTGATAATTATTCTGAAATAGTATACATACACTCCACTACAATTCCACGATCATGGGAATGATATCATCACTCATGTGTACGTACGGAATACCGTCTCCACGATGTGATGCGACTTGTTCTACATGATATCCATTGCATGATGATTATATAAATGAATTTAATGAATCAATATGATATATATTACACTAATAAAATTATGGAAATTAGGTATCTATAACCTAAAGAGATGAATAAGAATTTATTCGACAGAACACGCATTAGAACTAAAAGTAATAAACACCCGAATAACAAGTTGTAATGAAATATTACTAATAAGAAGCTAAGAGTATAACCATGTATGATATCATAACAATAATTATGATTCTAGAATAAGTCAATAACATTATTTAAATCATTATACAGGAGGTTCGGACACTTACGAAGCAAATCTGACTTAAGGTAAGGGAAAATATCACAATCTCATTTTTATCCAAGATTGTTTATACTTTGGTATTTACTGGGGTGTATTTTATCAGACACATCCATGTTTCCTCAATATTTAATATTATTTCCATCCACCTATAATTTTTTAAATCCAATTTTACACTTTGGTGGGTTTTTAGTAAAATATATGAATGGAATATTTTGTCATTTTTCGTACGAGGTAATTTTTGACTTTTCCAACAAAAGTATGAGAAGAATGTTTTTTTAAACCTATACTACATGAATGGATTTTTAAAACATAATTTACAAGAAGCTTCATTTACATGTTTTAAAATTTATTTTTTATCAACTTATTTTAGTTTTAATTTGTATGACATGTTAAGAATGGAAAATGTTTTTTAAGTAGAAAGGATATTTTCCTCAAGAATGGAGTTCAAGTGTTTTATCAAAATTATTATCCATCTAAGATAATATAGGGTTATGTTTCTATCCCTATAATTACATTGATTTGAATATGTTGTGATGAAATTATTTTTATGAATTCCTTTATCATATATGAATTGTTTTATGATGTCATGATGTTTAAGAATCCCATTTTTATTACATGGGTTATGTAATGATGTATGATTTATGATTTTATGGCACACATAAGAGTGGTATCATTATTAGATGGGTGGGACCTATATCTCCCTCCAATGCATTGGGTAAAGATTTTATATCTCATGAGATAGACATGGCTGGAACGACAGGTTAAACTGGTTCAGTGAAACATGACTGAAATGAGGAGTGAACTCGGTTCAGAAATGGACTTTGTCCACTAAGTTAGTCTTGGAAATGAGTCTTGACTAATAAGAAATGATTTTCTATGATTATGTGTGTATGCCACAAAGTTTCATGTTTTAAGTTATGATTATTGGGATTACATTTCACTACCATGATTTATCCCATGTTATAAAATTATGACCTCTTTTATAGGGTAGGATTTCCAAAATGTTATGTTCTTATGAATATGATTTGATTGATATTTCTTTTGTTTACCCTTACTGAGCATTTGAACTCAACCGTTTGTATGTTTTGTTTCCCCAGGTCAGGAAGAAGGTTTTTAAGTAAGATATGCCAAAAGGGACTATAGATATGATGAAATAAATGGGAGACAGTGTAGATGCTTTATGAACCAGTTGTTTATGTTTCATAGTTTCTAAAGACACTGCACCTATAAAGTCCTTCCATGGTTTTATATTATGTTGTAATTAGTATGCTTCAATTTTGAAGTATTAACCATTTATGTAAAGTATGGGTTGTTATAAATACCATAGATAAAAACCTAAAAAATGTTTCTATTTCTAAGATTAGATGATATTGGGTTGTAATATCATCCAAAAATTAAATTTTAGACAAGTTTTAATGACTATTCAAGCGTTATAATTTTAATTAACACTTAGTTAATCTCTTTATTTGTAATTGAGGTAATAACATTCTTAATATTAAATGGTTGTAAGTATTTGCTTTTATGGTTTTAATTGACCATAAATGGATATTTTATGACATTTTAGATCTTATATTTATCAAATTGTAATTTTTAAATAATTTTATGATTTTTAAATAATTTAATAAAATGAAATCACTATAAAATATCAACAGTGTTAATTTCGATATTATTCATTTATTTTTCATTTCCTAAAAACCACACATAAGATAAATTCAAAAAAAAATCAATACGCTTAAAAAATGTCTTAGTCACCAAGAAAATTAGTGTATAAAATTTATTTGTATTATGATATTTCATTTAATATTTATAAAATGATTTATTTTATATTTTTACTAATAAAATAATTTGTACATCATAATTGTGACATATTTAATGGTAATTGTATAATATCAAAAAATAATAAATAAATTTCTATGATGTTGATATTTATATTATCTTTCTAGATACAATATATAGTTGATATTTTATTCTATTTACCCATATATTAAAATTAATATACTTATAAATAATGAAATTGTTACATTTTGTCAAATTCATTAGTTTTTATTTTATTTATGACATTTTCAAAGGTAAGTTGACATTAAGTGATTTAATTTGGAAAACTATATTCTAAGTTTCAAATTTAGTCATGAAATAGGATATTTACAGGTGTTATGGTATTTTGGTAATAATATTTTTATATTAAATTATCTTATTTACCTTTAACAATGCTAATAAAAACAATTAACAATGTTAGTATTCATTACAAAAAAAAAATAAAAGTATCCTATTAACATAATTTAGACCTAGTTATTCCAAATATGAAATTTATTTTCCAAAAATGAAAAAAATATATTTTTTAGTAATTATATTAAAATTAATCCGGTTTCAGTAATAAGAAAATATTTTTTAAAAGTTAAAACATTACAAAATACTAAAAAAATTAATATAAATTCAATATAAAATTAATACTTATTACATGAAGCATATTGAATGATTAAAATATATTATATTTATTCTTTAAACCAATTCAATATTATAATATAATAATAAAAATAATTTCAATGAAAAAAAAATTTAAAAAAAATACAGAATTTTTACCATCCGTCAAGACAAGAATCATATCAGAAAAATATGAGAAATTTATCCAATTTCAATTTTTATATCCCACTTTAAAATAACATGTTTAGTTTGACAAAAAAACATTAATAATTTGTAAAAATATTAATTAAAAATGGGTTCTCTATTCAATGAAGTAATATTGAAATTTTAAAAAATATATTTTTTTACAAAAAATAGGGGTTTGTTAGTAATCTTTGAATTAAATATCCATTATATTAATATAAAAATATTATTAGGTATATAACACACATATATATCTCATTAATTTCATTTATGAAAGTAAATCACACAAAAATAAGAATAACTAATTTATTTATTTTTACCATAAATAATTGATAGCCAATAAATTCATAATTCATTTTGAGAACATAGGTATAATATTTTATCTAACCTAGAGGCCGGGCTAATACTGTAATTTTATAATAAGGGCATCTCATGGTTCTTTTAAACTCATGATTTCGTGAAATCATATCTACTGATGAATAAATTTTTTTAAATAAAATAGTTCATAAAAACATCTGGGTGTAACATTCTACCGCAGTTTAAGTGCATTTCACCAAGGAAATCTTCCACTTGGAAAAAAAAGTTAAGAAAACCATTCCCTAATCACACCCTCAAGTTCCCACGTAGCTTCTTCTAATTAGTGGTTCCTCTATAAAACATTAACATGGAGAGTGTCATTATTTTATAAAAATGTTTTTCTACAATCCAAAATCTCTATCGGTTGTTCTTTATAATAAAGATAGTTCTCCAATGGTACAAATTTGAGCTTAGTACATGTGAAGGATAAGGTATTTACTTTATCAGGAGACATATATTGACCACATCATGAATTTGAGATAGATTTTGTGGATTGACAAATCGGTAAACTACGTTTCCAACATGATCAAAAATTTCAAAAGGACCGATATACCTTGTCTTAGATTCCAATTCTTTCCAAAACTCATTACTCTCCTCCAATGAGATATTTGTAGCAACAAATTATCACACACTTCAAACAGTAGGTCTTTTCTTCAGTTTTCATCATAAAATTTTGGTTGACACTGAGAAGCTCTAATTTGATGTTGAATAGATGAGTACTTTTCTGGAATTTCATTTACAAGATTAGTCATAATAGCTTTATTTCCCCAAATTCATCTTAAAATGTAGGATTTCTTTACTTATATCCATTGAGGAATTCATAATGACCGATCTAAAAACTAGATTGAAATCTATTATTGTAAGAAAATTTCAGCAGTGGTAGGTGTTGATCCCAACCACCTTTAAAATCTATAGATAATTCTCTCAAATTGTTTTATAGATCATGAATATTCCTCTCCAAACTACTGTCTAACAATGATGATATGCAGTGCTGAAACTTAACTCTATATCCAAATCATGAGGTAGAATTCCATAGAACATCGAGGTAATCCTCATATCTTGATAATATATAATGGAATGTGGTACTCCCTACAATCTAACTACATCCATTACATATATAATGGCATGTTGATCAAGAGAGAAACCCTCTCGTATGGGAATATAGTGTGATGAATTCATAAGGCGATCAACTATAACACAAATAGAATTATTGCCTTAATGTGTTTTGGTATGTTTGATAACAAAGTCCATAGTGATGTTTTCACAATTTTATTATGGTATGGGTAATGGTTGTAACATCCCATAAGTCTTCTATTTCTCATCCTTAACATTCTAACAAACTTATCATCAAGATACATATTCAACAACATCTCTTTTCATGCCTTTCAACCGGAAATACTCTATTCGGTCCATTTACATCTTTGAGATTCAAGGGCGAATAGAGAATGATGTACTATGGGACTAATCCAATAGATCCTTTTTGAACTCGGGTATGGGAGGAATTCAAACCCAATAATTGGTCTTTAGTATTTCTTCACAATATTGGATAAATCCATGAAAATTTCAAGCCATCATTTGTAACTCAACATCTTTTTTTCGTGCCTCATTAATTTTCACATGTATAGATTGTTGAACATTAATTAGGGAAAGCTTAGATTTATCCCATTCCATTAAAATTTCAATATCTATCTTTTCAAATCTATAAATATTGGATCTTTTTGGATCCTCATCATGGATAAGCCAGCATGTTATTTTACACTCAAAGCATCTTCATCCTTGTTCTCTTTCACAAGGTTGTAATATATTGAGAAGTCATAATCTACAATCAACTACAAACATCGTATTTGTTTCATAATCACCTCTTAATGTGTTAAAATACACTTTAAATTTTTATAATCATTATAAAAGCCTCACCATTCCCCTTAAAGATAATTCCTCCATATATCTAATGCAATGATTACCAGAGCAAACGCCAAATTAGGATATGGGTAATTTTACTCATGAATTTTCAATTACAATGACCCATACATTATCATTATATCATTTTTCATGAGAACACATCCCATACCTTTCTTTGATCCATCAATATAGATCAAAAACCATTCTCCACTATGTGGCAATGTGAGAATAAGTGAACTGGCTAACCATCTTTTTAGCTCATTGAAATTCACTTCTCATTCCTCTGTCCAAATGAACAAAACTCCATGACAAAGTCAACATGGTGACAGGATTTGGTAATAATGAAAAATAATTCAAAAAATGTAAAGAATATTTAGCCATTGTAAGAAAACATTGTATCTCAGTTACCATTGTTGGTCTCGAAAATCTTCCAAAATCCACTATGTTTGCTGGATCCATTATTATTTCTTCCATTGAGATTATGTGACCCAAAATGAATCTTTTTGAAGCCAAAATTCACACATGATAATTTTTTCATAATGCTTGGACTTTCTGAGGTTTGTTAGTACAATTCTCAAGTTATATTCATTTTCTACCTTTATATTTGAATATAAATGAATATCATAGCACCCTGTATGATTTCAATTGAAAACTATCATTCACGATTTTTGGGAATAACATGAAGTTCCTACAGAAAGACATCATCAATCTCACGTACAATTGGTGAATTCTTAATCATGAGTTTCTCCCCAACTAATTGAGATAATGAACCTTCATATATAAGAATAAAAACCCAAAATATGGATGTAATTTTAGGTGTAAGATTATATTCTTCTTTTCATCATTAGATGGTCATTGCTTGATCTGGAATATGAAATGTGACTTCCCATCCATGGAAATTTAAATTATCATCATATAGATAAATCTAATCCATACCATGAACCACGTAAAATTCAAATATAATAAGGTTCACATGATTTGATAGAATCTCATTCCTTAAATCATTAACCAGATATGAATTATAAAATTTTAATGTGGTCGTTGTACTTGTTGGTCGGAGTGGATACTCAAGAGGGGGTGAATTGAGTTCCAATTAAAATTTCTGTTAAAAATATTTATATTAAAATACCATGATTTAAAAACAAGTTAAACTGTAGTGAATTTCTACAGATTGTAAAAGTTCAATTAGTTTCTATAAGATGGATTATGTCTTACTTATTTTAATCAAAGGATTAAATTAACTATTGATACTAACATAATGGTTCACAATAAGTATAAAAACATTCTAATTTAATTATCAAAGTAACATTAAAACAAATTTAATTTCAATGTAATTAGCAGTAGAATAGAAAATATATATAATATACATTAGATTTAAACTAAGATGCAAAACAAAAATATCAAAGAGGTTATGTCTCAAGCTAAGACATAGTCCTCTAAAACAATTTATATAAATTTGAACCACACCCTGGATCGGGGTAAACAAAAGTGAAAAGACTGTACAGGTACTAAGACCTCTACCACAGTTCTTCGTGGGAAAACAAAACAACAAAACACAGGTTTTCCAGGTCCTACGTGACCTCCACCACTATCCAAAGTGGGATACAAGAGATATATAGAAGGTTTGTGTGAGGATTTAGAAATCGTCCAGCTTAGCTCTGGGGATAGTGTGTGTATAAAATCTACAGGGTATCCTCACTGCTCAAAATATAAATAAAATAATTACTGAGAGAGTAGATATGAGTTTTAGAAAACTTTAGTGATTTTAAGTGCATCTCTAGAATCTTGTGATTAATTATAAATGATTCTGAGTCCTTATCTAGTTTTTGTCTGAAAAATAGAGGGTCGTTATCTTCAAGTCCAATTTGATAAGATTGAGTGCATGAAGAACTCATTTTAGTTCTTCACACCTTGACTGATGTGATGCTTGTGTTCTTCTCTAGAATGGATGGCTTCATGTACGTACAGTGTTCTTCCATTATAAATGTAGCATTTCTTTTCTATGTGAATGAACCACTTTCCAACACTATTCAGTCCTTACTTTTTCACTCTCTTCATGTGCCTTCATAGTTACATTCTTCTTCGTCTTTGTCCTATGATTTATAGCTTTCAGCTCTGGAAAAATGAAATATTATCTTTTCATGTGTACTAGGTACGGTTCCCTGACCTGCCCACAAATATAATTAAGTATCATTAATTACATTAAAAACATAAAATGTTTCTGTTTCCTAATAAATAAATAATATTGAGAGTATAGAGTTTGACTGGTCAGTCTTATTAGTAGACTTCTGTCGGTAGATGTGTAGCAATAGACTTTGTATAGTCGTGACCTTCTATCAGTAGGTATGTGTCCGTGTACTAGTATCTACTTGTATCAGTAGCTATTACTACGTGTATCAATATCTCTATGTACTGGTGACTCCTTCTATTAGAAGCTTGTTTGTTCTAGCAGTAACTTGCTTGTATTGGTAGCTCCGTGTATTAGTGAGTATTTTTATTGGTTACCTTTTTATCGGTAGCTTTTGTATATCGGTAGCTCCGTTCTGTACCAGTGAAGTGTATATCAGCACACTTGTTCTATCAGTGGCATGTGCTTACGAGTGGACTTATACGTACTGGTAGCTCTGTGTACTAGTGACCTTTTGTGTATCAGTGACTATGTCTATCAGTGGACTAAGTACCGGTAGAACTGTATCAGTAGCTATAAGGATATCAGTGACTTAACACTTGTCTGATCTATGAAAAAACATATCTGATTGAGTTAGAATTATTTCAGAAGTCATATAAACATAGATAAACATTGATTTACATATGTAAAAGATTATTTTAATATTATTATCAGCTTAAAGTCATAGAATGACATCGATTGAAGGAATTATTATATATATGATCATTATTTGGGATTATCAATGTATGTGAAAGAAAAATTGGGGTTATGAAAATAGGTGAGGTCAACAATCACCCCTCTTTTGATAATCACAACTTATAAATTAATAATCCCAATATAATTAGTAATGTATCAAGCGATAGTGCCTTACATCTAATTGTATGAGAGAATACAATGTATTATAAAGCATATATAAACAAGATGAAATATAACAAATAGATCAGAGGAAAATGAATGAAGCTCATTAAAGATAGTATATCTCACCATTTTCATATCCTAGATATGGTTCCCTTAGATATTATTTATCCCCCTTTTTGATAATCAAAAAGTTGGAAAAGAATGAAAAATACATGAGAAGAGAAGTAATATATGGTAAAATAAATTAGTATCATATATATTTCTTGAAGAAAACAAATACAATGAAATACAAAAAATAAATACAAACAGAAATACAGGTGATTCCTATAAAAAAATCCTAGCCACTGATCAATTCACATCCTCAGCATGAGATTTTACGTTGGGATCAGAAGAAGATTCAGGTGAGGTAGATTCAGGTGAAGGCTAAGGAATACCATAGATGATCACAATATGTTGAGCTACTGAAACTGTTATTGGCCTGTACTATGTAGTTCTCTGAGTGATCATAGGAGTAAGGCTTCTGATAGCTTCGGCTGGAGTCATCTGAGCAGGAGAAGTAGTAGAGGCGGATGCAGGTAAAGCTGGAGGTATAATTACTTTTCTAGCCTCAACATGTAAGAAAGGAAACATGTGATTTCTGAAATCCATAATTATTCTTCCTCCTCTTTCCATGGTAGAAATGAAATCATCCTTGTTTTCAATGAATTTTTCCAAGGCTGGAGTATGTTCCCATAGCTTTCTTACTTTCTCCATGAGTTCTTGATTGACTGGAGGTAGCTTCATGTATTATAACATATTCTTGAAATCATTATTGAGCTGATGCTTGGTGTAAACCCGTTGGAAATAATAATCTAACTTGTATTTCACTTCTTTCTGAGAGGCAGAAGCTTCTCTCATATAGTCTTGGACTATCTTCATTATATCTCTAGTGTTATCCCAAGAATAAGTTACCACTTTGCTCAGATCGGATGATTCCACAGAGCCACTGGTTTATGTTGAACTAAGATCGTCCTTCATCATATCTCTAATATGATCCAAATCCACTGAAGGTTTGGAAGAAATAGAACCAATGGAGAATGTTACTATTTCCTGGATGTTTTTAGTCAACCCACTAATACGATTTTTCACATGAAAATCCTGGGTGCTGACTTGATCATTCATGGAGGTTTTAAATCCCATAAAGACTGATACCATCTGGTTCACTACACAATTAACATAAGCTAAGTCCTTGTCTTCCTGAGGTCTAGAACTCATATAAGATTCTAATGAGATAACAAACATTTTTAGAACTTCAACATCCTATTCTAGGCTAGACATCTGATTCTGGAAGGGTGTAACTTCATCCACTATCTTTTCCAAAAAGGTAGAGACATTACAGCCAAGAAAGAGTTCAAAGGAATTTTTCAAATTGCTCATCTCTTCAACAAAGAAATGCTTTAACTCAGAAACGGAGGAACTAAAAGACTCTTTCAGCTCATTCTTTATGGATTCAAGATCATCCCTGGTGATCATATCAATAGGATCAACCAAAATAGGTGCTCTTTCAGATACTATAATGGCCATAGGGTCATTCATTATTGATTGAATATATGACACAAGTGAAGCTTCAATTTTCCTTATTTCTTCTAGAAACCTGATTTTGAGATCAGACTTGAGCTTATCCAGATCACGCATTCTGACCACATCTTCAGGTAACAACTCATTCTGAAAATTATAATTGATTTTTGGTCTCTTGATGGATGTCTCATTATCAGAATCTGAATAATCCAATCCAAAAACCAAAAAACCTGGGTCTTCTAACCAATCTACAATTTCAACTGCCACTGAAACAATGAAAAACCTGATTGAATGCTCCACCTCAACAGGTGCATTCTTTTGTACAACAACAACATTCTCAACAGGTCTTTCTTCCTCAGAAGAATCTTTTACAATCAACTCCATCTATTCAACAACAAGAGGTTCCTCAGGAATAGGCACGTGTCCTTCCATCCCACCCACTTAATCCTTAACATGGATAACCTTTCTTACAATCAATGGACTCAGGCTTAAGTAGAATGAATCATAGGATTTAGATTCATCCTCTCTTTCTTCTTCATTCTCAGGGGATGTCTAGTCTTCCTTATCAACTGGAGTTTCTTCTTCTAATATATTTTATTTTCCTAATGATATAATTTTAGCAACAGGACTTGTGGAGTAAGTCCGGATACCTTCCCTCAGCCATAGAAGTCTCCTCTTCATCAGTCTAATCATTGTACTCAGGTTATTCTTCATTAGGTACTAGACCTAGATCCCACAAATCATTAGGCCTTGAAGGATGACCCACAAGATTGAACTTATCATATACTTTCTTATCATCATTAATCCACTCTCTTCTCCAAGGATTCCAGTTTATCTTCATGTATTTGAAAATAGATCTTTTGATACAGAAATTAGTCATTAATACCACTATCTCATCTTGAGAATCAGCTACCGCTTTCACTTTGATCATCACTGAGATCAACATGGAAAAGAATAAGGCATTGGTCTTTGATTTTGGCCTGGTCATATCCTCCATTTGAATCATAAGCAGCCTGTATAGATTTGCATTCACACCATGTCTTAAAAGATGTAGCAGATAGATATCTTCATATCTTAAATTTTCCAAAGTCCCCCCTCATTGGAATAAAAACATGCTAAACAAATTTGAACAGCAATATGTTCTCTCCATCCATTTCAGCAGCCACCACCTATCTTTTCTTTCCACTACTAGTAAGTTCCTCTAAGGCAATCTCATAATAAAATATTTCGCTTGTAGGTGGTAATGATTTCTAGAAATATCAACACACACCTTTATGTGGAACCATCAGGCATTCAGACCACTCAATAGATGAAAATTATATTTTCTTTCCATTTACAAATGAAATCATTTGGTTCTCATATTCTAATTTCTCAAATATTACAAACTCATAGAACTGTCTCACCAGCATCAGATAGTAGGGGAAATTATTGTTTGAAAAGCGTTCTACCCACTTCTGGTCTTCCAACACCTCGAGAACTAACGATTTACTGGAAAACAACCATTCTACGCATAGCTCTCTTTCGATCACAATAACTCTATTCTGTAAATGAGGGTTCACTGGTCACCTTTTGGACCTTGTTCTACCAACACTACCACTTTCTTCTTTCTCGGTCTTATACTTCTTCACATTCAGCTCATCAATGTCATCTCTAAAAGTAGGGAGTTTGGTTTTTTCAATATATGGATCGAGGAAGATTGGGTTTTCGAGAGATTCGATAGCAAAGGATTGAGGGTAAAGGGGTTGAGGTGGATCGAGAAGTGATTAAGACTTAGTTTTATCATTTAGGAATCATGAATAATTATAATATAAAAATTAATGTATAAACAATACAGATTATGGAGGACGACAGATGTTTAAAACAATGCATACATATCGGTAGGGTAGACTAGTCAGGTATCACATCAGTGAGGTATCACATCGGTGAGGTACAATGGTGAGGTATCACATCGGTGAGGATTATCATTCCTAACTAATGTCTAATGTAACTTAACTGGTCTGAAATTAAAGGTTTGGTGAAAATGACAGCTAATTGATGTCCGGTACCTATAAATTCAAGAGTAATGTCACATTTTTGGTAGTGATCTCTCAAGAAATGGTGGATTACATCAATGTGTTTGGTTCTAGAGTTAGAAATAGTATTCATTGAATTGTTAATTTCACTAGTGTTATCACAGTTAATTTAAACTTGCTTAAAATCATATCTATAGTCCAAAAGAGTGTGTTTCATCCACATAATTTGTGCACAGCAGCTACCAGCTGCTATATACTCTGCTTAGGCAGTAGACAAAGCAACAGAGTTCTGTTTCTCATTACACCAAGATACTAAGGATTTTCCCAATAAATGACATGTTCCATATGTGATTTTTCTATCCAACTTGCCACCTGCAAATTCAACATCTGAATAACTCATTAATTCAAAATATGGTCGCTTTGGATAAAACAATCCCAATTTTGCAGTATGTTTAAGATATTTTAAAATTATTTTTTCAAAAATTAAATTAGATTATTTAGGATTATCTTGAAATCTTTCACACATACAAACACTAAACATAATATCTGGTTGACTAGATGTAAGGTAATGTAAGCTTCAAATCATACCTCTGTAATTGGTTTGATCCACTGGTTTTCCAATTTTTTCTGCATACAATTTACAGACAGTACTCATAGGAGTATCATTTTTCTTTATACTATCCAAACCAAAATGTTTTAAAAGACCCTTTTTATATTTACATTGATTCAAAATAATACAATTTTCATTTTAAAAAACATGAAATCCAAGAAAATATTTGAGTTCTCCCATTAGCCTCATTTCATATTCATTTTGCATACTCAATGAAAAATAAGTACATAAAGAATGTTTAGAAGATCCAAAAATAATGTCATCAAAAAAGATTTTTACTATCAAAACATCTTTTGAAATTATTTTAATAAAGAGAGTTGGATCATCAATCCCATTAGTAAAACCTTTTGAAATAATAAAATTACAAAGTTAATCATACCAAGATCTTGGAGCATGTTCTAAACCATATAAAGCTTTAGAACGTTTAAAAACATGATTTTTGAAATGGGGTTTTGTAAATCCAAGGGGTTGTTCAAAAAACATCTTCAATTATAAAACCATTTAGAAAAGTACTTTTAACATCCATTTGATATAACTTCAAATTTAGATGAGCTGCATAGGCATGTAAGATCCTAATAGCTACTAATATAGCTACAGTGGAAAAGGTTTCCTCATAGTCTATTCCTTCCCCTTGACTATAACCTTGAGAAACTAGCCTTGATTTGTTTCTAACTATAATTCCTGACTCATCAACTTTGTTTCTAAAAACCCATTTAGTGCATATTGTCATGGTTTCCTTGGGTATTTCAACTAATTCCCAGACATTGTTTCTTTCTAATTGATTTAATTCATCTTGCATAGCCATTACCCAAAATTCATCATTGATTGCATCATTGACATTTTTAGGTTCTAACTATGAAATAAAGGCTTGATTTTCAACCTGGTTTCTTAGAGAAGCTCTAGTCTGTGTCCACCTATCAAGATTATCAACAAAAGTATCTAAATGATGATTCTTTTGAATCCTAGTTGATCTAGTAAAGGTAGGACTATAAATTTCAGGTTCATCTATAGGTTCGGGTTCTATAGATTACTATTCTAGAATATGTCTAGAACTAGATGTCTTTATAGCAGGTTATTTTTTATCATTAAGGTCCATAATAGACAAGTCTTCTTCACGATTTTCAAGATAAGACATAGGTTCATGTGGATTAGTTTCATCAAAAATTATGTGAAAAGATTATTCCACACACATCGATCACTTATTAAAGACTCTATAGGCTTTACTAGTTAAAGAATAACCATGAAAAAATACATCATCACTTTTGGGAGAAATCCTTTCAAGATTATCCTTTGTATTGAGAATAAAGACTTTTCATCCAAAAAATCTAATGTAAATAACATTAGGTTTACTATTATTCCACAACTCATAAGGGGTCTTCTTCAGAACGGGTCTAATCAAGACTCTATTGATAATATAACAAGCAATATTTACAACTTCAGCCCAAAAATAAATTGGCAGGTCATACTCATTAAGCATGGTTCGTGAAATTTCATGAAGGGTTCTATTTCTTCATTTTACTACACCATTATGATGAGGTGTTCAAGGGGTTGAAAAATTATGACTATTGACATTTTTTGATTAGTAAGATTAAAACTGATGATTTTCAAACTCACCTCCATGATCACTTCTCAAAGTCTTAATCTTAATTCCACTATGGTTCTCAGCAAACCTGGAGTATTTAATAAAGTCTGAACAAGATTCAATTTTGTGAGAAAAGAAGTATACCCATGTATATCTAGAAAATTCATCTACTAGGACATAGACATAGTGCTTCCTATTTAAAATAGAAAATCTAGAAGGTCCAAACAAATCCATGTGAACCATCTCGAGAGGTTGAGATGTTGAAACTTATTTCTTTGATTTAGAAAAACTTTATGTTGATTTCCCTTTTGACAGGGATTACAAACTTTGTCTGATGGGAATTCATGTTTGGGTTGGTCCTTTACTAAGTTCTTCCTAGTCATTTTTCTAAGTGTATGAGTGTTGCAGTGTCCTAATATTCTATTCCACAACCAAGATTCTTTATTAAAAGAATTTAAACAAGTAACATTTTGTTTAGCTAAACAATTCAAATAAACAACATAGACATTTTTATTTATCAATGCAGAAAATACTAAAATGTTTTTGGAATTAAAAACATTACATGAATAATTTTCAAATAAAACATTAAAACCATCATCACATATATGATAAATAATCAATAGATTATATTTATTTCCATCAACAAATAAAATTTAAGAATTTAAAACTGAGTTAGTGTTACTAATTTGGCCTAGGCTGATGATCTTTCCATTAGAATTATCACTAAAGGTGAAATGGCCTCCATCAACCTTTATTAAGATTTTAAAGCATGAGTAATCTCCAGACACGTGCCTTGAACATCCACTATCAATGTACCATGTTTTCCTACAGGAACTCTTTAAGAACGTTTCCTACAATACTGATTTAGATGGAAAATGATTTTGGTACCCATATTCTCATGGGTCCAGACAGGTTCGAAAGTAAAGCTTTAGGTACCCAAATTTGTCTTTTGGGTCTCATATAATTTACATAATCAATTGATTTTTAAATATAAACATTGTTTGGTCTATAACAATGTGAATAACTAGTTGTGGCATATGAATTTCTAGAAATGGAACTTGCATAATTTTTTCCATATTTAGGAATAAATCTATTTTTGGTAAATTTTCTCTGTCCAGGTTGGTATCCCAAACTAGTGGTATACTTTGGTGACACTTTTTTACCTAGAATTTGAGTTATATTGTTCTTTCCATTTATGAATTTTCTACTTCCTTTTTAAGTTTCTCATTAGACATTTTTAGTTTAGTATTTTCTTTTAACAGTTGAGCATTCTTTTCCTTTTCAATCGCAAGGGAAGATTTAACAGTGCTAGATAAATAATGATGATTCTTTAATGCTCTATACTTATCCTTAAGTTCATTATAGATCTCTTCTAGCATATTACAGTATTCAAATAATTCTGTACTAGACATGTTTTCAAATTAAGAATCCGAATCAGAATCGACTCCAGAATAGTATGAATTTAAAGCAGGAGTGCCCAGTGTTACCTCAGATGTGTTCGTCATAAAACACATGTTAGCTCGATTATTTTCACAGTTATAGACTTCAAGTTCACTTGGGCTATCTTCTGAATCACTCAAGGTATCTTGCATAGATTTCTTGTATTTTTTTTCCTTGTATTCATGTTTCTTTATAGACTTCAACATTAGACAGTCTGCTTTCACATTTCCTTTTCTTTTGCACTCATAACAGACAATCTAATCACTTTTATAAGGCTTATTCCAATACTTCTTCCAATGACCTTTTTTATCATATTTTTTATTTTTAATATGATTTTCTATAGAATTTCTTCTTCATGTAGAACTTCTTGAATCTTATTTCTATATGATCCATCTCAGCATCACTATCAGAATCTGATCTTTCACTTGATGAGATTTCAGTAGGTATGTGAACTTTCTCATTGTCCTTGCTCCTTGAGGCATGAGACTTAAATGCCGCTGGCATCATTTTAGGTTCATCATCTTGTTCTTTATTCACCTTGAGTTCTTCCTCATACATCATAAGCTTATCAATTAATTCCTTAACATGTAGTGAACTTATCTCACATGTTTCACTTATTGAGACAGATGCGCATCTCCATATTTCTGGATAACATCTTAGTATTCTCATAATCCGTTCTTTTTCAAGAACAAATTTCCCTTGAGATCTCATAGTGTTGAAAATCTCATTGAACCTGAGATACATGTTAGAAATAGGTTCATAAGACATTATTTATAAGTTATCATATTTAATATTATATGTATTCGGTCTCATTTCTTTGACGTTTGTTGTTCCCTCATGGGAAATAGCCAAATTTTCCGAAATATCATAAGCATTTTTTCAAACATATATTCTTTTAAACTCTTCATCCCCTAGAGCACAATACAGGGAATTCATAGCTTTAAAATTATTATTGTAAGCAGTCTTAGTAAGTTCATCCCAAGTAGTTATTTTAAATTATGGAATTTTATATTGAGTCTCTATAGCAGTCCTGATATCAAAACCCATACTCTCTAAGTGAATTTTCATTTTAAGCATCCATTGGTCCTAATTTGTACCATTAAAGAAGGGTGTCATGTTTCTAGCATCACCTTCTACTGTATTATCCATATCTATATTTTAGCAAAAATATTTAATGATTTAAAATTTAAAACTAACAGAAATTCATGATATTTAAGATACAACTAAAATCATAGTTGAAAAACAGAGTATTTTGAAAAACATTAAAATAAATAATTCCTCTAATACCAAATATTGGTCAGATTGGATACTGAAGTGGGGGGTGAATTGAGTTCCAATTAAAATTTCTACTAAAAATATTTATAATAAAATCCCCCTATTTAAAAACAAGTTAAACTGTAGTGAATTTATAAAGACTGTAAAAGTTCTATTAGTTTCTCAAAGATTGATTAGGTCTCAGTTATTTTAATCAGAGGATTAAATTAACTTTTGAAAATAACTTACTAGTTCTCAATAAGTATAAAGACTTGCTAATTTAACTATCAATGTAACTTTAAAACAAATTGTATTTCAATGTAATTAGGAGTGGAATAGAAAATATATATAATATACATTAGATTTAAACTAAAATGCACAGATGAAATAACCAAGAGGTTTAGTATCAAGGTAAGACTTAGCCCTCTCATACAATTTATATAAATTTTAACCACACCCTTGATCGGGGTAAATAACTGTGCAAAGAATGTCCAGGTACTGTGACCTTTACCATAGTTCTTCATGGGAAAACAAAACAATAGCACACAGGCTATCCAGGTCTTACATGACCTCTACCACTATCCATAGTGGGATACAAGAGATCTATAGAAGGTTTCTGTGAGGATTCAGAAATCCTCCAGCTTAGCTCAGGAGACAATGTGTGTATAAAATGTATAGAGTATCCACACTGCTCAAAATGTAAATAAAAGAATCACTGAGAGAGTAGATATGAGTTTTAGAAAGCTCTAGTGATTTTAAGTGCAGCTCTGGACTCTTATGATTAATCAGAAATTCTTCTAAGTCCTTCTCTGGTTTTTGTCTAAAAAAACGATGGTCGTTTTATTCAAGATATGTTTGATCAAATTGAGTGAATGAAGAGCTCGTTGTAGTTATTCAATCGCTGACTGAAGTGCAGCTTGTGTTATTCTCTATAATGGATGGCTTTGTGTATGTCCAGTTTTCATCTAGTATGAATGTAACCTTTCTTTTCTATGTGAATGGACCACATTCTAATGCTATTCAGTCCATGATTTTTCACTCTCTTCACGTGCCTTCTTAGTTACTTTCTCTCCAGTCTTTTTCCTTCCTTTTATTGCTTTCAGCTCTGTCAAAAGGAAACGATTATCTTTTCGTGAGTACTAGGTACTGTTCCCTGAAATGCCAACAAATATCATTAAGTATCATTAATTTCATTAAAAACATCAAATATTACCATTGCTTAATAAATAAATAATATTGAGAGTATAGAGTTTGACTGGTCAATCTTATCTGTAGCCTTCTGTCGGTAGATGTGTAACGGTGGACATTGTACAGTCATGACCACCTATCGACAGCTATTTGTCCTTGTACCAGTAGCTCCATGTATCAGTAGCTGTTACTCTATGTATCAATAGCTCTATACACCGATGACTCCTTCTATCGGTAGCTTGTTTGTTCTAGAAGTAACTCACTTGTATCGGTAGCTCGGTGTATCAGTGACTGTCTGTATCGGTGAACTTTGTATCGGTAGCTCGTGCATATCGGTAGCTTCGTTCTGTACCAATGAAGTGTATATCAAAAGACTTTTTCTATCAGTGTCATGTGCTTACCAGTGGACTTATACGTACTGGTAGCTCTTCATATTCATGACCTTTGCTTATCGGTGGCTATGCCTATCATTAAACTAAGTAATAGTAGATCTATATCAGTAGCTATATGAATAGCAGTGACTTAATAGTGGTCTCCTTTATGCAAAAAACATATCTGATTGAGTTATAATTATTTTAAAAGTCATATAAACATAGTTAGACATTGATTTACATATGTCAATGATTATTTTAATATTATTATCTACTTAAAGTCATAGAATTTCATAGATTGAAAGAATTAATA
Source organism: Viscum album (assembly GCA_963277665.1). Lineage (NCBI taxonomy): Eukaryota > Viridiplantae > Streptophyta > Magnoliopsida > Santalales > Viscaceae > Viscum > Viscum album. Next base: position 405,616,004 of record OY728144.1, on the reverse strand, counting down.
TATAGATGAACATTATTTGGGATTATCAATGTATGTGAAGGCATAATTGGAGATATCATAAAAAGTGAGGTCAATAGTACCCTTAAGTGTTGTAACAATTATCTCATCACCTAGTGTTTTAGAAAATAATGTGATACCCTATGAAAATTATTCAGAAAAAAAAGAGTGGGTGGATCCAAAATCAAATAAAAAACATACTACTTAAGAGTGGAAGGTAATTTTACCTTTCAACCCTTCATTATCATACTTCATGTAATGAATAGTGATTTCATGTGACATTCCTATAACTTAGGCCTTAAGAGTTATTTGATGTTTATCATCATCAATGAGCTTTGGATTATGGCATTTATTTGCACAATTCCCCATTTCCCTGCAAATTTATCATTTAAATGTAGCAGGTGAGTTTTTTATAGCCTTTTCATTGTTCACATAATTATTAATCTTTTTACCATCACTTCATTATTCAAATTCATTATGAAGTTCTTTTACACACATTATAAATTTACTAGTACCTTTATGACAACTCCCTCCTTGTTTCTTTTCTCACATTGAGGATAAGGGGGAGCTAATATTTTTTTAGTTTGGTCTTTATATTTTCTGTTGAATTCCATTTTTCTCTTCATATAAATCCCATTTTGCTGATGGGTTACTCCAATATCCATCACAACCATGAGAGAACATCAAACAATTTCCTCCTATAAATTTTAGTCCATTATGGATAATACCCTTCAGAGACTTTGTTTTAAGACAATAATGAATTGATCAATTTTACTCACAGGTTGAATAATAAATCCAGGAGCGTACCATACAATTCTTGTAAAATTTTATTCTTATATACCAATGGATTCATCAACCTATTGATTATGTTCAAGGAACTTCTTCTCCATCTTTGTTTGATTAATACGAGAGAATGTACTTATTCAAAAATAATTTCTTGAACGCGTCCCACTCCATGTATTAAATTTCATCTCTTTTCCTCATATTCATGATAAGATTCAACCATTGATCAATTTTTCCTTGAAAATTTTAAACTATTAAGATGGATTTGTCATGATCAGAACATTGTAGAATTGAAAATATCTTTTTAGTAGTATTGATCCATTGACCAGCCACTAATGGATCATCATACCTTCTTAAAGAAGGTTGATGCTACATCATGAAGGTCTCTAGAAAATGTTTCTCCCTCGTTTTCTCATTTGGAATTCCTTCATGATGCATATAATGAGAATGTTTTGTGATCATGGATAAAATATTTTTCATTACAGCTCCCATAATAGTTGGTTTCTCATGGGGACATTGACATCATTTCCTAGACCATTCATCATTATCACAGTAACTTCAGGTACCATACACTAACTAAATCCAAGAAGCATATTGTGATCAATAATAATCAAAAAAGAAAACAAAATAATCAAGAATTAAATTCCAATTTAAGAAAACATTAGTTTTTAACCTATGTTATTAATGAACATCTCTAAAACACTAGGATAGGATTGTGAACCATAAATAGAAATTTCCTTAGGGTTCTTACTAAGGACCACTCATCCTTGTTTTCATAGGTTACCTATAAATTTTCTCTAATACCAATTATAATTACCCATACATTACATATAGATATAATTTCATAATTTTAGAATAATTGCTACATAAAAAAATCCTCACCCAGACCATGTAGGTTTAGTGTCATGAGAAACAGGGATACATCAACAACATGTTCATAAAGCATGTACATTATTTCCAAATTCTCTCTTCAAACCTGGAATCATTTTTTGACTTGTATTACTTAATACACTTATTCAGGACCTGGGTGAAAGGAACATATGAAAGGGTGAGCTCAAATCCTCACATAGGGTAAACAAAGTAAATATTAATCATATAATAATCATTAGAACATTACTTTTGAAAATATTATCCATTACAAAAAAATGTAAAATATCATGCCATTGGATACGTCAAGAAAGTGAAATGTAGTCTCAATAGTACAAAAATAAGAAATGATATTTCATATCACACACAAAATAGCGTAGAAAATAATTTCATATTAGTCAATACCCATTGAAATGACAATAAAAATTGATAATGTCCATTACTGAACATAGTTCAGTCCTCATTGTAGCCCTGTAATATTGAACAATATTTACTTGTCATTATAGTCATGTCTATCTCATTAGATATAAAAATTCACATAATGAATTGGTGGGAGATAATTTCCCACCAATCGAATAATGAAACCATTCTTATGTGTTCCAAAAATCATAAATCATTTATCATAGCATAATCCATGAAATAAAATGGGAAACATACACACCATTCCATCATAATCCATTTAAAATAAATGTATTAAAAAAATATTTCCTTTATAAATACAGTAAAATTAAAGTAATTATATATATATATATAAATAAACTACTTTTATATAGATGGAAAATTATTTTTATTAAACAATTGAACGTGCTTCCTAAAGAAAATATACATTAAAAAACAATTTCTTTTTTCAAAATGTCGCTCAGTTTTTTACGAATCTAATCTTGTTGGAAATAATCATGAAATTGTGTAGAGAAATATTAATGGTGATAAGTTATTAGGATACAATAATAATCCATTCATTATGAATATATTATAAAACATTATTCTCGTAATTTTTCCAATGAAGTCAAAAAGCACCTCGTATTTTAATAAAAAGAAAGAAAACCTGCACACCATGTAGTAAAAGTAAAAAATTGGTAAAAATTGGATTAAAAATACACTGAATAATATTAATAGTTTTATGATAAATTATTTATAAATCTTCTAAAATCATGATAAATATACTCCTAGTAAATATGTGCATATAAAAATATAAGATAAAAATAGATTTTCAAAATTATCACTTACCTTTGGTCTAATATGTTTCATATGTATCCAATTATTCCGGTATTATGATTTAAATAATGAAAATGATTTTTTTTGAGAATCATAATTATTTTTATGATTTCTTATATGCTCATATTTTCATCTTTTTGATAGTAACATTTCATGGTCACTCATTATTTTTTTATTAACTACTTCATGTTATTATGCATGTTTTGTCAGATAAGATCTTATTACACATTATAGTTAATAGTAATATCATATAAATAATGATATTAGTATAAAATATATCATAATTTTTCATTCTAATCATGTATATAATAAAGGATTAATGATGTTAATTTAGAATATAGTGCATCGCATCGTGGAGAAGGTAGGTCGTGCGTACGCACGAGCAATGATATCAATCCAAACATTGTTGACTTTTATTGAATAAGATGGTGGATAATATTTCAGAATCAGTGTAATGTTATAATAATAATATGTAGTTATTAATTATATCATTATACATATCCTAGTATAGGGGTGGTGAAAAACATACTACACCTTAACTTTGTGACTATAAGTCATACGTACGCACGCATGATGATTTTTTTATAGGATGGATAGAAGGTGAAATATAGTAGTTTCATAATTTTAATAACATATAATTTTATAATCTATTCATATGTTATTATTTTATTATGAAACTAATGATGAATAAAATGTAGAATAAGAATTATGTTTGAGTGAATCGGTTTAAGAGATTACCTCTTCTAGACGTCCTTCTTCAGAATATTTTCACAGAGCACTCGAGTAGGTCTTTGAAGATGTCCAGAACCTCTGGAGTGAAATTATGGTTGTTGAGAAATAAACATGGAAGGATAAATCAGATAATGAAGGCTCAAATGAAGTGAAAAGGTGAGGTAGTATGAACCCTTTTATAGTTGAGCTGAGGGGCACTTTTGGAAGCCTAAAAATATAAATTTATAATATTATAAAACCCCACATAGAAACTAACCAAATGATGGAATTTAAAAAATGACAAGATATAGGGTTTTAATCTCATCAATAGATATATTATATACAAGTTTTTATGTCAACTTAAGAATTATAATTTTAATAAACACAAAGTTATTCTATTTAATTTTAAATGTGGTTATAAACTTTTAAATATTTAATGGTTATAAATACTTACATATATGTTGTAAATGGAACATAAATGGATATTTTAGAACATTATAGTTATTATAATTAACAAGTTTTAATTTTTATATATTTTAATGATACAGAAATAATTTAATAATATGTTATATTTATAAAATATCAATATTTTCATTTTGGAGACTATTCATTCGTTTGACTTTTAGAAAACTCCTCACATATGATAAATTCAAAAAAAATATTAAATAAACTATCTACATGTCTAATGTTCATATAAAATTAATTTAGAACATTAATTAAGTTATATTATAATTATTTTAATATTTTTATAATAATATATTCTATATTTCTACAAATAATATAATTTCAACAATACTATTGTGACATCATTAATGTTTATTATATATTATATAAATATTATAAATAATTTCTTAAATAGGTAATTCATTTAGAATTACAGATACTATTTATAGTATATATTACCTCTTAGTTATACATATATAAATATTTATATACATATATAAAATGATATTCAGATATTTTGTCTCATTAATTAGTTTGTATTATATTCATGTCATATTTATATGTTTGTGGCCATTATGTTATTCCATTTTGAGAAATAAAATTTTCATTCATAATTTAGTCATCCAATTGTATGTTTTTGGTTTTATTTCTGTTTTATAATAATATTCTTACCTTTAATTACTCTATTTATCTTTATCCATGGTAATAAAAATAATTACCTAAGTTCCTATTAATAATGCCCAAAATTAAAAGTAGCCGATTAACATAATTTCAACACACGTATTCCAAATACGGAATCAATTTTTCAAAATTAAAAACAAAGATGTTTTAGTAATTAATTTAATATTAATCAAATTGTGGAAATGAGAAAATGGGTTTTAAAACTAAAATACTGCAAAAGATTAAAATTTTTTTACATATGAATTCACGTTATAATTAATAATTATGACATTAAAAATTATTGAATGATAAAAATATATTATATTTATAATTTCAAACCATTCATTATTATAATTTAACCATATAAAGAAACATTATGAAAAAATTATTTTCACATAAAATTTAGCGTATTTTTACTATTCATAAAAAATTGAATGTTATCAGAATAATAACAGAAATTTATTCAAAATAATTTTTTATATTTTAATTCAATACAAATTTTTTTATTTTATATAATATTTATTAATGTGTCAAAATTTTAATTTAAAAGAGGTATATATTCAATTGTGTATAATTGATCATCAGTAAAAGGTTTTTGTTCATTAAACATGGCATTATTCATAAACTATGACTACAATTTCCATTGGATGATTATGAATAGTATTTAATTAATTTTATAACACATATATATCTCATTCATTTAAATAAAAAAATTAATTCACTCAAAAATAGAAATATATAAATTGGTTTATATATTTCATAAATAATGAATAACTAAGGAATCCATAAGGCATTTTCATAAGTTAGTTATAATTATTCACACTAACATAACGATTATGCTATAATGGTAATTTTATAGTAAGGAAATATCATGGTTCATTGAAATTCATGATTTCATGAAAGTCATGCTAATGAAGAATAAAAATTATTAAAAAAATTATTTCATAAAAAACATACGGGTATTATATATGTGCTGTCAGGATGAGTTATATAATAAAAGTATGGTAAGGATTCAAATAGACGACCACAGTGTGGATGTTTAATATTTTTGTTAACGTTGGGAATTCTGGATATTTCTGGATTCCTTGTAATGATCCTCCAATGGATCATTGGGCTTGTGGTAGTTTAGGAATCTCAAGTGGTTCTGCGGGATTCCTTCTCAGATACACAACAGTTCTGGACTGGTTTAGACTCGGGCTTCTGAGGTCAGACCAGGATCTGAACAAGGTGATTGTTGTAAAGCTTAAATTGTATATAGTGGTCATGGAAGATACAGTGGGACCCCGTAGTTGGTATAGCTTCTTGTGGCTGGTGCAACACCATCGGGATGACATGATTTAGTCAGTTAGGGTTCATGCTATGTATATGTCATGGAGATTTTACGTGCAAATCTGCTGACGAATTAATGATGGTCAGAGGTACTTCATAATAGAATCGATGGTTTTTCAGGATGTACTATTAAGGATTTTTTTTGTGTGTGTACTAGGTTTTTTAGCATTTTATATGGACTAACCAAATGTTGGTTGGTATGTTTGCCTCAGCTCTGATATAGAATATTAATATATGAGGACCATGGACATAAGGATCCGGCCTTAAAACATTACATAATCATGAATTAAATGAATAATTCACATAGAGGATCTTTTCAGGTTTAGATTTTTAGAGTATTAGGACATAACTATTAAATCTCAAAAGGTTACAAAGTAGACACTTATACTAAGTTTCCATAAAATAATAACTCTTAAAAAGAAACATGTATAGTTCCATGTTTTAGATATCATGTATTTCCTTGATCCCATCCTTGAACCTATTCATCTTCAAGCCCCATGGGAAACATTTCAAAAACATGGGATGAGCATAAGAATCCCAATAAAAGATACACAAAAAAGGATAACTATTAGTTTTTTAAAACAACAAGTAAACCATGAATATGTTATCAAAGTAATACTTTTCACAATTATGAAGTAGTAAATACTCTTCACTGAATAAAATATCATCACTTATCCTTTGTAAACAAAAGATTACCATAAAACCATATAATGAACCCATAACATATAACGGTAACTTGGGACATAAACATACTTAAATGGAATAACCATACGGTCTATTCCTCACATATCACTATATGGAATAGCCATAGGGCCGACTTCCATACCCAATGAATTGGAGGTTATAATGTAACCACCCGTCCTGGTATTCACGGAACCACCCGTCATATGGTTTATCATTTAACCACCTATCAAATGTCAAAGTACCATTGCAAAATCATAATATATAAAACAAATGTAATATAAAGAAAACATTTCCACATTTCAACCACAATATATCATTTAAATATAATGACATAACAAATCCATTATCAAAACCATTTTCAATACCAAAATACATAAAATATTATATGGTATTTAATTTCTTTTAAAAACATTATGGCTTGTTAAGGAATCCAATGGTCAAATAGTACTCACGGCAGCAGAAAAAGTCATTGTCACCACGTACGTTAAAAGAAACATTCATTTTTGTTGTTCAGTAAAACGATTCATATAGAAAAAATTCCTTTTGAATAAAAGTAGAATTCAAAGGTATTTATGTAGTGTATAAAATAAATTCTTGTATTAAAACAATATACGCCTCAATGAAAGGAGATTGGACAAAGTCCCATACAAAGAAAATATCCTTAGATTAAGGATAAATAAATTACATAATTTTGTGTGATAAATATAAATACAGCAAATATAAGAGTATATTAAGTGTAATACAATCAGATTCATTCACACATATTCATATAATTAAATATTCAAGGAGTACAAGTTTAACCCAAAGAATTGAAATTGAGTTAAGAAGTTCCTTTGCAAAAATTTGACAGCCTAACGACGTCACATTAAAATTCATAATATTAGTTGATGTGAGAGAAAATAGTATATCATCACTTGGACATAAAATTTACATCAATAATGGTATAGAAGAACATATCCCACATAATAATATGTAAATTATAAGACCAAACAAAAAGAATTATTTTAAAAAGTGGAGGGTGAATGGTTCCCTTACCGATTTGGGAATCTTTCAAAACGTACACCCCATGAAATAAAGTTCATAAAATGAAGTTGTAAATACCCATCAATTAGATTATATTACAAAAAGAATACAATAATGGGAATCACATACACCACAAAAAATGAAATAGTGTAAAATGTAGCATGAATCTCACGGTAATAAAAGTGACATGAAAAATCCCCTTATGAAAATTCGGCAGCCAAACGATGCCAAATAAAACATCCAAAAATGGATTGATGAGATCAAATATGGTCTCTCATCATATTAACATAAAACATATAGAAAGAGTAATATAAAATATCATCTCTCAACATAAGAAAGTGGAGCTTATGGTAAGTGAAATAAAAGTGAGTACTTAAAAAGGAGTGGTAGGATCCCTTACCTCAAGTCTGATTTGTCTTGTTCGTTTCTTTATATTCCTGAATAATAAACGTTGGCCAATTTATAATTTCTTAAGGAACTAATTTAATGTTTATTATTCAGTTGATATCACATATTATAATGTTATAATAATTGGTTAATAATGTGATTTCATATTAGACGTTTTTGTCGATGTTCGGTAAATGAGTCAAAATTGAACTTGTTAGAAAAGAATTTTCCCTGTAGTAATAGGTATATCATCTCAAGAATAGTATTAATGATTTAAATATATTAAATATCCATTATATATTTATTTTATACTATTCCTTAACATTTGGAGATTAAATATGAAATGAACCATTCATGGAGACGGTTCGCAGTACGTATGCATGACCGCTACTTTCATTTCTTTGTCATATTAACAGAAATAAACCTAAATGATATATATAAATATATTATAATTCCAGAATGATATACATCATTTATATGTAATATATGACATATATATCCATTATATATATGTACTTATAATAGTACATAACATTTGGAGATAAGAAATGAAATGTACCATTCATGGAGACGGTAAGCCGTACGTACGCATGAATGCTACTTTCATTTCTATTTCATAATTTAATGGAATGAAAACATAATGATACATAGGTATATTATAAGTATAGTATTATATCATATATAACATCATTAACTCCATCCTTTATAGATCGCACATATGGCATTAATGATTCAAATCACTATGAGGGGGTGGTTGTCCGCACTTTATAAAATGAAATTATCGTGTTTACCCATTATGGAAACCATAACGGTTTGGCATAAAAGAAAAATACAACAGCATGAATAATACATAAACATAATATATATATCATATATAAATACAGTGACATCTTAATGGACACCATGATAGGTGATAAAAGAAGATTGAACAATCATTGTTTCGTGAGACAGTAATTCACCGCCCACAGATACAATATGTTCTTTAATCATTGGATAGAGGTGTGTATGAGTTTAGCTAGAATTAGTCTCAAAAAAACATCATAGTATATTTAATATTATATTTTGTTTACAAAATAAAAGAATAAAAAGAGTTTATGGGGTTGGATAAGCAAAATAAAACAAAAGAACATAAGAGAAGACATTACCTTCAAATCGGATAACTCTTTTTAATTTGAGCTCAACGGCTTCCTTGGAAAGACTACTGCCCAATGTGAGGATTCTAGTAGTAATATAGTGATGTGGAGAGAAAATATTATCATAGTTCGGTCGAGCCAAGGGCTTGAGAGGTGTGGGTAAGGTGGTAGAGGTGGTGGCCTTTTATAAGAGGGAGGAGGGGCACTCTTGGAATGTCTTGAATAGTTACATTATTATAAAATGATTTAAAGATATTAAAGATCCCACAGTTATATATTCTGAGGATAAGGTGATAAGGGTTATAAATACACCCATAAAATAGGTTTTAGACAAGGGTATGTCTTAGATTTTACCTTATTGTTTCATTTTATTTAAATCATTCATTAATGAGGTAATCGCTGCATCATCATGGTGTCATAAATAAATTTATATATATAATGTATAAAAATTATAAAAAATATATCATGATGTAGGAAATATTTTTAGATTTATAATGAATATTTATATTCAAATAAATTACTTGTAAAACCCCATGTAAAAATTGGTTTAGAAAAACAATACATGTTTGTGACATTTTTATTTTAACATTAAATAAAAAGTAAATAATGTCATTTTCTTACCCATGTGGATACAAGGGGTCCCCAAGTTGACCCAAAGATTTTATTGGTCGGCCATGACTTATCCAAAAAGTGTAGGACATGTGTAATGGTAATTTCATATTATTATATCATTATATTTACCTTAAATTACACTAATTAGCTTTAATCCTGATTAATAAAACATAAAAGTAACTATTCCCCAAAAAATTATTTTAATCTCTGTGAAGCACATTTTACATCCTAATGTCAACCATCTATGTCAGATTTTTGAAATTCAAATCACAGAGGTGGTAAATTTTCATTTAAATGAAAAATCAGTTTTTAACTACCACTTAGTGGTTTTACTTTTCATCAAAAAATAATATTTTTCAAAAAAATATCAAAAATTAACCCTAAGCTATATTTGATATTCCAAATTCAAAAGTTATTTCCATTTTACCAAATTAAAAAAATTAAATTTTCATTAATTATTTTTATAATTAATTCCCGATGTCATAACAAATAACGTGTTTTTAAGAAACAATATCTATCAAAATATTGACAAATGTTTATGTCAAATTTTGATGTGAAATTAATTCAAATAACCACCATTGGATTAAATGGTAAAAATATATCATAATTTCAATTTAAAACCAATTCAAAAGATAATATTATCATATAAATAAATTATATTAAAATTATGTTTTGAATTAAAATACACCATTTTTCACTTATTCATTAAAAATAAACCTTATCAGAAAAATAACAAAAACATAAACAAAGTAAATTTGGGTGTCCCGATTCTAAAGAAAGATTTTATTTGGTTCAATAGAATGTATTTGACTGACCAAAACTATTTTTAAAGAGGGTTCTCCATCAAAAGGTGATAAATCGACCTTTTAGTGAATATTAGAATATTTATGCATAAAATTGAATTATTTTATTATTTTAAACCTTTATCTCTTATTGGACAAATGTAAAAACATTTAACAATCATATTTAATAATATTTTAGTTATTTCTATTCATTAACGCCAATACAACGACTACATGTTATCTACCATTTAAAATAATATTATTATATTATTATTATGCAACGTAAAATTTCAAGGAAACTCATTGTCGGGTATTGGGTACGCCATTGAGCATAGCGTTCCCTTAAAAGTGATATTAAAATTTTATTTAAAAATATTGATAATTATGAGAATGTAATATTCTTTATTTACCGGGGATGTTACATCCTTCCCCCCTTTTGGGAATTGCATCTTCGCAATTTTAAAATTGTGCTCGGAAACTTCATTGAAAGTCCCACATCAGAACAAGATTCAGTAAAACTCTTACTTTAAAATAAATAAAGAGAAGTAAAAAGGTCACCCAAGTTACCCCATACTAGTATTCCATGAAAAAATGGATATGGAGATAAAAAAAGGGTCATGTTCTGATGGAGAGTGATAAAAAACTTGATTAGGAGAAAGCTAACCCGAAGAAAATCACAAACATATGATGGGTTAAACGGTATGTGATTCCCTAGTACGAAAAGTTAAATGGCAACATTTTTATTTTAGGTTACATTTAAAAGAGGAATTTATTTATGATTTTAACTAAATCATAAGGAAACATACTCACTTGTCTTATAGACTTTCATCTTTTACAATATTTCTAACTCAAACTCATATTTTCTCCTAACGATGAGTATTTCAGGATGACTTGTTCATATTAAGAGCACTATAATCAAATTTTAGAGAATCGACTAACCCATAAAAGATGAACTATATATTTTACATGTCATTAAACCATAACCAGAACCAAAAATTATTAGTACAATATAAGATAATTCCCAAAAAGGATAATCCATTATAAAAAAGAAAATCTATTCTTAATCTCCAGAATTTTTCCAACAAAACCCAAAGTTCAATGAAGACCATTCGATAAACAACTTGTCCATAAAATTATTCAAGGTAAAAAAAACTAAGATTAAAACCCAAATATTTGAAGGATTTAATCACATAGTCTTCCAAGGTAAAAATTAACATTTATCTCCAAATAACATTAGTTACTCCTAAAGTATCATACTGAAAATTAATTAACCTAATCACATATCCACCATGATAGGCTGATAATTTACATAGATAACGCAAAATCAACTTATTACTGATTCATAAGATCATATAACTAAAAAAACTCCATAATAAGCAGGGACTTCATGTAGTCCAATGGTAGGTGATAAATACCAGTCACACTTTGGTTATGAGTTTGATTCCCATAGCTTTGTCTCACGTGACGGGGTAGCAAACGGTCTGCGTGTTGTCCTTTTTCCAAAACTATATAATTCTCAAAACATTCCCCAAAAAGAGATAAAATCATCAAAAATAAACATAACTTAATTTAAACTCAATTTTATCTCATGCCTTTCATTTTCCATCATAAGATATAGTAACACATAATTACCTCAAAATTAAGGATCATATAAACCCTAATGGTTAGCTTTATAATTATTACCTGAACATCCATTTCATGTTTTTCATCTCTTACATGATGCATTAGAGAACTCACCAAGGTTCAAGTTGTAAATCACACATCCTAATAGTTGGATTAGAATAACCACGTGATTTATCATAAAATCCCCCATTTCATCCAATATCTTAATCAGAGAACCACTGTAGTTTCCATCAAACCCATTGTCACTTTGTTGCCTGCAAGATCCATCCATTTACTAAAACCAAAAATGTCAGTGTGAGTATATAAAAATAATCATCATGTACTAATGAGGAATATAAACCCTAAGATATACTTATTCATTCACTTTATCTTCAAACCACGACTCTTTCTAAAATCCTAGCCATTATGGTAATGTCACTTATGCTTAAAGAATAATCTAACCTCTAATGTTATCTAAACCGACCTTTGATACCAACTATAAGGACCCGACATTAAAACATTACATAATCATGAACTAAATGAATAATTCTCATATAGGATATTTTCAGGTTTAGAGTTTTAGATAATTAAGACATAACTATTACATCTCAAAATATTACAAAGTATACCCTTCTACTAAGTTTCCGTAAAATAATAACTCTTAAAAAGAAACATGTATAGTTCCATGTTTTAGGTAGCATGTATTTCCTTGATCCCATCCTTGACCCTATTCATCTTTCAGCCTTGTGGAAAACATTTCAAAAATGTTCGATAGCATAAAAATCCCAGTAAAGGATACACAAAGAAGGAAAACTGTTAGTTTTTTAAAACAAGTAAACCATGAATACATTATCAAAGTAATACTTTTCACCTTTACGAAGTAGTAAATAGCCTTCACTAAATAAAATATCACCACTTATCCTATGTAACCAAAAGATTACCATAAACCCATATAAAGAACACATAACAAATAAAGGTAACTTCGGACATAAACATACTTAAATGGAATAACCATACGGTTGACTTCCACACATATCACTACACAGAATTGCCATACGGCCAACTTACATACCCAATGCTTTGGATTTTAAAATGTAACCACCTGTCCTGGTATTCATGGAACCACTTGTAATATGGTTTATCACATAACCACCCGTTAAATGTCCAAGTACCATTACAAAATCATAATACATAAAACAAATATAATGGAATGAAAACATTTCCACATTTCAATCAAAATATATCACTTAAATATATTGACATAAAAATCCATTATCAAAACCATTTTCAATACCAAAATACATAAAAGAGTATATGGTATTTAATTTTTTTAAAAAACATTACGACTTGTTAAGGAAGCCAAAGGTCAAATAGTAATCACGGTGGTAGAAAAGGTCGTTGTCACTGCGTACTTTAAAAGAAACATTCCTTTTTTCGTACAGTAAAATGCATCTCATAGAAAAGATTCATTTTGAATAAAAGTATAATTCAAAGATTTTTATACAGATTATAAAATTTAGCCTTGTATTAAAACAAAATATTCCTCCATGAATGGAAATTTACACGAAGTCCCATACAAAGATAGTATACTTAGATTAATGATAAATAAAATACATAATTATGTGTGACAAATATAAATACACCCAATATAAGTGGATATTAACTATAAAACAATTATATTCATTCACACATATTCATATAATGACATATTCAAGGCGTACAAGTTTAACCCAAATAATTGAAATTGAGTTAAGAAGTTTCTTTGCAAAAATTCGACAGCATAACGACGTCAGTTTAAAATTCATAAAATTAGTTGATGAGAGAGAAAATGGTATCTGATCACTTGGAAATAAAATTAAATTCAATATCTATATAGAAGAACATAACCCCACATAAGAAGTTGTAAATTAAAAGACCTAACAAAATTAAGTCTTTTAAAAAATGGAGGGTGAATGGTTCCCTTACCGATTTGGGTAACTTTCAAAACATACACCCCATGAAATAAGGGCCATAAAATGTAGTTTTAAATACCCATGAATTAGATTATATTAGACAAATAATGCAATCATGGGCAGTAAATATACCACACAAAAGGAAATAGTGGAATATGTAGCATGAATCTCACGGGAATAAAACTGAGATGAAAAATCCCCTTATGAAAATTCAGCAGCCTAACGTCGCCACTTAAAACATCTAGAAATGGGTTAATGAGATCAAAAAAGGTGTCTCATCATATTAACATGAAAATTAAATCAAAAGGAATATAAAAAACATCCCCCAACATAAGTAAGAGGAGATTAATGTATGTGACATAAAATAGAGTACTTAAAAAGAAAGAGAGAGGTTGGATCCCTTACCTCAAGTTAGACTTGTCTTGTTCGTTTCTTTATATTCCTGAATAATAAACTTTGGTCAATTTATAATTGCTTAAGGACCTCCTTTAAATTTTATTATTCAGTTCATATCAAATATTTTTATTTTCTAATAATTAGTTAATAATGTGAGTTCATATCAAACGTTTTTGTCGATGTTTGGAACATGAGTCAAAATGGAACTTGTTGGAAAAGAATTTTCCATGTAGTTATAGGTACATCATCTCCAGAATATTATTAATGATTTAAATATCATATATATTCAGTATATATTCATTTTATACTATTCCATTACATTTTGAAATAAAATACGAAATGCATCGTTCATGGAGATGGTTGGACGTACGTACGCATGAACTCTACTTTCATTTATTTGTCATATTAACGGAATTAAAACTAAATTATAGATATATATATATATGTTATAATTCCATAATGATATTCATCATTTATATGTAATATATGAAATATAAATCCATTATATATATGTACTTATAATAGTACATAACATTTGGAGATAAGAAATGGAATGTACCGTTCACGGAGATGGTAAGCCGTACGTACACATGAACACTACCTTCATTTATATTTCATACGTTAATGGAATTAAAACATAATGATACATAGGTATATTATAATTAAATTATAATAACATATTTGAAATCATTAAATCCATCCTTTATACATCCCACATATGGCATTAACGATTCAAATCACATTGTGGGGGTTGTAGTCCCCACTTCCTAAAATGATATTACCACATTTACCCATTATGGAAACCATAAATGTTTGGCATAAATGAAAAATAAATAAGAATAAACAATACATAAAAATAATATATATATCATATATAAATACAGTGACATCTTAAGGGCGACCATGAGAGGTGTTAAAAGAAGATTGAACAATCATCGTTTCGTGAGGCAGTAATTCACCACCCACATATACAGTATGTTCATTAACCATTTGATAGAGGTGTCTATGAGTGTAGCTAGAATAAATCTCATAACAACATTATAGTATATTTTATTTACTTTTTTTGTTACCAAATAAAGGAATAAAAAGAGTTTAGGTGGCTAGAGAAGAAAAATAAAACAAAATAACATAAGAGAAGCCATTACCTTCAAATCGGATAACTCTTTTTGATTTGATCCCAAAGGCTTACTTGTAATGACTTCTGCCCAAAGTGAGGCTTCTAAGAGTAATGTAGGGATGTGGAGAGACAATATGAGCAGAGTTTATACAAGCCATGGTCTTGAGAGGTGTTGGTAAGGGGGTAGAGGTGTAGGCCTTTTATAAGAGGAAGGAGGGGCACTCTTGGAAAGTCTTGAAAAGTTACTTTATTAAAAAATTATTTTCTGATATTAAAGGTCCCACAATTATTTATTTCGAGGTTAAGGTGATAAGGTTTCAAAATCCACATATTTAATATGTTTTAGAAAAGTGAATTTCTTAGATTTTACCTTATCTTTTCATTTTATTTAAATCATTCCTTAATGATGTTATCGCTGCACCATCATGGTGTCATAAATAAATTTATTTATTTAATGTCTAAAATTTATAATAAAATATCTTGATGCAGGAAATATTTTTAAATTTATAATGAATATTTATAGTAAAAAATATGACTTGTAAAACCCCATTTAAAAATGGTTTTAGTAAAACAATACATGTTTGTGAAATTTTAATTTTAACTTTAAATAAAAAGGTATTAATGTCATTTTCTTACCCAAGTGGATCCATGGGGTCCCCAAGTCAACCCAATGATTATCTGAGTCATCCTTGACTTATCTAATAAATGTAGGACAAGTGTAAAGGTAAATTCATATTATTATATCATTATATTTACCTTAAATTACACTAATTACCTTTAATCATGATTAATAAAACATTAAAGATACTATTCACCAAAAAAATTATTTTAATCCCATTGAACCAAATTTTACATCCTAATGAAAACAATGTATGTTTGATTTTTAAAATTCAAATCATAGTGGTGGTAAAATTTTATTTAAACAAAAAATCAGTTTTTTTAACTACCACTTAGTGGTTTAACTTTTAATCAAAAATTGATATTTTTCAAAAAAATAACAAAAACTCACCCTAAGCTATATTTGATATTCCAAATTAAAAAATTATGTCCATTTTATCAAATTAAAAACATAAAAGTTTCATTAATTATTTTTATAATTAATTCCCACTGTCAAAACAAATAACATGTTTTTAATGAACAATATCTATCAAAAGATTGACACTTGTTTATGTCCAATTTCAAAGTTAAAATAATTACAATGACCACCATTGGATTAAATGGAAAATATATATCATAATTTCACTTTAAAAAAAATTCAAAAGATAATATAATCATATAAATAAATTATATTAAAATGAGGTTTTGAATTAAAATACAACATTTTTCACTTATTAATGAAAAATGAACTTTATCGGAAAAATAACAAAAACAAACACAAAGAAACATTTGATATCCCGATTCTAAAGAAGGATTTTATTTTGTTCAATATAATGTATAAGAGTGACGAAAACTATTTTTAAAGAGGGTTCTCCATCAAAAGGCGATAAATCGACATTTTAGTGAATATTAGAGTATTTATGCTTAAAATTGAATTCTTTTCTTATTTTAAGCCTTTATCTATTATTGGATAAATGTAAAAAAAATTTAACAACCATATATAATCATATTTTAGTTATTTCTATTCATTCTTATGAATACAACAGCTATGTGTTAACTACCATTTAAAATAATATTATTATATTATTTGTGTGCAATGTAATATTTCAACGAAATTCTTTGTTCCGTATTTCGTAATCCATTGATCATAACGTTCCCTTAAAATTAATATTAACATTTTATTCACAAATATTGATAAATATGAGAATTTTATATTCATTATTTACCAATGATGTTACAGTGGAACCAAGTTCTATATTATATCATTATTGGCGATGGGCTTAATATGATGCTTCGTATTGGTGCTTCAAGGATATTCTAGTTGGAATTATTTGTTATGATCATGGGAATACTTATGATGGAAATATTGAGTTAGGTTTGAGAACAGTGACTTGTTTGAGCATCTAATGAGATGCAGGACCTCATTGGTTACATATCTGTCTTGAAGCCAAGGTTGGAGTTGATGTTGTGCATTATTCTAATGAGAGAATATTGTGAAATGGGAGAACCCCACAAGTATATGGAGTGGTGATGCACCATGGGAGGAACATATTTTTGGTTATATTCAATGGACTAGTATTTGATTTATGGATTGGTCGAGACATAACTGGGTAGGTAACTCCTATTTTGGGGAGACACCTAGAGGTCGTTGAAAAGTTCCGTAGTGACTGTGTTTCCCAAGATAGTTTTTAATGGGATGAGAATGTTCATTACCATCATTATGTTTGGTTATATTTCTCTAGGATGATCTATATGATAATGGAATATTTTAATCTCTATAGGTTTTCAATTAGGTCAAAACCCACTCCAATTTTGAATTTGTGGGTATGTAAATTTATGACTCGATTATGGGACAAAAATTACAAATTTTCCATGAACCATATATCTTTTTTAGACTGTTTTTTATTTTTGTAAAGTAACTAAAGAGTTTTTATGGGCATCAATATCATCAAAGGCCCAATGAGAAGTTTGGGAGTTGCAGGATGAGGCACACTATCTGGGGTAAACTGTGCTACCTCTTCATTCTACATGTGAACCCTATTTCATAAATTTTACATCATTTTAAATCCATTTGTGGTTTCATGCATGATTTTTCTATGAAATATAGTGTTATTTTAGAGATATTTCACATGGTGTTTACATGGTTTGTATAAATCATTCTCAAACTGCATGGGTAGTTCCATATAGAATGTACTTATGCATTGTATTCTGCACAGTTGGTGAATGTGTTTAGAAACTATGTGATATAACTGTGTATCCAAATTAATGTTTCAACATTAAAATTTTACCTTCTTCATGTTTTTTAGTTATCCTCATTTTTCTCCTCCCATTGGTCACACACAGTATCAGGGGAAACTCATTTCTACCTCCTTTAGATTTTGATCCGTAGTCTTAGTCGGTGCTCCACTTTTATATCTGATAGGTTTATTGCAACCATTTTGGCAGGTCTTCCCTCAACTATTCCATTACATCTTTTATTTTCACTCACCTCATGGAACTCTATATAATAATTTATTTATTCCAAACATAATGGATTTAGAGGCTAATACAGACTGTTCCTATGTCTATTAGTCCATGTTAGTTGGTGCATGAATTTATATTTATATTTATATATGGTGGGGGGTAGTGTGTCATTGGGTATTTGAGGTTATACCGCTTTTATTTTATTTCAGGTCATTTAATTGATTTTATTAACCTTTGGGATACCATTAGGCATTCCATATAAAAATTATCTTACCCAAGACCGGTATAGTGGTCGTTGATCTCCTTGTGTAGTTCATTTATGGTGAGATTATTATATTACATTTTTGATTGATTTGAATTTAGTTATCCCATTTCCATTTACCGATTCAATTTAAATAAATTTAATTTATTTTTTTTATTGAATTGATTATATTTATTAAATTTTTTCATATATATCTGTGTGTTTACTTAGGATATGTTGTTATAAGATCTATGTGATAATGATGAGAATGGCCTAAGGAATTGAGGTGGTTATCCCATTTTTAATGAATAGTTTCTGGTCGTATGTTTGGTATTTGGTATGGGATACATGGGTGATATTGTCACTGTTGGGGATATATGTTCATTGGTTCAGTAGTGAAGATATATGTTTGAGGGAACGACCATTAGATTGGAGTGACACAGTCATAGGGCAATGAGGGTCTGGTTGGATGCAGGTTAGTTACTAATTTATTGACTTATGCTAACTTGTGATGGCCAATTGGATTCATGTACACATAGGTCAAATCAGTGATGATGTGTTTTTGACCACCCATGAGGGTGGAGACACAAATTAGTGTGTATATTTAAATGGTTTTGGGTTACTTCCCTTGAAATCCGTGTGGATTGTGAGGATTATTTGGTTGATAGTGTTGAGTCTATTAGATGGGGGATGAGGCTAAAATATAGAGTTTGTTAGTCCAAGATTATTATTGGAGTAATATCATCATTTTTGCATTAGAAGTTGTTATTTGTGCCAACGATGGTCTAATTTCAGTACATTTTTAATTGTGCCTAAAATGGTGGGATTTGTGATGATATGTGATTTTGAATAGGGTTATCTGGGACAAGGGTTTTATTTTCTTGTGATTTCATTTTGGATGTTAGTGGTTTTGGGAATAGACATGAGGTATCGAATGGAATGAGGTTTCTGTTTATAATGTTGTGATACATGAGGGTTTACCTAGGATGTTTGACATCTATGTATACCTTGGGGCATGATCCAAGTATCCTAACCTCTTTATGTGTTCCCTCATTGGTCAAGGATGTTGTTTTCTATGAATACCCAAATAGTCAGTGGAATTTCTTTTCTTAAAAACATGAGAATTTTACAAGTCTGTGAAAATTTACGGCGCATGATTATGTGGCCCGGTGTGCCCGAAATCAATTTCTAAAAGTTTTTTCCAGGTACGTTCAGTAAACGTACGAGATGGTTTTTATATCCTTTGAACTGGTGCTGAGAATTGAAATCTGAGGGCACTGTTGTACTCACATCACCAGTATTTTCTTAAGAATACTTCCACCTAGACGGTAGCTGGTTAGGAATACCTGATAGATTTTGAGTTTTACATGGAATAATAAAATAAAATATATTAATGTATTATTTTATTGTATTTGTTATAACATCCTCATGGAAGTTGGAGGTGAGGCCCCCACACCGTAACCTCCCAGGAGAGATTATGGTGGTGGGGCCCACCCGAACATAACCTCCTATGAGAGGTTATGATGTGGAGACAACATAGGGCTAAACCCCCTATTGATGGAGGAGAGTAAAACCACTCATCTATACCTCATTAATGATGGAGAGCCTCTTGACCTCCCATTAAATTAATTGTTGCAAACTCCCCAAATTATTTTCTGCCAATACACATGAATTAAATTTTTGTAGCCTTTTAATTTAATTCAAACATTGATATTTTGTGCCAATGAAATAATTTATAAAATAATATATTATTTGGAACAACAATTTCACATGGGTGATATAAGAGAAAGCCCTCAATGAGGAACCTCATATTTCAACGAAGCATGAAGAATGAAGAACGTCGATCTTGTTCTACTTCCTTCCTCGGATCCTAGCATCGTGATAAATCTTCGATGACCGATATCCACATCGTTGTCAACGAGCCGATGTAGCTCGGGTTTGGAAGTATATGGCGGACGCGATGAACGACGAACTTATTCGTTTACTTTCTGCGACTCTATCAATCAATATTGAATGATGAACAAAGGCAGGGTTTTACTTTTGTGTTTTATTCCTTTTCCCTTTATCGTATTCAGATAGAAATAACTCTTTTGGTGGTTGCAAAATAATTGTTTTACATCGTACATCTATGATGAAACAACTGATACCACCTTAAACATGGAGGGTGTGGGAAAAACCAACATGGCCTGACCCCTCCGCCGATTTGTTTATGTTGAACATTTGACATGGCGAGGAGCAATGAGGTGTCGAAGGAGGAGAAGACAATTGTCGCGCTACCCACGGCCTCCGTGAACCACGATGCCCCTGTTGCTCTCTGGTGCTCCGGGCTGAACAAAGGTCCTCCGGCCGAGCCCCCCCCTGTCGCAACACCGCCGGCCCGCATTGCCCAGCACCCGGTTTTCGTCGGCCTCCCCGCCGCCCATAGGGCTGCATACCTTGTGGCCACTGGCCCGAATGGCCGCGTGCCTCCCGGCCAACGTACCGCATGGTCGTGCGCCTCCCGGCCCCCGACCTGCGTGGTTATGCGCCTCCTGGCCTCCGAACCGCCAGGTCGAGCCCCCATCCCTCCTGGAAGTGCGTCCTACTCGGCTCCTCAAATCTGCCCGCCTGGCCACTCCCTACCTGAACCGCGACGGCCCGCGCTGGTCGTGCACTTTTTGAACTGGCCTCCCACTGGCCCGCCTATCCAGGTGCTACCTGGCCGCCTCCTGGCCGCCCGGCCTTCCGAACCAGTCTGTGGTCCACCTCCTAGTGCCCTGGCCAAACCGGCTCGACCATGCCCTCTGGGAACAGCGGCACTACGCCGCATCTTCACAATGCTCCAGGTTAAACTGGCCACGAGCCCAGTCCAAACCAGCCCCGAGCCCAGGCCGAATCACCCACGCAGCATGCTGGGCTAGGCCTAGTGGTCCTGGCCGAACCTAATAGGCTAGCCCACAGAATGGGCTGGGCTAGACCCAACAGGCCAGACCGGGTCGACCCAGACTGGGTATGACTAGGTTGGTCCAGCCGGGTCGGACCGGACTCAACCCCACTAACGACTCTTTACATTCATTGGCCATATCATTGGCACCGGACGTCTGTTTGACGATTCATCAGCAGTGCTGGAAATCATAGTGCTTAGTCATCCCTTTGAGAATAATCCACTGGAGTTTGGGTTTTAGTTGACATATGGAAAGGTTGGATCGTACACAAATCCAACCGGGCCCCCAGGACTAAAAGGCTAATAACTAAAAGACCGAGTGTCCAATTGACGAACCGTCTATTGCGTTGAGAACCCTATGACGTGGCAGACCTTTGAGATAATTCATCATGGGACTTCGTGGTAGTTTATGTATCTCCACTTGGAATGAGGAGCAGACCCTCCCGGAATCGGGCATGCATCGTGCGGAACCTTGTGGCGGGTTGTGCAATGATGATTGTTCTTGAATAGTATGTTGGTTCGACAACAATGACTACTGTTCCGGAATTTGGTTTGGGTTTGACTGTACTGACGACTGTTCTTGGATCCCGTACAGGTTCAAAAACTCTAACTACTGTTCTTGGATACTGTGTGTGTTCGATGGTTTTGACTTCTGTTCCTGGATCCAATGTGGGTTCGACAGAATAACTCTTCCTGGATCCTGTGTGGGTTCGACAGTTCTGATTACAGTTCCTGGATCCTATTTGGGTTCGACCAAATAAATTATTCGTTGCCTACATCTGGTCATCTCTATCTCTCTACAAATGTTGTATAACATTGTGAGCAATTTAAGTAAAATTGTGGTAACCTCGTGATTAAGATGGATTACATGATAACTTCGCTATATGTATGGGCATATACCTATGTGGGGTTATATGTGGATTTAATACCTTGTGGTTTATCCTTGTTGGATTTTGAGATACCATGATGGTCTCGGGGTCTCTAATGATTATTGTTATACTCACCCATGCACGGGTTTTGCTGGCATCTCATTTTGTTGAATGCAGATTACGAATAACATTGACCGAGGCAGAGTGCACGAGGATTGGATGGTACCGGGAGGTGGAACTCAGGACGAGACTATACCCAGATGAGACTGACAGACGCGATGTTCTGAGGATGATAATTGTACCTACCCTTTAGGTAGGAACCATTGTGGATGACTTAGGAGTTTCTTTTCACCATTCAGTTGTTTTTTCCTTTTCAGTTGTACTTGTACTTTACAGATGGGCCTGTATTTCTGGCCCTTTTACTTTTCATCACTCTCTTGTTATTCAGTATTACTTAGTGTTTTGTATCTATTTGTGTACTTTGTTGCGTGTTTTTACAGTTATAAAGGAAATCCCTTCCCAGTTTAGGTATTTACGCATTTGGTGTTAGTCGCCATCCCCTAGCCTATGGAAGGAGGGCTGGGGTTAGTCACAGCACGTAACATGACGTCCATATTGTAACAAATTTCTATCGAAGGAGTTGGTTCTACCATAGAATATATGACTCTGATCTTTTCAGTGAAGCAATAGTGTTATGAGTACTGAAAGTGGTTTTCAATTCAGGCAGTCTAGTGTTGGTGCGGTGACCGACATATCCATACAGCAGGACCTTGATTTCTGATTACCGACTCAGTAAACGAAAACACTGATTTCCTGTGTGTTTTGAAGAGTCTTCATTGTGATAACTTTTGAGTGAGCTCACTTGGTATAAATTATTGACTATGGTGCACCTGTTTCTTTAAATGATGCCTCTATGTAGACATCTAGTCAGGGTTCTAGGCTTTGTATGAGTTGACATCCCACCAAGCGAAAAGGCCTCGGTGTAGGGCCCTATCACAGCGGAGGAACCAGTGGTACCACTACCAATTGGGCCACCGATTCTACTATCCCCAGTGGCAGAGAGTGCATGCTGCCTGAGCACATTGCACGAGTTACAACGCCAGAGGTTGCCTAGGTACAGGGCTTCGATGGACCCGCAGGCAGTTGAGGATTGGCTGGTGGCTGTGGGGAGAGTCTTCAGACTATTAGGGATACCAACAGACCTTATGGTTATCCTTTCCAAAAGTCTCCTTCAACACGCAGAAGCCAGATGGTGGAGTCTGATGCTCCAGGTGCATGACGAGGCGACACTACACTGGGAAATCATCAAGAGCCTATTTGAGGCAGAGTTTTTCCCAGCTGCCTTATGTGCGGTGCAGATACAGGAGCTACTTCATCTACAGTAGGGTAGCATAACGGTGGAAAAATAGTCAGTGGGGTACACCGACCTCTCGCGCTACTCCACAGATATGGTGCTGGACACATTATTCAGGAACCAGACCTTCGAGTAGTTGATCGGGCGAGAGATCAGGGCTTCGATGATCTCCATCAGCATCCAGACATAGGCGGGGGTGTCGGAGCACGCTCTCTTAGTAGAGAGTTTCCTTGATGAGCAGTCACCAGCAGCAAGACCCGCCATCCAGAGTCACGTAGTGGTGTCTTCTGCAGCTGGCAGAAGACAGGTGTCGCAGAGCTCCAAGCGGACCAGACTATCTGGTGGAAGTCATCATGACATGTGTTCAGTTGTGCGAGGCACACGAGATAGAGCCTGTCATTAGAAGAACAGGAAGTGTTTCACATCTGGCGGGCAGGGTATCATTCCTCATAACTATCATTCCCACCATACAGATGATCAATAGGCATTTGTGGGACCTACCAGGAAGAGGCATAGGTTCAATCAAGGAAATCCGTAGGGTGAAGGTAGTCAGGGCAGATGAGTTGGTCATGCAGCTGGTAGTGGACGGCGTTACAAGTTGTTACCACCACCACCACCAGGTGGTCCACCCCGATAGAATGGAGCAGGTGGATAGGGGAGAGCACAACTCCAGGAAGGTGAGGCTTATGATCACATGGCTTTGGGGATGATTCTAGGTAAAATCTGTGTCTACTCCACCTTGGCTACAGTTCGTATAGACAGAGGTTCCAGTCATTCATTCATTTCCACCACCCTCGTTCGGAGCTCGGAGATTCTGACGGAGCCAGTGGCTCGATCCTTATCACTAGAGAATCCCACGAGAGTAGAATCGACGATCACACACTCGTGCTGATAGTGTAAGATTTCTCTAGGATGAAATAGGTTCAGCTGGGATATCCTCATAGTAGCATCGAGGCCTTACGACGTCATCATGTGTATTGACTGGTAATCTATAGTCCATGATCATATTGACTGTAATAGGAACAATGTGTAGTGTGTCCGCATGGAAGGGACTAGGATCATCTTCACCATTGAGAAGGGATCCTTTGCAGCACAGGATGATCTGACTCGGAGTAGGGTGCAACCGATCACTCATCAGTTAGCCTACCTTACCCATGAAGTAGTTGATGTGGAGAGTCTGACTTATCCTGTAGTGGTGGACCAGTACGCGGATGTTTTCCCTGATAACATTCCAGTTCTATGTCCTCGTTGAGAGATGGACTTTTACTTTGACATGTACCCTTGGATGACAACGATATCTACACCTACATATCAGATGTCACCCACTGAACTTTGTGAGATGCAGGTACAGTTTGAGGACTTATAGGGGAAGGGATTTATCTGGCCTAGTTTATCTCACAGGGCAACCCCGATTCTGTTCAACAAGAAGGATTACGGAAGCTTGGGGATTTGTGTCGACTACCGTCACATGAACCAGGTGATCGTGAAGAACATGTACCCACTCTTGAGGATTGTTTACCTATTTGATCAGCTAAAGGGAGCATGGTGGTTCTCGAAGATATACCTCAGATCAGGATATCATCAGCTCAGATTTTGAGATGAGGATATGTAGAAGATGACCTTTATATGTCTATATGGAAACTACTAGTTCTTAGTTATTACTTTCAGCATAAACAATTCTCTAGTAGTGTTCATGTGACTAATGAAAATGATCAGACAACCATACCTTGATCACTTGGTCGTTGTCTTAATTGATGGAATTATGATCAACTTGACTTCTGAAGAAGTGCAAGCCTACCATTTGTAGGTAGTAGTGCACACACTCCGAGGGTACCAACTTTATAGTATGATCTCTAAGTGCATGTTTTTTATCTGAGATGTTCCCTTTTTGTGGCATGTCATCTTGGAGGCTAGAGTTACAGAGGATCCAGCAAAGATTGATGTGGTACTTTCATGGGATTCACCATGGTGTGTGACGGAGGTTTGGAGTTTCCTGGGTTTGGCTAGATATTATTGGAGGATTGTAACAGACTTCTCCAGAGTTTCAGCACCACTATTAGCCTCGATGAAGGAGTAAACCTTCGTGTGGTCGGAGAGATGCCAACAGAGCATTCAGAGCTGAGGGTGACTAGTGCCCCCATCTTGAGGCATCCAGAGGAGGGTGTAGGGTACATAGTCTAATATGATGCATCGTGGAATAGACTTGAGTGTGTCTTGATGTTGGAGCGAGTAGTGATCTCTTATAGATCACATCAACTGAGACTTCATGAGCAGAACTATGCCACCTGTGGTCTGGAGTTCGTAGTAGTGGTCTTCGTATTGAAGATGTGGAAGCACTATCAGATGGGTGAGTGTTTCACAGTTTACTCTGACCACTAGAGTCTTGGGTATATCTTATCTCAAAAGTACCTGAACATGAGACAACGACGTTAGCTTGAGTTCCTCTAAGACTATGTTTTCGAGATAGTCTATACTCCTAGGAAGGGGAACGTTGTTGCAGATGCACTATGTAGGAGATCTAGTATACAGCTGCTAGAAGAGGTGACAAAGAAGTTGGATGATTTACAGATATCCTTCATGTACCGAGATAGAGCAGCTCTTCTTCATCCTCTTACAGTCACTCCTACACTTCATCTACTAGTCATGGAGGCACAACGTGGAGACACTGATTGGAATACACGACTTGCTTATATATCCATAGGGTAGGCACAAGATTGATTTTCTGAAGGTGTGGAGCACGTCAGCCGCTTAATAAGACGTACTATGGGGCAAAAGTCACTTCAGGAGGATGTGTTGAGGGAGTTCCACACATCCCTACTAGATATACATCCAAGAGTGGTGATGATGTACCAGGACCATCGAAGATAGCACTTGTGGCCAGTTATAAAGATACCAGTAGCGAAGTTTGTCTCACGATGGCTCATTTTTCAAAAAGTGAAGGCAGAGAATCAGGTACCAGCAGGCCTGGTTTAGCCTTTAGATGTCCCAGAGTGGAAGTGGGATGGGATATCAATGGACTTCATGATAGGACTTCCACGTAGATCCAGTGTTCACGACTCGATTTGGGTTATCGTTGACTGACTGCCCAAGTCGGCCAACTTCCTACTAATCAAAGAGAAATGTTATATAGAGAGGTTGGGACGTCTCTATATGCGAGAGATTGTGCGGCTGCATGGAGTAACCTCGATGATTGTCTCTAGACATGACGCCCAGTTTATCTCCCAGCAATGGAAGGGGTTGTATGAGGCTTTCGGGATGCAACTTCATATGAGTGACACCTTCCATCCTCAGAAGGATGGTCAGACTGAGCGAACCACTCAGACCCTTGAGGACATGTTTCATGACTGTGTCCTAGACTTTGGTCATAGGTGAAAGGATCAGTTTCCTTTGGTGGAGTTTGTGTACAAAAACAACTATAACTCCACCATAGGGATGTCACCTTTTGAGGTGTTATACAGGTAACCATGTAGATCACCCTTGTGCTGGACTGACCCTGGGGAGTTAGCACTAATGGGACTAGTGATGGTACGGGCTACCGCAAGGAAGGTTTAGACCATCCAAAAGAAGATTAAGACTACACAGATTAGGAAGAAGACGTATTCTGATAGGAGAAGGAGATCTATGGAGTTCGAGGATGGAAACCATGTCTTTCTTGTGGGTCTCTCCTTGATGAGTATTATGGATATTTTTCTGAGGTGTAAAGTTATCCCCGAGATTCATCAGACCATTCTAGGTCCCCAAAAGAGTTGGCGAGGTGGCTTACCACTTTTCTCTTCCACCTTAGTTGCACCAGCTGCAAGACGTCTTCCATGTATCCTAGTTGTTGAGATACCTTCATGACCCTTCAGACATCATAGACCATGGGGAGTTAGACGTCGACAATGGGGTGACTTTTATGGAGGTTCCAGTAAAGATTGGGGATCGATGGTAGTGGGTCCTACGTGGACGGTCGATATCTCTGGTGGGTGTTTGCTGGAAGCACAGGAACTTCCAAAAGAGAACATGGGAGCGAGACGCTCAGATGCGGGCTAAATACCCCCACTTGTTCCCATAGTTTGATTTGTAGCTTATGGGGACATAATTCCCTGATGTGGGAGGAATGTAAATCCCTAGATTTTGGTGGAATTAATTTTTAAATAAATGGGAATTGTATGAGTCCGCAAAAATTTACGGCGCATCATTCTGAGGCCCGATGTGCCTGGAATAAAATTCTGATGTTTCGATCAGCTACGTTCAGTAAATGTACGAGCGAGTTCTTATAACTTTTGAACCAGTGCTCGGAATTGAAATCTGAGGGAACATTTGTACTCTTTGTGCCGTTATTCGCTTAAGAATACTTTCACCTCGAAAGTGGATGATTGGTAATAAAAGATATATTTTGAGTTTTACATGAAATAATAAATTAAATAAGTGCATGTCTTATATTATTTTATTTGATATAACTTTCTCATGGAAGTTGGAGGTTGGACCACCACATCTTATCCTCCCATGAGATGTAATGGTGGTGTGGCCCACCTGAACATAACCTCCAGCGAGAGGTCATGATGTGGGGACCACACAAGGGTAATACCCACTATTCATTGATTAGATTAAAACCTCTCTACTCTCCCTCATTAATGATGAACTCCTCTTGACATCCCCTTAAATTAATTGGTTCAAACTCCCCTAATTAATTCATGACAACACACTTGAATTAATTAGTTGGATCCTTTTAATTTAATTCATCCTTTCAAATTTTGTGCCAATGAAATAATAGATAAACTAATTTATTATTTGGAAAAATGATTTCACTTGGGTGATGGAAGATAAATCTCTCAATGAGGAACCTCATCCTTCTACAAAGAACGAAGAATGAAGAAAATCGATCTTCTTTTAATTCCTCCCTCAGAGCCTATGGTCATGAGACGTCTTCGATGACCGACTCCTACATCATTGTCAATGAGCAGATGCATCTTGGGTTTGGAAGTTCTTGGTAGATGCGATGAATGGCGATCTTCTTCATCTAATTTCCACGGCTCTGTCAACGAACGAGGAACGATGAACAAAGATAGGGGTTTAGTTTTGTGTTTTATTCCTTTTCTATTTATCTTCTTCAGATAGAATGTAATATTTGTGTGGGTGTAAAATAATTGTTTTACATTTTACATCTATGATGATCCAATTGATTCCACCTTAAACGCGGAGGGTGTAGGTCAAACTAACCTCCACCGACCCTCCAACGATATTGTTTTTTTTTACATTAGGAATGTTGATGAGCAACGAGGCGACGATGGATGAGACAACAAAGGTCGTGCTACCCGCGGCCTCCATGAACCGCACCGCCCTCAAGGCGCTCCAGTGCTCCGGGCCGAACCACGGTCCTCCGTCTGAGCCACCCCGACTGCACTACCGCCTGCACTCGCCACCCGGCTCCTGGCCACCGCCGGCCTCCTGTCATCCCGGGCACCCACTGGCCTGCAAGGCCGAGCCTCCGGCCAGGTCGACCATTCACCTTCAAACCACTGGACTACATGTCCGTGCACCTTCAGGCCTCCAAACCTCCTCGACGTGCCCCTCCCAGCCATCGGCCCACCTGGCCACATGTGCTACAAGGTTTCCTGGCCCGGCCCACCTGGCCACGCTCTACCCAAACCGTTTCGGCCCGTGCTGGCTGCGCTCTGCC